>CM057337.1:528022358-529222358 GCA_030015575.1 Agapanthus africanus
TGTATAGTATGCATGCATGTGTACATTCATTTTTGTTCATGCACATGTTGATGTGCAAGCACACATGCATACATACATCAAATTCTATCATGGTTGTTTATACAATGGAAATGGTGGATGTATAAGAATTACACCATGGTTGTATTTGGATAATTATTGAATTTAAATTAAAGCAAAAGAAAATAAAAAATGGGTTAAATCAATTTGGAATTTCTACACTCTTCTAACTCAACCATGCTCACCTAACTTTTAACCCATAGTTTATTTTCTTATCATGCTTTTAATTTAAAATAAAATGATATCTAAATACTTAACCATGGTTGGTTAAGAGAAAGAAAAATATATATAGCTATTTTCTTTTCTCTTTGTTAAGATAATTCATTCTCTTCTTAAAAAATCCATCATCTTCATCAACCTCCATGCTTAAGCTCTCTAGTTCTTACAAGAGAGTGAATCCTTCATAAAAATAGGATTTTGAAGTGAGATCCATAACCACAACCTCATTCTAATCAAGTCTAGCTCACTTGATTAGTGTGTTCTCTTTGTTTTTCAAAGTTGCAAGCTTGGACGGGATAGCTCCGGGTGGATCGTCGTGGACGCAAGAGGAGGAAGAGTGGACCTTCTTCCAACACCCCAAAGTCAAAGGAGCAAAACAATAAACGGGAGCTACAAAGGTTGTAGCCTTCTAACCCTAAGCTTTTCTAGTTTAATGTTTAGCAAACCCCAATTTTCTAGGACGATTCCTTTGCTTGTTAGTTTAGCACCATAAAAAATGAAAACTTTAGGTCATGTGATGCTTGTAATCTCTTCATAGGGTGCTAACCTAACCTAACAGAAGTCCCCTCGCTGTCCAAATGAATTCCCGGGCTCTAGCGTCGGCTTCGTCGGAGAAATGGCGAGCTTCGATGTTCATGCCGAAGATGATCTACGTCGAGGCATCGCTAGATCAAGCTCCACCTTCACCAAGCCATGAAAACTTGTGAAGGAAAACACACTCTACTACTTGGCAAGAGGTAGAGGATGAAGAAATAGGAGGTGGGTACACTTTAGATTTGGATTTCTCACTCTTTTTCATCACTTGCCATTAAAGCTTTCAAGCTTTTTCTTGAAGTGAAGAAGAAGAAGATGATGAATATAATAAGTGTTTATTAAAAAAGGAAAAGAAAATCAAACCTTATCATATTCAAACCATGGTTTAGTGTAGAGAATGAATCATGGTTAAATGGAATGGTTAGGTTTAAGGATGAGACAAAAATGGTGACTTGGTCAAAGTATTCATGAAGCTTCATGAAAGAACAAAGAATGCCACCATTTTATCATTTCCTTTTCTTTTTCCAAAAGAATAAGTAAATGAATAAAATGAATAAGGAAATAGTAAACCCTAACCGTTTCATTAACCAAGGTTTAATTCTTTACACTTAACCAAAAGGCATGTATTCATCAAACATGATACAAGCAAGTGCACAAAATCATATCGCATATGCAATGCGCACATCCGAGTGAGAAAATCCATTTAAAGTGAACCGATACTACTTAATGCAAAGTAATATATCAAATATATAATTATGCATTAAATAATTAAATCAACACTTGATTCAATGATCCGGTCATGTCGCACACAACCAACTAGTATACAATGTATCGGCTTATTGAATCAATCCTTGATTCGATAACTAGGTTATATCGCATACAACCATTCGACACATTCATCGCGAGAATAGAATACGGTATCACATACACGTATTATTCTCGGTCCCGCACATATCTCATATGCGCTCCTATTTCGTTTCGCTTGAACCAGGAAACCTCTGTGTAGGACTCTAAAGACTCGTCAATACGCCGGCAGCTGGTGATGATCATATCAAGCACCCACAAGCCGCAAGCGGTCTGCTAAACGTAACGGCCACCCGGGTATTGAGCGATCTGAAGATCGACGAGCAAGCCCGCTCACACTCCAGTGAATCCAACCAGTAACACTACCGTACAGTCCGGTCTGGTCGTCTGATATGTCGCATATCTCGCCTAGGGGTGGTAAACGTCAGACCCCAATAGCTCGATAAGTCGTGTCGATATGAGGTCTATAACAATTCGAGAAACTACTGGTAACACTTACCAGTAAATCTCAGCAACACTGGCCAGGGATTTCCTGTTATAGCCAATCGAACACAGCGCAACATCAACTCCCTATACCGGGAGAGACGAATCCCCTCCTATCGCTCATTGCCTCCATGTGACTCGGGACTGTACCCAAAAACCACCGTTTTGCACGCCCTCTTGGACGTGGTAAGATGGAAATAAAAGCACAGTGGGAACCACACAAGACTCTATGACGATCTCGGGTCAACAGACTACTCTGTACCATTGTCACCAGAGAACTGCCATCTGACGTAAGGTATAATACCATCTGGGAGTTCTCGGCGAGTCCGTCCAGTGTACCCAGTCTCTACTGAGCACCCGTATATCTCCTCTGATGTCAAACACCAATGGATATGGGATCATCCATCGCCCATCTGTATGGGTCGAGAAGGTACACGCTAGTCTACTCTGGTATATCGATGCCCTGTCTCGATACACCCACGACTAGGGACATTGAAGGATGTACTTATAGACTAGCATGTCCCTACTAGTATGATCCGCATCATAGTCCAGGTACTCAAGTACACATCCTAAGGGCTTTACCAACATGTAACAGAGAGACAATTAGTGTACACGTTAAGGTAAAGATCAACCAGATAGCATACTATCATGTCGAGCAAGAAAGTCCTCCCTATATATGTCCCAGCATCCACTACAATATACATCCAATGTACAGTAATGGCCTCTAGGGCATACATATAACTAACAATCTCCCACTTGCACTAGGGCCATCTGTAGCAGTGGTTGTAGTATCTCATACTCAACCATCCCATAAAAGTCTCTCTCTGGGAACAGGCCTTTGTGAGTGGATCCGCTGTGTTGTCCTCTGAGTCTACTCTCCTAACCTCGATCTCCCTGGAGATCAACCATCTCTATGATCAAGTGATACTGCCTTAGAATATGTCTGGATCACTGATGGGACCGGCGTTCCTTGGCATAAGCCACAACTCCATTGTCACACGGAGGAACAAAGTTCATCTTATGAACTAATATACACCCAGACAGCCTCTTTGGTAGCATCTTAAGTAGCGATGTATCCTGCCTTTATCGTCTAGTATGTCACGGTATCTAGCTTGGAACTCCTCCAACATACCGTCCCTTTACTGAGGGTAAAGACAATGCCTGCGACTGACACTCAGTCGTCATTATCACCCTGGAACCCTTCCAGTGATTCTCCCCAGGATCGGTTGACACCATCTCACTACAACTAGTGAGAGTCCTAACATCCAATTAGATCTATCTCATAGATCCAAACACCAGGATTTAGGAGGTATCATTTTGATCCTATATGGAGAATCATTGTGATAAGCGGAGATTGACCGAGCGTAGCATAGGAAACTCCTTCCCCATCAAGAGTATGTCATCCACGTACTCTACGAGGATCGTCACCATACTCCCTACTACCTTTTTGTTTATACAAGGTTCATCTACCATTTTGATGATGTCAAACTCTTTGACTAATTCATCAAAACAGATGTTCCAACTCCGCGATGCCTGCTTTATCCTATAAAGCATCTTGCACACGTTTCCGCTGCTCCCACTGTCTACGAAGCCCTCTGGCTGTGTACTTATAGACGTTCTCTTCTAAAACATCATTTAGAAAAGCAGTCATGGCACCCAACCGCCAGATATCGTAGTCATGGTATGTAGCCGTGGCAAGTAGGATCTGGATGGACTTAAGCATAGTTACTTGAAAAGGTTTCATCATTATCCACACCTGGTCAATGATGCAAACTTTAACAAGTCTAGCTTTGAAAGTCTCAACTTTTCGATGTACACCAAGTAATCTTCTCAAGATATACTTGCTCCTGATGGGGATTTAACCCTTCAGATATAGCAACCAAAGTCCATACTTTGTTGGTGTATAAGGATTCCATCTCAGATCGCTAAGCATCCAGCCATTCTTACAGAGTCACACTCCTGATGGCCAGCTCGAAACTAGTTGGGTCATCATCTCATGATGCAATCCTCGCTCCCACTGTCATAGAGAAATCGAAATATCTCTCAGGTGGGTGAGGAACCCTACTAGATCGGCGGAGAGGCTGAGGTTCGTTGGTAACTATTGAATCCTTTGGTTCTGTCAAATTATCAGCCGCAGTTTGTATAGCTGGAACATTTCCAGTTCTACATTACAGACCTTGCCTCGAGCTTGTCCGGATTTTGCTTTCAGACATAGGCCGGACAACCCCAAATCTTAAGTAGCTTAAGACATGGGCTCTTCCCATACCATATCTCATATGGAATGGTAGGCAACTGATTTGATTTGAACCCTTTTCAATATGTATGCAGCTTCTCAAGCGCATAACACCCAAAAGGAAATAGGTAACTCAGTATTACTCATCATAGAGCACACCTTATCACATAGGGTGTAATTGCTCCACCCCGATATACCATCGTGCTATGGTGTATACAGAGGAGTAATGCTGAGAGAGAATCTCATTCTCCTTTAGAATAGTCCAGGATTTCCGTGCTCAAGTATTCTCCTCCTCGATCGCATCAAAGGACATAATACTTTTACCAGTATTTTGGTTCTCTACTTCTAACTTATATTCTGTGAATATCTCAAAAGGTTCGGACTTGTGTTTCAACAGGAACATATGTCTGAATCTCGAGAGATCATCAGAGAACGTAATGAAGTACAAAGAACCGGTCTTGGCATGTGTAGACAGGGGACCTTACATACATCAACATGTATCATCCCAAGAGTTCACTAACTCTTTCTCTGTTTCCAATAAACAGAGCTAGTGTCATTATATCTTTGTGACATGACTGGCAAGTTTCAGAAGATGTAGATTCAAATTGATTTAAATATGCATCTACATGTAACTTCAGCTAGTCGGGTCACATTGATCTGACCTAGTCTACAATACCTTAAGAAGGATCCGTTCATTTCTGAACTCTTCCTCTTATGTGTGTTCCATATACTAAGAACTGTAGTTTGATTTAGAACATCAACGCTTTTAGATAACGTGCCTGAACCGATCAACTTTTGATATAGGAAATGTTCAAAACATTATCCAACAATACAAAATTATATCCTTTCTTTACTAATAAAGAGACTGATATGATTTTGTATATCAGGTTCGGTATCTAACAACATTCGTTCAGAATCAATGTATTGGTAATACAGGGTGACAGTGACCAACAGACTTGGCTGCAACACTTGCCCCGTTTTCTGCCTCATGAAACTTATCACCCGTTCTTAGTTCTCTACCTTTCTGTAGCCCTATGTAACAGATTACATATCTGGGATCCTGATCTGGTATCACATACCCAGGACGTAAAGGACACTGAGAAACAGTTCTATATAATGAACACACCCGAAGATGATGCATCAGCATGCACTCTCTTCGTTTGGGCGGCACGAGAAATCTGGTATTCCCCTTATTTCCTGCTTTGTCTTATAACAATTATAAGTTGGAGCGGGACCAACGTTCCCCAGCTCAGTATAACAAGCGGGTTCGGTCAATATTCCGTATTATTATCTTGATTAAGGCGTGATATGGTCGCTACCAGGAGAGAGAGAGAAGAAAACACTCAGCGTGCGCTCTTACAAGAATAGATTGGTTATTATTTTATCTAATCAGGATGGCTCCCACTGCTTTTTATCAAATCTTCCTTCAAACCCTAAAAGGAAAGATTAGCCGGGATTAATTACAAACTACAAGTTCGCCAATCTTTCAGCCAGGCCAGTGTCGGTACTTTGAGGGAGGTCCCCCGTGCTTTCGCACGAACCTAATTAATGTAAACCTCGTTTTCCCAGAGGCGTAACCCCGTTGACACCTTTCTAGACACCTACTTGATCGGCTAATTGTAATGTATAAAACTCTCCCAGGAGTAACTCTTACTCGCAGCGGGTATCGGGATCCAACTATCTCATAGAAGGTATGCAATCTCATTGCAAATTTCAACACTTGAAATTCCCGATATTATTTTGCCCCTAACGTGCTATGACCTTGACGAAAGCCAACAAACCATAGCCCGCTAGTCAAGTTCAACCCGTACATTTCTTGATTGGATCAAACCCACCCGCACGACCCTTGACGAAAGCCCACAAAGCCGCATGACTACCCTAATCCAATCGCATCGTATGCAGGCAGATAAGCAGCATATAGCTACCGCACACTGCACCTTGACGAAAGCCAACAAATGCAGCACGAATACTATATACAACTTATCTGAAATGATGGAGGGCTACGACAGGTTTTTCTGAAAACCTATTGCATAATGAACTTGATATCATTGTAGAATCAAATGATTTTAAAATGGAGTGCTTTTGAGGCTTTTCTAGTTTTGCTAAAGGAGTCACTCCCGGTGAAGGGATCATCGGTCCTTTCCTCGTCGAATGAGGTGCGGGATATATCATATATATCACTGTGCAAAGCAAAAACTCTTAAAAGCAATCAAAAGACAAACCGAGTGTGTAGCATCTGCCAGTTATTGCTAAAGGAGTCACTCCCGGTGAAGGGATCTCGGTCCTTTCCTTATCGAATAAGGTGCAGGATATATCATATACACCGCTGTGCAAAGCAAGAACTATAGCTACCTGTTTTATTTTGAAATTCGATTCTACAACATCTTAGGTTTCTTTTATTTCATTAATCACATTAATGAAGTCCCATCATTTAAATACCTAAACATCACAGATAAATACGACGTACACTTATGCCATCCGCATTCGCCTCGATGTCCCCTCGTGCACCGTTAGGTTAGGTAACTAACGGCAGAGCGGGGCAGGGCTAGCGCGGGTGTAAAACATAAGTAACGCCTATATAATATATCATATATACTATATACAGTATCTATCACAGAACATCACATGATCACATCACAGATATCGCAGCAGAAGAAACATATGAAACATTGGATATACTAGGACGTCCGTGTTTTCAATACGAGCCAGTATAAAACACGGATTCCACGGTCGTGATGAATAGCCAAACCCACACCCCTAGACCCCTACGAAAGCGGCAAGCAACCCTACCGATTCTAGAGTTAGGAGACCCGGTCTCCACTCCTCGAGTTGGTCTCCCACTGGACTCCAGATCCCGGTTACTTGTGCTCCCCTCCTTGGGTCTATCCTAGTGCGGAAAAGTAAATAATATACAAAGGGTGACATCTTCCGCAACCTGGAAGTGCCCCAATAAAAGAATATTACATACAAGTTTTTACATGAATGAAAATGAAAAACACTCATCTCACATAAAAACCCCCGGCTATTCAAACACGACGATCCAATATAACATATCCAGCAACACATAACATCACATGTCATCAACGAAGTAAATATGTCCATCCCAATTGTCGTTGACATATAGCAACGAAACCGGCGATATCACATATTACACTTACGGTCACAGAAAAGAAAGTGTAAAACTACAACAGTTGGAATCCGCAACCACCTCAGACATCGCATGCCTGACCAAATGAATTTCTTAGACATCACATGCCTAACAATTATAAACCCCGCATTTTAGTTTCATTATCGAAAACACTTTTCAATATTAAGTCGGGCAATTCAACAGGATTCCCGACATCCTGATCGAATGCTCGTCGCAAACTTCAGTAGACGGCCGCACCCCCGATACCGTCGACGAAGTGCACCAAGGAGGAACACCGCTGCCGCGAGCACCCGAACGGATGCTTAAGGCGACGGGGTTCTCCTAAAGTCACTTGGTCGGGGCTATGGAGTGAGGCTGTCTATTAAGTTTACCCGGCGAGTATCCGCGTACGCTACGTGATTGCGACGGACTTTTGATCACATCAAAATTCCGTGGCAACCTATCAAGTGAGACTAAAGTGCTATGTTTATAACATTCATTTAGTTATCTCATAACTCTTGTGAATTCCAATTATTGTATCACATTCCAGATAATAAGAAAATGTTAAACTTTCCGATTGAACATTCGAACACCCAAGTTTTCCCGATACAGATCAACACATGAAACAAGTCTAAAAACATTCAGTTCATGCCTCAGTACCAACGGTCCAGCCGTAGAAGGGTCAAGCCAACGCCTCACATGTGGCACGCCGTACTGCCCCAAACCCGAAGGTTCAAAGGGCAGTTCAAGACGATCACATAATCGAGTTAAGGTTTGTTGTCTTCTAGAGAGTCCATCGAGTTACTTGCACTACTTAGAACGTCTTTAGACTACGGAAAAATCCAACAATTGGAAATTTCCCGACAGGGGAAAAATTGGGTATTTATATCCGGTCGAACTTTTTAACATATTCTATAATTTATCTGGAAAGCCACACAGACAAAATTTGATACTCCGATCGAAACACTGAATCCCCAAAATAATCCAAGAAAATAAAACTCTTGAATAAATATTAAAAAATCCCAGAAAATCCAACACCCGAAACCATGAATTACTGTACAAAAATTATAAGACAATACAATAATACGGCCGCGGAACCGCCGCATAAGCAGGGCTTATGCCGCGGTTCCGCCGCGTTCTGGAAGCTTCAATGGAAAATTTTTGTATCGTAATTCTTAGTTTTTCCTGCAGAATTTTTTACGAATTTTTAATTTGGAAAAATCCACGTTTTCAGAAAACGTCCAGAGAGCACATTTGAGTTGGGGTTTCGGGTTCGTTCGGGTTTCAAACTTCGTCTGGACTTCGCCTAAGGCTCTAGCTAGGCTCTGATACCACTGTAGGGTTCCTAGGCACCCTAATGAGGTCTCACAAGGCATCAACCATGCCAATTTCAAAAAATCTAGGTGCCGAGAAACCCGACTACGGATCGTTGGCTAGAAATCTAGGCGAAAATGAAACTAGTTAACAACTTAACTAAAATTTAAACGGAAATACAACCTTTGTAGATCCGGTGCTCCACCTCCATAGCTCCGCAACGAAGTCCCCTCGCTGTCCAAATGAATTCCCGGGCTCTAGCGTCGGCTTCGTCGGAGAAATGGCGAGCTAGGTCGTCGATGTCCATGCCGAAGATGATCTACGTCGAGGCATCGCTAGATCAAGCTCCACCTTCACCAAGCCATGAAAACTTGTGAAGGAAACACACTCTACTACGTGGCAAGAGGTAGAGGATGAAGAAATAGGAGGTGGGTACACTTTAGATTTGGATTTCTCACTCTTTTTCATCACTTGCCATTAAAGCTTTCAAGCTTTTTCTTGAAGTGAAGAAGAAGAAGATGATGAATATAATAAGTGTTTATTAAAAAAGGAAAAGAAAATCAAACCTTATCATATTCAAACCATGGTTTAGTGTAGAGAATGAATCATGGTTAAATGGAATGGTTAGGTTTAAGGATGAGACAAAAATGGTGACTTGGTCAAAGTATTCATGAAGCTTCATGAAAGAACAAAGAATGCCACCATTTTATCATTTCCTTTTCTTTTTCCAAAAGAATAAATAAATGAATAAAATGAATAAGGAAATAGTAAACCCTAACCATTTCATTAACCAAGGTTTAATTCTTTACACTTAACCAAAAGGCATGTATCATCAAACATGATACAAGCAAGTGCACAAAATCATATCGCATATGCAATGCGCACATCCGAGTGAGAAAATCCATTTAAAGTGAACCGATACTAGTTAATGCAAAGTAATATATCAAATATATAATTATGCATTAAATAATTAAATCAACACTTGATTCAATGATCCGGTCATGTCGCACACAACCAACTAGTATACAATGTATCGGCTTATCGAATCAATCCTTGATTCGATAACTAGGTTATATCGCATACAACCATTCGACACATTCATCGCGAGAATGGAATACGGTATCACATACACGTATTATTCTCGGTCCCGCACATATCTCATATGCGCTCCTATTTCGTTTCGCTTGAACCAGGAAACCTCTGTGTAGGACTCTAAAGACTCGTCAATACGCCGGCAGCAGGTGATGATCATATCAAGCACCCACAAGCCGCAAGCGGTCTGCTAAACGTAACGGCCACCCGGGTATTGAGCGATCTGAAGATCGACGAGCAAGCCCGCTCACACTCCAGTGAATCCAACCAGTAACACTACCGTACAGTCCGGTCTGATCGTCTGATATGTCGCATATCTCGCCTAGGGGTGGTAAACGTCAGACCCCAATAGCTCGATAAGTCGTGTCGATATGAGGTCTATAACAATTCGAGAAACTACTGGTAACACTTACCAGTAAATCTCAGCAACCCTGGCCAGGGATTTCCTGTTATAGCCAATCGAACACAGCGCAACATCAACTCCCTATACCGGGAGAGACGAATCCCCTCCTATCGCTCATTGCCTCCAGGTGACTCGGGACTGTACCCAAAAACCACCGTTTTGCACGCCCGCTTGGACGTGGTAAGATGGAAATCAAAGCACAGTGGGAACCACACAAGACTCTATGACGATCTCGGGTCAACAGACTACTCTGTACCAGTGTCACCAGAGAACTGCCATCTGACGTAAGGTATAATACCATCTGGGAGTTCTCGGCGAGTCCTTCCAGTGTACCCAGTCTCTACTGAGCACCCGTATATCTCCTCTGATGTCAAACACCAATGGATATGGGATCAACCATCGCCCATCTGTATGGGTCGAGAAGGTACATGCTAGTCTACTCTGGTATATCGATGCCCTGTCTCGATACAACCACGACTAGGGACTTTGAAGGATGTACTTATAGACTACCATGTCCCCACTAGTATGATCCGCATCATAGTCCAGGTAGTCAAGTTCACATCCTAAGGGCTTTACCAACATGTAACAGAGAAACAATTAGTGTACACGTTAAGGTAAAGATCAACCAGATAGCATACTATCATGTCGAGCAAGAAAGTTCTCCCTATATATGTCCCAGCATCCACTACAATATACATCCAATGTACAGTAATGGCCTCTAGGGCATACATATAACTAACACGTACAATACGAGGAAGACAACCTTACTCTCTGCCACCTTCTTGTAGATACAAGGTTCATCTGGGTTTTTGACGAAATCAAACTCTTTGATAACGACGTCAAAGAAGATGTTCCAACTCCGCGATACTTTCTTTAATCCATAAATGGATTTAAGCATCTTGCACACCTTCCCGCTGCTCCCACTGTCTACGAAGCCCTCTGGCTGAGTCATGTACACGCACTCTTCTAAATCACCATTTAGAAAGGTGGTCTTAACATCCATTTGCCAGATTTCGTAATCATGATATGCAACGATGGCAAGCATGATCCGGATGGATTTAAGCATAGCCACTGGAGAAAAGGTTTCTTCATAGTCCACACCTGGTCTTTGACGAAAACCCTTTGCTACAAGTCTAGCTTTGAAAGTCTCCACTTTCCCATCTACACCAAGTTTCTTCTTGAAGATCCACTTGCTCCCGATGGGTTTTACCCCTTCAGGAGCAACATCCAAAGTCCATACTTTGTTGGTGTACATGGATTCCATCTCGGACCGCATAGCATCCAGCCATTTCACTGAGTCCCTACTCGTGATGGCCTGCTCGAAACAAGTTGGGTCATCATCCTCCATGATACAATCTTCGCTTCCACCGTCAATGAGAAAACCGTAGTATCTCTCAGGTGGATGAGAAACCCTGCTAGATCGGCGGAGAGGCTGGGGTTCGTCGGGTACTACTGAATCCTCCGGTTCTACCAAATCTTCAGTTATAGTTTGTGTTGCTGGAACCTCTTCCAGTTCTACCTCAATGCCATCGATCTGTTTCATAAGAAAACCTTTTTCTAAGAAAGTGGCATGTCGAGAAACAAACACCTTTTGTTCCTCGGAGTGGTAGTAGATATACCCTTGTGAATTTTTGGGATATCCTACAAACTTACATAGGACTGATCTTGCCTCGAGTTTGTCCGGATTTTGTCTTTTGACATAGGCTGGACAACCCCATATCTTAACATATTTAAGAGATGGTCTCTTCCCTTTGCATATCTCATATGGAGTGGTAAGCACTGATTTGGTAGGAACCATATTCAATAGGTGTATGGCTGTCTCAAGCGCATACCGCCAGAAGGAAATAGGTAACTCAGCTGTACTCATCATTGAACGCACCATATCTAATAGGGTGCGATTCCTTCGTTCCGATACACCGTTGTGCTGTGGTGTATAAGGTGGAGTAAGCTGAGAGAGAATCCCATTCTCTTTTAGATAATCTTGGAACTCATTGCTCAAGTATTCTCCTCCTCGATCAGATCGAAGGATCTTAATACTTTTGCCCGTTTGGTTCTCTACTTCTTGCTTATATTCTCTGAATTTCTCAAAAGCTTCAGACTTGTGTTTCAATAGGAACACATGCCCGTATCTAAAGAGATCGTCAGTGAATGTAATGAAGTAGGAAGAACCGTTCCTGGCATGGGTAGACATGGGACCGCATACATCACTATGTACCAGTCCTAAGAGTTCAGTAACTCTTTCTCCGTGTCCACTAAACGGAGCTTTGGTCATTTTTCCTTTGAGACATGAATGGCAAGTATCATAAGATGATAATTCGAACGGATTCAAATAACCATCCTTATGTAACTTAGCCAGTCGTGTCGCATTGATATGACCAAGTCTACAATGCCACAAGTAGGATTCGTTCATTTCTGAACTTTTCCTCTTGTGTGTGTTTTGTATATTGAGGACTGTATTTTGATTTAGAATGAATATGCCATTATGTAACGAGCCTGATGCAATCAACTTTTGATCTAGGAATATGTTCATAACATTATCCTGTACTACAAAATTATATCCTTCTTTACTCAATAAAGAAACTGATATAATGTTGCACATCATGTTCGGTATATAATAGCACTCATTCAGAATCATTGTATCACCACTTGGTAATACTAGGTGATATTCGCCAACTGCTTTGGCTGCAACATTTGCACCGTTCCCTACTTGAACGGAATGATCACCTTTACTCAGTTCTCTGCCTTTCCGTAGCCTATGTAACTGCTTACATATGTAGGATCCTGATCCGGTATCTAATACCCAGGACGTAGGGTGAACTGAAAAACAGTTCTCAATAACTAACACACCCGAAGAAGATGCATCAACATGTATGTTCTTTTGGGCGGCTTGAGAATCTAGATATTCTCCTATTCCCTGTTCAGTCTTATAACTCTTATAAGAAAGAACAGGTCCAACGTTCCCCTGCACAGTATAACATGCGGGTTCGGTCAATACATCCATATTATTATCTTTATTAGGGCATGAAATGGTCGCTACCTGGAGAGAGAGAGAAGAAAACACTTTAGCGTATGCTCGTGCAAGATCAGATTGGTTATTATCTTATCTAATCAGGATGGCTCCCACTGGTTTTTATCAAATCTTCCTTCAAACCCTAAAAGGAAAGACTAGCCGGGATTAATTACATACTACAAGTTCGCCAATCTTTCAGCCAGGCCAGTGTCGGTACTTTAAGGAAGGTTCTCCGTGCTTTCGCACGAACCTAATTAATGTAAACCACGTTTTCCCAGAGGCGTAACCCCGTTGACACCTTTCTAGACACCTACTTGATCAGCTAATTGCAATGTGTAAAACTCTCCCAGGAGTAACTCTTACTCTCAGTGGGTATCGGGATCCAACTATCTCATAGAAGGTATGCAATCTTATTGCAAATTTCAACACTTGAAATTTCCGATAATATTTTGCCCCTAGTGTTCTATGACCTTGACGAATGCCAAACAACCCATAGTCCACTAGTCAAGTTCAACCCGTACATTTCTTGATTGAATTAAACCCACCCGTACGACCCTTGACGAATGCCAAACAACGCCGTACGAATACCCTAATCCAATCTGCATCATATGCATAAGCAGATAAATACTAGTTAGCTACCGTACACTACGCCTTGACGAATGCCAAACTACCGTAGCACGAATACTAAGTAGTACTTATCTGAAATGACGGAGGGCTACGACAGGTTTTTCTGAAAACCATGAGCGTAATGAACTTGATATCGTTGTGGAATCAAATGAAGTTTTGAAATAGAGTGATTTTGAGGCTTTTCTAGTTTTGCTAAAGGGGTCACTCCCGGTGAAGGGATCGTCGGCCCTTTCCTCGTCGAATGAGGTGCGGGATATATCATATATATCACTGTGCAAAGCAGAAACTATAGAAGCAATCAAAAACAAACCGAGTGTGTAGCATCTGCCAGTTATTGCTAAAGGAGTCACTCCCGGTGAAGGGATCTCGGTCCTTTCCTCATCGAATAAGGTGCAGGGTATATCATATATACCGCTATGCAAAGCAAGAACTGTAGCTACCTGTTTTTGTTTAAAATTTGATTCTACAACATCTTAAGTTTCTTTTCTATCATTAATCACATTAATGAAGTCCCATCATTTAAGTCACCTAAAACATCACAGATAAATACGACGTACACTTATGCCATCTGCATTCGCCTCGATGTCCCCTCGTGCACCGTTAGGTTAGGTAACTAACGACAGAGCAGGGCAGGGCTAGTGCGGGTGCAAAACATAAGTAACGTCTACATAATATATCATATATACTATATAAAGTATCTATCATCAGAACATCACATGATCACATCACAGATATCGCAGCAAAAGAAACATATGAAACATTGGATATACTAGGACGTCCGTGTTTTCAATACGAGCCAGTATAAAACACGGATTCCACGGTCGTGATGAATAGCCAATCCCACATCCCTAGACCCCTACGAGAGCGGCAAGCAACCCTACCAATTCTGGGGTTAGGAGACCCAGACTCGACTCATCGAGATGGTCTCCCACTGGACCCTAGAACCCGGTTACTTGTGATCCCCTCCTTGGGTCTATCCTAATGCGGAAAAGTAAATAATATACAAAGGGTGACATCTTCCGCAACCTGGAAGTGTCCCAATAAAAGAATATTACATACAAGTTTTTACATGAATGAAAATGAAAAACGCTCATCTCACATAAAAACCCCCGGCTATTCAAACACTACGATCCAATATAACATATCCAGCAACACATAACATCACATGTCATCAACGTAAGTAAATATGCGCATCCTAATTGTCGTTGACATATAGCAACGAAACTGGCGATATCACATATTACACTTACGGTCACAGAAAAGAAAGTGTAAAACTACAACAGTTGGAATCCGCAACCTCTTTAGACATCACATGCCTAATCAAATGAAAAACTTAGACATCACATGCCTAACAGTTATAAACCCCGCATTTTAGTCTCATTATCGAAAACTCTTTTCAATATCAAATGAAACTAAACCGCTAGATTTATAACATTTATTCAGTTATCTCATAACTATTTGTGAATTCCAATTATTGTATCCCATTCCGGATAAATAGAAAATATTAAACTTTCCGATCGAACATTCGAACACCCAAGTTTTCCCGAAACCGTTCAACACATGAAATAGGTTCAAAGACATTCACTTCATGCCTCAGTACCAACGGTCCAGCCGTAGAAGGGTCAAGCCAACGCCTCACATGTGGCACGCCGTACTGCCCCAAACCCGAAGGTTCAAAGGGCAGTTCAAGACGGTCACATAATCGAGTTAAGGTTTGTTGTCTTCTAGAGGGACCATCGCGTTACTTGCACTACTCAGAACGTCCTTAAACCACAGAAAAATCCAACACTTGGAAATTTTCCGGCAGGGGAAAAGTTGGGTATTTATATCCGGTCGAACTTTTTAACATATTCAAAAATTATCCGGAAAAACACATAGACAAAACTTGATAATCCGATCGAATCATCGATTCCCAATGCAACCCCAGAACACTCAACTCTTGAGTCAATTTAAAAATTCCCAGAAAACTCAGCACTGTGAAATAGGAATTACTGTGCAAAGGAAAAGGGCTGACGTCATCATTAGGCCGCGGAACCGCCGCAGAAGGCATGCTTCTGCCGCGGTTCCGCCGCACACTATACTGTTCATTGGAAAAAATTTGCACCGTAATTCTTAGAATTCCCTGCTGAATTTTTTAAGCATTTTTAATATGGAAAAATCCCAGATTTTAGAAAAAGTCCAGAGAGCACTTGGGTTTTAGGGTTTCGGGTTCGTTCGGGTTTCAAACGCCGTCTACACTTCGCCTAAGGCTCTAGCTAGGCTCTGATACCACTGTAGGGTTCCTAGGCACGCAAATGAAGTCTCACAAGGCATCAACCATTCCAATTTCAAATTTTACGGGTGCCGAGAAACCCTAATACGGATCGTTGACTAGAAGTTTAGGCGAAACAGTAAACTAGTTAACATCTTAACTAAAAGAAGAGAGCTACAACTTTTGTAGATCCGGTTATCCACTTCCTTAGCTCCATGTAGTCGTCCTCTCGCTGTCCGTCTCGAGTCCCGGACTCAAGCATCGGCTTCATCGGAGAGATGGGCGGGCAAGGTCGTCGGCTTCGTGCCGAAGAAGATCTACGTCGAGGCATCACAAGTTCAAGCTCCAACTTCACCAAGTTGTGAAACTTGTGAAGAAAACACCCAAAA
The DNA here is from genome assembly GCA_030015575.1 of Agapanthus africanus. Lineage (NCBI taxonomy): Eukaryota > Viridiplantae > Streptophyta > Magnoliopsida > Asparagales > Amaryllidaceae > Agapanthus > Agapanthus africanus. The sequence goes on from CM057337.1 coordinate 528,038,902, forward strand.
CAACTTGGCAAGAGGTAGAGGATGAAGAAATAGGAGGTGGGTTCACTTTAGAATTGGATTTCTCACTTTAGAACTCAAGTTGCCATTGATGGAGTCTAATTTTCTTTCTTGAAGAAGAAGGAGAGAATGAAGATAGAATGTGATAAAAGCATTTTTATAAAAGAAAATAAACCAATACTTATCATATCCTAACTAAGGTTAAGTGTAGAGAATAGACCATGGTAAATGGGAATGGTTAGGGTTAAGCATGAAGACAAAATGGTCTTTTTAATCAAAGCTTCATGAAGCTTCAACAAGCTTCATGATAAAGAAAACCATTTTGTTTTCTTTTATCTAATTAAATATAAATAAAGAATGGATAAATAAATGAGTGAATAAATCAAAACCCTAATCATTACACAACCATGGTTTAATCTTTACACAAAACACAAGTTAGCAAGCAACATCAAACATGATACAATCAAGTGCACACAAAATATATCACATATACAATGTGTGAACTTCAAATGAGAAAATCCATTTAAAGTGAACCAATACTAGTTAATGCAAAGTAATATATCAAATATAATTATACATTAAATCATTAAATCAATATTTGATTCAATGATCCGGTCATGTCGCACATAACCGACTAGTATCGAATGTATCGATTTATCGAATCAACGATTCGATAACTAGGTCATATCGCATACAACCAATCGAAACATTCATCGCGAGAATGAAATGCGGTATCACATACACGCATTATTCTCGGTCCCGCACATATCTCATATGCGCTCCAATTTCGTTTCGCTTGAGCCAGGAAACCTCTGTGTAGGACTCTAAAGACTCGTCAATACGCCGGTAGCAGATGATGATCATATCAAGCACCCACAAGCCGCAAGCGGTCTGCTAAACGTAACGGCCATCCGGGTATTGAGCGATCAGAAGATCGACGAGCTAGCCCGCTCACACTCCTGTGAATCCAACCAGTAACACTTACCGTAGAGTCCGGTCTGTTCGTCTGATATGTCGCATATCAAGTCTAGGGGTGGTAAACGTCAGACCCCAGTAACCGATAAGTCGTGTCGATGTGAGGCTCATAACGGGTCGAGAAACTACTGGTAACACTTACCAGCAAATCTCTGATCAGCCCTGGCCAGGGACTTCCCTGTTACGGCCAATCAAGCACAGCGCAACATCAACCCCCAATACCGGGAGAGACGAAACCCCTCCTATCGCTCATTGCCTCCATGTGACTCGGGACTGTACCTAAAGACCACCGTTTTGCACGCCCTCATGGACGTGGTAAGGTGGAGATCAAAGCACAGTGGGAATCACATAAGACTCTATGACGATCTCGGGTCTACAGACTAACCTGTACAAGTGTCACCTGAGAACTGCCATCTGACGTGAGGTATAATACCATCTGGGAGTTCTCGGCGAGTCCGTCCAGTGTACCCAGTCTCCACTGAGCACCCGTATACCATCTCTGATGTCAAACACCAATGGATATGAGATCATCCATTGCCCATCTCATGGGTCGAGAAGCGTATACGCTAGTCTACTCTGGTATATCGATGCCCCGTCTCGATACACCCACTACTAGGGACCTTGAAGGATGTACTTATGGACTACCATGTCCCCACTAGTATGATCTGCATCATAGTCCAGGTAGTCAAGTACACATCCTAAGGGCTTTACCAACATGTAACCATAAGACGGTTTAAAGAGACTAGTCTACATGTTAAGATAAAGAGTAACCAGATAGCATACTATCATATCGAGCAAGAAAGTCATCTCTATATATGTCCAAGCATCCAATATAATATACATCATCTGTACAATACTGGCCTCTAGGGCATACATACAACTAACAAATATCCCGAAAGGTTTTCCTTTATAACGTTCGCGTTGCTCACAGACACGTAGGAAATCGTGATACTATAGATCCTTTTTGAAAATCTCTTGTTAAACTTTTTAATGCATGCAAAATACTCAGCTACTGTCTCCAAATCAGTCCTATTTGGCTACTACACAATATAGTGCCCAACATGAAAACAAGGTGCTTATAAGTAAAGTCAGCCTAAAAAGGCGTTTCTAATAATCGCGTGTGTCCGGTGCGCACAGAAATCAAATCCAAACACAGGTGCCACAATATGCACAAAGCAAAACCAAGTGCAACGGGTGTGCACGAAAGCAATATCTGGTGCATCTATTGTGCACGAAAATCCCAATCGTGTGCATCCGGTGTGCACAAAATCACATCTCATATCATGCACGAATGGAATCTAAATCAAGTGCATTCAATATCCACGGAACCCCAAAACCAAGGGCCTAATATGCGCAAAATCCAAATTAAACGTGTCAGGTCCGTAAAATGCATCTAGTGCAATAGCATGTACGAAAAATATAAGTCTGGTGTAACAAATGCACAAAAATACAAACAATAACTCCAATGCGTAAAAAGTAACTGTTAGTTATATGTATGCCCTAGAGGCCATTACTATACATAGGATGTATATTGTAGTGGATGCTTGGACATATATAGGGAGGACTTTCTTGCTCGACATGATAGTATGTTATCTGGTTGCTCTTTACCTTAACGTGTACACCGATTGTCTCTCTGTTACATGTTGGTAAAGCCCTTAGGATGTGTACTTGACTACCTGGACTATGATACGGATCATACTAGTGGGGACATGGTAGTCCATAAGTACATCCTTTAAAGTCCCTAGTCGTGGGTGTATCGAGACGGGGCATCGATATACCAGTGTAGACTAGCGTATACCTTCTCGACCCATACAGATGGGCGATGGATGATCCCATATCCATTGGTGTTTGACATCAGAGATGATATACGGGTGCTCAGTGGAGACTGGGTACACTGGACGGACTCGCCGAGAACTCCCAGATGGTATTATACCTTACGTCAGATGGCAGTTCTCTGGTGACACTGGTACAGAGTAGTCTGTTGACCCGAGATCGTCATAGAGTCTTGTGTGGTTCGCACTGTGCTTTGATTTCCACCTTACCACGTCCAAGAGGGCATGCAAAACGATGGCTTTTGGGTACAGTCCCGAATCACATGGAGGCAATGAGCGATAGGAGGGGATTCATCTCTCCCGGTATAGGGAGTTGATGTTGCGCTGTGTTCGATTGGCTATAACCGGAAATCCCTGGCCAGGGTTGCTGAGATTTACTGGTAAGTGTTACCAGTAGTTTCTCGAACTGTTATAGACCTCATATCGACACGACTTATCGAGCTATTGGGGTCTGATGTTTACCACCACTAGGCGAGATATGCGACATATCAGACGATCAGACCGGACTGTACGGTAAGTGTTACTGGTTGGATTCACAGGAGTGTGAGCGGGCTTGCTTATCGATCTTCTGATCGCTCAATACCCGGGTGGCCGTTACGTTTAGCAGACCGCTTGCGGCTTGTGGGTGTTTGATATGATCATCACCTGCTGCCGGCGTATTGACGAGTCTTTAGAGTCCTACACAGAGGTTTCCTGGCTCAAGCGAAACGAAATAGGAGCACATATGAGATATGTGCGGGACCGAGAATAATACCAGTATGTGATACTGTATTCGATTCTCGCGATTTGTGACATTGATCGGTTATATGCGATATAGCCGGGATATCGGATCAAGTGTTGATTCGATAAGATGTTACTGTTGATATTATTCGGTTATATGCGATATGATCGAATCATTAAATCAAGTGTTGATTTAATGATTTAATGCATAATTATATATTTGATATATTACTTTGTATTAACTAGTATTGGTTCACTTTAAAGGATTTTCTCACTTGATTTGTGCAAGTTGTATATGTGATATACTTTTGTGCACTTGATTGTGTCATGTTTGATGATACATGTTTACTTGGTTAAGTGTAAAGAATTAAACCATGGTTAAGTTAATGATTAGGGTTTTCTTTTTCTTACTTATTTATTTATTTATTTATTTTGGAAAATAATAAGCATAAAGAAAAATGGTGGCTTTCTTTGGATGTATGTTGAAACTTCATGAAGCTTTGACTAAGTCACCATTTTGTCTCATGCTTAACCCTAACCATTCCACTTAACCATAGTCTATTCTCTACACTTGACCATGGTTAGATTATGATAAGTATTCATTTTATTTTCATTTTTGAAAATACTTATCATATCATACTTCATCTTCTTCTTCTTCTTCACATGAAGAAAGCTTTCTACCAACAATGGTGAAATGTGAAAATGAGTGAGAAATCCAATTCTAAAGTGAACCCACTTCCTATTTTTTCATCCTCTACCTCTTGCCAAGTAGTAGAGTGTGTTTTCTTCACAAGTTTCATGACTTGGTGAAGTGGGAGCTTGATCTTGTGATGCCTCGACGTAGATCATCTTCGGCACGAAGCCGACGACCTTGCCCGCCCATTTCTCCGATGAAGCCGACGCTAGAGCCCGGGTTTCCATTTGGACAGTGAGGAGACTTCATTGCGGAGCTATGGAGGTGGAGGACCGGATCTACAAAGGTTGTATTTCCGTTTACTCTTAGTAAAGTAGTTTACTAGTTTCATTGTTTCGCCTAAAATTCTAGTTAACGATCCGTATTAGGGTTTCTCGGCACCCGTAAATTTTGTAATTGGCATGGTTGATGCCTTGTGAGACCTCATTAGCGTGCCTAGGAACCCTACAGTGGTATCAGAGACTAGCTAGAGCCTTAGGCGATGCGTAGACGAAGTTTGAAACCCGATCGACCCGAAACCCTAACTTTTAACCCTCTATGGACTTTTTCTGAAAAAGTGGTTTTTTCCAAATTAAAAATGCTTAAAAAATTCAGCAGGAAATTCTAAGAATTACGGTGCAAAAATTACCTAATGATCTGTCTAAAGCGCGGCGGAACCGCGGGATTAGCCGCCTATTGCGGCGGTTCCGCGCCCATTTAGTCTCTTCAGTCAACCATTTTTGCACAGTAACTTCTTTATTTAAATGCTGAGTTTTATGGGAATTTTTAATATTTATTCATGAGTTGAATTTTTTTTGGGTTGTATTTGAGACTCGGTGTTTCGATCGGATTATCAAACTTTGTCTATGTGTTTTTCCGGGTAATTTTAGAATATGTTAGAAAGTTCGACCGGATATAAATACCCAACTTTTCCCCTGTCGGGAAATTTCCAAGTGTTGGATCTTTCCGTGGTTTAAAGACGTTCTAAGTAGTGCAAGTAACGTGATGGACCCTCTAGAAGACAACAAACCTTAACTCGATTATGTGACCGTCTTGAACTGCCCTTTGAACCTTCGGGTTTGGGGCAGTACGGCGTGCCACATGTGAGGCGTTGGCTTGACCCTTCTACGGCTGGACCGTTGGTACTGAGGCATGAACTGAATGTTTTTTGACTTATTTCATGTGTTGATCTGTTTCGGGAAAACTTGGGTGTTTGTATGTTCGATCGGAAAGTTTAACATTTTCTATTTATCCGAAATGTGATACAACAATTGGAATTCACAAGGAGTTATGAGATAACTGAATGAATGTTATAAACATAGCACTTTAGTCTCACTTGATCGGTTGCCACAGAATTTTGATGCGATCAAAAGTCCGTCGCAATCACGTAGCGTACGCGGATACTCGTCGGATAAACTTAATAGACAGCTACACCCCATAGCCCTGACCAAGAGACTGTAGGAGAACCCCGTCGCCGAAAGCATCCGTTCGGGTGCTCGCGGCAGCGGTGTTCCACCTTGGTACACTTCGTCGACGGTATCGGGGGTGCGGCCGTCTACTGAAGTTTGCGACGAGCATTCGATCAGGATGTCGGGAATCTTGTTGAATTGCCCGACTTGATATTGAAAAGAGTTTTCGATAATGAGACTAAAATGCGGGGTTTATAATTGTTAGGCATGCGATGTCTAAGGAATTCATTTGGTCAGGCATGTGATGTCTGAGGTGGTTGCGGATTCCAACTGTTGTAGTTTTACATTTTCTTTTCTGTGACCGTAAGTGTAATATGTGATATCGCCTGTTTCGTTGCTATATGTCAACGACAATTGGGATGCGCATATTTACTTACGTTGATGACATGTGATGTTATGTGTTGCTGGATATGTTATATTGGATCGTCGTGTTGAATAGCCGGGGGTTTTTATGTGAGATGAGTGTTTTTCATTTTCATTCATGTAAAAACTTATATGTAATATTCTTTTATTGGGGCACTTCCAGGTTGCGGAAGATGTCACCGTTTGTATATTATTTACTTTTCCGCACTAGGATAGACCCAAGGAGGGGAGCATAAGTAACCGGGTTCTGGAGTCCAGTGGGAGACCAACTCGAGGAGTCGAGTCCGGGTCTCCTAACTCTAGAATTGGTAGGGTTGCTTGCCGCTCTCGTAGGGGTCTAGGGGTGTGGGTTTGGCTATTCATCGCGACCGTGGAATCCGTGTTTTATACTGGCTCGTATTGAAAACACGGACGTCCTAGTATATCCAATATTTCATATGATTCTTCTGCTGCGATATCTGTGATGTGATCATGTGATATGTTCTGTGATGGATACTTTATATAGTATATATGATATATTATATAGATGTTACTTATGTTTTACACCCGCGCTAGCCCTGCCCTGCTCTGCCGTTAGTTACCTAAGCTAACGGTGCACGAGGGGACATCGAGGCGAATGCGGATGGCATAAGTGTACGTCGTATTTATCTGTGATGTTTAGGTATTTAAATGATGGGACCTCATTAATGTGATTAATGAAAGTAAAAGAAACCTAAAGATGTTGTAGAATCGAATTTCAAAAATAAAACAGGTAGCTACAGTTCTTGCTTTGCACAGCGGTATATGTGATATATCCTGCACCTTATTCGATGAGGAAAGGACCGAGATCCCTTCACCGGGAGTGACTCCTTTAGCAATAACTGGCAGATGCTACACACTCGGTTTGTCTTTTGATTGCTTTTAAGAGTTCTGCTTTGCACAGTGATATATATGATATATCCCGCACCTCATTCGACGAGGAAATGACCGACGATCCCTTCACCGGGAGTGACTTCTTTAGCAAAACTAGAAAAGCCTCAAAAACTCTCCATTTTAAAATCATTTGATTCTACAACGATATCAAGTTCATTACGCAATAGGTTTTCAGAAAAACCTGTCGTAGCCCTCCGTCATTTCAGATAAGTACTAGTTAGTATTCGTGCTACGTTTGTTGACTATGTTAAGGCGTAGTGTGCGGTAGCTAATTAGTGCTTATCTGCATAAGTATATGATGTGATTGGATTAGGGTAGTCGTGCGACTTTGTTGACTATGTTAAGGGTCGTGCGGGTGGGTTTAATTCAATCGGGAAATGACGGGTTGAACTTGACTAGCACTTATGATTTGTCGACTATGTTAAGGTCATATAGCTGCTAGGGGCAAAATATTATCGGGAATTTCAAGTGTTGAAATTTGCAATGAGATTGCATACCTTCTATGAGATAGTTGGATCTCGATACCCACTGCGAGTAAGAGTTACTCCTGGGAGAGTTTTATACATTACAATTAGCCGATCAAGTAGGTGTCTAGAAAGGTGTCAACGGGGTTACGCCTCTGGGAAAACGAGCTTTACATTAATTAGGTTCGTGCGAAAGCACGGGGGACCTCCCTCAAAGTACCGACACTGGCCTGGCTGAAAGATTGGCGAACTTGTAGTGTGTAATTAATCCCGGCTAGTCTTTCCTTTTAGGGTTTGAAGGAAGATTTGATAAAAAACAGTGGGAGCCATCCTGATTAGATAAAATAATAACCAATCTGATCTTGCAAGAGCATACGCTGAGTGTTTTCTTCTCTCTCTCTCCAGGTAGCGACCATATCATGCCTTAATCAAGATAATAATACGGATTATTGACCGAACCCGCTTGTTATACTGAGCTGGGAAACATTGGTCCCGCTCCACCTTATAATTGTTATAAGACAGAGCAGGAAATTGGGGAATACCAGAATTCCTGTGCCGCCCAAACGAAGAAAGTGCATATGATGCATCATCTTCGGGTGTGTTCATTACAAAGAACTGTTTCTCTGTATCCTCTACGTCCTGGGTATGTGATACCAGATCAGGATCCCAGATATGTAATATGTTACATAGGGCTACAGAAAGGTAGAGAACTGAGAACGGGTGATAAGTTTCATGAGGCAGAAAACGGGGCAAGAGTTGCAGCCAAGTCTGTTGGTCACTGTCACCCTGTATTACCAATACATTGATTCTGAACAAATGCTATTAGATACCGAACCTGATATACAAAATCATATCACTCTCTTTATTAGTAAAGAAATGATAAAATTTTGTATTGTTGGATAATGTTTTGAACATTTCCTATATCAAAAGTTGATCGGTTCAGGCACGTTCTCTAAAAGCATTGATGTTCTAAATCAAACTACAGTTCTTAGTATACAGAACACACACAAGAGGAAGAGTCCAGAAATGAACGAATCCTTCTTGAGGTATTGTAGACTAGGTCATATCAATGCGACCCGACTAGCTAAGTTGCACATAGACGCATATTTAAATCTGTTTGAATTTACATCTTGTGAAACTTGCCAGTCATGTCACAAAGATTAGATGACCATAGCTCTGTTTATTGGAAACAGAGAAAGAGTTAGTGAACTCTTGGGATGATACATGTTGATGTATGTAGGCCCCCTGTCTGCACATACCTAGACCGGTTCTTTTTACTTCATTACATTCTCTGATGATCTTTCGAGATTCAGACCTATGTTCCTGTTGAAACACAAGTCCGAACCATTTAAGATATTCACAGAATATAAGTTAGAAGTAGAGAACCAAAATACGGGTATAAGTATTATGTCCTATGATGAGATCAGGGAGGAGAATACTTGTGCATGGAATTCCTGGACTTTTCTAAAGGAGAATGAGATTCTCTCTCAGCATTACTCCTCCGTATACACCATAGCACGATGGTATATCGGGGCGGAGCAATCTCACCCTATATGATAAGGTGTGCTCTATGATGAGTACTACTGAGTTACCTATTTCCTTTTTGGGAGTTATGCACTTGAGAAGCTGCATACCTATTGAATAGGGTTCAAATCAAATCAGTTGCCTACCACTTCATATTTGATATGATAAGGGAAGAGCCCATCTCTTAAGTTAGTTAAGATTTGGGGTTGTCCAGCCTATGTCTGAAAAGCAAAATCCGGACAAGCTCGAGGCCAGGTCTGTTATATAGAACTGGAAAGGTTCCAGCTATACAAACCACAGCAGATGATTTGGTAGAACCAAAGAATTCAGTAGATTACCAACGAACCTCAGCCTCTCCGCCGATCTAGTAAGGTTCCTCATCCGCCTGAGAGATACTTCGGTTTCTCGATGACAGTGTGAGCGAGGATTGCATCATGAGATGATGACTCAACTAGTTTCGAGCTGGCCATCAGGAGTAGGACTCTGTAAGAATGGCTGGATGCTTAGCGATCTGAGATGGAATCCATGTACACCAACAAAGTATGGACTTTGGTTGCTATATCTGAAGGGTTAAATCCCCATCAGGAGCAAGTATATCTTGAGAAGATTACTTGGTGTAGATGGAAAAGTTGAGACTTTCAAAGCTAGACTTGTTAAAGCTTTTCGTCATCGACCAGGCGTGGAGAATGATGAAACCTTTTTCAGGGAGCTATGCTTAAGTCCATCCAGATCCTACTTGCCACGGCTACATACCATGACTACGATATCTGGTGGTTGGGTGTCATGACAGCTTTTCTAAATGATGTTTTAGAATAGAGCGTCTATAAGTACACAGCCAGAGGGCTTCGTAGACAGTGGGAGCAGCGGAAATGTGTACAAGATGCTTTATTGGATAAAGCAGGCATCGCAGAGTTGGAACATCTGTTTTGATGAATTAGTCAAAGAGTTTGTCATCATCAAAATGGTATATGAACCTTGTATAAACAAAAAGGTAGTAGGGAGTATGGTGACGATCCTCGTAGAGTACGTTGATGACATACTCTTGATAGGGAAGGAGTTTCCTATGCTACGCTTGGTCTATCTCCACTTATCGAAAAGATTCTCCATACAGGATCAAAGTGATACCTCCTAAATCCTGGGTTTTGGATCTATGAGATAGATCTAATTGGATGTTAGGATTCTTACTAGTTGTAGTGAGATGGTATCAATCGATCCTGGGGAGAATCACTGGAAGGGTTCCAGGGTGATAAGGACGACTGAAAATCACTCGCAGGCATTGTCTTTACCCTCAGTAAAGGGACGGTATGTTGGAAGAGTTCCAAGCTAGATACCGTGGCATACTAGACGATAAAGGCCCGATACATCGCTACTAAACATGCTACCAAAGAGGCAGTCTGGGTGTATATTAGTTCATGAGATGAACTTCGTTCCTCCCATTGTGTGACAATGGAGTTGTGGCTTATGCCAAGGAACGCCGGTCCCATCAGTGATCCAGACATATTCTAAGGCAGTATAACCTGGTCATGGAGATGGTTGATCTCCAGGGTGATCGAGGTTAGGAGAGTAGACTCAGAGGACAACACGGCGGATCCACTCACAAAGGCCTTTTCCCATAGAGAGACTTTTATGGGATGGTTGAGTATGAGATACTACAACCACTGCTATCAGATGGCCCTAGTGCAAGTGGGAGATTGTTAGTTATATGTATGCCCTAGAGGCCATTACTATACATAGGATGTATATTGTAGTGGATGCTTGGACATATATAGGGAGGACTTTCTTGCTCGACATGATAGTATGCTATCTGGTTGCTCTTTACCTTAACGTGTACACTGATTGTCTCTCTGTTACATGTTGGTAAAGCCCTTAGGATGTGTACTTGACTACCTGGACTATGATGCGGATCATACTAGTGGGGACATGGTAGTCCATAAGTACAACCTTTAAAGTCCCTAGTCGTGGGTGTATCGAGACGGGGCATCGATATACCAGTGTAGACTAGCGTATACCTTCTTGACCCATACAGATGGGCGATGGATGATCCCATATCCATTGGTGTTTGACATCAGAGATGATATAGGGGTGCTCAGTGGAGACTGGGTACACTGGACGGACTCGCCGAGAACTCCCAGATGGTATTATACCTTACGTCAGATGGCAGTTCTCTGGTGACACTGGTACAGAGTAGTCTGTTGACCCGAGATCGTCATAGAGTCTTGTGTGGTTCCCACTGTGCTTTGATTTCCATCTTACCACGTCCAAGATGGTGTGCAAAACGGTGGCTTTTGGGTACAGTCCCGAATCACATGGAGGCAATGAGCGATAGGAGGGGATTCGTCTCTCCCGGTATAGGGAGTTGATGTTGCGCTGTGTTCGATTGGCTATAACCGGAAATCTCTGGCCAGGGTTGCTGAGATTTACTGGTAAGTGTTATCAGTAGTTTCTCGAACTGTTATAGACCTCATATCGACACGACTTATCGAGCTATTGGGGTCTGACGTTTACCACACGTAGGCGAGATATGCGACATATCAGACGATTAGACCGGACTGTACGGTAAGTGTTACTGGTTGGATTCACAGGAGTGTGAGCGGGCTTGCTCGTCGATCTTCTGATCGCTCAATACCCGGGTGGCCGTTACGTTTAGCAGACCGCTTGTGGCTTGTGGGTGTTTGATATGATCATCACCTGCTGCCGGCGTATTGACGAGTCTTTAGAGTCCTACACAGAGGTTTCCTGGCTCAAGCGAAACGAAATAGGAGCACATATGAGATATGTGCAGGGCCGAGAATAATACCAGTATGTGATACTGTATTCGATTCTCGCGATTTGTGACATTGATCGGTTATATGCGATATTGCCGGGATATCGGATCAAGTGTTGATTCGATAAGATGTTACTGTTGATATTAGTCGGTTATATGCGATATGATCGAATCATTAAATCAAGTGTTGATTTAATGATTTAATGCATAATTATATATTTGATATATTACTTTGCATTAACTAGTATTGGTTCACTTTAAAGGATTTTCTCACTTGATTTGTGCAAGTTGTATATGTGATATACTTTTGTGCACTTGATTGTATCATGTTTGATGATACATGTTTACTTGGTTAAGTGTAAAGAATTAAACCATGGTTAAGTTAATGATTAGGGTTTTCTTTTTCTTACTTATTTATTTATTTATTTATTTATTTTGGAAAATAATAAGCATAAAGAAAAATGGTGGCTTTCTTTGGATGTATGTTGAAACTTCATGAAGCTTTGACTAAGTCACCATTTTGTCTCATGCTTAACCCTAACCATTCCATTTAACCCTAGTCTATTCTCTACACTTGACCATGGTTGGATTATGATAAGTATTCATTTTATTTTCATTTTTGAAAATACTTATCATATCATACTTCATCTTCTTCTTCTTCTTCACATGAAGAAAGCTTTCTACCAACAATGGTGAAATGTGAAAATGAGTGAGAAATCCAATTCTAAAGTGAACCCACTTCCTATTTCTTCATCCTCTACCTCTTGCCAAGTAGTAGAGTGTGTTTTCTTCACAAGTTTCATGACTTGGTGAAGTGGGAGCTTGATCTTGTGATGCCTCGACGTAGATCATTTTCGGCACGAAGCCGACGACCTTGCCCGCCCATTTCTCCGATGAAGCCGACGTTAGAGCCCGGGTTTCCATTTGGACAGCGAGGAGACTTCATTGCGGAGCTATGGAGGTGGAGGACCGGATCTACAAAGGTTGTATTTCCGTTTACTCTTAGTAAAGTAGTTTACTAGTTTCATTGTTTCGCCTAAAATTCTAGTTAACGATCCGTATTAGGGTTTCTCGGCACCCGTAAATTTTGTAATTGGCATGGTTGATGCCTTGTGAGACCTCATTAGCGTGCCTAGGAACCCTACAGTAACACCGAGTGTACCAAGGTGTATAAAGTCATAAACGTGTGCAACTGCGTGCACAAAACACATATCAATGCACTTCAAGCACATATAAGTTATACCGGGTGCAAAATCAAATCGAGTGCGTACCACACGCACAAAATCAAATCAACTGTATGAAATCTAGGAAATCATAAACAATTGCAGCCAAGGCACAAAATCAATATCGAGTGCAATATATATATGCACAAATCATAAACCAACACAACGATGTATAAAAACATATATCAAGTGCAATAACTATGCACGAAAATGTAATGACCCAGTAGGTGCGGCAGTGGTTCACGAAGTCGATATTATAAAACTCATCATCAAAACTCAAATCCAAACGATATAAGCGTGATACTCGGATCACAATGCAAATCGAAGCAAATGACACTGAGGTACACCTCCTACAATATCGGAAAATATTGGTGCACCCAAAACTGGCAGAGAAAGAACATCTGCTTGCCTCCTACTCACGGTCTGGCGTCCTCTATCTCTGGGTCCTCATTTCTCTGTGGATTACCAATCTCGCAATCCATAGGCTCATCGGTTCAGTCAAGTGTGCTAACGGAAACGATTCCGCTCTGGCACTTCTCTGCTCGTCTCTTTGCCAATTAGTATGACCACTCGTAAAGTAGCACGTCACTGGCGTCGGCCTCTGGTCCTCTGAATATACGTCACACATCTGATCCTGGGTGTAAATCTTATCGCAGCAGTGTCCCGGAAGGAACCTGCTCAGGGTCTCTTCCGATCTTGCCTATGCCGAACTATACGAAGGCTGGTACTCTTGCCTAATCTTTTCTCGCTTTCTGGACATCTGCGTTCTCACCACAGCTTTTCCTCAGGAACTGGTCATTTCTTACGCCTTTGCATATATATCAGATCTATAATCTCAACGGAGAGTAATAGCAGCTCGTTGATATCTCTCACGAACCTCTTGTTCCACTCGTCTTTATTATCTCTGCTTCGACGTTACGTCATGCTATCTGCGTACTGCAATTGTCTCGGCTACAGTCGATCCGGAGTCTCTCACACAGACTCGAAATCACGAACTCGGTATCTTCATCACTCTGTAGAAGATCTCTATCCGAACACGTTCTCGGGAACTCGTCCATACCATCGGAGGAATACTCAATACTCGTCCGTTCTCGATCAATTCGTAACGTATCTGGGTGAGGTCCTCAATCTGAAGCTAGTCCACTTACTGGACTCCTATCACATGATATCCGGATGACATTAAACTTTTCGTTCGATTTGTCAATGTTCCATAATTCCCCGAAAGCTCAACACCTGAGCACAATTTAACAATATCTAGTACATGCCACAGTACCTATGGACCAACCGTAGAAGGGTAAACCCAAGCCTCACTGATGGCACCGTTAAACTGTCGCAAACCCTAAGGTTCAAAAACGGTTCCATGGTTATCATGTCAAGTTAGGGTTTCATTCTTCTAGAGGGTCCACAGAATGACTTGCATGTTCCTCCGAATACTTTAAACTTGGAAAAATGGGTGTCTGACATTCGTTCAAACTTTTAACTTCGCCTAGACAATATGTGAATACCCTTCGTCTCTCAACTCAAGATAGACTATCTATCATCTGTCGTATCTCTGCTTGAAAGCTCCAGCGATCTCAGCTCGAAAGCTCTGGAAGCGACATCACATCAATCTCAGCAACAGCTGGGTCATCTGTCCACACGGTAAACGACATCAAAATCTCTGAGGTATGCTGTACATCAACAGTCCTCTCACCACTGGCAGCCTCTATCAACGTCCCGATCATACGGTGCAACGCCAAACACTCGCCTCAAACGAGAAGTCATAACACCAATACAAAATTGAGACGTTCTCTTGTCACCAGAAAACACGATGGTCAGTCCTCGTTCATGACGAGCTCGCCCTGACCGGAACACTTGCAGCAGCTCAATCTGCGCTCAAACCATGGTGACAGGAACCTCAAGCATGTATCGATGAAACCATATCAATGGAATGAAAGGAATCAACAGATCTCCAAAATGGATACATGATCATAAGGAGGAACGGAATCAATAAGAGTATGATCATGGAAACAAATAGAATCAAGGATCTCAATATATGTAAATCCTAAGATTTCTTAAGTGGAGTATCGTATCGTAAATATGCCGCGGAACATATATACCGTACGTTACTCTACTCAAGCTACCTACTCCATCAATCAGGTCAGCCTATGTAACGAAAGTTCAGGTTTAATACCCCCTGTCCAAGTCTAAGTTCCATAAGGTCTAGCCTAGGTTCCGAATATATATAATCGCCCTAGACTCCACATAGTCAAATCTAAACTCGAACAAAGGATACACCTAGCGCTTTGATACCAACTTTGTCACGACCCAAAATATTAGCTCGTGACCAGCACTTAAATCACACAACGTCTAAAGGCGTAACGTAATTCAAGTAAGCTGAAACCCAGAAATCTAAACCTTTTTAAGAATAAAAGAGGTGAAATTTTGAAATAAGGCATAATGAAGAAAAGTGTTTACTTAAATACATAGAAAAGGGAACATGAAAATGCAAGTTTATCTTACTTGTTGTAAAATATGTCCGTCTTTTAAAAATTTGGGCAGCACCCCCGTTGTATATTTTGATCCAAAACCACAAATACATGAATATATAAAAGGCATCCCCAAGTGGGAGCTAGCTCTTCGCCAAACGGCGGATCACAACCATGCAAGTATTATTACAAGTATACGACGCCCAATCGGCGAAAATCAACACAATAAGTAATAAATAAAGCAAGACATCAACCCAAAAAGCGAATATAAAACCTATCGATCAAATCCCGCAACTACAAGTCTTTCTAAGTATCACTACACATACAAATACTAGTTTTGATTGATGGAGCTGACTAGATACAATAGAAATAATAAAACAATAGTGGGCACGATCCAAATGTCCCACCTACCAAAGCAAATCACCCAAATGCAGCTGTGTGCCAAAGATGCCGTTACCAATCTATGCGGTCAACCTGTAAGAACTGTGGCACAACGGGGGTGAGTTGCCAACTCGTGAGTAGAAAACACAAACAGGTAGAAACCGAATAAAATAACAATTTCCTAGGTCAACTATATCATAAAAGTAATACTATGATATCTAGGGTGACAATATGTAAATATGTTCCAACAATAAATAAGTGCAAGTATGCAAGTGGATATCATCCAATAATATAATGAATGCATGTATGCATGTGGATCTCGTCCACTCGGAACATCATAAAAGCATATGCATGTAAATGTATGAGGAGATCAAGAATGTGTGTCCATCAATGACACAACAAAACATGTAACCTGAGTGTCCAGCATCGACACTCGAAAATATCATGAAACCCGTGTCCAGCATCGACACGTAAATCCTCATATCTCAGGCTCCGGCTATCCGGACAGGCCTGTAACCATCTCATGACTCCGGTCGGTATCCTCCGGATAACCGCCGAGTCCAAATACTATCACCGATAGGTAGTGATCCCCTGCCAGGCTCAACGCCATCATCTGCGACCATCTTGGCCCCGGGTACCTCACCGAGTCCACCATGCACCCGCAGACGATTCCTCCTCCTCCTCGAATCGGGTGTATGATATCGCTCAAGAGCCGAGAAAACTCATGGTGGACTATACAAATGTCATATCAAGAGAAACCGGGTTTTTAAAACAATACATACTTTCTTTTGAAATAACCACGGTTCTCAATCCAGAAATTTCATGAAAAGAGCATATCTCAAATGAGTATAACATAAAGCATGATGTATGCGACATATAACAGAAATATAAGCATATCTGTATATAATGCAACATGGAACAGTAGTATGCACATATAAAGGGAAAACCGCTCTTTAAAATGAATCCAGTTTTTAAAATATATCCTGCGATTCCCAAATCGTCTAAGGTCAAATGCAACATCGTATAAAGGTGTATGTGTAACTATAGCAAGTAAATTATGCAATGAGTCATATCATGATGCAGCTATTCTACTGTGTAGTTACATGGCTATTATCGATGATGAAGTGTGTGAGCCGGCAATATGTGTAAGTGTGATATACGCATCTCGATGCAGGTGTACTAGCACAGATATATGCAATACAATGAGAATAACATGAACGTAGCTTCAGGTAAATAATCAGCTAAAAGCGATAAGGTACATATCTAACATGACCGAGTCGGTGAATCTATCAATCGGTATCCTCTAGTCAAGGGTATGGATTAATCATCTATTAAACTCGTCACGTACGGTTAATCGTCGTACGGCGTCAATAATCAATTTGGGATCCCAATAACCTATAAGACAAAGAGGGTATGGACCTAACGTCTCGCACGGCATAACTCTCAAGATTCACAACATTATCCATATATATATATATATATATATATATATACCTATCTCACAAGTCCCACCCGTATCAATCTCAGATCATGGGACTGGCAAAGGTATCAATTATCACAAATCGACTCGTATCTGGATACCAACAAATCATATCACATCGTATTTTCTTTTCATCACCTTAACTCAAATTTTATATATACATTCTACTTCATTAATCTAATTTCATGTTACGCTAAACTCAAAGTTTATTCTAGTGTAATTACCTATCTATAAATCGTAATTCGCTTTCACTTTTTATATCTCAATATATATATATTTAATTCCTAATATTATCACAAACTATCTTTTAACTATATCCTTAGTTTCCTAATCTAGGTTTCTACGACTGTATCCTATAGATCGGTTTCCATTTAATATTTGTGGGGTTGCTTACGCCATCCACCCGACTTCCCCCGTAGATATAGATCTACTCACTTGGTCCTTGATCTCCGAAGTCGATGACGCCACACTCCGTCGTCTCGGAATCCACGTGAAGGTATCTACAATAATGCACAATCGAAATCGCAATTAACATCAAGTTTCGAAATCCAATACGGCACGCGCATTGCTTATAGGTTAGAACTTATAGCTTACGCGTACAAAATCAACCAAACAACTCTTGTTGTTAACGTCCAAACGCCAAACAACCCAAAACAATATCAAATACCAAAACCCAAGTTAAGAATCTATCATGACCCGAAATTGGCACATGACGGCCCTTAAACGACACAAAGTCTATAGGCGTAACGCAATTTAAGTAAGACGAAAACCCAACAATCTAAACCATCAAAAAGTAGTAAGTGATAATAACATTTTTAAAACTTTTGAAATCTCAAACCAAATTCTTTAAAGTCTAACTTTATTTCCTTTGAAAATTTTGGCAGCACCTTCTTTGTAAAAACCAGCCCCAAAAGGGGTACAACAAAGATAATAAGTAAAGCATCCCCAAACGGGAGCAAAAACACGCCCAAAGGCAGAAAACAACCACCACAACAAATATACGACGCCGTAGTGAAGAAATAAAAGACGATATAAAGATAACTGCATAAAAGACCTCCAAGTCGCCAAAATAGTATACAACATCGTCCTCACATCAAGTCTCTGAGTCAATACATGAAAGTGGTAGATGGAGAGTACAAGATACAACAAGATACAACAAGATACAATGTACATAAACGGATTACCGCAAAACCCACCTAAAGAAAAACTGCACACTATGAGCTGAATCGGTATCCGCAGCAAAAGATGATACGATAGATGAAAAAGCCTGCCTCGACTACTCTGAGGAACAACCTGCAAAACACTGTGGCACAACGGGGGTGAGTTTCCAACTCGTGAATAGTAAATAATATATGCAGGTAATCGCAAGTATGCACGTACAGCGCGAATCTAACATGTGCAAATTGATAGCAATAAAATGGCAATATGTATGCAACGATCATGAAAGGTAATCTATCAGGTACTACTAATACATGAAGCAATAAATGGCAATATGTATATGCAACAGTCATGAAATGTACTCTATCAGGTACTACTAATATATGAAGCAATGCATATAAAATAAATGCGGAGTATGGGATAAAACATGTCAACCTCACGGAATCGCGACCTCGTGATAGGACCAAAGTCCATCAAGACAATCCAAATCCTAAATTTCCTCAAATCAGCCCCCAAATTGGCTCTCATATCCTGTAAGTCTCATAATCCTGAGTGTCCAATATCAAGTAAATCTCATATATCCTGTATCCAATATCAAGTAAATCTCATATATCCTGTATCAAATATCGAGTAAATCTCATATATCCTATATCGAGCATATAGTCCCCGAGCATATAGGCTCCTCTCATCGAGTACATAGGCCCCGAGCACAAAGGCCCCTCTCATCGAGCACATAGGCCCCGAGCAGCACCTCACATCGACTATATAGGCCCACATAAATAATGAATAAGTATATTTGCATATATCATTATGATGATATATGATGTAGGTATATATATATATAACAGCGTCCCGTACCACTGATATATATATACGATGGGTATACATATATATATCAGTGTCCCATACCACTGATATATATACGTAGGAGTAAAAAAATCCAGGAAACATCATATGAAAACCATATCACAATGCGAAGTCCATGAATTATAATATATGCAACATGAAACAGTAATATGAGCATATAAAGGAAAAATCGCTATTTAACTGCAACAAATTATAAAATATATCATGTGGTTCCTAAATTCTCCAAATTCATACAACATCATATAAAGATGAACATGTAGCTATAGCCAGGTATATGTGTAAACATGTAGGTATAGAAAGGTATATGTATCTACCTATCAGTAATGATGTAATACTCTCCAGGTATAATTGTAAGTATGTATGCAAGATGTACATGTAGCTATATCTCATATGTGTATATACCTATCACTAATGGTACAATACCATATAGGTATATGGGTAACTAGCATGTAAGCATGTCAAGGCATATGTGTAAACATGTAGGTATACTGGTATGCTATATGTCATATGCACGAAGGAAAATAAGGATCATGTCTCAATATCCTTAAACAATACAATATCACATATGTATAGGTATTGTACGTGTCATGGCAATTATCGACGGTGTGTGTGTAGCATACAATTAGTGCTCATGAAACATGAACCGTCAATAATGGTGTTGTGTCTCATTAGTACTAAGTCCATACACAATAGGAAATGAGATATACAACAATAGTATACATGCACAATCAACATCTATATACTTCTAACTAATAGTCATATCATTTAATATAGCCCAGACGCATAACTCCATGCGGGCGATTCCCCTGTAGATGTTAAATCTACTCACCAACGCTCCTGGCTAAGTAAAGCCAACCACCTGTTTCCCCTTCTTCGCAGCGTCCGAAATCCCCGCCTGCGAACCTAAAACATAAAACAACAAAGCAAGTGTATATTAGCAAACGACCAATAACACGTACAAACTATGTTTGACCGACGCGACAACTCCAAACAAACTCTCAAGTGTTCGCTTTGTAGCTAACGTGCATAGCGACACTACGAAACCAACTCGAGAGCAACATAACACAGAATACGAACCGTATCGGATAACGTAACGCGTGAAAACAAAACACAAGAAAACAAGCAAGTGATCCCAGATTTTTCTATACCAACAATTTGTAAAAGTTGCAAGTACCACAAGACCACACACAACCCGAGAGACCCCTACACCAAAACTCAACCCCCCAGTCCGCACTATGGCCGCAATTTGCGGCCAGAACCATTAAATTTGCAGCCGGTTCATGAAGGAATAGGCTCGTATTTTGAGGGTAGGTTCTAGGTCACTACACTAGGTCACTGTGATGGGAACTTTTGTAACAAATATCTGGTTTGATAGCAGATCATCCAAGATCTAAAACTACACTAAAAAATACGATATTTACCAAAAACGATACAATACGCGATCTAAACTGAAACGAATAAGCTACGCAACACTAAAAAGACCTATTTAACAGAAAGAGATCAATACCTACTCCCACAAGCTCAAAGATCCTAGCATTCCAAGCCCCAAGGCATCCAAGAGGCAAAACAAAGATAAAGAGGTGATTTTTGTGAGTTTTGATGAAGTTTTGTGTAGATTTAGTAAAGGATTAGCAAGTGTTCAGTTGAGAGAATGAAGGAGATGAGAAATATGAGAAAGAGATAGAGTGAGAGAGAATGAGAGTGAAAGAAATGATAAAGAGAGAGAGTGAGGTGAGATTAAAGTGAGTGCACCCTTGCATTAATTTCTCATTATTGCAAGCATATGCTCACCATGCCACCTCCTCTCCAAACAAAACCCTAAAGAAAATATCTTCTCTCTCAACAAATATCTAGAGAATAAGGTTAAGGATAAGGTTAAAGCAAAGGATTAGGATTAGGGTTAAATTTCATGGATGCTAAGAACTAGACTAACACAAACAAACCCTCACATTAACGTGCACATGTGTGTGCAAGCCATAACAAATAATAATAAATTATTAATTAAATGTTATAAACTATGAGGAACCTGAATTGGTAAACTTTTTTACCAAAAACCCGCATTACCATCTAATTAACACTAACCGAAATTCTAAGACGTTACAATCTCCCCCCTAAAGAAAATTCGTCCCCGAATTTAAAATTCTCACTAAGTGTTGTTAGTTATATATATGCCCTAGAGGCCATTACTATACATAGGATGTATATTGTAGTGGATGCTTGGACATATATAGGGAGGATTTTCTTGCTCGACATGATAGTATGCTATCTGGTTGATCTTTACTTTAACGTGTACACTGATTGTCTCTCTGATACATGTTAGTAAAGCCCTTAGGATGTGTACTTGACTACCAGGACTATGATGCGGATCATACTAGTGGGGACCGGGTAGTCCATAAGTACATCCTTCAAGGTCCCTAGTCATGGGTATATCGAGACGGGGCATCGATATACCAGAGTAGACTAGCGTATACCTTCTCGACCCATACAGATGGGCGATGGATGATCCCATATCCATTGGTGTTTGACATCAGAGATGATATACGGGTGCTCAGTGGAGACTGGGTACACTGGACGGACTCGCCGAGAACTCCCAGATGGTATTATACCTCACGTCAGATGGCAGTTCTCTGGTGACACTGGTACAGAGTAGTCTGTTGACCCGAGATCGTCATAGAGTCTTGTGTGGTTCCCACTGTGCTTTGATTTCCACCTTACCACGTCCAAGAGGGCGTGCAAAACGGTGGTTTTTGGGTACAGTCCCGAGTCACATGGAGGCAATGAGCGATAGGAGGGGATTCGTCTCTCCCGGTATAGGAGGTTGATGTTGCGCTGTGTTCGATTGGCTATAACCGAAAATCCCTGGCCAGGGTTGCTGAGATTTACTGGTAAGTGTTACCAGTAGTTTCTCGAACTGTTATTGACCTCATATCGACACGACTTATCGAGCTGTTGGGGTCTGACGTTTACCACCCCTAGGCGAGATATGCGACATATCAGACGACGAGACTGGACTGTACGGTAAGTGTTACTGGTTGGATTCACAGGAGTATGAGAGGGCTTGCTCGTCGATCTTCTGATCGCTCAATACCCAGGTGGCCGTTACGTTTAGCAGACTGCTTGCGGCTTGTGGGTGTTTGATATGATCATCACCTGCTGCCGGCGTATTGACGAGTCTTTAGAGTCCTACACAGAGGTTTCCTGGCTCAAGCGAAATGAAATAGGAGCGCATATGAGATATGTGCGGGACCGAGAATAATGCGTGTATGTGATACCGTATTCTATTCTCGCGATGAATGTATCGATATGGTTGTATGCGATATAACCTAGTTATCGAATCAAGGATTGATTCGATAAGCCGATACATTGGATATTAGTCGGTCACATGCGATATGACCGGATCGTTAAATCAAGTGTTGATTTAATGATTTAATGCATAATTATATATTTGATATATTACTTTGCATTAACTAGTATTGGTTCACTATAAATGGTTTTTCTCACTTGTTTGTGCACATTGTATATGTGATATATTTTTGTGCACAAGTTTGTATCATGTTTGATGATGCATTCTAACTTGGGTTTGTGTAAAGATTAAACCATGGTTATATGAATAGTTAGGGTTTTGTTTTCTTATTCATTTGTTTATTTATTTATTCTTTTTGGAAAATAATAAGCATAAAGAGAAAAATGATGGCTTTCTTTGTTTGTATATTGAAACTTCATGAAGCTTTGAACAAGTCCACCATTTTTGTCTCATGCTTAACCCTAACCATTCCACTTAACCATGATTCATTCTCTACACTTGACCATGGTTGGTTTATGATAAGTATTCATTTATTTTCTATTTGGAAAATACTTATCATAATATATTCCTTCTTCTTCTTCTTCTTCTTCAAGATGAAGAAGCTTGCTACCAACAATGGCATCTTAAGAAAAAGAGTGAGAAATACAATTCTAAAGTGAACCCACCTCCTATTTCTTCATCCTCTACCTCTTGCCAAGTAGTATAGGGTGTTTTCTTCACAAGTTTCATGACTTGGTGAAGTGGGAGCTTGATCTTGTAATGCCTCGACGTAGATCATCTTCGGCATCGTAGTCGATGACCTAGCCCGCCCATTTCTCCGATGAAGCCGACACTAGAGCCCGGGATTTGATTTGGACAGCAAGGAGACATCATCATGGAGCTATGGAGGTGGAGAACCGGATCTACAAAGTTTGTATTTCCGTTCACTTAGTTAAGTTATTAACTAGTTGCATCTTTCGCCTAAAAATCTAGTTAACGATCCGTATTAGAGTTTCTCGGCACTTATAATTTTTGAAATTGGCATGGTTGATGTCTTGTGAGACCTCATTAGAGTGCCTAGGAACCCTACAGTGGTATCAGAGCCTAGCTAGAGCCTTAGGCGAAGCGTAGACGGAGTTTGAAGTCCGATCGAACCAAAACCCTAACCCGAAAACGGCTCTCTGTACATTTTTTAAAAACTGGGTTTTTTCCAAATTAAAAATATGCAGAAAACTCAGCAGGGGATTCTAAGAATTACTGTACAAAACGGGACCCATGATTCGATCATTGAGCGGCGGAACCGCGGCATTAGCATGGCTAATGCGGCGGTTCCGCGGCCAGTTAATCACTTCATTCAAAAAAATTTGCACAGTAACTTCTTTCTTGAAATGCTGTATTTTCTGGGAATTTTTAATTTGACTCAAGAGTTGAGTGTTCTGGGGTTGTATTGTGAGTTCGTATATTCGATCGGATTATCAAACTTTGTCTATGTGTTTTTCCGGGTAATTTTAGAATATGTTAAAATGTTCGACCGGATATAAATACCCAATTTTTTCCCTGCCGGAAAATTTCCAAGTGTTGGATTTTTTCGTGGTTTAAAGACGTTCTAAATAGTGCAAGTAACGTGATGGACCCTCTAGAAGACAACAAACCTTAACTCGATTATGTGACCGTCTTGAACTGCCCTTTGAACCCTCGGGTTTGGGGCAGTACGGTGTGCCACATGTGAGGCGTTGGCTTGATCCTTCTACGGCTGGACCGTTGGTACTGAGGCATGAAGTGAATGTTTTTGAACTTATTTCATGAGTTGATCTGTATCGGGAAAAATTGGGTGTTTGAATGTTCGATCGGAAAGTTTAACATTTTCTATTTATCTGGAATGGATACAATGATTGGAATTCACAAGGAGTTATGAGATAACTGAATGAATGTTATAAACATAGCAGTTTAGTCTCACTTGATCGGTTGCCACGGAATTTTAATGTGATCAAAAGTCCGTCGCAATCACGTAGCGTACGCGGATACTCGCCGGGTAAACTTAATAGACAGCCTCACTCCATAGCCCCGACCAAGTGACTGTAGGAGAACCCCGTCGCCGAAAGCATCCGTTCGGGTGCTCGCGGCAGCGGTGTTCCGCCTTGGTGCACTTCGTCGGAGGCATCGGGGGTGCAGCCGTCTATTGAAGTTTGAGACGAGCATTCGATCAGGATGTCGGGAATCTTGTTGAATTGCCCGACTTGATATTGAAAAGAGTTTTCGATAATGAGACTAAAATGCGGGGTTTATAATTGTTAGGCATGCGATGTCTAAGGAGTTCATTTGATTAGGCATGCGATGTCTATGCAGGTTGCGGATTCCAACTGTTGTAGTTTTACACTTTCTTTTCTGTGACCGTAAGTGTAATATGTGATATCGCCGGTTTCGTTGCTATATGTCAACGACAATTGGGATGCGCATATTTACTTACGTTGATGACATGTGATGTTATGTGTTGCTGGATATGTTATATTAGATCGTCGTGTTTGAATAGCCGGGGGTTTTTATGTGAGATGAGTGTTTTCATTTTCATTCATGTAAAAACTTGTATGTAATATTCTTTTATTGGGGCACTTCCAGGTTGCGGAAGATGTCACCTTTTGTATATTATTTACTTTTCCGCACTAGGATAGACCCAAGGAGGAGGGCACAAGTAACCGGGTTCTGGAGTCCTGTGGGAAACCAACTTGAGGAGTCGAGTCCGGGTCACCTAACTCTAGAATTGGTAGGGTTGCTTGCCGCTCTCATAGGGGTCTAGGGGTGTGGGTTTGGCTATTCATCACGACCGTGGAATCCGTGTTTTATACTGGCTCGTATTGAAAACACGGACGTCCTAGTATATCCAATATTTCATATGATTCTTCTGCTGCGATATCTGTGATGTGATCATGTGATTTGTTCTCTGATGGATACTGTATATAGTATATATGATATATTATGTAGACGTTACTTATGTTTTACACCCGTGCTAGCCCTACCCCGCTCTGCCGTTAGTTACCTAACCTAACGGTGCACGAGGGGTCATCGAGGCGAATGCGGATGGCATAAGTGTACGTCGTATTTATCTGTGATGTTTAAGTACTTAAATGATGGGACTTCATTAATGTGATTAATGAAATAAAAGAAACCTAAGATGTTGTAGAATCGAATTTCAAAATAAAAAGGGTAGCTACTGTTCTTGCTTCGCACAGCGGTATATGTGATATATCCTGCACCTTATTTGATGAGGAAAAGACCGAGATCCCTTCACAGGGAGTGACTCCTTTAGCAATAACTGGCAGATGCTACACACTCGGTTTGTCTTTTGATTGCTTTTAAGAGTTCTGCTTTGCACAGTGATATATATGATATATCCCGCACCTCATTCGAAGAGGAAAGGACCGACGATCCCTTCACCGGGAGTGACTCCTTTAGCAAAACTAGAAAAGCCTCAAAAGCACTCCATTTTAAAATCATTTGATTCTACAACGATATCAAGTTCATTACGCAATAGGTTTTCAGAAAAACCTGTCGTAGCCCTCCGTCATTTCAGATAAGTACTAGTTAGTATTCGTGCTATGTTTATTGACTATGTTAAGGCGTAGTGTGCGGTAGCTAATTAGTGCTTATCTGCATAAGCATATGATGCGATTGGATTAGGGTAGTCGTGCGACTTTGTTGACTATGTTAAGGGTCATGCGGGTGGGTTTAATTCAATCGGGAAATGACGGGTTGAACTTGACTAGCACTTATGATTTGTTGACTATGTTAAGGTCATATAGCTGCTAGAGGCAAAATATTATCGGGAATTTCAAGTGTTGAAATTTGCAATGAGATTGCATACCTTCTATGAGATAGTTGGATCCCGATACCCACTGCGAGTAAGAGTTACTCCTGGGAGAGTATTATACATTACAATTAGCCGATTAAGTAGGTGTCTAGAAAGGTGTTTACGAGGTTACGCCTCTGGGAAAACGAGGTTTACATTAATTAGGTTCGTGCGAAAGCACGGGAGACCTCCTTCAAAGTACCGACACTGGCCTGGCTGAAAGATTGGCGAACTTGTAGTTTGTAATTAATCCCGGCTAGTCTTTCCTTTTAGGGTTTTAAGGAAGATTTAATAAAACCAGTGGGAGCCATCCTGATTAGATAAAATAATAACCAATCTGATCTTGCAAGAGCATACGCTGAGTGTTTTCTTCTCTCTCTCTCCAGGTAGCGACCATATCACGCCTTAATCAAGATAATAATACGGAATATTGGCCGAACCCGCTTGTTATTCTGAGCTGGGGAACGTTGGTCCCGCTCCAACTTATAATTGTTATAAGACAGAGCAGGAAATTGGGGATTACCAGAATTCCCGTGCCGCCCAAACGAAGAGAGTTCATGCTGATGCATCATCTTCGGGTGTGTTCGTTACAAAGAACTGTTTCTCAGCATCCTCCGCATCCTGGGTATATGATACCGGATCAGGATCCCAGATATGTAATCTGTTACATAGGGCTGCAAAAAGGTAGAAAAACTGAGAACGGGTGATAAGTTTCATGAGGCAGAAAACGGGGCAAGTGTTGCAGCCAAGTCTGTTGGTCACTGTCACCCTGTATTACCAATACATTGATTCTGAACGAATGTTATTAGATACCGAACCTGATATACAAAATCATATCAGTCTCTTTATTAGTAAAGAAAGGATATAATTTTGTATTGATGGATTATGTTTTGAACATTTCCTATATCAAAACTTGATCGGTTCAGGCACGTTATCTAAAAGCATTGACGTTCTAAATCAAACTACAGTTCCAAGTGTACAGAACACACATAAGAGGAAGAGTTCAGAAATGAACGAATTCTTCTTGAGGTATTGTAGACTAGGTCATATCAATGCGACCCGACTAGCTGAAGTTACATTTAGATGCATATTTAAATCTGTTTGAATTTGCATCTTATGAAACTTGCCAGTCATGTCACAGAGATAAGATGACCACAGCTCTGTTTATTGGAAACAGAGAAAGAGTTAGTAAACTCTTAGGATTGATACATGTTGATCTATGTAAAGTCCCCTGTCTACATATGCCAAGACCGGTTCCTTGTACTTCATTACATTCTCTGATAATCTCTTTAGATTCAGATATATGTTCTTGTTGAAACACAAGTCCGAACCTTTTGAGATATTCACAGAATATAAGTTAGAAGTAGAGAACCAAAACGGGTATAAGTATTATGTCCTTTGATGTGATCAAGGAGGAGAATACTTGAGCACGGAATTCCTGGACTATTCTAAAGGAGAATGAGATTCTCTCTCAGTATTACTCCTCCGTATACACCATAGCACGACGGTATATCGGGGCGGAGCAATCACACCCTATATGATAAGGTGTGCTCTATGATGAGTACTACTGAGTTACCTATTTCCTTTTTGGGAGTTATGCACTTGAGAAGCTGCATACCTATTGAATAGGGTTCAAATCAAATCAGTTGCCTACCACTTCATATTTGATATGATAAGGGAAGAGCCCATCTCTCAAGTTAGTTAAGATTTGGGGTTGTCCAGCCTATGTCTAAAAGCAAAATCGGGACAAGCTCGAGGCAAGATCTGTTATGTAGAACTGGAAATGTTCCAGCTATACAAACTGCAGCTGATGATTTGATAGAACCAAAGGATTCAGTAGAAACCAACGAACCTCAGCCTCTCCGCCGATCTAGTAGGCTTCCCCACCCACCAGAGAGATACTTCGGTTACTCTATGACAGTGGGAGCGAGGATTGCATCATGAGATGATGACCCAACTAGTTTCGAGCTGGCCATCAGGAGTAGGACTCTGTAAGAATGGCTGGATGCTAAGCGATCTAAGATGGAATCCATGTACACCAACAAAGTATGGACTTTAGTTGCTATATCTGACGGGTTAAATCCCCATCAGGAGCAAGTATATCTTGAGAAGATTACTTGGTGTAGATGGAAAAGTTGAGACTTTCAAAGCTAGACTTGTTAAAGCATTTCGTCATCGACCAGGCGTGGATTATGATGAAACCTTTTCAAGTGGCTATGCTTAAGTCCATCCAGATCCTACTTGCCACGGCTACATACCATGACTACGATATCTGGCGTTTGGGTGCCATGACTGCTTTTCTAAATGATGTTTTAGAAGAGAACGTCTATAAGTACACAGCCAGAGGGCTTCGTAGACAGTGGGAGCAGCGGAAACGTGTACAAGATGCTTTATAGGATAAAGCAGGTATCGCGGAGTTGGAACATCTGTTTTGATGTGTTAGTCAAAGAGTTTGACATCATCAAAATGGTAGATGAACCGTGTATAAACAAAAAGGTAGTAGGGAGTATAGTGACGATCCTCGTAGAGTACGTGGATGACATGCTCTTGATAGGGAAGGAGTTTCCTATGCTACGCTCGGTCAATCTCCGCTTATCACAATGATTCTTCATATAGGATCAAAGTGATACCTCCTAAATCCTGGGTTTTGGATCTATGAGATAGATCTAATTGGATGTTAGGATTCTCACTCGTCGAAGTGAGATGGTATCAACCGATCCTGGGGAGAATCACTGGAAGGGTTCCAGAGTGATAAGGACGACTGAATGTCAGTCACAGGCATTGTCTTTACCCTCAGTAAAAGGACGGTATGTTGGAAGAGTTCCGAGCTAGATACCGTGGCATACTAGACAATAAAGGCTCGATACATCGCTACTTGAGATGCTACCAAAGAGGCAGTCTGGATGTATAATAGTTCATGAGATGAACTTCGTTCCTACCATTGTATGACAATGGAGATGTGGCTTATGCCAAGGAACGCCCGTCCCATCAGTGATCCAGACATATTCTAAGGCAGTATCACCTGATCATGGAGATGGTTGATCTCCAGGGTGATCGAGGTTAGGAAAGCAGAATCAGAGGATAACACGGCGGATCCACTCACAAAGGCCTTTTCCCAGAGAGAGACTTTTATGGGATGGTTGAGTATGAGATACTACAACCACTGCTATCAGATGGCCCTAGTGCAAGTGGGAGATTGTTAGTTATATGTATGCCCTAGAGGCCATTACTATACATAGGATATATATTGTAGTGGATGCTTGGACATATATAGGGAGGATTTTCTTGCTCGACATGATAGTATGCTATCTGGTTGATCTTTACTTTAACGTGTACACTGATTGTCTCTCTGATACATGTTAGTAAAGCCCTTAGGATGTGTACTTGACTACTTGGACTATGATGCGGATCATACTAGTGGGGACAGGGTAGTCCATAAGTACATCCTTCAAGGTCCCTAGTCGTGGGTATATCTAGACGGGGCATCGATATACCAGAGTAGACTAGCGTATACCTTCTCGACCCATACAGATGGGCGATGGATGATCCCATATCCATTGGTGTTTGACATCAGAGATGATATACGGGTGCTCAGTGGAGACTGGGTACACTGGATGGACTCGCCGAGAACTCCCAGATGGTATTATACCTCACGTCAGATGGCAGTTCTCTGGTGACACTGGTACAGAGTAGTCTGTTGACCCGAGATCGTCATAGAGTCTTGTGTGGTTCCCACTGTGCTTTGATTTCCACCTTACCACGTCCAAGAGGGCATGCAAAACGGTGGTTTTTGGGTACAGTCCCGAGTCACATGGAGGCAATGAGCGATAGGAGGGGATTCGTCTCTCCCGGTATAGGGGGTTGATGTTGCGCTGTGTTCGATTGGCTATAAGCGGAAATCCCTGGCCAGGGTTGCTGAGATTTACTGGTAAGTGTTACCAGTAGTTTCTTGAACTGTTATAGACCTCATATCGACACGACTTATCGAGCTGTTGGGGTCTGACGTTTACCACCCCTAGGCGAGATATGCGACATATCAGACGACGAGACTGGACTGTACGGTAAGTGTTACTGGTTGGATTCACAGGAGTATGAGCGGGCTTGCTCGTCGATCTTCTGATCGCTCAATACCCGGGTGGCCGTTACGTTTAGCAGACCGCTTGTGGCTTGTGGGTGTTTGATATGATCATCACCTGCTGCCGGCGTATTGACGAGTCTTTAGAGTCCTACACAGAGGTTTCCTGGCTCAAGCGAAACGAAATAGGAGCGCATATGAGATATGTGCGGGACCGAGAATAATGCGTGTATGTGATACCGTATTCTATTCTCGCGATGAATGTATTGATATGGTTGTATGCGATATAACCTAGTTATCGAATCAAGGATTGATTCGATAAGCCGATACATTGGATATTAGTCGGTCACATGCGATATGACCGGATCGTTAAATCAAGTGTTGATTTAATGATTTAATGCATAATTATATATTTGATATATTACTTTGCATTAACTAGTATTGGTTCACTTTAAATGATTTTTCTCACTTGTTTGTGCATATTGTATATGTGATATATTTTTGTGCACAAGTTTGTATCATGTTTGTTGATGCATTCTAACTTGGGTTTGTGTAAAGATTAACCATGGTTATATGAATAGTTAGGGTTTTGTTTTCTTATTCATTTGTTTATTTATTTATTCTTTTTGGAAAATAATAAGCATAAAGAGAAAAATGGTGGCTTTCTTTGTTTGTATATTGAAGCTTCATGAAGCTTTGAACAAGTCCACCGTTTTTGTCTCATGCTTAACCCTAACCATTCCACTTAACCATGATTCATTCTCTACACTTGACCATGGTTGGTTTATGATAAGTATTCATTTATTTTCTATTTGGAAAATACTTATCATAATATATTCCTTCTTCTTCTTCTTCTTCTTCAAGATGAAGAATCTTGCTACCAACAATGGCATCTTAAGAAAAAGAGTGAGAAATCCAATTCTAAAGTGAACCCACCTCCTATTTCTTCATCCTCTACCTCTTGCCAAGTAGTATAGGGTGTTTTCTTCCCAAGTTTCATGACTTGGTGAAGTGGGAGCTTGATCTTGTGATGCCTCGACGTAGATCATCTTCGGCATCGTAGTCGATGATCTAGCCCGCCCATTTCTCCGATGAAGCCGACACTAGATCCCGGGATTTGATTTGGACAGCAAGGAGACTTCATCATGGAGCTATGGAGGTGGAGAACCGGATCTACAAAGGTTGTATTTCCGTTCACTTAGTTAAGTTGTTAACTTGTTGCATCTTTCGCCTAAAAATCTAGTTAACGATCCGTATTAGAGTTTCTCGGCACTTGTAATTTTTGAAATTGGCATGGTTGATGCCTTGTGAGACCTCATTAGAGTGCCTAGGAACCCTACAAGTGTACCTTCAAAGAGATGAGTACAAAACACCTAAATCTCACACGCAGCCTCCCAAGTGATCACCTCACTATACGGCTACGCCAAAGAAAACCTTCCACAGATGGCAAGACCCTTAACTGAAGTTTCTCCACCTGCTGAACCACTAACACAATTGGCTGCCGGTGAACGAAAAGATCGCGTCCCAACTAAATAGTCTAGTGCTAAATCATGTGAGAAAGGTCATGAAGATATTTGCGAAGTATCGACACAAGGAATACGGGGTGAATACTCAATAATCTGGGCGGAAGTGCCAAATTATAGGCAACGGAACTAACTCGTTCGAGGATCTCAAAAGGACCTACAATCCTGGGATAAGCTTCCCAAAACTCAACACGTCATTCATCGGAAAATCCGTAGGAATATATGATCTCCCACTGCGAACTCAAGTCTGCAACCACTACGGTCAGCAAAAGACCTCTGTCTACATTGGGCTGCTATCATCCTGACCTGAATCAACTGGATCATCTCCAATGCCTCTCGACTAGCTAGGGTCCAAAAATCCTACTCTCGCGGAGTCAGAAAAACAGACTGGCGATCGACACTACCTACCAAACAAAGCCTAAAGGTTGCTAATTGGAATGTCTCTTGATAAAAGCTATAGAAAGAGAACCCTAACAATGGCAAGTAACGATCCCAACTGCCAACAATAATTAGTACGCATGCATAAGCATATCCTCCAGAGTCCGTATAGCCTGCTCTCATAAACCATCATCCTGCGGATGGAAAACCGGAGCTAAAGCTCAACCAGTACCCAAGGCTTCCTGAAGCTTCAACCAAAGACGGTAAGAGAACAGGGCGCCTCTAATGGATACAACACATGAAGGAACTCCGTGCAACGCACAAACTTAATGAAGAACAACTGAGGAAACTGAGCATAACCGGACAACAAACACCCAAATGGAGTCACACCCTGTCTAGACCTGGGTAGACACTACAACGAAATTCAAGGAGATCTGCTCCCATTCCCACTCCGGAACGGTTAAAGGTTGCAACTCTCCAGCCGGTCTCAAATGCTCAACCTTAGCTCACAACAAGACAGACACCTTGAAACGAAATCCGAAACTTCACACTTTATCCTTGCCTACCCGTAACTATCTCACAAGTCATGCCACAACTTGGTGGAACTTGGATGAACACAGAAAGCTAACTGATGTGCCTGCTCTAGGATTTTGCGTTTTTATGTATCAATATCAGGTACACACAAACGCGTCCCAAAATGTAGCACACCCTAGTCACAAATCAAGGACTCTGAATCTTTACCCAGCCGAGTATGCTCAAGAATCTCAGACAAACGAGCGTCGGTGGGCTGTGCCTCACGAAAATGATTAAGTAAGAGTGGACGGGCATGGACATGAGCAAGCTGTCCCTACAGTAGAGGCGAACTTAAGCTGTACTCAACGAACGCACAAGAACTGTAAATCTGTAGAAGACTGTCTCAGAACTATGCACAACTGGGACAAGCTAACCCCGGGCTATGACTCCAGCATCAGCTACCACAATCGCATTGCCACGGGTAATAAAGGATCTCACAAACACAATCCTTCATAAGCTCCATCCAACGGCGCTGTCTCAACTATCAAAACCCTCTGCAAGAAGATGTACATTAAGCTCTGGTGGTCTGTGAAAATCTGGCACGACTCTCCATATAAGTAGTGTCTCCAGATCTCCAACGCAAGACCACCGCGGCCATCTCCAGATCATGAGTGGGATATCCTGCCCGTACTTCCTCCAATTGTCGGGAAGCAAAAGCGATAACTCTAAAATGCCACATCAGCGCAAAAATCGAGCCCCACTCGTGAAACATCATAATAAACAACAAAGTCGCCCGAACCAGAAAGCAAAGAAAGAACTGGTGCAGTTGTCAACCGAGTCTTCAACTGCTGAAAACTCCGCACGCATGCCTCAGTCCAAAGAAAAGGAACCACCTTTCTGGTCAGTCCAGTCAACGGTGCAGCGATACACAAGCAATCCTGCACGAAACGGCGGTAAAAACCTTCTAAACCCAAAAATCTGCGGATCTCCGTCCCGTACACAAGTCTGGGCCAAAGCTGTACGGCCTCGATCTTCCTCAGGTCAATACGAAAACCGTCTCCCGTAACTACAAGACCTAGGAGTCATATAATCAAGCATGAAGGAACACTCCGAGAATTTAGCAAACAGCTGGTGCTCTCCCAATGTCTGCAAACAAATCCTCAAGTGCTGCTCACATTCCTCACGACTCTTGGAATAGACCGAAATGTCATCAATGACACAACAATAAACTGGTCGAGGAACGGCCTGAAGAAATCTGGTTCATCACATCCACGAATGCTTCTAGGGCATTGGTGAGTCCAACGACACCACCAAAAACCCATAAAGCCCATAGCACGCATAAAAGCAGTCTTCGGAATGTCATCACTCCGAACCCGCAACCAATGATGACCTGATCCCAAACAAACTTAGAAAATGTCTCGCACTCTGGAGCTGATCGAAGAAATCGTCAAGCGAGGTAAAGGATATCTATCCGCACCGTAACCCGGTTCAATTGACGATCCAACAATACACAACCTCAACTGCCGTCCTTCTCCTGACGAACAAAATAGGAGCTCCCCAAAGCGAAACACTCAGACGCATAAGCCCCCTTACAAGCAACTCTGCAGCTGATCCTTAAGCTCCCTAAGTTCCGCCGGCTCATCTGGAACAACGTCGGAAAACTCTCGCATGATAGGAACCCGGTCCAACAAACCCACTGTGGCTCCGGTTTCATGAATGAAAGCTAAGAATCCTCGACATCCTCTCCTCAAAAGCCGACTAGCAAAAAAGGCTGAATTCAAGCCGTGAGAGGAGGCACCACTGTCCCCCTGCACAACAAGAACCGACTCGCCGGGAAAACAAAACCTGACTGTTTCCTCATGGCAGCCCACAGATGCATAGCCCGTAGCTAACCAGTCCGTGCCCAGGAGAACGTCAAATCCAACATCTCTAGAAAGATCAAAACGACGGACGAATCTCTATCTCCTATCCAATTAGCACACGACCGAAACACGTGTCGCGCAACAAAAGAATCCCTGATAGAAGTTAACACAACAAATAACTGATCTAGCTAACATGACCCTCGGCCCAACCACGGCACAAAGTGTGAAAAACAAACGAGTGCATCAAAAGAACATACGAATTAAGAATACTTGAGAACTCTGCATTTGACGCCCGCGCGTCCCGATGAGTAGAAGTAAACTCTCGGGTCTGCCCTCTACCCACAACTAGCCGAACTCCTCCTCTGCCATCCTGTACACTCGGAACGAATCCTCCGCGACCACGACCTCTCTGAACACGAGCCTGACGCGGTGCTAAGGAACAATTTATGATGAAGTGATGAAGGCTCCCGCATTGAAAACATCCACTCCATGTCTGCTGACCCTCCTGGGGATGAGAGCTAGAAGACTGTCCTCGTCCCAAGCCTCTGCTACTCCCGCGACATGCACGAAACCTATCACAATGACTGAACTTCTGTCTTTGGGCCGATACACCTGTATGAGCCCTCCTCAGTCCTCGAACTCCTAAAATCTCGGAAAGACGCTCCTCGTCCAAAAGGGCTGCGTCCACTAGTGCTATGTACGTGACAAAATGCTATGTACTGATCGCAAGGAACAACTGGGTAACAGGGGTGGCAACCTCCTGTCGCTGCGCTCGACTGGCCTCAACCAATGACCTCATCGTCTGGCTCAAGTCCTGCATCTCTGCCTCAAGCCTAGCGATACGATCTATCGAAGGTGGATCCATCTGCTCCTGTATAGCGAGCGTACCATCCTGGTCAATCCTCGCCCTAAACAAGTCAACTCTGACCTCGGCTCTCGCTGCACCTCTCTGAATCCTCAAAGTCATCGGTGGCAAAGGCTATAAATGGAAATAGGATTCGATATGAACATGGAAATCGAATCACAAGGATATGTATCATCAAGGAAGGAATTTCAAGCAATTAGTACTTAGGTCACTTAGGCGGAGTACCATGTTGTGAGTATGCCGCGGACATACACACACTACGTTACTCTGCTTCAGTTACTTACTCCATCATACCAAGGTCATCCTACACTCCGAAAGGTAAAAACCTAGCGCTCTGATACCAATTTTGTCACGACCCGAAATTGGCACGTGACAGCCCTTAAACGACGCAACGTCTATAGGCGTAACGCAATTTAAGTAAGCCGAAAACCCAGCAATCTAAACCATCAAAAAGTAGTAAGTGATAATAACATTTTTAAAACTTTTGAAATCTCAAACCAAATTCTTTAAAGTCCAACTTTATTTCCTTTAAAAATTTTGGCAGCACCTCCTTTGTATAAACCATCCCCTAAAGGGGTACAACAAAGATAATAAGTAAAGCATCCCTAAACAAGAGCAAAAACACGCACAAAGGCAGAAAACAACCACCACAACAAATATACGATGCCGTAGCGAAGAAATAAAAGACGATATAAAGAAAACTGCATAAAAGACCTCTAAGTCATCAAAATAATATACAATATCGTCTCCACATCAAATCCCTAAGTCAATACATGAAAGTGGTAGATGGAGAGTACAAGATACAATGTACATAAACGGATAACCGCAAAACCCACCTAAAGCAAAACTGCACACTATGAGCCGAAGCGGTATCCGCAGCAAAAGATGATACGATAGATGAAAAAGCCTACCTCGACTACTCTGAGGAACAACCTGCAAAACATTGTGGCACAACGGGGGTGAGTTGCCAACTCGTGAATAGTAAATAACATATGCAGATAATCGCAAGTATGCACGTACAGCGCGAATCTAACATGTGCAAATTGATAGCAATAAAATGGCAATATGTATGCAACAGTCATGAAAGGTAATCTATCAGGTACTACTAATATATGAAGCAATAAATGGCAATATGTATATGCAACAGTCATGAAAGGTATTCTATCAGGTACTACTAATACATGAAGCAATGTATATAAAATAAATGCGGAGTATGGGATAAAACATGTCATCCTCACGGAATCCTGACCTCGTGATAGGACCAAAGTCCATCAAGACAATCCAAATCCCAAATTTCCTCAAATTAGCCCCTAAATTGGCTCTCATATCTTGTAAGTCTCATATATCCTGAGTGTCCAATATCAAGTAAATCTTATATATCCTGTATCCAATATCAAGTAAATCTCATATATCCTGTATCAAATATCGAGTAAATCTCATATATCCTATATCAAGCACAAAGGTCCCGAGCACATAGGCCCCTCTCATCGAGCACATAGGCCCCAAGCATCGAGCACATAGGCCCCAAGCACATAGGCCCCTCTCATCGAGCATATAGGCCCCGAGCACATAGGCCTCTCACATCGACCATATAGGCCCACATAAATAATGAATAAGTATATATGCATATATCATTATGATGATATATGATGTAGGTGTATATATATAACAGCGTCCCATACCACTGATATATATATATACGATGGGTATACATACATACATACATACATATATATATATATATCAGCGTCTCATACTACTGATATATATACGCATGAGTAAAACAATCCAGAAAATATCATATAAAAACCATATCATAATGCGAAGTCCATGAATTATAATACATGCAACATGAAATAGTAATATGAGCATATAAAGAAAAAATCGCTATTTAACTGCAATAAGTTATAAAATATATCATGTGGTTCCTAAATTCTCCAAATCCATACAATATAATATAAAGGTGAACATGTAGCTATAGCCAGGTATATGTGTAAACATGTAAGTATAGCAAGGTATATGTACCTACCTATCAGTAATGATGTAATACTCTCCAGGTATAAGTGTAAGTATATATGCAAAATGTACATGTAGTTATGTCTCATATGTGTATATACCTATCACTAATGGTACAAAACCAAATAGGTATATGGGTAGTTAGCATGTAACCATGTCAAGGCATATGTGTAAGCATGTAGGCATACAGGTATGCTATATGTCATATGCACGAAGGAAAATAAGGATCATGTCTCAATATCCCTAAACAATACAATATCACATATGTATAGGTGTTGTGCGTGTCATGGAAATTATCGACGATGTGTGTGTAGCATACAATTAGTGCTCATGAAACATGAACCGTCAATAATGGTGTTGTGTCTCATTAGTACTAAGTCCATACACAATAGAAAATGAGATATGTAACAAAGGTATACATGCACAATCAATATCCATATACTTCTAACTAATAGTCACATCATTTAATCTAGCCCAGACGCATAACATCATGAGAGTGATTCCCCTGTAGATGTTAAATCTACTCACCAACGCTCCTGGCTAAGTAAAGCCAACCGCCCGTTTCCCCTTCTTCGCAGCGTTCGAAGTCCCCGCTTGCGAACCTAAAACATAAAACAACAAAAAAAGTGTATATTAGCAAACGACCAATAACACGTACAAACTACGTTTGACCGACGCCACAACTCCAAACAAACTCTCAAGTGTTCGCTTTGTAGCTAACGTGTATAGCGACACTACGAAACCAACTCGAGAGCAACAGAACACAGAACACGAACCGTATCGGATAACGTAACGCGTGAAAACGAAACACAAGAAAACAAGCAAGTGATCCCAGATTTTTCTATACCAACAATTTGTAAAAGTTACAAGCACCACGAGACCACACACAACCCTAGAGACCCCTACACCAAAACTCAACCCCCCAGTCCCCACTCTAGCCACAATTTGCGGCTAGAACCATTAAATTTGCGGCCGGTTCATGAGGGAATGGGCTCGTATTTTGAGGGTAGGTTCTAGGTCACTACACTAGGTCACTATGATGGGAACTTTTGCAATAAATACCTGGTTTGATAGCAGATCATCCGAGACCCAAAACTACACTAAAAAATACGATATTTACCCGAAACGATACAATACACGATCTAAACTGAAACGAATAAGCTACGCAACACTAAAAAGACCTATTTAACAGAAAAGAACATTACCTACTCCCACAAATTCAAAGATCCTAGCTTTCCAAGCCCCAAGGAATCAAAGAGGCAAAACATGGATAAAGATGTGATTTTTGTGAGTTTTGATGAAGTTTTGTGTAGGTTTAGTGAAGGATTAGCAAGTGTTTAGTTGAGGGAATGAAGGAGATGAGAAATATGAGAAAGAGATAGAGTGAGAGAGAATGAGAGTGAAAGAAATGATAAAGAGAGAAAGTGAGGTGAGATTAAGGTGAGTGCACCCTTGCATTAATTTCTCATTAATGCAAGCGTATGCTCACCATGCCAACTCCTCTCCAAACAAAACCCTAAAGAAAATATCTTCTCTCTCAACAAATATCTAGAGAAGAAGGTTAAGGATAATGTTAAAGCAAAGGATTGGGATTAGGGTTAAATGTCATGATTGCTAAGAACTAGACTAACACAAATAAACCCTCACATTAACGTGCACATGTGCGTGAAAGCCATAACAAATAATAATAAATTATTAATTAAATGTTATAAACTGTGAGGAACCCGAATTAAACATTTACCAAAAACCCGCACTATCGTCTAATTAACACTAATCGAAATTCCAAGGCGTTACAGAATCGCATAACACGAAAACAGCAACCTAAGAAAATCACTCCCAGATTTCACCCTAGGCTAAACTAGAACATTTTGCACATTGGGTTGCCCTAGATATCTGATAAGGAAGCTACAAAGCAAAATTCACCATGTTTCACTCTGGTGTGGCCGCAATTTGTGGCCACAGGGGATTAATTTGCGGCCCGAAAGTGAGGGAAGGGGCTCAGGTTTCAGGAGATGGTTCATGGTTGCCTGCATGTCTCATGGTCAAGGGAACTTTATTTACAGAGGCTTCGGGTCATCCCAGATCTCTAAATGCACTTACAAACCGTCAAATTTACCAATATCGGAAAGTTCTAAGTTCGTGTTTGGGTTCTATTTTCTGTTCTAGGTCAGCAAAACGCCACTCAAGTCTTGTTAACAGCCACTATACAACACTAATTCCCCACAATTTCCCAAACCCTTCTCTTAGGATTTCTAAGATTACAATTCCTCCCAAAATCAATCTCTAAACTACACTAGAATGCTAGGAAAACATGAACTAAACTATGTGAAAGGAATTTTACCTCAATTGGGCAACCCAAGGAAAACCCTAGTTTCTCCAAGTCATCAAAATCCAACTTTTTTTGGTCCAAAATGTAGAGGATGGAGTGGGGATCATTTTTTGTGAAGAGGGTATAGTGTTTGGATGAAGATTTTGAGGTGAATTCATGGGGTGAAGGTAGAGGGAGACTTGAGGAAGAAGGAGATGAGAAGAAGAAGAGAAAACAAATGGTGGGGTAAGGATATATGGCAGCCCTCTCTCTCTCACTCTTTTATTCTCACACCCCCCTCTCTCTCTTACCCTTCTCACTTTCTTTTCTTTTTATTTTAAAATCAAAACACATAATACCCAAAACAACATAAGAAATAATATGAAACCAAATACGACATGACACGGTGCACTAATCATGGAAAATTGTATAAACACGGATTTGGCCTAATCGCGATTAGTGGTGCAATAATCGGTTTTATCCAAACTGCATATAATAAATTTTAAAAATGCCGAATCCGATAAATATATTTGTAAATGAATAAATCATTTTAATCTCCAATTATTTCATAATTATTGGTATATATTTATACATTTTTACAAAAACCCCAATTTCGCAAATCGGGTAGTTTTCGCGAATTATATTATTTTAATATTAAATTCCAAAAATAATATTTTATATTTTTCTGAAATGTTACAATTTAACATATATCACTTATATATTTCAATGCATCCTAAGTGAGAAAAAGAATTGCTTAAGTGAGCTTATATTAGTTAATGTAATGTAATATATCACATATATAATTATACATTAAATTATTAAATCAATACTTGATTTAATAATCCGGATATATTACATATAACCGACTAATATAACATGTATCATTTTATCGAATCAACACTTGATTCGATAACCCTGCTATATCAAATACAACCGGCCGATATCACTTATCATGAGAATAGAATATGGTATCACATACACGTATCAATCTCAGTCCTGCACATATCATATATGTGCTCCTAGTCCATTTCGCCTGAGCCAGGAAACCTCTGTGTAGGACTCTAAAGACTCGTCAATACGCCGGCAGTAGGTGATGATCATATCAAACACCTACAAGCCACAAGCGGTCAGCTAAACGTAACGGCCACCCGGGTATTGAGCGACAAGAAGATCAACAAGCAATCCTGTACATACTCCTGCGAATCCAATCGACAACACTACCGTACAGTCCGGTCTCTTTGTCTAATATGGCGTATATCCAGTTTAGGGGTGATAAACGTCATACCCCAGTAACCGATAAGTCGTGTCGAGATGAGGCTCATAACAGGTCGAGAAACTACTGATAACTCTTACCAGTAGATCTCCATATCAGCCCTGGCAAGGGACTTCCAGTTATAGCCAATCAAGCACAGCGCAACATCAATCCCCAATACCGGGAGAGACGAAATCCCTCCCATCGCTCATTGCCTCCATGTGATTCGGGACTGTACCCAAAAGCCACCATTTTTCACGTTCTCATGGTAAGGT
Organism: Agapanthus africanus; assembly: GCA_030015575.1. Lineage (NCBI taxonomy): Eukaryota > Viridiplantae > Streptophyta > Magnoliopsida > Asparagales > Amaryllidaceae > Agapanthus > Agapanthus africanus. Next base: position 528,080,366 of record CM057337.1, read on the forward strand.
GGAAATCAAACCACAGTGGGAATCACATAAGACCCTATGACGATCTAAGGTCTACAGACTAACCTGTACCAGTGTCACCCCAGAACTGCTATCTGACGATAGGTATAATTCCATCTAGGAGTTCTCGATAAGTTCGTTCAGTGTACCCAGTCTCCACTGAGCACCCGTATACCATCTTTGATGTCAAACACCAATGGATGCGGGATCATCTATCGCCCATCATATGGGTTAAGAAGCGTAAACGCTAATCTACTCTGGAGTATCGATGCCCTGTCTCGATACACCCTCGACTAGAAACAATTATAGGATGTACTTATAGACTACCATGGCCCCACTAGTATGATCCGCATCATAGTCCTAGTAGTTAAGTACATATCCTAAGGGCTTTATCAACATGTGAGAGCAAGACAGTAACACAATACAAGTCAACATGTCAAGACAAAGAGCAACCAGATAGCATACTATCATATCGAGCAAGAAAGTCCTCTCTATACATATCCAAGCGTCCACTATAATATACATCATATGTACAACAATGGCCTCTAGGGCATATACATAACTAACAGCAAGTACCTTCATGACCCTTCTCACATGATTCAGCACCAGACCGTTCAGCTAGAGCGTGATCTTTCGTTCACCAAGCAGCCGTAGTTATATTGGATCGGCACGTGAAGAAACTTCGGTCAAAGGTCTTGCCATCTGTGAAGGTTCTTTGGCGTGGCCCGAATAGTGAAGAGGTCTCTTGTGGTGCCGAGAGCGAGTTGCGGAAGAAATTCCCTCATCTCTTTGAAGGTACGCATAGTGAGATTTTTAAATTCGGGGACGAATTTCTTTAAGTGGGGAAGATTGTAACACCTTAGAATGCGATTAGTGTTAATTAAGCGATAATGCGGGTTTTTAGTAAAAAATTAACCAAAATAGTTTTCACATATTTTATAAAAATTTATTAATATTTTATTATTATTTATTTTGGGCTTGCGCACACTTGTGTATGCTAACCTAGGGTTAATTAGTGTTAACCATGCTTAAATAACCATGGCACATTGACCCTCATTCCATTAAGTTGTATGTGTATATTTAATTATTTAGTTTTTAAATTAAAGGGTTTGAATTGGGTTGACTTGAGAGGGAGGGAAAGAGAGGGTTGATATGGAAATGATGAGGAATGGGCAAGCATGGGGTGCATTTAATAAGGAGAGAGAAGGGGGCATGGCTCACTCTAACCTCACACCCTCATTTCCCTCATCCCTCACTCATACACTCCCTCATTCTCACCTCATTATCTCATTCTCACTTATTTCTTCATCTCATTTTCCTCTCCACTCAAACTGAAACCCTACCAAAATCTTCACTAAAACAAGCAAAATCACCACAAAACTTCATCTAAACCCTTCGCAAGCCTAGCTAAACCCCATTTGATGACTTGGAGCATGGAAAGCTAGGGGTTTTGAGCAAGTAGGGAAAGATAGTGATCTCTAACTGTTAATTAGGTCCTTTTAATGTTGTGTTGCCTTGTAATTGCTGTTTAGAACACTAAAGATATAGTTTTGTGTACATATCGTATTTTTAGTGTTATTTTGGGGTTACTGTAATCTGCTATTACCACGAGTTATTACTGGAAAATCTAGCAATGTAGTAGTGTTGTACTAGAGGCCCTGAGAGTTCACCTGAAACCCTGACCCCACTTTGCACTGTTCATCCGGAGAGAATCGATGGAAATTCGGCATCGCCGGTTTTGTAGGAGCCTGGGGAGTTGGGATTTTTAGGGTAGCTTTCTGTAGGTATTTTGGGGTGTTTGGTACTGCTTGAATTTTAGGTTCTGACTATAGTCAAAATCTGGGAACACTTTGCTAATTTATAGTGTTTCGACTACGCGTGTTATGTTATCCGACATGGTTCGCGTTCCTGGTGTAGCTCGCTGCACTTAGGCTTGATTTAGAATGTTGCTACACACGTTAGCCACTAAGCGAACACATGAGAGTTTGTAGAAGTCGGTGCGTTGATCAAAACGTAGTTGTATATATTATTGAACGGTTTTTAAGATACAATTTTTATGTTTTGTGTGATATTAGGATCGCAGGCGAGGACTTCGGACGCTGCGAAGAAGGGAAAACAGGTGGTTGGATTTACCTAGCTCGAGATCATCGGTGAGTAGATTTAACATCTACGGGAAATTACCCGTATGGCGTTAAGCGTCAAGGGCTAGATATGATACTATAGCCACATGTTATATGCATATGAGTTGATTATGCATGAGCATCATTGCATACCATTACTTGTTGTGCCTTGACTTAGTACCCATTAGACACTACACCATTACTGACGGTTCATGTTGCATGAGCACTAAATTGTATGCTACACACACACCGTTGGTAATTGCCATGACACGCACAACCTATACATATATGTGGTACTGCATTCGTAATTGAAATTGAGGCTGTTGAGTCTTGTTCTATTGCGCATATGAAATGCATCAAGCATACATACCTACATGTATACATATACACCTTGCTATAGCTGCATATACACCTTTATATGATATTGCATTTGATTTTGGAGAATGTGGGAACTGTGTGATATTATTAAAAACATTATTCATTTAAAAGAGCGGTTTTCTCTTAATATGCTCATATTACTATTCTATGTTGGATTCATCATATTTCATGGATTTACACATTGAGATACGAATTTCCTGTGATTTATGAATTTGAGAACCGTGGTGATATTTTAAGAAAGTATACATTGTTTTGAAAACCCGGTTTCTCTTGATATGATATTTCGATGCGTCCACCATGAGTTTTCTCGGTTCTGAGCTATGAGTATACCCGATTCGAGGAGCGGTAGGCACCGTATGCGGGTACATAGTGGATCCGGTGAGATACCCCGGGGCAAGAAGACTCGTATAGAAAGGAGGTGAGCCCGACGGAGGGAGTACTACCTACCGGTGATAGTATAGAACCCGATGAATATCCGGAGGATACCGTTTAGAGTTATGATGTGACGGATATGAGGGTCGATCAAAGTGACGACGCCTGAGTTATTGGGATTTGGGGTGTTGTTAATGGACACCAGTTTTCCATGATGATGATTCATGCATAAGGTTTTATATGTTATCCCATACTCTGGATTTATTAGACATGTAGTTATTGTACCCTGGTAATCTACATTGATCATGATTATACTGCATATCCGTACTGTTATATTATGTCATCAGATTTCGTATTTCAGACCATCGCTTTCGTGCATACTTGTGATTATCTGTATGATGTTATTTACTATTCATGAGTTGGCAACTCACACCCGTTGTGCCGCAGTGTTTTGCAGGCTTGACCCTCAGAGTAGTCGCAGCAGGGTTTCTTATTGTATTTATTTCAGCAGATACCACTATGGTTGGCTGTGAGGCCTTTTTGCTATAGGTGGGTTTGCGGTTATCCGATTGTATCCATTGTATATCTCATTGTATCTAGTACTCTCCATCTACGACTTTCATGAATTGACTTAGAGACGAGTTGTGAGGACCGATATTGTATATTTTGTGACTCTGGGTGTCGTGCTCGTGTGAGCCGGCCTTTCTTATATAGTTTTATCTCTTTATGTTGTTTTTCATTTTTATTGTCTATTTCTTCGCTACGGCGTTATATATATATGCTTGTGCTGGTTTTTTCTGCCTTTTGGCGTGATTTGCTCCCGTTTGGGGATAATTTATTTTTATCCTATGTTTATACCCGTTTCGGGGCAAGTTTTACAAAGGAGGTGCTGCTAAAATTTTTAAGAAAATAAACTTAAGCTTTAAGATTTTTACTTGAGATTTCCAAATGTTTTAACAATGTTTTTACCACTTACTTCTTTTTATGGTTTAGATTTCTAGGTTTCGGCTTAAATTGCGTTACGCCTGTTGACGTCACGTGGTTTAAGTGCCGGTCACGTGCCTAAATTTGGGTCGTGACACAAATAAATCCATCTTCATTTTCTACATCACCTAGTTCATCAAGTTTAGCAAGTTTATTGCCCTAGTTACCTCGGATTTGAGGTTAAAGCTCGGACTATAGACTCTCGGGTGGATCGTCTTTGACTCGCTAAAGCCAACAAGGAAGCAACGATCCAGATCGATCCTTGGAGCCTACGATGACGAGGAGGACAGCGGAGAAGACCCGAAGGAATTGTATCATGAGGTATAACATTCTTTATGAGTAGTTAAATCTCATGTAGTTTGCTAGCTAGGGTTTATGGACAATCCTTGGTTCTAGTCGGTGTTGTGAAGGACGTAAAAATCATATTTTTGCAAATTCCGCCTCCTCGCGAGCACGTGGGGTGCACAACATAAACTTACAGTGGTATCAGAGCCTCTCATAAACCTTACATAGCTTGTAGCTGTTAGTTATGTATATGCCCTAGAGGCCATTATTGTACATATGATGTATATTATAGTGGATGGTTGGACATATATAGAGAGGACTTTTATGCTCGACATGATAGTATGCTATCTGGTTGCACTTTGTCTTAACATGTAGACTTTTATTGTGATGCTGTCTTGATCTCACATGTTGATAAAGCCCTTAGGATGTGTACTTGACTACTAGGACTATGATGGAGATCATACTAGTGGGGCCAAGGGTAGTCCACAAGTACATCCTATAATTGTTCCTAGTCGAGGGTATATCGAGACAGGGCATCGATATTCCAGAGTAGACTAGCATATACGGTTCTTGACCCATATGATGGGCGATGGATGATCCCACATACATTAGTGTTTGACATCAAAGATAGTATGCGGGTGCTCATTGAAGACTGGGTACACTGAACGGACTCGTCGAGAACTCCTAGTTGGTATTTTACCTATCGTTAGATATCAGTTCTATGATGACACTGGTACAGGTTAGTCTGTAGACCCGAGATCGTCATAGAGTCTTGTGTGATTCCCACTGTGCTTTGATTTCCACCTTACCACATTTAAGAGAACGTACAAAACGATGGCTTTTAGGTATAGTCCCGAATCACATGGAGGCAATGAGCGATAGGAGGGGATTCGTCTCTCCCGGTATTGGGGGTTGATGTTGCGCTGTGATCAATTGGCCATAACAGGAAGTCCCTGGCCAGGGCTGCTACGGAGATTTACTGATAAGTGTTATCAGTAGTTTCTCGACCCGTTATGAGCCTTACATCGGCACAACTTATCGGTTACTGGGGTCTGACGTTTACCACCCCTAGACTTGATATGCGACATATCAGATGAAAAGACCGGACTGTACGGTAGTGTTACTGATAGGCTTTTCAGGAGTAAGAGCAAGCTTGCTTGTTGATCTTCTGATCGCTCAATACTCGAGTAGCCGTTACGTCCAGCTAGTACCGCTGACGGCTTGTGGGTGCTTGATGTGATCATCACCTACTGCCGGCGTATTGATGAGTCCTTAAAGCCATACACAGAGGTTTCACTGGCTCAGGAAAAACGAAGTAGGAGCACATATGTGATATGTGCGGGACCGAGATTAATACGAATATTTGTTACCATATTCTATTCTCGCGATATAAGGTATCGATCGGTTATATGAGATATAGCCGGATTATCGAATCAAATGTTGATTCGATAAGTCGATACTGTATTGGTCGGTTATATGAGATATATAACCGGGTTATCGAATCAAGTGTTGATTCGATAAGTTGATGCAAATAATATTAGTCGGTCATATGAGATATAACCGGATTATTAAATCAAGTGTTGATTTAATGATTTAGTGTATAATTATATATTTGATATATTAATTTACAATAATTAATATTAGCTCACTTTAAGCATTTCTTTTTCTCACATGTGCACACTTAATATATATGTGATTTATATTAATTGTGTTTTCTTTTTGTGTCATGCTTGATGCCAGATGTAACATGGGTGTATGAGGCTTACACCATGCTAATGATAATGAAGGGTTTATTTATTTAGAGTAAATCAATTATTAGTTGGAAATTGGTCACATGGCATGAAACTTGTAGAAGCTTTGAGACCCATTGACTTAGTCTACTAGTTTTGTCTTATACTAGATATTTATTAACCCAACTATTATTTAAACCCATGGTTAAGTCTCTACATGAATTATATTAGATATTTTCTCACCCATGGTTGCTATTTTCACTCTCTCATCTATTATTTGCTTCTTCTTCGTCTTCATGAGCCAAGCTCTCTAGGTTTTTGAGAGGAGAAGAAAAGGAGTGAGAAAATTAATTCTAAAGTGAGCAAAAATCCTACTTCATCATCCTCTACTAGATTAGCCATTTAGTTTAGGGTGTTAGCTTCACTAGTCCCACATTAGTAAAGAGGTAGCTTGGGTTAGTGTCTCTTCGACGTAGATCATTTTCGGCCTCGAAGACTTCGTGCAAGCCGTTGCTTTCATCTTGTGGAGCCACTCTAGGGTCCGCAAGATCACTACTTGGAGCGAATGGACTAATACACGGAGCTATTGAAGTGAAGGACCGGTCTACAAAGGTTGTATTCCTAGTTCACTTAGCTGTAAAGTTGTTTACACTTTGTTTCGTCTAAATCTTTAGTTAAGATTCTACGCTTAAGGTTGTTTAACAAGGCAAAATTTTTAAAATGGCTTGGACGATGCCTCCCGAAACCTTGTTGTCATGATAAGCAACCCTACAGTAGCAATGTTAGAAATCCGCCGTTTTTGTCGCGCAAAAACTGCCGAAAAACAGTTTCGAAAATTGATGTTTTGGGTTGTTTGCACACACCGCGGGCTCACGGTTTGAACCGAGAAGCCGCAGGGTGGAGTGTGCAAATCTTGGGGACCCTCCAGAGGGGCCGAATGTCTAGGCCCACTCCCCAAGACCACAACAAGATGGTCTTGGCGGTGGGGACCCGAAACTGCCCCACCTTGGGTAGTTTCGGGTCTGCCTCACCCCCTGGCCACCTCGTGGTGGCCTCAGGGGTGGGGTACCCCCTCTAAGCCTCCCGACTAGAAGTTAATTTCGTGCTCTAACTTTACGTGAAGGTTCGAGCGCGTTTCGTTTTGATTCGGACTTCCGAATTGGCTCATAACGATCGGTTTTAGAACTTTAGCACACTGGATTTTCATGTCTTGGAAAATTGGTTATGTTTGCTAATTACGGGCGGAATTCTAGTGTCGTAGTTACTTTACAAGCTTTATGTTGTATATATGTATTTGGAAACGTCGACTAATTGTTATACGTTGATTAGTCGGGGTTGCACATATCTGTAATGATATTATGTTGGTTTGTGTATATGAACTTGTTGAATCATTGTGGATGAATAGCCGGGGATGTGAGATGGGGGTTTTTATTCTTTCATTTGATGTAAATTTGTAAAGTGATGTAATATTATTTTGCATGGCACATCTGAGTTGAGGTTGTAGCCACCGTTGTATTATTTCTTTTACTGTTTTCTGCTCCTAGGATAGACCCAAGGTGGGGCGCACAAACTACCGGATTCTTGAAGTGCCGAGTGGCCTACTCACTTTGTTGAAGGAGGTTGATTCATTTCGGGAATTTAGCGGGTAGTTTGCTGCACTCGTAGGGGTCTGGGGTGGGGTTTGGCTATTCATCACGACCGTGGAATCCGTCTTTCGTTACAGGCTCAAACGAAACGCGGAATTCCTAGTATATCCAACGTGTTCATCTGTGATCTGGAATGCCTATCATTGCGTCTGACGAATGGATATTATTATATTTGTATTATATAATAGACATTGCTTATGTTTTGCATCCACGCTAGTCCAGCCCCCGCTCTGTCGTTAGTTAAGTAACCAAACGGGTGATGACGGGGCCTTGTGGCGAATGCGGTTGGCATAAGCGTACGTTGTATTTTCGTTGTTTTCTGCAATTGTAGGTTAATTGATGGGACTGCATTACATTAATGCAAAGCAAACAAACCAAAGCTGAATCAATGGAATAAATTTTAAAACAACTCGGTTATTTTAAAACAGCGGACATTTAAATGCGGAGCTTAAACCAATCCTTTTAAAAGCTATCCGGTTCTTTCGATTATATCTAGTTCACTACATTCACGGTTTCGCCAAAACCATTCGTAGCCCTCCGTCATTTCATATGAATAGTCAGTAGTATTCAAGCTATGTTTGTTGGCCTTCGCCAAGGCATAGTGATTGGTAGCTACCAGGTGTTCATATGTAACATAGATAGATGCGTTGGTTTGGGACAGTCGTATTACTTTGTTGGGCTTCGTCAAGGGTATATACGGGTGGGTTCAAATCAACCTGGACAATGATGGGAAGAACTTGACCTGTGAATTATGATTTGTTGGCCTTCGTCAAGATCATAAGAGCATGGAGCAAAAATCCACATCAGGAGTTTCTAAAGAAACTGAAACTTGCTAGTGCTGCATATCATTTGGAGTTTGATAATGTTGATAGGATTCCTTCAGCATTATGACACAATGATATTTGGATCCCGATCTTACTGTGGGTATCTGCTACTCCTCGGAAGATTTTTTCACTTAACGATCGATACTATAAACCAAGTTGGTGTCTAGAACAGTGTTAGCAAGGCTACGCCTCCAGGGAATGAGGTAATTTAATTAAGAAACTCCGCAAAAGCGTCGTAAAAGCTCCCTCGAAGTACCGACACTAGCCTGGCCAAACGGTTAAGCAAGAATTGTACGGTGAGATCAAATCCTGACTAATTCTTCTTTCTTGGTTTGAGGAAGGATTCGAGAGACAGTTGGAGCCATCCTATTTAGATAAATTAAAAACCAATCTAAACTTGCAAGAGCATCATGCTAAGTGTTTTCTTCTCTCTCTCTTAATTGCAGCGACCCAATGACCAAGACTAGGTTACATCTAGATAATAAAATGACTGAATCTGATTTAATAACTGGCAAAGGTCTGTCCGGATGTCCATTACCAATGACAAGCTGGTACACCTTTTTACAACTCAAACCCCTGCCGTCTCTGTTAGTTATATGTATGCCCTAGAGGCCATTACTATACATACATTGTATATTGTAGTGGATGCTTGGACATATATAGGGAGGACTTTCTTGCTCGACATGATAGTATGCTATCTGGTTACTCTTTATCTTAACATGTACTCTGATTGTCTCTATGTTACATGTTGATAAAGCCCTTAGGATGAGTACTTGACTACCAAGACTACGATGCAGATCAAACTAGTGGAGACAGTGTAGTCGTTAAGTACATCCTTCAAATGTTCCTAGTCGTGGGAGTACCGAGGTAGGGCATCGATACTCCAGAGTAGACTAGCGTATGCGCTTCTTGACCCATATGATGGGCGATGGATGTTCCCATATCCATTGGTGTTTGACATCAGAGAAGGTATACGGGTACTCAGTGGAGACTGGGTATACTGGACGGACTCGTCGAGAACTCCCAGATGGTATTATACCTCACGTCAGATGGCAGTTCTCTGATGACACTGGTACAGGTTAGTCTGTAGACCCGAGATCATTATAGAGTCTTGTGTGATTACCCCTGTGCTTTGATTTCCATCATACCACGTCTAAGAGGGCGTGCAAAAAGGTGGCTTTTGGGTACAGTCCCGAATCACATGGAGGCAATGAGCGATAGGAGGGGTTTCGTCTCTCCCGGTATAGGAGTTGATGTTGTGCTGTGTTCGATTGGCTATAACTAGAAATCCCTGGCCAGGGTTGCTGAGATTTACGGGTAAGTGTTATCAGTAGTTTCTCGAACTGTTATGGACCTCATATCGACATGACTTATCAAGCTACTGGGGTCTGACGTTTACCACCCCTAGGCGAGATATGCGACATATCAGACGAAGAAACCGGACTGTACGGGAGTGTTACTGGTTAGATTCACGGGAGAATATACAGGCTTGCTTGTTAATCTTTTGATTGCTCAATACCTGGGTGGCTGTTACGTTTAGCTGACCGCTTGCAACTTGTGGGTGTTTGATATGATCATCACCTACTGCCGGCGTATTGACGATTCTTTAGTGTCCTACACAGAGGTTTCCTGGCTCAGGCAAAACGGAGTAGGGGCACATATGTGATATGTGCGGGACCGAGAATGATACGTGTATGCGATACCGTATTAGATTCTCGCGATATGAGATATCGGCCGGGTATATGTGATATAGCCGAGTCATCGGATCAAGTGTTGATTCGATGAACTGATACAGATTATATTAGTCGGTTATTTGTGAAATAGCCGGATTATCGGGTCATGTGTTGATTCGATAATTTTATGTATAATTATATATTTGATATATTAAATTACATTAACTAATATAAGCTCACTTAAAGATTCTTTTTCTCACTCGAGTAATACATTGATATATATGCGATATATGTTAATTGTATTATTTTATTTTGTTACAACAAATATTATATATGTGATATATAATATTGCAACAAGTTATGATTACAAATGCAACATGATTAGTGGAGATTAAACATAGTTAGAGTTTGATTTGGGTTAGCTCTTTCATGAAGCTTCTAGAAGCTTTTGTTTTGTTTTAAGCTAAGGTATTATGTGTTGATATTTTGGAGATATTTTCTAACCCAACCCAAACCCTTTACCCTAGTTAAATCTCTACAATGGTTAGCCTTTTGTTTTTTAACCATGGGTTGCTTTTGTAATTATGACAGCAATTTATTATTCATCACAAATGGTTTTGTTCTTCTTCTTTCTTCTTCTCTCCTGAAAAAGCTTTCTAGCTTTTTATGAAGTGATGAAATTGAGTGAGATAAAGAAAACAAATGAGAGATAAATTCCTACTTCATCATCCTCGTCTATTCTAGCCACTTAGATTAGAGTGTTTGCTTTGCTAATACTTGATTAGCTGTAAGTCGATGTAGTACACCCCAGTACTTGTGGGGAGGCGGAATTTTCAAAAACGATCAAGTTTAAAGAACGAACATCGACTAACCGCTTAAATCGAAGCTAAACAACTAATAACCAAACACATAGTTATACTAAACTAAAGTGTTAAGGGATTATACCTATCGATACTAGTCCTTCGTCTTTACGATCTCCTTGTTCTCCTCGGCCTTCTCTAGGTAGTAGACGATCCACCCGAGAGCAAAACTCCAAGCTAAACCTCTCACTTGAGGTAACTAATCAACTTTGATTGCTAATCAAAGATGAAAGGATGATAAAGAGTGATGGTTATGGATTGTTTAGTCTAACTAATCCTTTGATCTCAACTCATGAGGTGTAAGGATTAGGGTTTGAAGATGAGAGCTTGAGGAGAGAGAATGTGAATGAGATAATGAGAGAAGAGAGAGAGTGTATCATAATATATCATGAAGCATTTCTTTTTAAGAAAAAAGAATAAAGGAAATGAATAAGCATGCTTCATGAAATATCTAGTGGTGATTCATTAGCATGAGTCATTAAGCAATAAATGTGCATTAATGAAATGAATGAATCACCACCATGACTCACTTTCTTATCCAAAAGAAACCTCCTTAGTCACATCTTCTAGAAGCTTCTCGTACAATTACGAGAACGCCCCCCGATCCGTAAAAATACGGAAAAACTTTAGACTGTAAAAATCCAATAACCGGATACCAGTAACTGGCCTAAACCAAAGCCGACTGGTAAAAACTGTCCGAAAGTCATACGTGCGTAAACGCACGTATGCGTCCGAACCCTTTGTCGCAAAACCATGCAACCTCTATATCGTTTCGCCTGGAGTAGGAAACTCTCTGTGTGGGACTCTAGAGACTCGACTACTACGCTGGCAGTGGGTTTAACCACAGACCGTAAGCGGCACTAGCTGTACGTAACGGTCCCCAGGTAGTTGTCGATAAGAAGGCCGATGAGTAAACCCATCCGAACTCCTACTGAGTCTGATGTGACAATCTCCATACAGTCCGGTCCGTTCGTCCAAGACTATCGCATATCGGGCCTAGGGGGGCGGCAAGCGTCAGTCCCCTAATAGCGGTATAAGTCGTGTCGGAGTGAAGCCCATTACACCCTGAGAAACTACTGGAACCTACCAGCAAATCTCGCTTGCCCTGGCCAGGGACTTTGCGTAATGGCTCTCTGACACAGCACGATATCTACTCCCAATACCGGGAGGGACGAATCCTGTCTAACCGCCACTGCCTCCAAGTGCTCGGGACTGCACCCAACTGCTACCTGTTTGCACGACTCCTTTGAGCCGTGGTAGGGTAGCAATCTAAGAACAGTGGGACACACTCGAGGCGAAGTAGCAGTGTCAAGTCTGCGGACTACGCTGTACTCATGTCACCTGGGAACTGTTCACTGACGACTGGTATCAAACCAACCAACAGTTCCCTGTGAGTCCTGTCCGGTGTACCCGTAACCTAACGAGCACCTGCATACTATCTCCAGTACGACGTACTGACGGCTGTGGGACAGACCATCTCCCCAACTGGGATGAGAAGCGTACACACCAGTCTACTCCGGAGTATCGATGCTCTGTCTCGATAATCCAACGACCAGGGACCTGAATAAGGATGTGCTTGTAGACTACCCAGCCCCCACTAGTGTGACTGCCATCACAACGCTGGTAGACAAGCAAGATCCTAAGAGCTCTATCAATACGTACACTCACATATTAAGATAGAAAAACCAAGTAGCATACTACCATGTTTAGCAAGACTGTTATATACATGTGAATATCCCAAGCTTCCATTAAGTAATATACAAGCTAGTATGATACAGTAATGGCCTTCTAGGGCATAAACACTAACAATCTCCCACTTGCACTAGGGCCATGTACTGGCATATCGTAGACCAATGATCTCGAGCAGCCTCTCGAACTGAATCTGAGGAAGGGCCTTCGTGAATGGATCAGCAATGTTCTCTTCTGAAGAAACTCTCCGAACCTCGATCTCCTGACGATCAATGATCTCCCTGATCAGGTGATACCGCCTCAAGATGTGTCTGGACTTCTGATGGGACCTTGGTTCCTTCGCTAAAGCTATAGCTCCGTTGTTGTCGCAATACAGAGGTATTGGATCAACTATGGTAGGAACAACCTGAAGTTCTATTAGGAACTTCTTCATCCAGACTGCTTCTTTAGCGGCATCGCAAGCAGCTATATACTCCGCTTCCATCGTCGAGTCAGCAACGGTGTCCTGCTTGGAGCTCCTCCAGCACACCGCCCCTCCATTGAGGGTAAAGACATAACCCGACATGGACTTGGAATCGTCCTTATCACTCTGGAAGCCGGAATCAGCAAAGGCCTCCAACCTGAGGTCTCTAGCGCCGTAAACCAAGAACATCTCCTTAGTCCTCCTCAGGTACTTGAGAATGTTCTTTACTGCTATCCAGTGTTTCTCCCCTGGGTCTGACTGATACCGGCTTACCACGCTCAGTGCGTAAGCTACATCTGGTCTGGTACACAATATCGCATACATTATAGAGCCTACCGCAGAAGCGTAGGGTATAATAGACATGCGTTCCCTTTCCAAATCAGTCTTGGGAGACATCTCTTTGGAGAGGGTGATTCCGTGACAAGCCGGTAGATTACCGCGCTTAGAATCTTCCATACTGAATCTTTTCAGTACAGTGTCGATATACCTGGACTGCGAAAGTCCCAACATCCTCTTGGATCTATCACGATAGATCCGGATCCCCAGAATGTAAGAGGCATCACCCAGGTCTTTCATGGAGAACCTGTGTGACAAGAATCCTTTGACAGATTGTAGCATAGGAATGTCATTTCCTATCAATAGAATGTCATCCACGTACAAGACGAGGAATGCGACACTTCTGGCCACAACTTTACTATATATGCACGGTTCATCTGGATTTTTGATAAAGTCATATTCTTTGACTGTCTCATCAAAACAGATGTTCCAACTCCGCGATGCCTGCTTTAGTCCATAAATAGACTTAAGCAGCTTGCATACTTTCCCGCTGCTCCCACTCTGATTGAAACCCTCTGGCTGATCCATATAGACGCTCTCTTCTAAATTTCCATTCAGAAAAGCCGTCTTTACGTCCATCTGCCAGATTTCATAATCATGGAAGGCAGCAATAGCAAGAAGGACCCGAATGGATTTGAGCATAGCCACTGGAGAAAAAGTTTCGTCATAGTCCAAACCAGGTCTTTGACGAAAACCCTTTGCAACAAGTCTAGCCTTATAGGTTTCCACCTGTCCATCTACACCAATCTTTTTCTTGAAGATCCATTTGCATCCTATGGGTTTTACCCCATCTGGAGCAAAGTCCAAAGTCCATACTTTGTTGGTGTACATGGACTCCATCTCGGTCCGCATTGCATCTAGCCATCGTACCGAGTCGCCGCTCTGGATGGCCTGCTGGAAGTCAGTAGGTTCATCATTATCTATGATGCAATCCTCTCTATCCTCGTCTATGAGAAAACCGTAGTATCTCTCAGGCGGATGAGACGGCCTACTACTCCTGCGGAGGGGTGCGGGAATGATCTGTTCTTCTTGAACCTCTGGTTCTACCAAACTTTCAGTAGCAGTTTGTGGTTCTGGAATTTCTTCCAGTTCTATTTCGCTCCCACTTGATTCCTTTTCTAAATACTGATGTTCTAGAAAATGGGCATTACGAGAAATAAATACCTTTTGTTCCTCTGCGTAATAGAATAGATATCCCCTGGAGTGCTTTGGATATCCCACAAACTTACACTTTACTGATCGTGCCTCGAGCTTGTCTACATGCTGCTTTTTAACAAAAGCTGGACATCCCCAAATTTTTATATACTGTAGATGGGGTTTCTTCCCGCTCCACATCTGATATGGAGTGGTAGGCACAGTCTTGGTAGGAACCATGTTCAAAAGATATGCCGCTGATTCTAGCGCATGTCCCCAGAAAGATCGCGGTAACTCAGCATTACTCATCATGGATCGTACCATATCCAATAGGGTTCGATTCCGTCTCTCCGATACACCGTTATGCTGTGGAGTGTACGGAGGAGTAAGCTGAGAGAGAATTCCTTTCTCTTTTAGGTAACCTAGGAACTCGGCACTCAAGTATTCACCACCTCGATCAGATCTAAGTGTCTTAATACTTTTGCCGGTTTGGTTTTCTACTTCATTCTTATACTCTTGGAATTTCTCAAAAGCTTCGGATTTATGTTTCATCAGATAAATGAATCCGTATCTTGAGTAATCATCCGTGAAAGTAATGAAATAGGAAAAACCACCTCTCGCATGTGTAGACATTGGACCACATACATCACTGTGTATGAGTCCTAAGAGCTCGCTCGCTCTTACTCCTTGTCCAGTAAATGGAGTCTTTGTCATCTTTCCTTTGAGACAAGATTGACAAGTGTCATAGGATTGATATTCAAACGTGTCCAAATATCCTTCTCTATGCAACTTAGTTAACCTTCTCTCATTGATGTGACCCAGTCTACAATGCCATAAGAAAGCTTTATTTAAATCTGGAGACTTTCTTTTTAGTGTGTTCTGGACATTGAAAATTTGGAGTTGGTTTAAAACATATATGCCGTTATTTAGAGTACCGGACCCAATCAAACCATGATTAAGGTGGATGTTGACAACATCTCTTACAAACGTGAAATCATAACCTTTATTTGATAACAAGGAAACTGATATGATATTACACGTTAAGCTGGGTACAAAATAACAGTTATGCAAAACCAAAATATGTCCACTCGTCAATCCTAGGTGATAATCCCCGACGGACGCAGCTCCCACGCTAGCTCCGTTAGCAACCATGAGGATCATATCACCTTCCTTCAGCACTCTACGGTTTCTCAGTGCCTGCAATGAATTGCAAATATGAGATCCTGATCCGGTATCCAATACCCAGGAAGTAGAGTTGATCGACAGACAATTCTCAATTACAAACACACCTGAAGTCGAAGCCACAGCTTGCTTCGGTTCCTGGTTCTTGGCGTTCCACGCCTTGCAATCCTTCTTCCAGTGCCCTTTCCTGTGACAATGAAAGCACTCATCCTGACCAACTATCGGTACTGCTTTCTTTATCTTTCCCTTCCCTCTCACCTTACTAACACCTCCTCTAGGTTTGGGTGCGGCCTTCTTCTTCCTTCCTTTGGCCCTAGCCTTGGACCCTGAAGAAGATGAACCGCCAACAAACATAGCGGGTGTTTCCCTTACCTTCTGTAAGGTGCCCTCTGCACTCCTTAACATGTTCAGGAGTTCCGCAAGTTCAACTTCTTTTCCTTGAAGGTTGAAGTTGAGGATAAACTGGGCGTAGGTGGGAGGAAGGGACTGGAGAATAAGGTCTGTATAGAGCTCATTATCCAAAGTCGTCCCAAGGTCTGCGAGCTCCTCAATATAGCCGATCATCTGTAGGACATGTTCACCTACCGATGACCCGACAGCCAACCTCGCTCGAAATAATTTCTTCGAGGTCTCGTATCTTGCAATACGAGATTGCTCTCCATAAAGTTCCTTTGTATGGAGAAATATGCCATCTAGGGACATATCCTCGTGCCTCCTCTGATGTTCATTGTTCATCGAGGAAAGCACGATGCACTTGGCTCTCGCGCAATCTAAATCCCAGGTTTTGCGGATTTCCTTATCCGCATTGCTGGATTTGGGACCAGGGACAGCAGGTGCCGTAGCGGTGAGGACGTACCCCAATTTGTCATAGGTCAAGGCCATCTTGACATTCCGCAGCCAATCTTTATAGTTTGGCCCCGTCAGTATATTCTTTTCTAAAAGTAACTTAAGTCCAGTCATTTTCAGGGTCGCTGCAATTAGGAGAGAGAGAAGAAAACACTTTAGCACGATGCTCTTGCAAGTTTAGAGTGGTTTTTAGTTTATCTAAACTGGATGGCTCCCACTGTTTCTCGAATCCTTCCTCAAACCATAAAAGAAGAATTAGCCAGGACTATTCTCACCGTACAATACTTGCTTAACCGTTCAGCCAGGCCGGTGTCGATACTTCGAGGGAGGTTTTCCAACGCTTTCGCGAAGTTCCTTAATTAAATAACCTCTTTTCTCTAGGGGCGTAACCCCGCTGACACTTTTCTGGACACCTACTAGGTTTATAGCATTGATCGTTAAGTGACGAATATCCTGATAAGTAGCATATACTCACAGTAGGATCGGGATCCAAATATCATCGTCTGATAATGTTGTAGGAATGCTACCAACATTCATCAAACTCAAAATGGTATGCATCTCTTTGCAAATTTCAGTTTCTTTTGAAATTCCCGATATAAGTTTTTGCCCCATGCTCTTATAACCTTGGCGTTAGGTCAAAATGTCATAAGTCACATGTCAAGTTCTGCCCATCATTATCTTGTCAATTTGAACCCATCCGTATATATCCTTGACGTTCGGCCAAAATGATAATACGACTGTCCCAAACTAACTCATCTATCTATGCAACAAATGAATACCCAGTAGCTACCAAACACTATGCCTTGGCGTTAGGTCAAAATACATAGCTTGAATACTACTGAATACCCAGATGAAATGACGGAGGGCTACGAATGGTTTTGGCGAAACCGTGAACGTAGTGAACTTGATATAACCGAAGGAACCTGATAGCTTTTAAAAGGAGTGGTTAAATATCCGCATTTAAAAATATCTGTTTTAAAAATAACCGAGTGGTTTCTTTTAAATTGTTCCAACGATTTAAACTTTGGTTTGTTTTCTTTGCATTACAGATAATGCGTCCCATCATTAACCTATCATTGCAGAAAACAACGAAAATACAACGTCCTCTTATGCCATCCGCATTCGCCACGGGGTCCCGTCATCACCCGTTAGGTTACTTAACTAACGACAGAGCGGGGGCTGGGCTAGCGCGGGTGTAAAACATAAGTGACGTCTAAATAGCTACAATAAATATAGATATTTTACATTCGTCTGACGCAATGATATTCATTCCAGAACACAGATAAACAATATTGGATATGCAAGCAATCTGTATTTCTTTTGAGCCTGCAAGAAAAGACAGATTACACAGTTGTGATGAATAGCCGTTACCCCACCCTCGACCCCTACGGGTACGGCAAACTACCCACCCGGCAGTCTGTGTACCCCACCTTGGGTCAGTCCTAGGAGCAAAAACAGTAAAATGAAATAATACAACGGTGGCTACGAAAGCAACCTGGAAGTGCCCCGCAAAAATAATATTACAACAAATTACATTTACAACAAATGAATTAATCAATAACCCATTGCAAACCCCGGCTATACACCACAACAGTCCAATACAGTTTATATGCACAAACAGATATAACCATTTCAGAAATGTGCAACCCCCTGCCAACCGACATACTAGCAGTTGGGGGAGGTTTACGAACACATCAAACAATCACAGATATAAACCAATACGCAAATACTGTACAATTCGATCGAATAAACAACATCAATATTGCTCCAAAATCTGCTCTGTTAAACAGTAACCTGAGCAATAATTAAATATTCCAGAAAACCCTAAATTTTACAGAGAAGCAACAGAAGAAAAATCGGTCGCTGACTCGCCAACTCGGCGGCGGAAGCGCGGCGACTCAGTAGGCTGAGGCCGCGCTTCCGCGGCGAGATGGTCGATTCAGTCGACTGTTTTTCTTGGGTGTTCTTCTGGTGTCATGTAAAGCTCTCTGAACTCACCTGAAAAATTTTCTGACATCGTTTTAAATTCGACAGAAACATGACAGAATTAGGGTTTTTCGGCTTCGTTTTTCCGTTCGAAATTCGTACAAATTTGCAATTAAGTTATTTAGTGTTTAGCGAGGCTCTGATACCACTGTAAGTCGATGTAGTACACCCCAGTACTTGTGGGGAGGCGGAATTTTCAAAAACGATCAAGTTTAAAGAACGAACATCGACTAACCGCTTAAATCGAAGCTAAACAACTAATAACCAAACACATAGTTATACTAAACTAAAGTGTTAAGGGATTATACCTATCGATACTAGTCCTTCGTCTTTACGATCTCCTTGTTCTCCTCGGCCTTCTCTAGGTAGTAGACGATCCACCCGAGAGCAAAACTCCAAGCTAAACCTCTCACTTGAGGTAACTAATCAACTTTGATTGCTAATCAAAGATGAAAGGATGATAAAGAGTGATGGTTATGGATTGTTTAGTCTAACTAATCCTTTGATCTCAACTCATGAGGTGTAAGGATTAGGGTTTGAAGATGAGAGCTTGAGGAGAGAGAATGTGAATGAGATAATGAGAGAAGAGAGAGAGTGTATCATAATATATCATGAAGCATTTCTTTTTAAGAAAAAAGAATAAAGGAAATGAATAAGCATGCTTCATGAAATATCTAGTGGTGATTCATTAGCATGAGTCATTAAGCAATAAATGTGCATTAATGAAATGAATGAATCACCACCATGACTCACTTTCTTATCCAAAAGAAACCTCCTTAGTCACATCTTCTAGAAGCTTCTCGTACAATTACGAGAACGCCCCCCGATCCGTAAAAATACGGAAAAACTTTAGACTGTAAAAATCCAATAACCGGATACCAGTAACTGGCCTAAACCAAAGCCGACTGGTAAAAACTTTCCGAAAGTCATACGTGCGTAAACGCACGTATGCGTCCGAACCCTTTGTCGCAAAACCATGCAACCTCTATATCGTTTCGCCTGGAGTAGGAAACTCTCTGTGTGGGACTCTAGAGACTCGACTACTACGCTGGCAGTGGGTTTAACCACAGACCGTAAGCGGCACTAGCTGTACGTAACGGTCCCCAGGTAGTTGTCGATAAGAAGGCCGATGAGTAAACCCATCCGAACTCCTACTGAGTCTGATGTGACAATCTCCATACAGTCCGGTCCGTTCGTCCAAGACTATCGCATATCGGGCCTAGGGGGGCGGCAAGCGTCAGTCCCCTAATAGCGGTATAAGTCGTGTCGGAGTGAAGCCCATTACACCCTGAGAAACTACTGGAACCTACCAGCAAATCTCGCTTGCCCTGGCCAGGGACTTTGCGTAATGGCTCTCTGACACAGCACGATATCTACTCCCAATACCGGGAGGGACGAATCCTGTCTAACCGCCACTGCCTCCAAGTGCTCGGGACTGCACCCAACTGCTACCTGTTTGCACGACTCCTTTGAGCCGTGGTAGGGTAGCAATCTAAGAACAGTGGGACACACTCGAGGCGAAGTAGCAGTGTCAAGTCTGCGGACTACGCTGTACTCATGTCACCTGGGAACTGTTCACTGACGACTGGTATCAAACCAACCAACAGTTCCCTGTGAGTCCTGTCCGGTGTACCCGTAACCTAACGAGCACCTGCATACTATCTCCAGTACGACGTACTGACGGCTGTGGGACAGACCATCTTCCCAACTGGGATGAGAAGCGTACACACCAGTCTACTCCGGAGTATCGATGCTCTGTCTCGATAATCCAACGACCAGGGACCTGAATAAGGATGTGCTTGTAGACTACCCAGCCCCCACTAGTGTGACTGCCATCACAACGCTGGTAGACAAGCAAGATCCTAAGAGCTCTATCAATACGTACACTCACATATTAAGATAGAAAAACCAAGTAGCATACTACCATGTTTAGCAAGACTGTTATATACATGTGAATATCCCAAGCTTCCATTAAGTAATATACAAGCTAGTATGATACAGTAATGGCCTTCTAGGGCATAAACACTAACATTAGCAAAGCAAGAGCTTAGGTTTGAGTTTCTTCAAGGTAGAACATCTTTGTTATTGTAGATTGGAAGCAAGCTTGCATTTTTCTCTTCATGGAGCCTCTCTTGAGTCCGGGTACTCGATGATCACAGCGAAGGGACCTCAACACGGAGCTTTAGAAGTGAAGGAACGGACTACAAAGATTGTAATCCCTAACTATTAGAAGTAAAGTTGTTTACTTGCTCTGTTTCGCCTAATCTCTAGTCTAAGATCTTGGTTAGGGTTGTTCGGCACGTCTAAATTTTAAATCGGGCATGGTTGATGCCTTGTAGAACCTTATGACTGTGCCTAGTAACCCTACAGTGATATCAGAGCCAAGCTAGAGTTTTAGGCGAAGTCTAGACGAAGTTTAAAGTCCGATCGAACCCCGAAACCCCATTTTACACCCCTCTCTGGAAATTTTTAAAAAATGTTGATTTTTCTTTATTAAAAATACTCAGAAAATTAAGCAAGGAATTCTAAGAATTACTGTTAAAAACGAGCCCATAATCCCTTTAAAGCACCGCGGAACCGCAACATTACCCTGACTTGCGCGGCGGTTCCGCGGCCGTATGTGGATATTAGGGACTCATTTTTCTACAGTAACATCTGTAGGAATTTCTACATGCTTGTGGGAATTTTTAATTCTACTCGAGTGTTGAGTTATCTGGAGATCTTTTGTATTCGTTGATTCGATCGGAAAGTCTAACATCGTTTAAGTTTTTCCTGGTAATTTAGAAAGTGTTAAAAAGTTCGAACGGATATCAATAACTCACTTTTTCCCCTGCCAGAAAATTTCCAAGTATTGGATTTTCCCCTTAATTAAAGAACATTCATAGTCATGCAAGTAACGCGGTGGACCCTCTAGAAGAACACAAAGCTTAACTCGATTATGTGACCGTCTGAACCGCCTCTAAACCTTAGGGTTTGGGGCAGTACGGCGTTGCCACATGTGAGGCGTTGGTTTGACCCGTCTACGGCTGGACCATTGGTACTGTGGCATGTGATGGATACTTTTTGAACTCCGCTCAAGTGTTGAGCTATTTGGGGAATCTTGGATGTTTGTTTATTCGATCGGAAAGTTTAACATTATCTATTTATCTAGAATGTGATACAATATTTGGAATCCACAAGTAGTTATGAGATAACTAATTTGAATGTTATAAATTTAGCAGTTTAGTCTCATTTGATCGGTTGCCACGGGATTTTGATGCGATCAAAAGTCCGTCGCAATCACGTAGCGTACGCGGATACTTGTCGGGTAAACTTAATAGATAGCCACGCCCCATAGCCCCGACCAAGTGACTGTAGGAGAACCCCGTCGCTAAAATCATCCGTTCGGGTGCTCGCGGCAGCGGTATTCCGCCTTAGTGCACTTCGTCGACGGCATCCGGGGGTGCGGCCGTCTACTAAAGTTTGCAACGAGCATTCGAGAAGGATGTCGGGAATCTTGTTGAATTGCCCGACTTGATATTGAAAAGTGTTTTCGAGATCGAGACTAAAATGCGTGGTTTATAATTGTTAGGCATGCGATGTCTAAGGAATTCATTTGGTTAGGCATGAGATGTCTAAGGAGGTTGCGGATTCCAACTATTGTAGTTTTACACTTTCTTTTATGCGACCGTAAGTGTAATATGTGGTGTATCGCCGGTTTCGTTGCTATACATCAACGACAGTTGGGATACGCATATTTACTTACGTTGATGATATGCGATATTATGTGTTGCTGTGATATATTATATTGGATCGTCGTGTTTTGAATAGCCGGGGGTTTTATGTGAGGTGGGGGTTTTTATTTTCAGTCATGTGAAATTCATTGTATGTAATATTCTTTTATTGGGGCACTTCCGGGCTGAGGATGATATCACCATTGTATATTATTTACTTTTCCGCATTAGGTAGACCTAAGGCGGGGAGCACAAGTAACCGGGTTCTACGGTCTAGAGAGAGACCATCTCGAGGAGTCGAGACTGGGTCTCCTAACCCTAGAATTGGCAGTGTTGCTTGCCGCTCTCGTAGGGGGCTAGGGATGTGGGTTTGGCTATTCATCGCGACCGTGGAATCCGCGTTGTATACAGGCTCGCATAAAACACGGACGTCCTAGTATATCCAATATTTCATATGTTATCTTCTGCTGCAATGTTCTGTGATGAGATCATATTACTGCCTGAGACGAATGTTTATATTATATATATGAGATATATGTTATATTGCAGTTTTCGTTTCAAATGTGATGCTTGTGAAGCATAATAAAATGGGACTTCATTAATGAGATTAATGAAATAAAAGAAACCAAAAGATGTTGTAGAAACTTGTCTCAAAAACTGGTAACTCTAGTTTTTGCTTTGCATAGCGATGTTCCTTGTAGAACATCCAGCACCTTATTCGATAAGGAAAGAGCCGAGATCCCTTCACCGGGAGTGACCTCTTTAGCGAAACTAGCAGATACTACAAACTCGGTTTGTCTTTTGATTGTTTCTATAGTTTTTGTTTTGCATAGTGATATTTGTGAAATATCCTGCACCTTATTCGATGAGAAAAGAGCCGACGATCCTTTCACCGGGAGTGACCTCTTTAGCAAAGCTAGAAAAGGCTTCAAAAACATTCCATTTAAAACCACTCGATTCTACAACGATATTGTCACGACCCGAAAGTACGGAACATGACCGGCACTTAAACTACGAACGTCTCGAGGCGTACGTAATCTAAGTAAACCGAAAACCCAGGAATCCAAACCAAGAAAAGTAGTAGAGTGCAGGAAAAACCAACTTAAAACAAGTAGTTTCAATAGCATAAGCCGTATTAAGCGGTTTTTAAAAACATTAAAAAATTTACTGAAAATTTCGGCAGAGTCTCCTTTGTAAATACTGGCTCCCAAACGGGATACAACATGAATAGTATACGAAATCAATAAAAAGGCATCCCCAAGCGGGAGCTAGCTCTTCGTCAATCGACGGTCACAACTACACAAGCAATATAATATACAACGCCAACAGCGAGGATCAAAACTCAAAAGGAAACTCAAAACCACCAGAAATATAACGAGCGACTCTAAGGTCGAAAGAATAAACAACACTGGTCTCTATCTCAATAAATACATGTTTGGTTGATGGAATTTACTAGATACAACGGAATAATGTTATACAAGGTAATATGATGGGTACGATACAAGAAAAACCCACCTACTAGCAAGTCACCCGAATGAATCTGAGCCCGCAAAGCCGTAATGAAACCTGTACGGCAAACCTGCAAGAAACTGGGGCACAACGGGGGTGAGTTGCCAACTCGTGAATAGAAAAACATCTACGCACAGAAATCGCATAAATAACGCAATCCTAGGTCAATGATCATAATATAGCCTCAAAAATGTATATAACATGCAGCCTATAACAATGGCTAGGGTAAATATCTAACCCGAGTGTAAACTCATGTGCCCGAGTCAGTGCCTCAGGTAGCAATATATCATATGAATGAGGTATGAATGCATGAAAACAGAATACATGTAAATGAAGAACTGTTTTCATAAATTAGTGAGATTTCCTTTGTATTTTTAAACTGAGGTATCATAAATGAAATCAGTATCAACAGTATCTAGCATCGACACAAAACATAAATCTCAATGTCTCGAATATCAATGTCTCAATCTCAATATCTAGGGCGCCGTCAGTCCAGACCGGCCCCTACCATCCATCTCAAGACCACGACGGTATCCTCCGGATATCCGACGTGTCGGGTAATATCACCGGTAGGTAGTGCCCCCCAGCCAGGCTCAACGTCAACACCATATTCCTCTTGCCCTGGGGTACCATACCGGGCCCACCATGTACCCGAAACGGTTCCTCCACTCCTCGAATCGGGTCTCGAAATCCATCAGCAAACTCATGGTGGACGACTCATATATCATGGGAAAACCGCACTTTTTACTTTAAAAGGGAGAAAAGGTTTATTTATGTTTTTGCGGTTTTCCTCCAAATCCAAGAAATCTCATGAAATCCGAATCCAAGTCATCAATAGCATGTAAACAGTGAATATAGGCATGAGAATCCATGAATGCGACACAACAGTGAATAATAACCAATATATATATGTGTGTATACGTGTCCGTATACATCACCACGAACTGCGGGGGTGCTATACGCCATCCACCCGACTTCTCCCCATAGATATAAATCTACTCACCTGGTCCTCGCTCGCCGGTGCCGACGTCGCCACGTGCTTGCTGGTCGTCTGGAAGTCCACATGGGGTACCTGCATATCATAACGCACCGTATCGCATTAAAACTAAATTCGAAATCGAAACGGCATACGAAAATCAAATCGGCACGCGTATCACGCATAGGTCCAAACCTATCGCCTACGCATGCAAGAATAGTTAAACCAACCCTCGATGTCGATGTACAAACGTCAAACCATCGAGAAAAATCCAATCACACTCATTTGCACATTCACGAACACTAATTTTAATATAAACTAGGTTAAAACTCACAAAAACCCCAATTTTACTTAAAAAGTCATTTTTCCGAAAATCTAGCAAGCACAAATCACCGTTTTTGTACAAAACTCGATGTATAGACGAATCTAGAGGCCACAATATTCACTAAATATCTTAAATAAGTCAAAAAAATGATTCCCATAATTTAATCTCATTAAATTCCATAAACCCCAAAAACCTAGTTTACAAATTATCCAATTTTAACAATTTTCAAGCAAAAATTCTCGATTTAAGAATTAAGCTTAGATTTGCATAACCTAAGGTATTAAACCACTCATTATAATATTAATAATACCATGAAACCATAATTTGAATTTTATCTCATAAGAATATAATTATTTTAAAAACCTAGTTTACAATTTATATAATTATCACAATTTAAATCAACAAATATGCAAACTAGCAACCTAAATTGGCTTTAGCATAACCTAATATGTCAAATACATCACACAACCCTAATCTCATAACACAAAACCCCAATTTGAATTCAAACCCTACTCTTGAATTTCAAACCATGCACTTAGAACTAAAATAAAAACCTATTTAAACATATAATTAAACTAACCTAAAGCAATTAACAACAACTTAAGAAAAAGGTTAAAATTATACCTCATGATCAAGGGATCAAACATGAATCTAGCACCAAAATCTTGGCCTCCAAAATGAAAACTTTTCACTAAGAATCATGCTATAGTAGCCAAGAAATAATGGGTAAGGCTTGGATTTTGAATTAACTTTGATTTTGCAAGGATTTTGAGGCAAAATTGTGGATTTTTGAGGCAATTTTGTGGGGGATTTTGGGGTAGGGGCTGCTGCTGGAAAGGGGTCAGCCATGTTGTGGGGGAGTGAGGAGAGAGAGGGAGGTGAAGAAAGTGGGGAGAAAAGACAAGTCCACACCCCTTTTGACTTTTCTTTCATTTTCTTTTCTTTTCTTTTCTTTTCTATTCAAAAAGGAGGTGATTGGAGAGAGAGAGAGGGGGAGGGGCTGTCAAAGTGGGCCGGCCACAAGGGGAAGGGGTGATGGTGAAGTGTGTGGGTGTGGGGAAAAGATAAATGTATTACCCCAATTTCCATTTACACTAAATTTCACCGAAAAAAGCCTTTTTTCTTCAATAATTTCTAAACCGTTTTGGCAAATGATTTCGTTCAAAAAACCACATGATAAAATTTTATTTAATGTTTTATGATGCACAAAATTTGTTTCAACTCATTCCAATTTGTAATTTTCCTTCATTAAATGTATTAGTGACGGCTTAAAATAATAATAAAATAATTTTTTTCAGAAAATTTGAAATTTCACCAGCGGCTCAATAAACACCAAATAATAGCAATTACATAGCTAGAATATGTATATTTAATTTTTATAATAAGATATTTGTATTTTGACTTTTTACAGAAAACCCCCTTATTTTACCGATTTTTCGAAATTTCACCGAAACGATTTTCAAAACGTTACAATCTTCCCCCCTTAAAGAAATTCGATCCCCGAATTTAAATTTAAACTCCCCCCCAAATACTAAAACATCTAAGCGAAACCATCAAGTCGTCCGGGCTCCGAAATCATAAATACATAAAACAAATCGTAGCGCAGCGCATGCGCGTGAAAAATAAGCATATAACTCAAATCAAAACTCCATCCAGCATCCCGCAATCATCGGAGTCATGGTGAAGACACAATGTCCAAATCCAAAATGAAAATCAGTATGATATAACTCGAAACTATACATGTAAATATCGAATATATATATGTAAGTATCTGAAGGAAATGCATGCCAAATCTCTTTAAGTCGTTGTGCAACACGTATAACACTGCACAGCGGCGGACGTCTATCATAAGAAAATAACTATATACATATATACCTTCGTTTGAAATGTACGTTCCGCCATTTTGGAACAATTTAGAAGGGTCTCCTTGTTTTAAACATTTCGTGTCGTATCAGACACGTAGGTAAATACTGAGGCTATAGCTCGCCTTTTTTTCTCTTTTTTTTTTGGAAATCCCTTCAATAACTATCAATGCATGCAAAATATTTTCAGGTACTGTCCTCTGACTAGTCCTGCTCAGTACGAAAACACATAGCAATATCATAAAAACGTACTGCTCTATACGAAATCAATCCCCAAAATATGCACATGAATGCTACGTGCGTCTGGTGCGCACGGAAATCAAAATCCATGAATGTGCCATACATGCGCACAGAAACATCTAAGTGCATCGGGTGTGCACGAAACATCTGTCGTAGGCAACATGTGTGCCTGACAGCAAAATCAGGTGCATCTGACATGCACGAAAAATCTCGATTTAGTGCATCTGGTGTGCACCAAAATCGCATCTCAAGACATGCGCTCAACATGCGCGAAAATCCAAATCAGGTGCATCCATCGTGCACGAAATCATGAAATCCAATATCAAGCGCCGAACGTGCGCAAAATCAATCAGGTGCACAAGGTGCACAAAACAAATATCGAGTACCACAATCGAAATCGAAGTCCAGTGCACACTGCAAGCATATAATAACTATACAGAGTGCAGGAACCAATTCGTGTGCGTGCATACGCACAAAATCAACTCAAATGTCTAAAACCGTAAAATCACAAACATGTGAAACCCAAGCACGAAAACGATATCAAGTGCAACACTGTGCAAAGATCGTAAATCCTCAATCATCAAAATTAAATCATGCGAATAAATCACCCAAAACATCGAAATCAATAATGGCGGAATAGTATCGCTCAAGTGCATCCTCTAAGAATCTCGGGCCAACTGTCGCGGTCACTAATGGGACGTCTCGCCGATGATCATGAACTCTGGCCTGCTGGTGTGCGTAACCATGACCACTCCTGGGTCAAGGTCTTCACTGTGAATTACCAATCTTTCGGTCCATCGGCTCATCGGCCCTGTTGGGTGTGCTAACGGGGATGATCCAGTTCTGGCACGTCTCTTGTCATCTCCCGGTCAATCATCATGACCACTCGTAAGACAGCATATCACTGGCGTCGGCCTCTGGCTCTCTGAATGTACGTGACACCTCTGATCCTGGGTGCAAGTATCATTGCAGCAGTGTCCTGGAAGGAATCCTGCTCACGGTCTCTTCCATGTCTCGTCTCTGCCAACTGTCCGGAAGTCATTGTCCTTTCCTATATCTGCATCTTGCTCTGGAACAACTGCATACTCATCGCGACTCCTTCTGGAAGGTAAGTTCAAGTACCATGCCTCGGCATGCGCATCGCCTCTCTGATGTCGGCGGAGTGGAACGTCATCTCATCTAGATCTGGTGCGACCTCTTACTCCACTTTTCTCTAATGTCGTCTGCTTTGGACTCGTCTCGTCGCGGCTGCATGGACTGAGCTCCAACGGCTATCCCCGTATCGGGAGTCTCCCAAGAAATGCATCTCACCACCTAGCATCCGAATTAAGTCGAGCCATCAGATCGAGTCGTCAAAACCTCATAATCCCCCAAGAGCTCAACATCTTGGGCACAGTTTAATAGTATCGAGTACATACCACAGCATCGGTGGTTCAGCCGTAGAAGGGCAAACCCAAGCCTCACTAATGGCGCCGTAGAACTGCCGCAAACCCGAAGGTTCAAAGGCTTTCACACGGTCATTAAGTCGAGTTAGGGTTTCATTCTTCTAGAGGGACCATAGAATTGCCTGCATGTCTTTCCGACTACTTTAAACTTGGAATAATAGGTTTCTGACATTCGATCGTCTCTGTCGACCCTCAAGTCTCTGCGTGAAGTCGTCTCTAGCTGGAATCAATCTATCTGATGACCTCGCATCGGGGTAAGCGAACGAACCACCTGTCCTAGTCATTCATCATCGGGTGACTAGTGACTTTCTATCATCTATTCGTACAACTCGCCCCGCAATAGCTCCAACATATGGGGCGATATCTCGTCGCTCGCAGCAACAACTGGCTCGCTCGTCTGCACGCTGAACAGTGCCTCGATCATCATGAATAAGCAACACACCAACGGTCATCAAGATCTGGCTGGCCTCTATCATTGGCTCAATCCTCTAGTGTCGATCAGCACATCCGAGTAACCTCATAAAGGCGATCCGCCAAACACACGTGGCGCGGAAACAAAGTAAAAAGACACATCTCTGCAATCGTGTGTCGCCGGAATTCACCCTGGTCAGTCCTCGTTCGTGACGAGCTTGTGCTGACCGCAACTCTAGCCGTAGCTCTCCCTGCCGTAACCGTAGCAGCAAAACCAAACTGGTACCGATGAGGCTAGATCAGGAAGGAATATAATACTGAACAAGGAAATGTACATCCTAAGGCTTCATAAGTGGAGTGGCGTGTCGTAAATATGCCGCGGAACATATCAACGGTACGTCACTCTACTTTAGTCACCTATTCTATCAACCAAGGGTCATCCTACGCTCCGAAGGTAAAACCTGGCTCTGATACCAACTTTGTCACGACCCGAAAGTACGGAACATGACCGGCACTTAAACTACGAACGTCTCGAGGCGTACGTAATCTAAGTAAACCGAAAACCCAGAAATCCAAACCAAGAAAAGTAGTAGAGTGCAGGAAAAACCAACTTAAAACAAGTAGTTTCAATAGCATAAGCCGTATTATGCAGTTTTTAAAAACATCAAAAAATTTACTGAAAATTTCGGTAGAGTCTCCTTTGTAAATACTGGCTCCCAAACGGGATACAACATGAATAGTATACGAAATCAATAAAAAGGCATCCCCAAGCGGGAGCTAGCTCTTCGTCAATCGACGGTCACAACTACACAAGCAATATAATATACAACGCCAACGGCGAGGATCAAAACTCAAAAGGAAACTCAAAACCACCAGAAATATAACGAGCGACTCTAAGGTCGAAAGAATAAACAACACTGGTCTCTATCTCAATAAATACATGTTTGGTTGATGGAATTTACTAGATACAACGGAATAATGTTATACAAGGTAATATGATGGGTACGATACAAGAAAAACCCACCTACTAGCAAGTCACCCGAATGAAACTGAGCCCGCAAAGCCGTAATGAAACTTGTACGGCAAACCTGCAAGAAACTGGGGCACAACGGGGGTGAGTTGCCAACTCGTGAATAGAAAAACATCTACGCACAGAAATCGCATAAATAAC
Source organism: Agapanthus africanus (assembly GCA_030015575.1). NCBI lineage: Eukaryota > Viridiplantae > Streptophyta > Magnoliopsida > Asparagales > Amaryllidaceae > Agapanthus > Agapanthus africanus. The sequence goes on from CM057337.1 coordinate 528,110,523, forward strand.
GCAATCCTAGGTCAATGATCATAATATAGCCTCAAAAATGTATATAACATGCAGCCTATAACAATGGCTAGGGTAAATATCTAACCCGAGTGTAAACTCATGTGCCCGAGTCAGTGCCTCAGGTAGCAATATATCATATGAATGAGGTATGAATGCATGAAAACAGAATACATGTAAATGAATAACTGTTTTCTTAAATTAGTGAGATTTCCTTTGTATTTTTAAACTGAGGTATCATAAATGAAATCAGTATCAACAGTGTCTAGCATCGACACAAAACATAAATCTCATTGTCTCGAATATCAATGTCTCAATCTCAATATCTAGGGCGCCGTCAGTCCAGACCGGCCCCTACCATCCATCTCAAGACCACGACGGTATCCTCCGGATATCCGACGTGTCGGGTAATATCACCGGTAGGTAGTGCCCCCCAGCCAGGCTCAACGTCAACACCATATTCCTCTTGCCCCGGGGTACCATACCGGGCCCACCATGTACCCGAAACGGTTCCTCCACTCCTCGAATCGGGTCTCGAAATCCATCAGCAAACTCATGGTGGACGACTCATACATCATGGGAAAACCGCACTTTTTACTTTAAAAGGGAGAAAAGGTTTATTTATGTTTTTGCGGTTTTCCTCCAAATCCAAGAAATCTTATGAAATCCGAATCCAAGTCATCAATAGCATGTAAACAGTGAATATAGGCATGAGAATCCATGAATGCGACACAACAGTGAATAATAACCAATATATATGTGTGTATACGTGTCCGTATACATCACCACGAACTGCGGGGGTGTTATACGTCATCCACCCGACTTCTCCCCGTAGATATAAATCTACTCATCTGGTCCTCGCTCGCCGGTGCCGACGTCGCCACGCGCTTGCTGGTCGTCTCGAAGTCCACATGGGGTACCTGCATATCATAACGCACCGTATCGCATTAAAACTAAATTCAAAATCGAAACGGCATACGAAAATCAAATCGGCACGCGTATCATGCATAGGTCCAAACCTATCGCCTACGCATGCAAGAATAGTCAAACCAACCCTCGATGTCGATGTACAAACGTCAAACCATCGAGAAAAATCCAATCACACTCATTTGCACATTCACGAACACTAATTTTAATATAAACTAGGTTAAAACTCACAAAAACCCCAATTTCACTTAAAAAGTCATTTTTCCGAAAATCTAGCAAGCACAAATCACCGTTTTTGTACAAAACTCGATGTATAGACGAATATAGAGGCCACAATATTCACTAAATATCTTAAATAAGTCAAAAAAATGATTCCCATAATTTAATCTCATTAAATTCCATAAACCCCAAAAACCTAGTTTACAAATTATCCAATTTTAACAATTTTCAAGCAAAAATTCTCGATTTAAGAATTAAGCTTAGATTTGCATAACCTAAGGTATTAAACCACTCATTATAATATTAATAATGCCATGAAACCATAATTTGAATTTTATCTCATAAGAATATAATTATTTTAAAAACCTAGTTTACAATTTATATAATTATCACAATTTAAATCAACAAATATGCAAACTAGCAACCTAAATTGGATTTAGCATAACCTAATATGTCAAATACATCACACAACCCTAATCTCACAACACAAAACCCCAATTTGAATTCAAACCCTACTCTTGAATTTCAAACCATGCACTTAGAACTAAAATAAAAACATATTTAAACATATAATTAAACTAACCTAAAGCAATTAACAACAACTTAAGAAAAAGGTTAAAATTATACCTCATGATCAAAGGATCAAACATGAATCTAGCACCAAAATCTTGGCCTCCAAAATGAAAACTTTTCACTAAGAATCATGCTATAGTAGCCAAGAAATAATGGGTAAGGCTTGGATTTTGAATTAACTTTGATTTTGCAAGGATTTTGAGGCAAAATTGTGGATTTTTGAGGCAATTTTGTGGGGGATTTTGGGGTAGGGGCTGCTGCTGGAAAGGGGTCAGCCATGTTGTGGGGGAGTGAGGAGAGAGAGGGAGGTGAAGAAAGTGGGGAGAAAAGACAAGTCCACACCTCTTTTGACTTTTCTTTCATTTTCTTTTCTTTTCTTTTCTTTTCTATTCAAAAAGGAGGTGATTGGAGAGAGAGAGAGGGGGAGGGGCTGTCAAAGTGGGCCGGCCACAAGGGGAAGGGGTGATGGTGAAGTGTGTGGGTGTGGGGAAAAGATAAATGTATTACCCCAATTTCCATTTACACTAAATTTCACCGAAAAAGCCTTTTTTCTTCAATAATTTCTAAACCGTTTTGGCAAATGATTTCATTCAAAAAACCACATGATAAAATTTTATTTAATGTTTTATGATGCACAAAATTTGTTTCAACTCATTCCAATTTGTAATTTTCCCTAATTAAATGTATTAGTGACGGCTTAAAATAATAATAAAATAATTTTTTTCACAAAATTTGAAATTTCACCAGCGGCTCAATAAACACCAAATAATAGCAATTACATAGCTAGAATATGTATATTTAATTTTTATAATAAGATATTTGTATTTTGACTTTTTATAGAAAACCCCCTTATTTTACCGATTTTTCGAAATTTCACCGAAACGATTTTCAAAATGTTACAGATATCAAGTTCATTACGCAAAGGGTTTCCTTAAAAACCTGTCGTGGCCCTCCGTCATTTCAGATAAGTAGTCTTTAGTATTCGTGCTGCGTTTGTTGACTTAGTCAAGGCATAGTGTGCGGTAGCTGATTAGTGCTTATCTGCAAAGCATATGATGCGATTGGATTAGGGTAGTCGTGCGGCCTTGTTGACTTAGTCAAGGGTCGTGCGGGTGGGTTTAATTCAATTAGGAAATGACGGGTTGAACTTTACTTGCGGTCTATGGTTTGTTGACTTAGTCAAGGTCATAGATCGCTTGGGGCAAAATATTATTGGGAATTTCAAGAGTTGAAATTTGCAATGGGATTGCATACCTTCTATGAGATAGTTGGATACCGATACCCACTGCGAGTAAGAATTACTCCTGGAAGAGTTTTACACATTACAATTAGCCGATCAAATAGGTGTCTAGAAAGGTGTCAATGGAGTTATGCCTCTGGGAAAACGAGATTTACTTTAATTAGGTCCGTGCGAAAGCGCGGGGAACCTCCCTCAAAGTACCGGCACTGGCCTGGCTGAAAGATTGGCGAACTTGTAGATTGTAATTAATCCGGCTAATCTTTCCTTTTAGGGTTTGAAGGAAGATTTGACTAAAACAGTGGGAGACATCCTGATTAGATATATTAATAACCAATCTAATCTTACAAGAGCATACGCTGAGTTTTTTCTTCTATCTCGCTCCAGGTAGCGACCATGTCACGCCTTAATCAAGATAATAATACGAATGTATTGACCGAACCCGCTTGTTATACTGCGCTAAGGAACGTTGGTCCCGCTCCAACTTATAATTGTTATAAGACAGAGCAGGAAATAGGGGATTACCAGAATTCCCGTGCCGCCCAAACGAAGAAAGTGCATGCTGATGCATCTTCTTCGGGTGTGTTCATTACCGAGAACTGTTTCTCAGTATTCTTTACGTCCTGAGTATGAGATACCGGATCAAGATCCCACACATGTAATTTGTTACATGGGCTACAGAAAGGTAGAGAACTGAGAACAGGTGATAAGTTTCAAGAGTTGGAAATGATGCAAGTGTTGTAGCCAAGTCTGTTGGCAGTTATCACCCTGTATTATCAGAATAAATTGATTCTGAACGAATGTTATTAGATACCGAACCTGATATACAACATCATATCAGTCTCTTTATTAGTAAAGAAGGATATAATTTTGTATTGTTGGATAATGTTTTGAACATTTCCTATATCAAGAGTTGATCGGTTCAGGCACGTTATCTAAAAGCATAGACGTTCTAAATCAAAACCACAGTTCTTAATGTACAGAACACACACAAGAGTAAGAGTTCAGAAATGAACGAATCCTTTTTGAGGCATTGTAGACTAGGTCATATCAATGCGACTCGACTAGTTGAAGTTACATAAAGATGTATATTTAAATTAGTTTGGATTTACATCTTGTAAAAACTTACTAGTCATGTCACAAAGATAAGATGACCACAGCTCCGTTTATTGGAAGCAGAGAAAGAGTTAGTAAACTCTTGGGATTGATACATGTTGATGTATGAAGGTCCCTTGTCTATACATGCCAAGACCGGTTCTTTGTACTTCATTATATTCACTAATGATCTCTCAAGATCCAGACATATGTTCCTGTTGAAACATAAGTCTTGAACTTTTGAGAAATTCAATGAATATAAGTTAGAAGTGTTGAACCAAAAACGGGTATAAGTGTTATGTCCTTTGATGAGATCAAGGAGGAGAATACTTGAGCACGGAATTCCTGAACTATTCTAAAGGAGAATGAGATTCTTTCTCAGCATTTCTCCTCCGTATACACCACAGCACGTTGGTGTATCGGGGCGGAGCAATTACACCCTATGTGATATGGTGTGCTCTATGATGAGTACTACTGAGTTGCCTATTTTCTTTTGGGGTTATGCACTTGATAAGTTGCATACCTATTGAATAGGGTTCCAACCAAATCAGATGCCTACCACTCCATATGTGATATGGTATGGGAAGAGCCCATCTCTTAAGGAAGTTAAGATTTAGGGTTGTCTGGCCTATGTCAAAAGCAAAATCCGGACAAGCTCGAGGCAAGGGCAGTTCTGTGGAAGTTTGTTGGATATCCTAAGCAATCGTAAAGGAATATCTTCTACCACACCGAGGAACAAAAGATGTTTTATTTCTCGGCATACCACTTTTTGAGAAAAAAGGAATTTTTTGTGAAGAAATTAGTAGTCATGAGGTAGAACTAGAAGGAGTTCCAGCTATACAAACTGCTGCTGATGATTTGGTAAACCCGGAGGATTTAATAGTTTCCAACGAACCTCAGCCTCTCCGACGATCTGGTAGGGTTCCTCATCCACCTGAGAGATACTTCGGTTTCTCTATGACAGTGGTAGCAAGGATTGCATCATGAGATGATGACCCAACTAGTTTCGATCAGGCCATCAGGAGTGGGGACTCTGTTAGAATGGCTGGATACTTAGCGATCTGAGATGGAATCCTTATACACCAACAAAGTATGGACTTTGGTTGCTTTATCAGAAGGGTTAAATCTCCATCAGGAGCAAGTATATCTTGAGAAGATTACTTGGCGTACATGGAAAAGTTGAGAGTTTCAAAGCTATGCTTAAGTCCATCCAGATCCTACTTGCCACTGCTACATACCATGACTATGATATCTGGCGGTTAGGTGTCATGACAGCTTTTCTAAATAATGATTTGGAAGAGAGCATCTATAAGTACACAGCCAGAGGGCTTCGTAGACAGTGGGAGCAGCGGAAACGTGAGCAAGATGTTTTATAGGATAAATCAGGAATCGCGGAGTTGGAACGTCTGTTTTGATGTGCTAGTCAAAGTGTTTGACTTCATCAAAATGCTAGATGAACCAAGTATATACAAAAAGGTAGTAGGGAGTATGGTGTTGATCCTCGTATGGTACGTGGATGACATACTCTTGATAGGGAAGAAGTTTCCTATGCTGCTGTCGGTCAATCTCCTCTTATCACAAAGATTCTCTATAGGATCAAGGTGATACCTCCTAAATCCTGAGTTTTGGATCTATGAGATAGATCTAATTGGATGTTAAGATTCTCACTAGTTGTAATGAGATGGTATCAATCGATCTTGGGTAGAATCACTGGAAAGGTACCAGGGTGATAAGGACGACTGAATGTCAGTCGCAGGCATTGTCTTTACCCTCAGTGGAGGGACGGTATGTTGGAAGAGTTCCAAGCTATATACCGTGACGTACCAGACGATTAAAGGCAAGATACATCATTACCAAGGATGCTACCAAAGAGACAGTCTGGATATATATAAGTTCATGAGATGAACTTCGTTCCTGCCATTGTGTGACAATGGAGTTATGGCTAAGGCCTAGGAACCCCCATCCCAACAGAGATCCAGACATATTCTTAGGCAGTACCACCTGATCATGGAGATGGTTGATCTCCATGGAGATCGAGGTTAGGAGAGTAGACACAGAGGACAACAACGCGGATCCACTCACAAAGGCCTATTTCCCAGTAGAGACTTTTATGGGATGGTTGAGTATGAGTTACTTCAACCACAGCTTATTGTTGGGTATGAGATACTACAACAGATGGCCCTAGTGCAAGTGGGAGATTGTTAGTTATATATATGCCCTAGAGGCCATTACTGTACATACGTTGTATATTGTAGTGGATGCTTGGACATATATAGGGAGGACTTTCTTGCTCGACATGATAGTATGCTATCTGGTTACTCATTATTTTAACATGTACTCTGAGTGTCTCTATGTTACATATTGATAAAGCCCTTAGGATGAGTACTTGACTACCAAGACTATGATGCAGATCATACTAGTGGAGACAGTGTAGTCGCTAAGTACATCCTTCAAATGTTCCTAGTCATGGGAGTACCGAGACAGGGCATCGATACTCCAGAGTAGACTAGCGTATGCGCTTCTTGACCCATATGATGGGCGATGGATGATCCCATATCCATTGGTGTTTGACATCAGAGAAGGTATACGGGTGCTCAGTGGAGACTGGGTACACTGGAAGGACTCGCCGAGAACTCCCAGATGGTATTATACCTCACGTCAGATGGCAGTTCTCTGGTAACACTGGTACAGGTTAGTCTGTAAACCGGAGATTGTCATAGAGTCTTGTGTGATTCCCATTGTGCTTTGATTTCCATCATACCATGTCCAAGAGGGCGTGTAAAAAGGTGGCTTTTGGGTACAGTCCCGAATCACATGGAGGCAATGAGTGATAGGAGGGGTTTCGTCTCTCCCGGTATAGGGAGTTGATGTTGTGCTGTGTTCGATTGGCTATAACTAGAAATCCCTGGCCATAAATGCTGAGATTTACTGGTAATTGTTATCAGTAGATTCTCGAACTGTTATGGACCTCATATCGACACGACTTATCAAGCTTCTGGGGTCTAACGTTTACCACCCCTAGGCGAGATATGCGACATATCAGATGAAGAGACCAGACTGTACGGGAGTGTTACTGGTTGGATTCACGGGAGAATGTATAGGCTTGCTTGTTGATCTTCTGATTGCTCAATACCTGGGTGGCTGTTACGTTTAGCTGACCGCTTGCAGCTTGTGGGTGTTTGATATGATCATCACCTACTGCCGGCGTATTGACGATTCTTTAGAGTCCTACACAGAGATTTCCTGGCACAGGCAAAATGGAGTAGGAGAACATATGTGATATTTGCGGGACCGAGAATGATACGTGTATGCGATACTGTTTTAGATTCTCGCGATATGAGATATCAGCCAGGTATATGTGATATAGCCGGGTCATCGGATCAAGTGTTGATTCGATGAACTGATACATATTATATTAGTCGGTTATTTATGAAATAGCCAGATTATCGGGTCAAGTGTTGATTCGATAATTAAATGTATAATTATATATTTGATATATTAAATTACATTAACTAATATAAGCTCACTTAAAGATTCTTTTTCTCACTCGAGTAATACATTGATATATATGCGATATATGTTAATTGTATTATTTTATTTTGTTACAACAAATATTGTATATGTGATATATAATATTGTAACAAGTTATGATTACAAATGCAACATGATTAGTGGAGATTAAACATAGTTAGGGTTTGATTTGGGTTAGCTCTTTCATGAATATTCTAGAAGCTTTTGTTTTGTTTTAAGCTAAGATATTATGTGTTGATATTTTGGAGATATTTCCTAACCCAACCCAACCCCTTTACCCTAAGTAAATCTCTACAATGGTTAGCCTTTTTTTTTAACCATGGATTGCTTTTGTAATTATGACAACAATTCATTATTCATCACAAATGGTTTTGTTCTTCTTCTTCCTTCTTCTCTCTTGAAAAAGCTTTCTAGCTTTTTATGAAGTGATGAAAATGAGTAAGATAAAGAAAATAAATGAGAGCTAAATTCCTACTTCATGATCCTCATCTATTCTAGCCACTTAGAATAGGGTGTTTGCTTTGCTAATGCTTGATTAGCAAAGCAAGAGCTTGGGTTTGAGTTTCTTCAAGGTAGATCATCTTTGTTATTGAAGATCGGAAGCAAGCTTGAATTTTTCTCTTCATGGAGCCTCTCTTGAGTCCGGGTACTCGATGATCGCAGCGAAGGGACCTCAACACGGAGCTTTAGAAGTGAAGGAACGGACTACAAAGGTTGTAATCCCAAACTCTTAGAAGTAAAGTTGTTTACTTATTTTGTTTCTCCTAATCTCTAGTCTAAAATCTTGGTTAGGGTTGTTCGGCACATCTAAATTTTAAATCGGGCATGGTTGATGCCTTGTAGAACCTTATGACTATGCCTAGTAACCCTACAGTCTCAGGTCCAGTTTTCACCGTCGTGGATATTGATATCCGTAAGACATCGGAAAATGACAGTGCGAATGCCAAATGCCTCGTGTGGGCCTCAGTAGATGGTGTAAACCAGAGACAGCACAAGAAGATGGACTTAAATTCTATCTTCCTCCATAACAAAGATTTATATGGAGAGCAATCTCGTATCGCAAGATATGAGACCTCGAAGGAATTGCATCAAGCGAGGATGGCTGTCGGGTCATCCGTAGGGGACAACATCCTTACGATGACTAGCTATATTGATAAGCTCATGGACCTGGAGACCACGTTGGAGAACGAGTCACATACTGATTTGGTTTTACAGTCCCTACCATCTACTTTTGTCCAGGGGAAGAAAGTTATACTTCCAGTTGAGGGCCCCCTGAAAGAAACCATGGAGACATCCGCTCTGCTTATTGGGGAATCTTCCTCGATCTAAGGCGGATGCCAAGGGTGAGATGAAGAAGACCTCCACAAAACTGATATGCGGTGTCAGTAAGGTAGAAGGACAAGGAAGGGCAAAAGTTTCTGGGCTAACAGTAAGGGGGAGGGATGTTCCTATTGTTATGGGAAAGGACATTGGCAGAGAGATTGAAGGGCTTTGAAAGTCAGAATGCAGGATCCGATGTATGTTGTGGCTTCGACTTCGGGTGTGTTTGTAATCGAAAACTGCATGTAAATTAACTATGTTGGGTATAGTTCCCTCAAGTCAATTATTGAATCGCAGGCACACGATTGTGATGATTGAAGGAGGACCTACACCGGTAGAACAGTCTTACTCGAGATGATAGTATGCTATCTGGTTTGTCTTTATCATCATGTACATTCTTTAGGTGGTATTACAGATCACTATTACATGTTGATAAAGACCATAGGATTCTTGCTTGACTACCAGCATTATGATGGCGATCATATACGTAGGAGCTGGATGGTCTATAAGCACATCCTTAAATGTCCCCAGTCATAGGAGTATCAAGACTAGGCATCGATACTCTGGAGTAGACTAGTGTATGTAAGTCCACGTTGCCTACCCCGGTTCTTACGGGGAGGCAGAATAGGTAAAAAACGATTTTTTATACAAGACAACATGGACTAGAAACAAAGGATCTTTGCTAAACAAAAACCTAGCAAACTAACTACAAGTTTAACTACTCGGTTAGAGGGTTATACCTAGGTCTTGAACTCCTTCTCTTCTTGCTCCTTGGAGTGGTTTGAACGGCTCCACCTCGTAGTCTTCTCTTTGTCGAAGAAGGATCCACCCGAAGACCTCTACCTTGAGCTCCTACCTCTACCTTGAGCTCCCACTTATCTGATTTTCCAAAAATTTAGTTTCCAAGAAGCAGGCATGACGAGAAACAAAAACCTTTTGTTCCTCTGCGTAATAGAAGAAATATCCCTTGGAGTTCTTTGGATATCCCACAAACTTGCACTGTACTGAGTGTGCCTCGAGTTTGTCCGCATGCTGCTTTTTGACAAAAGCTGGACATCCCCATGTCTTAATGTGCTTAAGATAGGGTTTCATCCCACTCCACATCTGATATGGTGTGGTAGGCACTGTCTTAGTTGGAACTCGGTTCAAAAGGTATGCAGCTGATTCTAGTGCATATCCCCAGAATGATCACGGCAATTCAACGTTACTCATCAGGGAACGTACCATATCCAATAGGATTCGGTTCCGTCTCTCCGATACACCATTATGTTGTGGGGTGTATGGAGGAGTAAGTTGAGAGAGAATTTCATTCTCTTTTAAGTAACTCAAGAACTCGGCACTCAAGTATTCTCCACCTCGATCAGATCTCAGTGTCTTGATACTTTTGCCTGTTTGTTTTTCTACTTCATTCTTGTATTCCTGGAATTTTTCGAAGGCTTCAGATTTATGTTTCATCAAGAAGACATATCCGTACCTTGAAAAATCATCCGTAAAAGTAATGAAGTAAGAATAACCACTTCGCGCATGCGTAGACATTGGACCGTATACATCGCTGTGTACGAGTCCCTAGAGCTCGCTCGCTCTTACTCCATGTCCAGTAAACGGAGTCTTTGTCATATTTCCTTTGAGACATGATTGACAAGTTGCATATGATTGATATTCGAACGGATCCAAATATCCTTCTTTATATAACCTAGTCAACCTTCTCTCATTGATGTGACCCAGTCTACAATTCCATAAGAAAGCATGATTTATTTCTAGAGACTTTCTTTTGTGTGTATTCTGGACATTGAAAATCTGTGGTTGGTTTAATACGTATATACCGTTGCTTAATGTACCCGACCCAATCAGAACATGATTAAGGTGAATGTTTACAACATTGCTTATAAATGCAAAATCATAACCTTCTTTAGACATTAAAGATACAGATATGATATTACAAGTCGCACTGGGTAAAAAATAACAATCAGGCATAACCAAAACATGTCCATCTGACAATCCCAAGTGATAGTCCCCCACGGACTCAGCATCCATGCCAGCTCCGTTTGCAACTCTGAGGGTCATATCACCTGCCTTCAAAACCCTACGCTTTCTCAGTGCCTGCAAAGAATTACAGATATGAGATCCTGATCCGGTATCCAATACCCGGGAAGTAGAGTTTACTGATAGACAGTTTTCAATAACATACACACTTGAAGCCGAAGCCACAACTTGCTTCGGGTCCTGGTTCTTGGCCTTCCAAGCCCTGCAATCTTTCTTCCAGTGTCTTTTCTTATGACAATAAAAGCACTCTTCTTTCCCCACAAGCTGTCCCGCTACCTTTGCCATTTTGCCTTTCCCTTGGCTTCCACTTTACTAACGCCGCCCCTTGGATTGGTAGGGGCTTTCTTCTTCTTTCCTTTGGTTTTCGCCTTGGACCTAGAAGAAGAAGGTCCTCCAACAGACAAAGCGGGTGTTTCCCTTACTTTCTTCAGGGTGCCCTCTGCACTCTTCAACATGTTAAGGAGTTCCGGAAGTTCAACTTCCTTTCCTTGCATATTGAAGTTCAGGATAAACTGGGCGTAAGTGGAAGGAAGGGACTGGAGAATCAAGTCAGTGTAGAGCTCGTTCTCCAACGTGGTCCCAAGGTCCGCGAGCTCTTCAATGTAGCCAATCATCTGAAGCACGTGTTCCGCTACAGATGATCCGACGGCCAATCTCGCCGAAAACAACTTTTTCGAGACTTCGTATCTGGCGATACGGGATTGCTCTCCATACAGATCTTTTGTATGGAGAAATATGGATTCTAAGTCCATATCCTCATGCCTCCTCTAATGTTCATTGTCCATAGAGGCAAGCACGATGCACTAGACCCTCACGCAATCAATCTCCCAGGTCTTACGGATTTCCTTATCCACGACACTGGATTGAGGACCTGGGACAGGGGGAGCTTTGGTGGTAGGAAGATACCCCAACTTGTCATAAGTGATTGCCATTTTGACATTCCTTAGCCAATCTTTATAGTTTGGCCTTGTCAGTATATTTTTTTCTAGTAGTAACTTAAGTCTGATCATGATGTTGGGTCGCTGCAATTAGGAGAGAGAGAAGAAACACTTTAGCATGATGCTCTTGCAAGTTTAGAGTGGTTTTTAGTTTGTCTAAACAGGATGGCTCCCACTGTTTCTCGAATCCTTCCTTAAACCAAAATGGAAGAATTAGTCGGGATCAATCTCACCGTACAATACTTGCTTAACCGTTCAGCCAGGCCAGTGTTGGTACTTCGAGGGAGGTTTTCCAACGCTTTCTCGAAGTCCTTAATTAAATAACCTCTTTTCCCTATGGGCGTAGCCCCGCTAACACCTTTCTAGACACCTACTTGGTTTATAGCATTGATCGTTAAGTGAGAAAGTTCCCGAGGAGTAGCATATACTCACAGTAGGATCGGGATCCAAATATCATCGTGTGATAAAACTGAAGGAATCCTACCAGAATCATCACACTCTAAATGGTATGCAGCACTAGCAAGTTTCAGTTTCTTTAGAAACTACCGATATGGATTTTTGCCCCATGCTCTTATGACATTGACTTTGGCCAACAAATCATAAGTCACATGACACGTTCTACCCGTCATTTTCCAGGTTAATTTGAACCCACTCATGCCTACCCTTGACTTTGGCCAACAAGGCAGTACGACTGTCCCAAACCAACGCATCTATCTATGCTACATATGAATATCCAATAGCTACCAATCACTATGCCTTGACTTTGGCCAACAAACACAGCTTGAATACTATTGACTATCCATATGAAATGACGGAGGGCTAAGAATTGTTTTGGCAAAATTGTGAACGTAGTGAACTTGATATAATTGAAGGAACCTTGATAGCTTTTAAAAGGAGTGGTTTAAGCTCCGCGTTTTTAAAAGTTTTCTATTTTGAAAAGAAACCGAGTGGTTTTGAAATTGTTCCAACGACTTAACTTTGGTTTATTTTCTTGCATTAATTTAATGCATCCCATCATTTAATCCTACCATTGCTGAAAACAACGAAAATATGACGTACGCTTATGCCATCCGCATTCGTCACGGGCCCCCATCATCACCCGTTAGGTTACATAACTAACGACAGAGCGGGGGCTGGACTAGCGCGGATGCAAAACATAAGCAACGCCTACTAGATATCATATATAGATATATACATTCGTCAGATGCAATGATAGCCATTCCAGATCACAGATGAACACATTGGATATGCTAGGAATCCGCATTTCGTTCGAGCATGCAACGAAAGACGGATTAGACGGTCGCGATGAATAGCCAAACCCCACCCTAGTCCCCTACGGGTGCGGCAAACTACCCGCCAAGTACCCGAAGTGAAGCAACCTCCCTCAACAACGTGAGTAGGCCACTCGGCGCTTCGAGGTACCCGGTAGTTTGTGCACCCCACCTTGGGTCTATCCTAGGAGAAAAAACAGTAAAAGAAATAATATACAATGGCGGCTACAACCTCATCCCGGATGTGCGGCCACAAAATAATATTACATCAATTTACATATTATATCAAGTGAAAGATAAAGAAAACTCTCATCTCACAACCCCCGGCTATTCATCCGCAACAATCCAACGAGTTCATATACACAATCCAACAACATTACAGATCACAGATATGCACAACCCCCATTAATCGACGTATAGCGATTAGTTGACGTTCAGTGCATATATCACATCACAGATATAACCAATTAACTAAAGTCTAAAGAACTTCGATCAAAAATACGGATTTATAACTACCCCAAACACAACTTTGTTCTCTGGAAATTCTGGGCAGAAACAAAATACTTTAAAAATCCCAAAACAGAACACTGAACACAATGCAGCAAACCCGAGTCGCGGCCGAGTCAACTCGGCCGCGGATTCGCGGCTAAACGCGTAGTTTCGCCGCGGTTCCGTGGCGTGTTGACTGAGTCAGGGGCTCGTTTTTGCTGCATATTCTTAGAAAACCCTGAGCCGATTTTTAAGGTATGTGGAATTATTTTTGGAGCAGTTTTAAAAATCGGTAGAAACTTGAGGATTTTGACGTGTTTTGCGATTTTTTCTCGGATCGAAATTCTAAATACTTTGCTAACATGCTAATTGTTGTTTAACTAGGCTCTGATACCACTGTAAGTCCACGTTGCCTACCCCGGCTCTTACGGGGAGGCGGAATATGTAAAAAACAATTTTTTATACAAGGCAACATGGACTAGAAACAAAGGATCTTTGCTAAACAAAAACCTAGCAAACTAACTACAAGTTTAACTACTCGGTTAGAGAGTTATACCTAGGTCTTGAACTCCTTCTCTTCTTGCTCCTTAGAGTGGTCTGAACGGCTCCACCTCGTAGTCTTCTCTTTGTCAACGAAGGATCCACCCGAAGACCTCTACCTTGAGCTCCTACCTCAACCTAGAGGTAACTAAAGTGCTTGGCTTGCTAAACCTAGAACTCTAGAGTGAGTAGAGTGAAGTTATGGTGGTTTTACATCAAGATCTCATGGTTCTCAACACATGAGAGATGAGAGCTTTGAGAGAGAGGAAGAGGATGAGCAAAAACTATGAGAGAGAAAGTGCAAGAAAGAATGAGGTTATTTTACAACCATGCTCTCATATTAGGAATAATGATAATAATAATAATAATTAAGAAATTGTGACGGTTAGTTTATGAATGACCATTATCATTTCATCATTTAATGCATTTGCAAGAAACAAGAAGCATCTTTGAAATGAAATGATGATGGTCAACAAGTCAACAATGGTCAATCGGTCAACAAAGTTAACAAGTCAACAAAAGTCAAATTGTCAACTACCCTAACCATGGCACAATTATCCTTAATTAATATTATTAACCATATTCCTCATTCTCATTAGGGTTTGGAAAAAGTCAACGGTCAACAACCCTAATGAGAATCCTCTGCTTATGCCTCTGTCAACTGTGCATACACACCCGCACCCGTGTTCTGAGGGACACGAATACAATGAGATAAAACCAATCCCAAAACATATACTAGGATCTGGCTTAAACCAAAGCCCGCTAGTAATAACTGCCCGGACACCAAACGTGCACAAGTGCACGGATGTTAACGAACCCTGTCACAAAACCATGCGACCTCTATTCTGTTTTACCCAAAGGCTAACAGCCCTCTGTGTGGGACTCTAAAGACTCGACACTACGCTAGAAGTGGGTTTAACCACATGCTGTAAGCGGTACTAGCTGTACGTAACGGTCCCCAGGTAGATGGTGTTAAGAAGACTGATGAGGTGAACCCATCCGAACTCCTACTGAGCCTGAATGTGACAATCTCCGTACAGTCCGGTCTGTTCGTCTAAGAGTATCGCATGTCGGGACTAGGGGGCGGTAAACGTCAGTCCCCTAATAGCGGTACAAGTCATTTCGGAGTATAGCCCAGAACACCCTGAGATAACACTGAAAACCTACCAGTATATCTCGCTTGCCCTGTCTAGGGACTTTGTGTAATGGCTCTCCTAGACACAGCGCGGTATCAACCCCCAATACCGGGAGAGACGAATCCTGTCTAACCGTCACTGCCTCCAAGTGCTTCAGGACTGCACCCAACTACTACCTGTTTGCCCGATTCATTTGAGCCGTGGTAGGGTAGTAATCTAAGAACAGTGGGAACACACTCAAGGCGAAGTGACAGTGTTAAGTCAACGGACTATGTTGTACCCATGTCACCAGGGAACTGATAACTGATGATATGTTAATTATATGTATGCCCTAGAGGCCATTACTATACATAGAATGTATATTGTAGTGGATGCTTGGACATATATAGGGATGACTTTCTTGCTCGATATGATAGTATGCTATCTGATTACTCTTTACCTTAACGTGTACACTGATTGTCTCTCTGTTACATGTTGGTAAAGCACTTAGGATGTGTACTTGACTACCTTGACTATGATGCGGATCATACTAGTGGGGACATGATAGTCTATAAGTACATCCTTCAAAGTCCCTAGTCGTGGGTGTATCGAGATGGGGCATCGATATACCAGAGTAGACTAGCATGTAGCTTCTCGACCCATACAGATGGGCGATGGATGATCCCATATCCATTGGTGTTTGACATCAGAGATGATATACGGGTGCTCAATGTAGACTGGGTACACTGGACGGACTCGCCAAGAACTCCCAGATGGTATTATACCTTACGCCAGATGGCAGTTCTCTGGTGACACTGGTACAGGTTAGTCTGTAGACCCGAGATTGTCATAGAGTCTTGTGTGATTCCCACTGTGCATTGATTTCCACCTTACCACGTCCAAGAGGGCGTGCAAAACGGTGGTTTTTGGATACAGTCCCGAGTCACATGGAGGCAATGAGCGATAGGAGGGGTTTCGTCTCTCCCAGTATAGGGTGTTGATGTTGCACTGTGCTCGATTGGCTATAACAGGAAGTGCTTGGCTAAGGCTGCTTTAGGGATTTACTGGTAAGTGTTACCAATAGTTTCTCGACCCGTTATGAGCCTCATATCGACACGACATATCGAGTTATTGGGGTCTGACGTTTACCACCCCTAGACAAGATATGCGGCATATCAGACGAAGAGACCGGACTGTACGGTAGTGTTACTGGTTGGATTCACAGGAGTGTGAGCGGGCTTGCTCGTTGATCTTCTGATCGCTCAATACCCGGGTGGCCGTTAAGTTTAGCAGACCGCTTGCGGCTTGTGGGTGTTTGATATAATCATCACCTACTGCCGGCTTATTGACGAGTCTTTAGAGTCCTACACAGGGGTTTCCTGGCTCAAGCGAAACGAAATAAGAGCGCATATGAGATATGTGCGGGACCGAGAATAATACAAGTATGTGATACTGTATTCTATTCTCGCGATTTGTGACATTGATCGGTTGTATGCGATATAGCCGGGTTATCGGATCAAGTGTTGATTCGATAAGTTGTTACTATTGATATTAGTCGGTTATATGCACATGACCGGATCGTTAAATCAAGTGTTGATTTAACGATTTAATGTATAATTTTATATTTGATATATTACTTTACATTAACTAGTATTGGTTCACTTAAGATTGATTTTCTCACTTGATTGTGCACATTGTTTATATGTGATATATGCAAGTGTACATGTTTGTATCATGCTTGATGATACAAACAAGTTGTGTGCATGAGACTTGAACCAAATCAAGGTTAAATTAGGGTTTACTATTTTCCTAGCATATAACAAAAGAGTGTGACTTTGGTCAAAGTTATCAAGCTTCATGAAGCTTGATAAATATTGACAAAGTCAACTCTTTTGTCATTTGTATAAGATATTAGTTAACCCAACCCTTAACACAAGTCTTTGGTTAATTCTCTACACAAGTTAAGCATGAAGGCTTAACTTAACCATGGTACCATAATTAAAAGGATAAGTTTCATTCTTATTTGATTATCCTTTTAAATTCTTTTCTTCTTCTTCATCTTCATCAAGCTTCAAGAAAGCTTGCTAGCTCCAATGGTGCCATGCGAAAAAGAGTGAGAAATCAAATTCTAAAGTAAACCCACTTCCTATTTCTTCATCCTCTACTACTTGCCATGTAGTATAGGGTGTTCTCTTCACAATGTTTTTGACCAAGTGAAGGAATAGCTTGAGTTTGAGTCTCCCCGACGTAGATCATCTTCGGCCTCGAAGTCAATGACCTAGCCCGATCATTTCTCAGACGAAACCATCGCTGGAGTCCGGGATCCGATGATCGCAGCGGAGGGACGTCAACACGGAGCTTTAGAAGTAGAGGAACGGATCTACAAATGTTGTATTTCCATTCACTTAGTAGCAAAGTAGTTTGCTTGCATGTTCTTTCGCCTAATCTCTAGTTTAGGGTTTCTCGGCACCGGAAAATTTGAATTTGGCATGGTTGATGCCTTGTGGAGCCTCTTGTGTGTGCCTAGTAACCCTACAGTGGTATCAGAGCCTAGCTAGAGCATTAGGCGATGTGTTTGCGAAGTTAAAACCCCGATCTAACCCGAAAACAACAAATTAACCCCCTCTCTGGAAAATTTTTGAAATCTGGGATTTTTCTATATTAAAAATACCTAAAAAATTCAGCAGGATTTTCTAAGAATTACCATGAAAAACGAGCTCCTAATTCGTCTACATGGCTGCGGAACCGCGGCAATAAGCCCCCTTTGGCGGCGGTTCCGCGGCAATGTGTTGGTATTAGGGACGGTTTTTTTGCACAGCAATTCTAGTTGCTGCTTATACATTTTCTGGGTATTTTTTATTCTGACTCAAGTGTTGAGTATTCTGGGGATTGTTTTGTATTCGTTGATTCGATCGGAAATTTTAAATTCGTAATGTTTTCCGGATATTTTTAAAACATGTTAAAAAGTTCGACCGGATATAAATACCCACTTTTTCCCCTGCCGGGAAATTTCCAAGTGTTGGATTTTTCCGTCGTTTAAGAACGTTCTAAGTAGTGCAAGTAACGCGATGGACCCTCTAGAAGACAACAAACCTTAACTCGATTATGTGACCGTCTTGAACTGCCCTTTGAACCTTAGGGTTTAGGGCAGTACGGCGTGCCACATGTGAGGCATTGGCTTGACCCTTCTACGGCTGGACCGTTGGTACTGTGGCATGAAATGGATGTTTTTGAACTTATTTCAAGAGTTGAGCTGTTTCGGGAAAACTTGGGTGTTTGATTGTTCGATCGAAAAGTTTAACATTTTTTATTTATCTGGAATGTGATACAATATTTGGAATCCACGAGTAGTTGTGAGATAACTAATTTGGATGTTATGAACATAGCAGTTTAGTCTCAATTGATCGGTTGCCATGGAATTTTGATGCGATCAAAAGTCCGTCGCAATCACGTAGCGTACGCGGATACTCGCCGGGTAAACTTAATAGACAACCATGCCCCCATAGCCCCGACCAAGTGACTGTAGGAGAACCCCGTCGCCAAAAGCATCCATTCGGGTGCTCGCGGCAGCGGTGTTCCGCCTTAGTGCACTTCGTCGACGGCATCCGGGGGTGCGGCCTTCTACTAAAGTTTGCGACGAGCATTCGATCAGCTTATCGGGAATCTTGTTGAATAGCTCGACTAAATATTGAAAAGTGTTTTCGATAATGAGACTAAAATGCAGGGTTTATAAATGTTAGGCATGTGATGTCTAAGGAATTCAGATGGTTAGGCATGCGATGTCTAAAGAGTTTGCGGATTCCAACTGTTGTAGTTTTACACTTTCTTTTCTGCGACCGTAAGTGTAATATGTGATATTGCCGTTTTCGTTGCTATATGTCAACGACAATTGGGATGCGCATATTTACTTACGTTGATGACATGTGATGTTATGTGTTGCTGGATATGTTATATTGGATCGTCGTGTTTGAATAGCCGGGTTTTTTTTATGTGAGATGGGTGTTTTTCATTTTCATTCATGTAAAAACTTGTTTGTAATATTCTTTTATTAGGGCACTTCCAGGTTGCGGAAGATGTCACCTTTGTATATTATTTACTTTTCCACACTAGGATAGACCCAAGGGGGAGAGCACAAGTAACCGGGTTCTAGAGTCCAGTGGAAGACCAACTCGAGGAGTCGAGTCCGGGTTTCCTAACTCTAGAACTGGTAGGGTTGCTTGCCGCTCTCGTAGGGGTCTAGGGGTATGGGTTTGGCTATTCATCACGACCATGGAATCCGTGTTTTATACTGGCTCGTATTGAAAACACGGACGTCCTAGTATATCCAATGTTTCATATGTTTCTTCTGCTGCGATATCCGTGATGTGATCATTTGATGTTCTGTGATAGATGCTGCATATAGTATATATGATATATTATATAAACGTTACTTATGTTTTACACCCGCGTTAGCCCTGCCCCGCTCTGCCGTTAGTTACCTAACCTAACGGTTCACGAGGGGACATCGAGGAGAATGCGGATGGCATAAGTGTACGTCGTATTTATCTGTGATGTTTAGGTACTTAAATGATGGGACTTCATTAATGTGATTAATGAAAGAAAAGAAACCTAAAAATGTTGTGGAATCGAATTTTCAAAAACACGTAGCTACAGTTCTTGCTTTGCATCGCGGTGTTCCTTATAGAACATCCTGCACCTTATTCGATGAGGAAAGGGCCGAGATCCCTTCATCGGGAGTGACCCCTTTAGCAATAACTGGTAGATGCTACACACTCGGTTTGTTTTTTGGTAGCTTCTATAGTTTCTGCTTTGCACGGTGATATATATGATATATCCCGCACCTCATTCGACGAGGAAAGGGCCGACGATCCCTTCACCGGGAGTGACCCCTTTAGCAAAACTAGAAAAGCCTCAAAAGCACTCCATTTTAAAATCATTTGATTCTACAACGATATCAAGTTCATTACGCAATAGGTTTTCAGAAAAACCTGTCGTAGCCCTCCGTCATTTCAGATAAGTACTAGTTAGTATTCGTGCTACGTTTGTTGACTATGTTAAGGCGTAGTGTGCGGTAACTAATTAGTGCTTATCTGTATAAGCATATGATGCGATTGGATTAGGGTAGTCGTGCGACTTTGTTGACTATGTTAAGGGTCGTGCGAGTGGGTTTAATTCAATCGGGAAATGACGGGTTGAACTGGACTAGCACTTATGATTTGTTGACTATGTTAAGGTCATATAGCTGCTAGGGGCAAAATATTATCGGGAATTTCAAGTGTTGAAATTTGCAATGAGATTGCATACCTTCTATGAGATAGTTGGATCCCGATACCTGCTACGAGTAAGAGTTACTCTTGGGAGTGTTTTACACATTACAATTAGCCGATCAAGTAGGTGTCTAGAAGGTGTTAACGGGGTTACGCCTCTGGGAAAACGAGGTTTAATTTAATTAGGTCCGTGCGAAAGCACGGGGAACCTCCCTCAAAGTACCGACACTGGCCTGGCTAAAAGATTGGCGAACTTGTAGCGTGTAATTAATCCCGGCTAGTCTTTCCTTTAGGATTTGAAGGAAGATTTGATAAAAACAGTGGGAGCCATCCTGATTAGATAAAATAATAACCAATCTGATCTTGCAAAAGCGCACGCAGAGTGTTTTCTTCTCTCTCTCTCCAGATAGCGACCATGTCACGCCTTAATCAAGATAATAAAACTGATATATTGACCGAACCCGCTTGTTATATTGAGTTGGGGAACGTTGGTCCCGCTCCAACCTATAATTGTTATAAGACAGAGCATGAAATTGGGGATTACCAGAATTCCCGTGCCGCCCAAACGAAGAAAGTGCATACCGATGCATCATCTTTGGGTGTGTTCATTACTGAGAACTGTTTCTCAAATGTCCTTTACGTCCTGGGTATATGATACCGGATCAGGATCCCACATATGTAATATATTACATGGGCTACAAAAAGGTAAAGAACTGAAAACGGGTGATAAGTTTCATGAGGCAGAAAACGGTGCAAGTGTTGCAGCCAAGTCTGTTGGTCACTGTCACCCTGTATTACCAGAATACACTGATTCTGAACAAATGTTATTAGATACCGAACCTGATATACAAAATCATATCAGTCTCTTTATTAGTAAAGAAAGGATATAATTTTGTATTGTTGGATAATGTTTTGATCATTTCCTAAATCAAGAGTTGATCGGTTCAGGCATGTTATCTAAAAGCATTAACGTTCTAAATCAAACTACAGTTCTTAGTATACAGAACACACACAAGTGGAAGAGTTCAGAAATGAACGAATCCTTCTTGAGGCATTGTAAACTAGGTCATATCAATGCGACCCAACTAGCTGAAGTTACATTAAGATGCATATTTAAATTAGTTTGAATTTACGTCTTGTGAAACTTGCCAGTCATGTCACAGAGATAAGATGACCATAGCTCTGTTTATTGGAAATAGAGAAAGAGTTAGTGAACTCTTGGGATGATACATAATGATGTATGAAGGTCCCCTATCTACACATGTCAAGACCGGTTCTTTGTACTTCATTAAATTCTCTGATGATCTCTCGAGATTCAGACATATGTTCCTGTTGAAACACAAGTCCGAACCTTTTGAGATATTCACAGAATATAAGTTAGAAGTAGAGAACCAAAAAAGGGTATACGTATTATGTCCTTGGATGTGATCAGGGAGGAGAATATTTTAGCACGGGATCCCTGGACTATTCTAAGAATGAGATTCTCTCTCAGCATTATTCCTCCGCATACATCACAGCACGTCGGTGTGTCGGGGCGGAGCAATCACACCCTATATGATATGGTGCGCTCTATTGAGTTTCCTATTTCCTTTTAAAGAGTTATGCACTTATGAAGTTGCATACCTATTGAATAGGGTTCCGATCAAATCAGTTGCCTACCACTTCATATGAGATATGGAAAGGGAAGAGCCCATATCTTAAGTTTGTTAAGATTTGGGGTTGTCCGGCCTATGTCTAAAAGCAAAATCCGGCCAAGCTCGAGGCAAAGTCAGATCTATGGAAGTTTGTTGGATATCCCAAGCATACGTAAGGGAATATCTTCTACCTAACTGAGGAACAAAAATGTTTTGTTTCTCAGCATGCCACCTTTGTGAAAGGGAATTTCTTGTGAAGAAATTATTGGTCATGAGGTAGAACTGGAAAGAGTTCCAGCTAGACAAACTGCAGCTGATGATTTGGTAGAACCAAAGGATTTAATAGCAACCAACGAACCTCAGCCTCTCCGCCGATCTAATAGGTTTTCTCACCCACCTGAGAGATACCTCGATTTCTCTATGACAGTGGGAGCAAGGATTGCATCATGGGATGATGACCTAACTAGTTTCGAGCTGGCCATCAGGAGTGGGACTCTGTAAGAATGGATGGACGCTTATCGATCTGAGATGGAATCCTTATACACCAACAAAGTATGGACTTTGGTTGCTTTATCTGAAGGGCTAAATCCCCATCAGGAGCAAGTATATCTTGAGAAGATTACTTGGTGTACATGGAAAAGTTGAGACTTTCAAAGCTAGACTTGTTAAAGGTTTGCATCATTGACCAGGTATGGATTATGATGAAACCTTTTCCGGTGGCTATGCTTAAGTCCATCTAGATCCTACTTGCCACGGCTACATACCATGACTATGATATCTGGCGGTTGGGTGTCATGACTGCTTTTCTAAATGATATTTTAGAAGAGAGAGTCTGTAAGTACACAGTCAGAGGGCTTCGTAGACAGTGGGAGCAACGGAAACGTGTGCGAGATGTTTTATGTGATAAAGCAGGCATCACGGAGTTGGAACATCTGTTTTGATGAGTTAGTCGAAGAGTTTGACATCATCAAAATGGTAGATGAACCTTGTATATACAAAAGGGTAGTAGGGAGTATACTGGTGATCCTCGTAGAGTACGTGGATGACATACTCTTGATAGGGAAGGAGTTTCCTATACCACGCTCGGTTAATCTCCGCTTATCACTAGGATTCTTCATAAGGGATCAAAGTGATACCTACTAAATCCTGGGTTTTGGATCTATGAGATAGATCTAATTGGATGTTAGGATACTCACTAGTTGTAGTGAGATGGTATCAATTGATCCTGGGGAGAATCACTGGAAAGGTTCCAAGGTGATAAGGACGACTGAATGTCAGTCACAGGCATTGTCTTTACCCTCAGTAAAGGGACGATATGTTGGAAGAGTTCCAAGCTAGATACCGTGGCATACTAGACGATAAAGGCTGGATACATCGCTACCAAAGATGCTACCAAAGAGGCAGTCTGGGTGTATATTAGTTCATGAGATGAACTTCGTTCCTCCCATTGTGTGACAATGGAGTTGTGGCTTATGCCAAGGAACGCCCGTCCCATCAGTGATCCAGACATATTCTTAGGCAGTATCACCTGATCGTGGAGATGGTTGATCTCCACGGGATCGAGGTTAGGAGAGTAGAGTCAGAGGACAACACGGTGGATCCACTCACAAAGGCCTTTTCCCAGAGAGAGACTTTTATGGGAAGGTTGAGTATGAGATACTACAACCACTGCTATCAGATGGCCCTAGTGCAAGTGGGAGATTGTTAGTTATATGTATGCCCTAGAGGCCATTACTATACATAGGATGCATATTGTAGTGGATGCTTGGACATATATAGGGATGACTTTCTTGCTCGATATGATAGTATGCTATCTGGTTACTCTTTACCTTAACGTGTACACTGATTGTCTCTCTGTTACATGTTGGTAAAGCACTTAGGATGTGTACTTGACTACCTTGATTATGATGCGGATCATATTAGTGGGGACATGATAGTCTATAAGTACATCCTTCAAAGTCCCTAGTCGTGGGTGTATCGAGACGGGGCATCGATATACCAGAGTAGACTAGCGTGTAGCTTCTCGACCCATACAGATGGGCAATGGATGATCCCATATCCATTGGTGTTTGACATCAGAGATGATATACGGGTGCTCAGTGTAGACTGGGTACTCTGGACGGACTCGCCGAGAACTCCCAGATGGTATTATACCTTACGTCAGACGGCAGTTCTCTGGTGACACTGGTACAGGTTAGTCTGTAAACCCGATATCGTCATAGAGTTTTGTGTGATTCCCACTGTGCTTTGATTTCCACCTTACCACGTCCAAGAGGGCGTGCAAAACGGTGGTTTTTGGGTACAGTCCCGAGTCACATGGAGGCAATGAGCGATAGGAGGGGTTTCGTCTCTCCCGGTATAGGGAGTTGATGTTGCACTGTGCTCGATTGGCTATAACAGGAAGTCCTTGGCCAAGGCTGCTTTAGGGATTTACTGGTAAGTGTTACCAGTAGTTTCTCGACCCGTTATGAGCTTCATATCGACATGACTTATCGAGTTATTGGGGTCTGATGTTTACCACCCCAAGACAAGATATGCGGCATATCAGACGAAGAGACCGGACAGTACGGTAGTGTTACCGGTTGGATTCACAGGAGTGTGAGCGGGGTTGCTCGTTGATCTTCTGATCGCTCAATACCTGGGTGGCCGTTACGTTTAGCAGACCGCTTGCGGCTTGTGGGTGTTTGATATGATCATCACCTATTTCCGGCGTATTGACGAGTCTTTAGAGTCCTACACAGGGGTTTCCTGGCTCAAGCGAAACGAAATAGGAGCGCATATGAGATATGTGCGGGACCGAGAATAATACGAGTATGTGATACTGTATTCTATTCTCGCGATTTGTGACATTGATCGGTTGTATGCGATATAGCCGGGTTATCGGATCAAGTGTTGATTCGATAAGTTGTTACTATTGATATTAGTCGGTTATATGCATATGACCGGATCGTTAAAGCAAGTGTTGATTTAACGATTTAATGTATAATTATATATTTGATATATTACTTTACATTAACTAGTATTGGTTCACTTAAGATTGACTTTCTCACTTGATTGTGCACATTGTTTATATGTGATATATGCAAGTGTACATTTTTGTATCATGCTTGATGATACAAACAAGTTGTGTGTATGAAACTTGAACCAAATCAAGGTTAAATTAGGGTTTACTATTTTCCTAGC
Source organism: Agapanthus africanus (assembly GCA_030015575.1). Taxonomy (NCBI): domain Eukaryota; kingdom Viridiplantae; phylum Streptophyta; class Magnoliopsida; order Asparagales; family Amaryllidaceae; genus Agapanthus; species Agapanthus africanus. The sequence goes on from CM057337.1 coordinate 528,135,902, forward strand.
ATATAACAAAAGAGTGTGACTGGTCAAAGTTATCAAGCTTCATGAAGCTTGATAAACATTGACAAAGTCAACTCTTTTGTCATTTGTTTAAGATATTAGTTAACCCAACCCTTAACACAAGTCTTTGGTAAATTCTCTACACAAGTTAAGCATGAGGGATTAACTTAACCATGGTACCATAATTAAAAGGATAAGTTTCATTCTTATTTGATTATCCTTTTAAATTCTTTTCTTCTTCTTCATCTTCATCAAGCTTCAAGAAAGCTTGCTAGCTCCAATGGTGCCATGAGAAAAAGAGTGAGAAATCAAATTCTAAAGTGAACCCACTTCCTATTTCTTCATCCTCTACTACTTGCCATGTAGTATAGGGTGTTCTCTTCACAAAGTTTTTGACCAAGTGAAGGAATAGCTTGAGATTGAGTCTCCCCGACGTAGATCATCTTCGGCCTCGAAGTCAATGACCTAGCCCGATCATTTCTCAGATGAAACCATCGCTAGAGTCCGGGATCCGATGATCGCTGCGGAGGGACGTCAACATGGAGCTTTAGAAGTGGAGAACCGGATCTACAAAGGTTGTATTTCCATTCACTTAGTAGCAAAGTAGTTTGCTTGCATGTTCTTTCGCTTAATCTCTAGTTAACAATCTAGTTTAGGGTTTCTCGGCACCGGAAAATTTGAATTTGGCATGGTTGATGCCTTGTAGAACCTCTTGTGTGTGCCTAGTAACCCTACACGATAGGTATAATACCAAACCAACAGTTCCCAGCGAGTCCTGTCCAGTGTACTCGTAACCTAACGAGCACCTGCATACTATCTCCAGCACGACGTACTGATGGCTGTGGGTCAGACCATCTCCCCTCCTGGGATGAGAAGCGTATACACCAGTCTACTCTGGAGTATCGATGCCCTGTCTCGATAATCCTACGACTAGGGACCTGTATAAGAATGTGCTTGTAGATTACTAAGCCCCCACTAGTGTGACTGCCATCACAACGCTGGTAATCAAGCAAAGATCCTAAGGGCTCCACTAATGTGTATAGGCGATATGCTAAAAGAAACACATGCATACATTAAAGTAGAAACAAACCAAGTAGCATACTACCATTACGAGCAAGATTGTCTATACAACTGTAAATATCCCAAGCTTCCATCAAGTAATATACAAAGTAGTATGATACAGTAATGGCCTCTAGGGCATATACACTAACAATCTCCCACTTGCGCTAAGGCCATGTACTGGCGTATCGAAGACCTATCATCTCGATCAGCCGCTCGAACTGAGTCTGGGGTATGGCCTTCGTGAATGGATCTGCAGTGCTATCTTCTGTAGCAACCCTCCGAACCTCGATCTCCCGGCGATCCACGATCTCCCTGATCAGGTGATACCGCCTCAAGATGTGTCTGGACTTCAGATGGGACCTGCGTTCCTTCGCCAAAGCTATAGCCCCGTTGTTGTCACAATACAGAGGTATTGGATCAACAATGGATGGAACCACCTAAAGTTCTGTCAAGAACTTCCTCATCCAGACGGCTTCTTTTGTGGCATCAGATGCAGCGTTATATTCCGCTTCCATTGTCGAGTCAGCAACGGTTTCCTGTTTGGAACTCTTCCAACACACCGCCCCTCCATTGAGGGTAAAGACATAACCCGACATGGATTTGGAGTCATCCTTGTCACTCTGGAAGCTGGAGTCAGCAAAGGCCTCCATCGGGAGGTCTTTTCCGCCGTAAACCAAAAACATGTCCTTAGTCCTTCTCAGGTACTTCAGAATGTTCTTTACTACTATCTAGTGCTTCTCCCCAGGTTTTGACTGATACCGGCTTACCACACTCAGTGCATAAGCTACATCTGGTCTGGTACACAACATCGCATATATTATAGAGCCTACCGCAGATGCGTAGGGTATAATAGACATGCGATCCCTTTCCAAATCAGTCTTGGGAGACATCTCTTTGGAGAGGGTGATCCCGGGACAAGTCGGTAAGTTACCGTGCTTGGAATCTTCCATACTGAATCTTTTCAGTATGGTGTCGATGTTCCTGGACTGTGAAAGTCCTAATATCCTCTTGGACCTATCACGATGGATCCAGATCCCCAGAATGTAAGAGGCATCACACAGGTCTTTCATGGAGAACCTGTATGACAGATTGTAGCATAGGAATGTCATTTCCTATCAAGAGAATGTCATTCACGTACAAAATGAGGAATATGACAGTTCGTGCTACAACATTATTATAAATGCATGGTTCATCTGGATTTTTGATAAAGCCAAATTCTTTGACCGTCTCATCAAAACAGATGTTCCAACTCCACGATGCCTGCTTTAGTCCATAAATGGACCTAAGCAACTTGCACACTTTCCCGCTGCTCCCACTATGAATGAAACCCTCTGGCTAGTCCATATAGACACATTCCTCTAAATTTTCATTTAGAAAAGCGGTCTTTACGTCCATCTGCCAAATCTCATAATCGTGGAAGGCAGCAATGGAAAGAAGGATCCGAATGGATTTGAGCATAGCCACTGGAGAAAAGGTTTCGTCATAGTCCAAACCAGGTCTTTGACGAAAACCCTTTGCAACAAGTCTAGCCTTATAGGTCTCAACCTGTCCACTTACACCAATCTTCCTTTCGAAGATCCATTTGCAGCCTACGGGTTTTACCTGTAAGTGCACGGCGGCGCCCCGGCCGTCAATCCGACGGCCAAATGCGGAAGCGGTGATAAACTTAAATTTTTCTTGAACTGGCAAACCGCCGCGCACTAATACCTGGATCGAACCATTAATTAGTCCTAGCTATCTACAAGAAGGGGAATAGAGATATACCGACAGATCCGAGTCCTCCGGTCTTCTCGTCGTCGTCCCGATCTCCTGCGGAATGTCCCGTCTCCTCCTCGTCGCCGGAAGTGCACCACATCGCCTACTTCTTTTACGGGCTCCTACCTCAATGCCGAGGCAACTCGGGCACGAAGCTGGCTAGTCGACGTGCCCAAGATTTACTGTAGAATATAATGTGGATTACATGTCTCATTTGGGATTATGGAGTTGCCCTTTTGTGGAGGAATTGAAGTGAACTTTTGGAGAGGGAGTTGTAGGGATTTCTCAAAACTCAAGATACAAAAATCCCACACATCATGAAATGAATCCCATCCATTCACAAGGAATGGCCGCCCCCCCCCATGTGTGATTGGAGAGAGAAAGAACAAAGACAAGGGGGTGGGTGGAAAGTGAGTGATGATGAAAAGTCAAATGATCACCACAAAAACCCAACACTCAATCAACAACCATGAAAGCAAAAGTCAAGACATCATGAAGCATGGAAGGTCAAGGGATGGGCTCCATCATGAAACCATCGTGATAAAACAAAAAATGCAAAGACCCCCTCCACAACCACTTATTTGCAACAATACAAATAAGCCCTCCTCCACCAATCTTCGGCCAATGAACGGAACAATGGAAATCGGCCGAAACGGAAAGCAAACTGGCAACTCCAGAAAACTGGTCCCGTAATAAATTACAGGAAAACCCCGATACTGTGCATACACACCCGCATTTGTATTTCGACCGAAATACAAATGCAATGAGACAAAATCTCCACTGTACTATACTAGGATCCGGCTTAAACCAAAGCCGGCTAGTAATATCCGTTCGATCCTGATCCGTGCAATACCGCACGTATCTGATCGAACTCTGCCATATAACCATACGGCCTATAGTACAAACTGTCCGATCCTGATCCGTGCAATACCGCACGTATCTGATCGGACCCTGCCATATCTCCATACGGCCTCTACAACCTTTCGCCCGAAAGCTGAGTAACAGAATGTGGGGGACTCTAAAGACTCGTCAACACCTTGGTTGTGGATTTAACCACTAGCACGTCAGAGGTATAAGCCAATACGTAATGGGCTACCAGGTATTGACTAAAAGGGACGTGTGTGAGCGAACTCAGCCTGACAACCCTACTGAGCCTGTCAGTGACAATATCCGTACAGTCCGGTCCGTTCGTCTATGAGCATCGCATGGCGGGCCTAGGGGGTTGGTAAAAGTCAGACCCCCAAAAGCGGTACAAGTCGTGTCGGAGTGTAGCCCAGAACACCCTGAGATACTACTGGAATACCTACCAGTAAATCTCCTTGCCTCGGCCGAGGGCTTCGTGTAATGGCTCTCCTAGACACAGCGCGACCTCACCCCCAATACCGGGAGAGACGAACCCCTGAAGATACGCTCACTGCCTCCATATGGCCCGGGACTGTACCCAACTAAAACCTGTTTGCACGACTCCTTTGAGCCGTGGTAGGGTAGTAATCAAAGTACAGTGGGAACTCACACGAGACAAATGACGATCCCCAGGTCGATGAACTAACCTGCACACATGTCACCAGGGAACTGCCATCTGACATCTGGTATATGACCAACTAGCATGTTCCCGGCGAGTCCTGTCCGGTGTACTCATAACCCAATGAGCACCTGTATACATCTTAGGTGATCCAACTGACACCAGTGGCTTGTGAGACCGGCCACTGCCCCTCGTCGGGGTCTCGACTGTATACACTAGTCTACTCAGGAGTATCGATGCCCTGTCTCGAAACTCACACGACTAGGGACCATTTAAGGATATGCTTATAGACCCCAGCTCCCACTTATATGATCGCCCTCATACTGCTGGTGGTCAAGCAAGAATCCTAGGGGCTCTATCAACGTATAATAGCAACTTGTCAGGTCACCTAAAACAGTACACGATGATAAAGGTAAACCAGATAGCATACTATCATCTCGAGTAAGACTGTCCTACCGGGATAGGTCCTCCATCAATCATTGCAATCACGTACCTGTGACCTAATAATTGACTCTGAGGGCACTATCTCCAACAATCTCCCACTTGCACTCAAGGCTAATTATTGCGATGTCGCATACTCACAGCCCGTGTGATACCGAACACCTAACTCCTGTACTAGTCAGTCTCACAAAGCTCGTTTGCGAAACTATTGCGTTCGAGGAATAGCCTTAGTGAGTGGATCAGCTTTGTTGTATCTTTCTATGTCTCTCTATATCTCAAGTTCGCGGAGAAAGCCATCTCTCGAAAAGAGTAATACCTTGTCTTAGAATGTATGGATGTCTGATGGGACCTAGCTCATAAATGAACTCCAAATCATAAATGAACTCCAAATCCAAACTTCTTAGACTGTATCGTCAACTGAACTTAATCAGTATCCTGCGCCATGCCACCCTCAGTATTGCCTTGGATCACCTGTCCAAAATACTGCCCTTCGTTAGAAGGAGAACTATAACTCTGACAACCTCCTTGTCGTCCATGTCACCTTGGAAGCCTGGAATGATAACTGTCTCCCGAATGAGGCTGTCGTTATCATATCCCTAGAACATCCACTTATGTTCTAAAACTTCTTCCGACTGTTTCACCAGGATTGGATTAATGTCAACTTATTGCACCTAGTGCAAGAACAACATCTGGTGTGGTACTTGACATCTCATGATTGACTCAATTGCCTAAGCAAGTGATCTGCCAATCATGCACATCCCTCTCCCCTTTAGTCTGTAAGACAGCTTTAGAGAGGGTGACTCCATCACCTGCAGGTACACTACCGTGCCAGGAGTCGTCCATTCTAAATACTCTTAGAATGTTGTCTAAGTACCCTGATTGGGAAACCACCCAAATCTAGATCTAAAACCATAGATCTAGTAACCAGTATGTCAGATATAAAATCCTAGTCCTTTGTGGAGAAACTACTGTGTGACAACCAAAGTATAACCGATCGTAGTATAGGAGTTTCCTTTCCTATTCTGTGTATGTCATCCAAATACCAGGATATCACACCCTACTACCTTCTCAACAGATCCATCCCCTATTCTGATGAAGTCAAACCTATGACTGTCATGTCAGAAATAGATGATCTATCTCCGCTACATCTGCTTTAGTCTATAAATAGACATAAGCTACCTGTCCACCAATGCTTCCGCTGCTCCCACTGACTACGACAACCCTCTGGCAGATTCATATAGACGTCCACTTCTAAAACTAGTTTAGAACGACGCTATACTCATCCTCCCGCCGGGTCTCGCAGCCTGGAACAACAGCAATGGTAATTGTGGGTAAACAAGAACTTCCCTGTCACCGTCCTTGAGGCTACCGTAGTACCTCTCGGGTGCCTGAAGTTACCCACCTTATCTGCGGAGTGGCCAATGGAATGTCAATCCAGATCGAATCTTTAGGTTCCTTATCAAATCTTCAGTAATCGTTTGTGGTTCTGGAATCACTTCCAGTTCTACCATACTCCCACTACTGTTTTCTGAAAAAATCCATTTTTAATAAAACTGTGGCGAGTCTAGAACAATATTGTTATTGTTCATCCAGATGGTAGAAAGTCAACCCTCGTCATAGCCTGGGTCAACCCACAAACAGCCATTACAGAAACGTGCCTTGAGTTGTCCAGTGTCTGGTTTTAATCATAAGCCGGACAACTCCCCGTACCTTAACAACGTTAAGATACGAACTGTTCTATATCCCATATAGGACCAGAGGCACTGATTTAACTGAACCAGATCCAAATCATGCAACTGTCTCCAGTGCATGTCAACTAAATGGAAGAAGGTCGATCAGCGTTACTCAACTTAGGAATGCTTCCAATCATGAGTAACCTGAAAGAGAAGCAAGATCTCTTAAATCATTACTATCAACTGAATACCGTACACAAGTATCTACATCTTCGATCTCTTTGAAGAATCCCGATACTTGCTACACTTGGTTCTCTACTCTATTCAAATACCTATAACTTCTCAAAATTCGGACCCTGTGTTTCCACGAAACACCTGTCTAAAAACTAGAGAAGTCATAAGTAAACCGAATATAGTACGAGGACCTACCCCTCTGTCCTGATGGACCCTGGACAACATACAATACTCTGTATAAGTCCCTTGAGTCTGATAACTCATTCACTGTGTGTCGTAGGTTGAAAACTGTACTTATGGTCAAGAAGAATTACACCGCTGTTTAATGCTCCTTACCTAACCATCCACTGATATAGGTAAATGTCATAGACATAATTTCAAAAGGTATATCTCACTCTATGAAAATAGACGTACAGATATATCAATTTGAAATTGGTGCATAACAGAGGATATTCAAAACCAAATATTTGCCGTCCGGCAAACAACCCAGGTGACTTCCTCAAATATCACCGATTACAACGAATCCCGATATAATAAGGATGATCACCTAATTCCCAATAACTTACTCCCACTCATCATCTGTAAAACCATACAGATGTGAGAATCAAACCTGGTAAATACATACCCTGGAGTAAGTATTTAATCGGGAAATCAGTTTTCTTTTAACTTTACACAGTGAAACTGAAACATTGAAATGTCTCGATGGGGTATCCTGGTATTCATAGTAATGCCTCTTCCAGATTTACGACTGTAACCGTATAATTCTTTGCCACCTCTCCAAATCCCTTCACATGTCTTTAGTCATTACCTTCTGTACACCCCTTTAGGCCAAATGGTTTTCTTCCTTCCCTACCGTTCGGCACCAGCCTATGGTTTAGAAAAAGACTATCCAATAAGCATAATGGGTGTACTGTCCTAATCCTAGGAACACTCGCAATGCGAGAGAAGGTGAAGATAAAAGACAACCGAATAAACCTTATTCCTATTTCTCCTGAACCAGAATCCATCCCCGAACTGGAACAAGTTCCTTTCGAGTTCGTATATAACCATACGATGGAGTATCCAATAAACTGTGGATCTTCGTAGTGATACGGAGTGTCCTGGAGAAATACAAAGGTGATTTAGGATTGGCGAAGGAATACTTGGTTTGGTCGTGAATATCTGTTGCAATTTACTTTGCCCTCTTACTAATCCCTTGCTTTGTCTTAACTTAATACCTTCTGTACACCATCGTTAGGCTAATTGGTTTTCTTCATTCCCTACCGGTCGGCACCAGCCTAAGGTTTGGAAGAAGACTATCCAATTTGCGTAATAGGTGTACTATCTCCTAAACCAAGGAGTACTCGCAACCTGAGAGAAGGTAAAAGGAAAAGACAACTGAATAGTCCTATCCGTTTTCTCCAGAACCTGAAACCATCCTCGAATAAATTCCTTCGAGTTCGTATCTAACCATACGATGGTTTTGTCCAATGGAAGTGGACGTTCGTAGTAATACGGGGTGTCCTGGAGAAAAGGGTAAAAGTAGGAGTGGCAATGAGGTTTGCAACTCTGACAATCCAAAAGCCGGTGTTAAGAAGGTTCGGTTAATTTGGTCACTGAGTCATAGTCTTAGGGTCGGGTCAATGGTCGCTGCCAAAGAGAGAGAGAAAAGAAACACTCAGCGTGCACTCTAACCTAGATCAGAATGGTTACCAATTTATCTAATCTGGAATCCTCCCACTGTACCTCAAATTCTCCTCCAAACCTGAAAGAAGAATTAGTCGGGGTCACCCGAGGAGTAAACTAACTCATCAGTGGGAATCGGGATCCAACTCTCATCGCATGACAACGTGACGGAATCCGCTCACGCTACCACACTCCAGAAGGTATGCGCATATCTGGCAAGTTTCAGTTCTTTTGAAACTCCCGATGAGATTTCTGCCCCATGCTCTTATGACCTTGGCGTGAGGTCAAAATATCATAAGTCACATGTCAAGTTCTACCCATCATTATCCAGGTTAATTTGAATCCACCCGCACATACCCTTGACGTAGGCCAAAATAGTAGTACGACTGTCCCAAACCAACGCATCTATCTATGCAACAGATAAATACCCGGCAGCTACCAATCACTATGCCTTGGCGTGAGGTCAAAATACATAGCTTGAATACTACCGAATATTTAACTGAAATGACGGAGGGCTACGAATGGTTTCTGGCGAAAACCTTTAACGTAATGAACTTGATATCGTTGAAGGAACGGATAGCTTTTAAAAATATAGTGACGAAAACCTTTGCTAAAGAGGTCACTCCCGGTGAAGGGATCTCGGCTCTTTCCCCGTAGAATGAGGTGCAGGATATTCCAACTGAATACCACGATGCAAAGCAAAAGTAATCGGCTATAGTGAAGTTAATGCCCTGACGCAAACTTCTGTCCAAGGGGTCACTCCCGGTGAAGGGATCTCGGCCCTTGCCTCGTCGACTGAGGAGCAGGATATTCCATCTGAATACCACGATGCAAAACAAAAGTGAACGTCCTTGCAATAACAGCTTTTTGAAAAGTGCTCCAACAACATCAGATTAGGTTTGTTTTTAACTTGCATTGATCCGAATCAACGCAGTCCCATCAATTGATCACACCAAAAAGAACAAAAATATACTGATGTACGTATATGCCATCCGCATTCGCCACTGGGTCCCGTCATTACCCGTTAGGTTAGCTAACTAACGACAGAGCGGGGACTGGACTAGCGCGGATGCAAAACATATACAACATCTACTAATATATATACCAATATATTATATTCGCTCAAGGCGTGAATAAAATGCAACATCACAGAAATGTACAGCATCACAGAAACAATACAGATATCTGGGATCCCCGGGTTTCACAGAGCCACTACTGAAACCCGACGTTCCCCTGGTCGTGTGGATAGCCTGTGCAATGAAATCCTAGACCCCTACGGGCGCGGCAAGTCACCCGCCAAAACCTGAAGCGAGGCAGCCCCCTTCAGCTCCGTGAATGGACCACCCAGCACTTTACGGAATCCGGTAACTTGGGCACCCCTCCTGGGTCAACCTGTACCCCCTACGAGTGCGGCGAATAGCCCGCCAATCCTAGAGTGAAGCCCCCTCCGTCCCAATGCCATGAGATGCGGGCTTGTTGCCCTCTAGAACCCGGCTATCCGTGCACCCCTCCGCGGGGCAAGCCTAGTACAGAAAGTAAAATATACATACAACGGGTACATCGACCGCAACCTGGCCGTGCCCCAAAATAATAATACAAACAGGCAATGACGGCAGTCCACATGTCGGACGCTCGCCCCGCAATATCAAATGTACATAATACAACCACAACTGTACTAGCATTGCATCCAGGCTATCCCCCACGACCGATCCGCAACATCACAGCAAAAACAGAACATCAACGTGAAAGTCACGTTCGCAAATCCGTCTAACCGGGCTATAGCAGTTAGACCGGATTTACCGATCAAGTGACATTCACGGTCGCAGATATAATGTAAATACTGTGAAATAATGTGTTTAAAATATCTGATCGATCAAACTTTAACAAGTGGGCCCCCAAGTACTACAGTAGCAAATCAAGAAATTCTGGGCCCAAAATTAATATTCCAAAACCCATATTTTAAGCCCACAAAGACACTGTAGAAATTTGGTGCAGGGATCTCCACAGTGCGCGGCGGAACAGCGGCCCAAAGGGGATTTTGGCCGCGGTTCCGCGCCTCCACTGTCGATTCACCCTGTCGAATTTCTACAGTAGCCTAATGGTCTCCAGTACATCAATTTTATACAACCTGAAAAATTTTTGGAGACCAAAAAATTCAACAGAAAACTGTCGTGAACAAAAATATAGATTTTGGAATTTTGGTCGATCGGAAATGCAAAACACATTAAACCAAGCTAGACTAAGTTAATGGCGAGGCTCTGATACCACTGTAAGTGCACGGCGGCGCCCCGGCCGTCAATCCGACGGCCAAATGCGGAAGCGGTGATAAACTTAAATTTTTCTTGAACTGGAAAACCGCCGCGCACTAATACCCGGATCGAACCATTAATTAGTCCTAGCTATCTACAAGAAGGGGAATAGAGATATACCGACAGATCCGAGTCCTCCGGTCTTCTCGTCGTCGTCCCGATCTCCTGCGGAATGTCCCGTCTCCTCCTCGTCGCCGGAAGTGCACCACATCGCCTACTTCTTTTACGGGCTCCCACCTCAATGCCGAGGCAACTCGGGCACCAAGCTGGCTAGTCGACGTCCCCAAGATTTGCTATAGAATATAATGTGGATTACATGTCTCATTTGGGATTATGGAGTGGCCCTTTTGTGGAGGAATTGAAGTGAACTTTTGGAGAGGGAGTTGTAGGGATTTCTCAAAACTCAAGATACAAAAATCCCACACATCATGAAATGAATCCCATCCATTCACAAGGAATGGCCGGCCCCCCCCCATGTGTGATTGGAGAGAGAAAGAACAAAGACAAGGGGGTGGGTGGAAAGTGAGTGATGATGAAAAGTCAAATGATCACCACAAAAACCCAACACTCAATCAACAACCATGAAAGCAAAAGTCAAGCCATCATGAAGCATGGAAGGTCAAGGGATGGGCTCCATCATGAAACCATCATGATAAAACAAAAAATGCAAAGACCCCCTCCACAACCACTTATTTGCAACAATGCAAATAAGCCCTCCTCCACCAATCTTCGGCCAATGAACGGAACAATGGAAATCAGCCGAAACGGAAAGCAAACTGGCAACTCCAGAAAACTGGTCCCGTAATAAATTACAGGAAAACCCCGATACTGTGCATACACACCCGCATTTGTATTTCGACCGAAATACAAATGCAATGAAACAAAATCTCCACTGTACTATACTAGGATCCGGCTTAAACCAAAGCCGGCTAGTAATATCCGTTCGATCCTGATCCGTGCAATACCGCACGTATCTGATCGAACCCTGCCATATAACCATACGGCCTATAGTACAAACTGTCTGATCCTGATCCGTGCAATACCGCACGTATCTGATCGGACCCTGCCATATCTCTATACGGCCTCTACAACCTTTCGCCCGAAAGCTGAGTAACAGAATGTGGGGGACTCTAAAGACTCGTCAACACCTTGGTTGTGGATTTAACCACTAGCACGTCAGAGTTATAAGCCAATACGTAACGGGCTACCAGGTATTGACTAAAAGGGACATCTGTGAGCGAACTCAGCCTGACAACCCTACTGAGCCTGTCAGTGACAATATCCGTACAGTCCGGTCCGTTCGTCTATGAGCATCGCATGGCGGGCCTAGGGGGTTGGTAAAAGTCAGACCCCCAAAAGAGGTACAAGTCGTGTCGGAGTGTAGCCCAGAACACCCTGAGATACTACTGGAATACCTACCAGTAAATCTCCTTGCCTCGGCCGAGGGCTTCGTGTAATGGCTCTCCTAGACACAGCACGACCTCACCCCCAATACTGGGAGAGACGAACCCCTGAAGATACGCTCACTGCCTCCATGTGGCTCGAGACTGTACCCAACTAAAACCTGTTTGCACGACTCCTTTGAGCCGTGGTAGGGTAGTAATCAAAGTACAGTGGGAACTCATACGAGGCAAATGACGATCCCCAGGTCGATGAACTAACCTGCACACATGTCACCAGGGAACTGCCATCTGACATCTGGTATATGACCAACTAGCATGTTCCCGGCGAGTCCTGTCCGGTGTACTCATAACCCAATGAGCACCTGTATACATCTTAGGTGATCCAACTGACACCAGTGTCTTGTGAGACCGGCCACCGCCCCTTGTCGGGGTCTCGACTGTATACACTAGTCTACTATGGAGAATCGATGCCCTGTCTCGAAACTCTCACGACTAGGGACCTTTTAAGGATATGCTTATAGACCCCAGCTCCCACTTATATGATCGCCCTCATACTGCTGGTGGTCAAGCAAGAATCCTAGGGGCTCTATCAACGTGTAATAGCAACTTGTCAGGTCACCTAAAACAGTACACGATGATAAAGGTAAACCAGATAGCATACTATCATCTCGAGTAAGACTGTCCTACCGGGATAGGTCCTCCATCAATCATTGCAATCACGTACCTGTGACCTAATAATTGACTCTGAGGGCACTATCTCCAACATTTTACCCCTTCTGGAGCAACGTCCAAAGTTCATACTTTGTTGGTGTACATGGACTCCATTTCGGTCCGCATTGCATCCAGCCATTTTACTGAGTCAACGCTCTGAATGGCCTGCTGGAAGCTAGTCGGCTCATCATTATCAATGATGCAATCCTCTCTATCCCCGTCTATGAGAAAACCGTAGTATCTCTCGGACGGATGAGACTGCCTACTACTCCTGCGGAGCGGCGCAGGAATGTCCAGATCTTTCGAACCTTCTTGTTCTACTAAGCTTTCAGTAATAGCTTGTGGTTCTGGAATTTCTACCAGTTCTATTGTGCTCCCACTTATCTAATTTTCCAAAAATTCAGTTTCCAAGAAGCAGGCATGACGAGAAACAAAAACCTTTTGTTCCTCTGCGTAATAGAAGAAATATCCCTTGGAGTTCTTTGGATATCCCACAAACTTGCACTGTACTGAGCGTGCCTCAAGTTTGTCCGCATGCTGCTTTTTGACAAAAGCTGGACATCCCCATGTCCTAATGTGCTTAAGATAGGGTTTCTTCCTACTCCACATCTGATATGGTGTGGTAGGCACTGTCTTAGTTGGAACTCGGTTCAAAAGGTATGCAGCTGATTCTAGAGCATATCCCCAGAATGATCGCGGCAGCTCAGCGTTACTCATCATGGAACGTACCATATCAAATAAGGTTCGGTTCCGTCTCTCCGATACACCATTATGTTGTGGGATGTATGGAGGAGTAAGTTGAGAGAGAATTCCATTCTCTTTTAAGTAACTCAGGAACTCGGCACTCAAGTATTCACCACCTCGATCAGATCTCAGTGTCTTAATACTTTTGCCTTTTTGTTTTTCTACTTCATTCTTATATTCCTGGAATTTTTCGAAGGTTTCTGATTTATGTTTCATCAAGAAGACATATCCGTACCTTGAAAAATCATCCGTAAAAGTAATGAAGTAAGAATAACCACTTCGCGCATGTGTAGATATTAGACCGCATACATCGCTGTGTACGAGTCCCAAGAGCTTGCTCGCTCTTACTCCATGTCCAGTAAACGGAGTCTTTGTCATCTTTCCTTTGAGACATGATTGACAAGTTGCATATGATTGATATTCGAACGGATCCAAATATCCTTCTTTATGTAACTTAGTCAACCTTCTCTCATTGATATGACCCAGTCTACAATTCCATAAGAAAGCATGATTTATTTCTGGAGACTTTCTTTTGTGTGTATTCTGGACATTGAAAATCTGTGGTTGGTTTAATACGTATATATCGTTGCTTAATGTATCCGACCCAATCAGAACATGATTAAGGTGAATGTTTACAACATTGCTTATAAATGCAAAATCATAACCTTCTTTAAACATTAAAGATACAGATATGACATTACAAGTCGCACTGGGTACAAAATAACAATCACGCAAAACCAAAACGTGTCCATCTGAAAATCCCAAGTGATAGTCCCCATGGACTCAGCATCCATGCCAGCTCCGTTTGCAACTCTGAGGGTCATATCACCTGCCTTCAAAACCCTACGCTTTCTCAGTGCCTGCAAAGAATTACAGATATGAGATCCTGATCCGGTATCCAATACCCAGGAAGTAGAGTTTACTGATAGATAGTTTTCAATAACATACACACCTGAAGCCGAAGCCACAACTTGCTTTGGGTCCTAGTTCTTGGCCTTCCAAGCCCTGCAATCTTTCTTCCAGTGTCCTTTCTTATGACAATAAAAGCACTCTTCTTTCCCCACAAGCTGTCCCGCTACCTTTTCCATTTTTGCCTTTCCCTTAGCTTCCACTTTAGTAACACCGTCCCTTAGTTTGGTGGGGGCTTTCTTCTTCTTTCCTTTGGCTTTCGCCTTGGACCTAGAAGAAGAAGGTCCTCCAACAGACAAAGCGGGTGTTTCCCTTACTTTCTTCAGGGTACCCTCTGCACTCCTCAACATGTTAAGGAGTTCCGGAAGTTCAACTTCCTTTCCTTACATATTGATGTTCAGGATAAACTGGGCGTAAGTGGAAGGAAGGGACTGGAGAATCAAGTCAGTGTAGAGCTCGTTCTCCAATGTGGTCCTGAGGTCCACGAGCTCTTCAATGTAGCCAATCATCTGAAGCACGTGTTCCGCTACAGATGATCCGACGACCAATCTCGCCGAAAACAACTTTTTTGAGACTTCGTATCTGGTGATACGGGATTGATCTCCATACAGATCTTTTGTATGGAGAAATATGGATTCTAGGTCCATATCCTCGTGCCTCCTCTGATATTCGTTGTCCATAGAGGCAAGCACGATGCACTTGGCCCTCGCGCAATCACTCTCCCAGGTCTTACGGATTTCCTTATCCGCGACGCTGGATTGAGCACCTGGGACAGGGGGAGCTTTGGTGGTAAGAAGATACCCCAACTTGTCATAAGTGATTGCCATTTTGACATTCCTGAGTCAATCTTTGTAGTTTGGCCCTGTCAGTATATTTTTTTCTAGTAGTAACTTAAGTCCGGTCATGATGTTGGGTCGTTGCAATTAGGAGAGAGAGAAGAAACACTTTAGCATGATGCTCTTGCAAGTTTAGAGTGGTTTTTAGTTTGTCTAAACAGGATGGCTCCTACTGTTTCTCGAATCCTTCCTCAAACCAAAAAGGAAGAATTAGTCGGGATCAATCTCACCGTACAATACTTGCTTAACCGTTCAGCCATGCCAGTGTTGGTACTTCGATGGAGGTTTTCCAACGCTTTCGCGAAGTTCCTTAATTAAATAACCTCTTTTCCCTGTGGGTGTAGCCCCGCTAACACCTTTCTAGACACCTACTTGGTTTATTGCATTGATCGTTAAGTGAGAAAGTTCCGGAGGAGTAGCATATACTCACAGTAGGATCGGGATCCAAATATCATCGTGTGATAAAACTGAAGGAATCCCACCAAAATCATCACACTCTAAATGGTATGCAGCACTAGCAAGTTTCAGTTTCTTTAGAAACCCCCGATGTGGATTTTTGCCCCATGCTCTTATGACCATAACTTTGGCCAACAAATCATAAGTCACATGTCAAGTTCTACCCGTCATTTTCCAGGTTAATTTGAACCCATCCGTACCTACCCTTGACTTTGGCCAACAAGGCAGTACGACTGTCCCAAACCAAGGCATCTATCTATGCTACATATGAATATCCAATAGCTACCAATCACTATGCCTTGACTTTGGCCAACAAACACAGCTTGAATACTATTGACTATCCATATGAAATGACGGAGGGCTACGAATGGTTTTGGTGAAACCGTGAACGTTGTGAACTTAATATAATCGAAGGAACCTTGATAGCTTTTAAAAGGAGTGTTTTAAGCTCCGTGTTTTTAAAAGTTTTCTGTTTTGAAAAGAAACCGAGTGGTTTTGAAATTGTTCCAACGACTTAACTTTGGTTTATTTTCTTGCATTAATTTAATGCTCCCATCATTTAATCCTACCATTGCAGAAAACAACGAAAATATGACGTACGGTTATGCCATCCGCATTCGCCACGGGGCCCCGTCATCACCCGTTAGGTTACTTAACTAACGACAGAGCGGGGGCTGGACTAGCGCGGATGCAAAACATAAGCAACGCCTACTAGATATCATATATAGATATATACATTCGTCAGATGCAATGATAGCCATTCCAGATCACAGATGAACACATTGGATATGCTAGGAATCCGTATTTCGTTCGAGCCTGCAACGAAAGACGGATTACACGGCCGCGATGAATAGCCAAACCCAACCCTAGACCCCTACGGGTGCGGCAAACTACCCGCCAAGTACCCGAAGTGAAGCAACCTCCCTCAACAACGTGACTAGGCCACTCGGCACTTCGAGGTATCCGGCAGTTTGTGCACCCCACCTTGGGTCTATCCTAGGAGCAAAAATAGAAAAAGAAATAATATACAATGGCGGCTACAACCTCATCACGGATGTGCGGCCACAAAATAATATTACATAAATTTACATATTACATCAAATGAAAGATAAAGAAAACTCTCATCTCACAACCCCCGGCTATTCATCCGCGACAATCCAACGAGTTCATATACACAATCCAACAACATTACAGATCACAGATATGCACAACCCCCACTAATCGACGTATAGCGATTAGTTGACGTTCAGTGCATATATCACATCACAGATATAACCAATTAGCTAAAGTCTACAGAACTTCGATCAAAAATACGGATTTGTAACTACCCAAAACACAACTTTATTCTCTGGAAATTCTGGGCAGAAAAAAAATACTTTAAAAATCCCAAAACAGAACACTGAACACACTGCAGCAAACCCGAGTCGCGGCCGAGTCAACTCGGCCGCGGATCCGCGGCGAAACGCGTAGTTTCGCAGCGGTTCCGCAGCGTGTTGACCGAGTCAGGGGCTCATTTTTGCTGCATATTCTTAGAAAACCCTGAGCCGATTTTTAAGGTATGTAGAATTATTTTTGGAGCAGTTTTAAAAATCGGCAGAAACTTGAGGATTTTGACGTGTTTTGCGATTTTTTCTCGGATCGAAATTCTAAATACTTTACTAACATGCTAGTTGTTGTTTAGCTAGGCTCTGATACCACTGTAAGTCCACGTTGCCTACCCCGGTTCTTACGGGGAGGCGGAATAGGTAAAAAACGATTTTTTATACAAGGCAACATGGACTAGAAACAAAGGATCTTTGCTAAACAAAAACCTAGCAAACTAACTAAAAGTTTAACTACTCGGTTAGAGGGTTATACCTAGGTCTTGAACTCCTTCTCTTCTTGCTCCTTGGAGTGGTTTGAACGGCTCCACCTCGTAGTCTTCTCTTTGTCGAAGAAGGATCCACCCGAAGACCTCTACCTTGAGCTCCTACCTCAACCTAGAGGTAACTAAAGTGCTTGGCTTGATAAACCTAGAACTCTAGAGTGAGTAGAGTGAAGTTATGGTGGTTTTACCTCAAGAGCTCATGGTTCTCAACACATGAGAGATGAGAGCTTTGAGAGAGAGGAAGAGGATGAGCAAAAACTATGAGAGAGAAAGTGCAAGAAAGAATGAAGATATTTTACAACCATGCTCTCATATTAGGAATAATAATAATAATAATAATAATTAAGAAATTGTGACGGTTAGTTTATGAATGACCATTATCATTTCATCATTTAATGCATTTGCAAGAAACAAGAAACATCTTTGAAATGAAATGATGATGGTCAATAAGTCAACAATGGTCAACTGGTCAACAAAGTCAACAAGTCAACAAAAGTCAAATTGTTAACAATCCTAACCATGGCACAATTGTCCTTAATTAATATTATTAACCATATTCCTCATTCTCATTAGGGTTTGGAAAAAGTCAACGGTCAACAACCCTAATGAGAATCCTCTGCCTCTGCCTCTGTCAACTGTGCATACACACCCGCACCCGTGTTCCGAGGGACACGAATATAATGAGATAAAACCAATCCCAAAACATATACTAGGATCTGGCTTAAACCAAAGCCCGCTGGTAATAACTGCCCGGACACCAAACGTGCACAAGTGCGCGGATGTGAACGAACCCTTTCGCAAAACCATGCGACCTCTACTCTGTTTTGCCCAAAGACGAACAGCCCTCTGTGTGGGACTCTAAAGACTCGACACTATGCTGGCAGTGGGTTTAACCACAGGCCGCAAGCGGTACTAGCTGTACGTAACGGTCCCCAGGTAGATGCTATAGGGTTCCTAGGCACGCTAATGAGGTCTCACAAGGCATCAACCATGCTAATTTCAAATTGTCCAAGTGCCGAGAAACCCTAATACGGATCGTTAACTAGAATTTTAGGCGAAACAGATAACTAGTTAACAACTTAACTAAAAGAAAGAGGCTACAACCTTTGTAGATCCGGTTCTCCACTTCCTTAGCTCCACGTAGACGTCCCTCCGCTGTACAAATCGGATCTTGGACTCTAGTGTCGGCTTCATCGGAGAAATGGGCGGGCTAGGTCATCGACTACGATACCGCAGATGATCTACGTCGAGGCATCACAAGATCAAGCTCCCACTTCACCAAGTCATGAAACTTGTGAAGAAAACACCCTATACTACTTGGCAAGAGGTAGAGGATGAAGAAATAGGAAGTGGGTTCACTTTAGAATTGGATTTCTCACTCTTTTTCACTAGTTGCCATTGATGGAGGCAAGCTTCTTCATCTTGAAGAAGAAGAAGAAGATGATGATATTATGATAAGTATTTTTTTTTAAAAGAAAAATAAATGAATACTTATCATTTTCCAACCATGGTTAGGTGTAGAGAATGGACTATGATTAATCTAAATGGTTAGGGTTTAGCATAAGACAAGAATGGTGGACTTGTTCAAAGCTTCATGAAGCTTCAACAAACAAACAAACAAAGCCACCATTCTTTCTTTATCTTTTCCAAAATAAGAATTATAAATAAATAAATAAACAAAAACCCTAATCACTAACTTAACCATGGTTCAATTCTTTACACAAACCCAAGTGAGTATGTATCATCAAACATGATACAAACAAGTGCACAAAAGTATATCACATATACAACTTGTGAACTTTAAGTGAGAAAATCCATTTAAAAGTGAACCAATACTAGTTAATGCAAAGTAATATATCAAATATATAATTATGCATTAAATCATTAAATCAACACTTGATTTAACGATCCGGTCATATCGCATATGACCGCCTAATATTCAATGTTTCGGCTTATCAAATCAATCCTTGATTCGATAACTAGGTTATATCGCATACAACCAATCGATACATTCATCGCGAGAATAGAATACGGTATCACACACACGCATTATTCTCGGTCCCGCACATATCTCATATGCGCTCCTATTTCGTTTCGCTTGAGCCAGGAAACCTCTGTGTAGGACTCTAAAGACTCGTAAATACGCCGGTAGCAGGTGATGATCATATCAAACACCCACAAGCCGCAAGCGGTCTGCTAAACGTAACGGCCACCCGGGTATTGAGCGATCAGAAGATCGACGAGCAAGCCCGCTCACACTCCTGTGAATCCAACCAGTAACACTTACCGTACAGTCCGGTCTCGTCATCTGATATGTCGCATATCTCGCCTAGGGGTGGTAAACGTCAGACCCCAACAGCTCGATAAGTCGTGTCGATATGAGGTCTATAACAGTTCGAGAAACTACTGGTAACACTTACCAGTAAATCTCAGCAACCCTGGCCAGGGATTTCCGGTTATAGCCAATCGAACACAGCGCAACATCAACTCCCTATACCGGGAGAGACGAATCCCCTCCTATCGCTCATTGCCTCCATGTGATTCGGGACTGTACCCAAAAGCCACCGTTTTGCACGCCCTCTTGGACGTGGTAAGGTGGAAATCAAAGCACAGAGGGAACCACACAAGACTCTATGACGATCTCGGGTCAACAGACTACTCTGTACCAGTGTCACCAGAGAACTGCCATCTGACGTAAGGTATAATACCATCTGGGAGTTCTCGGCGAGTCCGTCCAGTGTACCCAGTCTCCACTGAGCACCCGTATATCATCTCTGATGTCAAACACCAATGGATATGGGATCATCCATCGCCTATCTGTATCGGTCGAGAAGGTATACGCTAGTCCACTCTGGTATATCGATGCCCTGTCTCGATACACCCACGACTAGGGACCTTGAAGGATGTACTTATGGACTACCATGTCCCCACTAGTATGATCCGCATCATAGTCCAGGTAGTCAAGTACACATCCTAAGGGCTTTACCAACATGTAACAGAGAGACAATCAATGTACACGTTAAGGTAAAGAGTAACCAGATAGCATACTATCATATCGAGCAAGAAAGTCCTCCCTATATATGTCCCAGCATCCACTACAATATACATCCAATGTACAGTAATGGCCTCTAGGGCATACATATAACTAACAATCTCCCACTTGCACTAGGGCCATCTGATAGCAGTGGTTGTAGTATCTCATACTCAACCATCCCATAAAAGTCTCTCTCTGGGAAAAGGCCTTTGTGAGTGGATCCGCCGTGTTGTCCTCTGAGTCTACTCTCCTTACCTCGATCACCCTGGAGATCAACTATCTCCATGATCAGGTGATGCTGCCTCAGAATATGTCTGGATCACTGATGGGACGGACGTACCTTGGCATAAGCCACAACTCCATTGTCACACAATGGGAGGAACTAAGTTCATCTCATGAACAAATATACACCCAGACTGCCTCTTTGGTAGCATCTTAAGTAGCGATGTATCGAGCCTTTATCGTCTAGTATGCCACGGTATCTAGCTTGGAACTCTTCCAACATACCGTCCCTTTACTGAGGGTAAAGACAATGCCTGTGGCTGACTTTCAGTCGTCCTTATCACTCTGGAACCCTTCCAGTGATTCTCCCCAGGATCGATTGATACCATCTCACTACAACTAGTGAGAATCCTAACATCCAATTAGATCTATCTCATAGATTCAAAACGCAGGATTTAGGAGGTATCACTTTGATCCTATATGGAGAATCATTGTGATAAGCGGAGATTGACCGATCGTAGCATAGGAAACTCCTTCCCTATCAAGAGTATGTCATCCACGTACTCTACGAGGATCATCACCATACTCCCTACTACCTTTTTGTATATACAAGCTTCATCTACCATTTTGATGATGTCAAACTGTTTGACTACTACATCAAAACAGATGTTCCAACTCCGCGATACCTGCTTTATCCTATAAAGCATCTTGTACACGTTTCCGCTGCTCCTACTGTCTACGAAGCCCTCTGGCTGTGTACTTATAGACGTTCTCTTCTAAAACATCATTTAGAAAAGCAGTCATGGCACCCAACCGCCAGATATCGTAGTCATGGTATGTAGCCGTGGCAAGTAGGATCTGGAAGGACTTAAGCATAGCCACTTGAAAAGGTTTCATCATTATCCACGCCTGGTCGATGACGAAAAGCTTTAACAAGTCTAGCTTTGAAAGTCTCAACTTTTCCATCTACACCAAGTAATCTTCTCAAGATATACTTGCTCCTGATGGGGATTTAACCCTTCAGATATAGCAACCAAAGTCCATACTTTGTTGGTGTATAAGGATTCCATCTCAGATCGCTAAGCATCCAGCCATTCTTACAGAGTCCTACTCCTGATGGCCAGCTCGAAACTAGTTGGGTCATCATCTCATGATGCAATCCTCGCTCCTACTGTCATAGAGAAACCGAAGTATCTCTCAGGTGGGTGAGGAACCCTACTAGATCGGCGGAGAGGCTGAGCTTCGTTGGTAACTATTGAATCCTTTGGTTTTATTAAATCATCTGCTGTAGTTTGTATAGCTGGAACATTTCCAGTTCTACATAGCAGATCTTGCCTCGAGCTTGTCCGGATTTTGCTTTTAGACATAGGCCGGACAACCCCAAATCTTAACTAACTTAAGATATGGGCTCTTCCCTTTCCATATCACATATGAAGTGGTAGGCAACTTGATTTGATTCGAACCCTATTCAATAGGTATGCAGCTTCTCAAGTGCATAACTCCTAAAAGGAAATAGGAAACACAATAGTACTCATCATAGAGCACACCATATCACATAGGGTGCTATTGCTCTGCCCCGATATACCATCGTGCTATGGTGTATACGGAGGAGTAATGCTGAGAGAGAATCCCATTCTCCTTTAGAAAAGTCCAGGAATTCCGTGCTCAAGTATTCTCCTCCTTGATCACATCAAAGGACATAATATTTATACCCGTTTTGGTTCTCTACTTCTAACTTATATTTTGTGAATATCTCAAAAGGTTCGGACTTGTGTTTCAACAAGAACATATGTCTGAATCTAAAGAGATTATCAGAAAATGTAATGAAGTACAAGGAACCGGTCTTGGCATGTGTAGACAGGGGATCTTACATACATCAACATGTATCATCCCAAGAGTTCACTAACTCTTTCTCTGTTTCCAATAAACAGAGCTGGTGTCATTATATCTTTGTGACATGACTGGCAAGTTTCACAAGATGTAAATTCAAACTGATTTAAATATGCATCTATATGTAACTTCAGCTAGTCTGGCCGCATTGATATGACCTAGTCTACAATACCTCAAGAAGGATTCGTTCATGTCTGAACACTTCCTCTTGTGTGTGTTCTGTATACTAAGAACTGTAGTTTGATTTAGAACATCAATGCTTTTAGATAACGTGCCTGAACCGATCAACTTTTGATATAGGAAATGTTCAAAACATAATCCAACAATACAAAATTATATCCTTTCTTTAATAATAAAGAGACTGATATGATTTTGTATATCAGGTTCGGTATCTAACAACATTCGTTCAGAATTAATGTACTGGTCATACAGGGTGACAGTGACCAACAGACTTGGCTGCAACACTTTCCCCGTTCTCTGTCTCATGAAACTTATCACCTGTTCTCAGTTTTTCTACCTTTTTGTAGCCCTATGTAACAGATTACATATCTGGGATCCTGATCCGGTATCATATACCCAGGATGCGGAGGATACTGAGAAACAGTTCTTTGTAATGAACACACCCGAAGAAGATGCATCATATGCACTTCCTTCGTTTGGGCGGCATGGGAATTCTGGTAATCCCCAATTTCCTGCTCTGTCTTATAACAATTATAAGTTGGAGCGGGACCAACGTTCCCCAGCTCAGTATAACAAGCGGGTTCGGTCAAATATCCGTATTATTATCTTGATTAAGGCGTGATATGGTCGCTACCTGGAGAGAGAGAGAAGAAAACACTCAGCGTGCGCTCTTGCAAGAATAGATTGGTTATTATTTTATCTAATCAGGATGGCCCCCACTGCTTTTTATCAAATCTTCCTTCAAAACCTAAAAGGAAAAACTAGCCGGGATTAATTACACACTACAAGTTCGCCAATCTTTCAGCCAGGCCAGTGTCGGTACTTTGAGGGAGGTCCCCCGTGCTTTTGCACGAACCTAATTAATATAAACCTCATTTTCCCAGAGGCGTAACCTCGTTAACACCTTTCTAGACACCTACTTGATCGGCTAATTGTAATGTGTAAAACTCTCCCAGGAGTAACTCTTACTCACAGCGGGTATCGGGATCCAACTATCTCACAGAAGGTATGCAATCTCATTGCAAATTTCAACACTTGAAATTCCCGATAATATTTTGCCCCTAGCAGCTATATGATCTTAACATAGTCAACAAATCATAAGTGCTAGTCAAGTTCAACCCGTCATTTCCCGATTGAATTAAACCCACCCGCACGACCCTTAACATAGTCAACAAAGTCGCACGACTACCCTAATCCAATCGCATCATATGCTTATGCAGATAAGCACTAATTAGCTACCGCACACTACGCCTTAACATAGTCAACAAACGTAGCACGAATACTAACTAGTACTTATCTGAAATGACGGAGGGCTACGACAGGTTTTTCTGAAAACCTATTGCGTAATGAACTTGATATCGTTGTAGAATCAAATGATTTTTAAAAAAAAAGGAGTGCTTTTGAGGCTTTTCTAGTTTTGCTAAAGGGGTCACTCCCGGTGAAGGGATCGTCGGCCCTTTCCTCGTCGAATGAGGTGCGGGATATATCATATATATCCCTGTGCAAAGCAGAAACTCTTAAAAGCAATCAGAAAACAAACCGAGTGTGTAGCATCTGCCAGTTATTGCTAAAGGAGTCACTCCCGGTGAAGGGATCTCGGTCCTTTCCTCATCGAATAAGGTGCAGGATATATCATATATACCGCTGTGCAAAGCAAGAACTGTTGCTACCTGTTTTATTTTTGAAATTCGATTCTACAACATCTTTAGGTTTCTTTTTACTTTCATTAATCTCATTAATGAAGTCCCATCATTTAAGTACCTAAACATCACAGATAAATACGACGTACACTTATGCCATCCGCATTCGCCTCGATGTCCCCTCATGCACCGTTAGGTTAGGTAACTAACGGCAGAGCAGGGCAGGGCTAGCGCGGATGTAAAACATAAGTAACATCTATATACTATATACAGTATCTATCACAGAACATATCACATGATCACATCACAGATATCGCAGCAGAAGAATCATATGAAATATTGGATATACTAGGACGTCCGTGTTTTTAATACGAGCCAGTATAAAACACGGATTCCACGGTCGTGATGAATAGCCAAACCCACACCCCTAGACCCCTACGAGAGCGGCAAGCAACCCTACCAATTCTAGAGTTAGGAGACCCGGACTCGACTCCTCGAGTTGGTCTCCCACTGGACTCCAGAACCCGGTTACTTGTGCTCCCCTCCTTGGGTCTATCCTAGTGCGGAAAAGTAAATAATATACAAAAGGTGACATCTTCCGCAACCTGGAAGTGCCCCAATAAAAGAATATTACATACAAGTTTTTACATGAATGAAAATGAAAAACACTCATCTCACATAAAACCCCCGGCTATTCAAACACGACGATCCAATATAACATATCCAGCAACACATAACATCACATGTCATCAACGTAAGTAAATATGCGCATCCCAATTGTCGTTGACATATAGCAACGAAACCGGCGATATCACATATTACACTTACGGTCACAGAAAAGAAAGTGTAAAACTACAACAGTTGGAATCCGCAATCTCTTTAGACATCGCATGCCTAATCAAATGAATTTCTTAGACATCGCATGCCTAACAATTATAAACCCCGCATTTTAGTCTCATTATCGAAAACTCTTTTCAATATCAAGTCGGGCAATTCAACAAGATTCCCGACATCCTGATCGAATGCTCGTCGCAAACTTCAGTAGGCAGTCGCACCCCCGATGCCGTCGACGAAGTGCACCAAGGCGGAACATCGCTGCCGCGAGCACCCGAACGGATGCTTTCGGCGACGGGGTTCTCCTACAGTCACTTGGTCGGGGCTATGGGTGAGGCTGTCTATTATGTTTACCCGGCGAGTATCCGCGTACGCTACGTGATTGCGACGGACTTTTGATCACATCAAAACTCCGTGGCAACCAATCAAGTGAGACTAAACTGCTATGTTTATAATATTCATTCAGTTATCTCATAACTGCTTGTGAATTCCAATTATTGTATCACATTCCGGCTAAACAGAAATTGTTAAACTTTCCGATCGAACATTCGAACACCCAAGTTTTCCCGAAACAGATCAACACAAGAAATAAGTCTAAAAACATTCAGTTCGTGCCTCAGTACCAACGGTCCAGCCGTAGAAGGGTCAAGCCAACGCCTCACATGTGGCACGCCGTACTGCCCTAAACCCTAAGGTTCAAATGGCAGTTCAAGACGGTCACATAACCGAGTTAAGGTTTGTTGTCTTCTAGAGGGTCCATCGAGTTACTTGCACTACTTAGAACGTCTTTAAACCATGGAAAAATCCAACACTTGGAAATTTCTCGACAGGGGAAAACGTGGGTATTTATATCCGGTCGAACATTTTAACAGTTTCTAAAAATACCCGGAAAGCCACATAGACAAAGTTTGAAATTTCCGATCGAATCAACGAAGCTCCAAAACACCCCAGAATATTCAACTCTTGAATAAATATTAAAAAATCCCAGAAAATCCAGAACCAAAGTATAGGAGTTACTGTGCAAAAATTGAAGAGTGATCACATAATTTGGCCGCGGAACCGCCGCAGAAGCCAAGCTTCTGCCGCGGTTCCGCCGCACTTTAGCAGCATCACTTGGTCAATTTTGCATCGTAATTCTTAGAATTTCCTGCTGAATTTTTTAAGAATTTTTAATCTGGAAAAATCCCAGTTTTTGAAAAAAGTCCAGAGAGCATTTTGGAGTTCGGGTTTCGGTTCGATCGGAATTCTAACTCCGTCTACGCAACGCCTAAGGCTCTAGCTAGGCTCTGATACCACTGTAAGGTTCCTAGTCACTCTAATGAGGTCTCACAAGGCATCAACCATGCCAATTTCAAATTGTCCAAGTGCCGAGAAACCCTAATACGGATCGTTAACTAGAATTTTAGGCGAAACAGATAACTAGTTAACAACTTAACTAAAAGAAAGAGGCTACAACCTTTGTAGATCCGGTTCTCCACTTCCTTAGCTCCACGTAGACGTCCCTCCGCTGTACAAATCAGATCTTGGACTCTAGTGTCGACTTCATCGGAGAAATGGGCGGGCTAGGTCATCGACTACGATGCCGAAGATGATCTACGTCGAGGCATCACAAGATCAAGCTCCCACTTCACCAAGTCATGAAACTTATGAAGAAAACACCCTATACTACTTGGCAAGAGGTAGAGGATGAAGAAATAGGAAGTGGGTTCACTTTAGAATTAGATTTCTCACTCTTTTTCACTAGTTGCCATTGATGGAGGCAAGCTTCTTCATCTTGAAGAAGAAGAAGAAGAAGATGATATTATGATAAGTATTTTTTTTAAAAGAAAAATAAATGAATACTTATCATTTTGCAACCATGGTTAGGTGTAGAGAATGGACTATGGTTAATCTAAATGGTTAGGGTTTAGCATAAGACAAGAATGGTGGACTTGTTCAAAGCTTCATGAAGCTTCAACAAACAAACAAACAAAGCCACCATTCTTTCTTTATCTTTTCCAAAATAAGAATTATAAATAAATAAATAAACAAAAACCCTAATCACTAACTTAACCATGGTTCAATTCTTTACACAAACCCAAGTGAGCATATATCATCAAACATGATACAAACAAGTGCACAAAAGTATATCACATATACAACTTGTGAACTTTAAGTGAGAAAATCCATTTAAAAGTGAACCAATACTAGTTAATGCAAAGTAATATATCAAATATATAATTATGCATTAAATTATTAAATCAACACTTGATTTAACGATCCGGTCATATCGCATATGACCGCCTAATATTCAATGTATCGGCTTATCAAATCAATCCTTGATTCGATAACTAGGTTATATCGCATACAACCAATCGATACATTCATCGCGAGAATAGAATACGGTATCACATACACGCATTATTCTCGGTCCCGCACATATCTCATATGCGCTCCTATTTCGTTTCGCTTGAGCCAGGAAACCACTGTGTAGGACTCTAAAGACTCGTCAATACGCCGGTAGCAGGTGATGATCATATCAAACACCCACAAGCCGCAAGCGGTCTGCTAAACGTAACGGCCACCCAGGTATTGAGCGATCAGAAGATCGACGAGCAAGCCCGCTCACACTCCCGTGAATCCAACCAGTAACACTTACCGTATAGTCCGGTCTCGTCGTCTGATATGTCGCATATCTTGCCTAGGGGTGGTAAACGTCAGACCCCAACAGCTCGATAAGTCGTGTCGATATGAGGTCTATAACAGTTCGAGAAACTACTGGTAACACTTACCAATAAATCTCAGCAACCCTGGCCAGGGATTTCCAGTTATAGCCAATCGAACACAGCGCAACATCAACTCCCTATATCGGGAGAGACGAATCCCCTCCTATCGCTCATTGCCTCCATGTGATTCGGGACTGTACCCAAAAGCCACCGTTTTGCACGCCCTCTTGGACGTGATAAGGTGGAAATCAAAGCACAGTGGGAACCATACAAGGCTCTATGACGATCTCGGGTCAACAGACTACTCTGTACCAGTGTCACCAGAGAACTGCCATCTGACGTAAGGTATAATACCATCTGGGAGTTCTCGGCGAGTCCGTCCAGTGTACCCAGTCTCCACTGAGAACCCGTATATCATCTCTGATGTCAAACACCAATGGATATGGGATCATCCATCGCCCATCTGTATGGGTCGATAAGGTATACGCTAGTCTACTATGGTATATCGATGCCCTGTCTCGATACACCCACGACTAGGGACCTTGAAGGATGTACTTATGGACTACCATGTCCCCACTAGTATGATCCGCATCATAGTCCAGGTAGTCAAGTACACATCCTAAGGGCTTTACCAACATGTAACAGAGAGACAATCAATGTACACGTTAAGGTAAAGAGTAACCAGATAGCATACTATCATGTCGAGCAAGAAAGTCCTCCCTATATATGTCCCAGCATCCACTACAATATACATCCAATGTACAGTAATGGCCTCTAGGGCATACATATAACTAACAGATGCCGATAAGAAGACTGATGAGGTGAACCCATCCGAACTCCTACTGAGCCTGAATGTGACAATCTCCGTAGAGTCCGGTCTGTTCGTCTAAGAGTATCGCATGTCGGGCCTAGGGGGACGGTAAACGTCAGACCCTTAATAGCAGTACAAGTCGTGTCGGAGTGTAGCCCAGAACACCCTGAGATAACACTGGAAACGCTACCAGTATATCTCGCTTCCCCTGGCCAGGGACTTTGTGTAATGGCTTTCCTAGACACAGCACGATATCAACCCCCAATACCGGGAGAGACGAATCCTGTCTAACCGTCACTGCCTCCAAGTGCTTCGGGACTGCACCCAACTACTACCTGTTTGCACGACTCATTTGAGCCGTGATAGGGTAGTAATCTAAGAATTGTGGGAACACACTCGAGGCGAATTGACAGTGTCTAGTCAACGGACTATGCTGTACTCATGTCACCTGGGAACTGATAACTGACGATAGGTATAATACCAAACCAACAATTCCCAGCGAGTCCTGTCCAGTGTACTCGTAACCTAACGAGCACCTGTATACTATCTCCAGTACGACGTACTGATGGCTGTGGGACAGACTGTAACATTTCCAAAATAATAAAATATTATTTTCGGGAATTTTTATAATTTAATATTATTTTAATATTCGGGTGGAATTAAATACAAATAAATGGGGAAAAATTTTGGAAAATTTTAGAAAATTCTAAAATAGGGTATTTTATGGAATTATGCCATTTTAAAGTTTTTAAGACTAGTTAAATGCTAATTTAGTGTTAATCGCGATTAAAAATCGCTAATTGGATTTTTGGCATTTTTGTGCAAAAATGTGCACATATCATTTTTACACTTGTTATATTTGTTTTGACATGGCTTTCTTTTGGATGCACTATTGGGGTGAGAAGAAAAAGAAAAAGAAAAGAAAAGGGAAAAGGGTAGGTAATGAGTGAGAGAGAGAGACCAAGTCAACCCCACTTTTGAACCATCCCTCATCATTTTCCCCTTCTCATTCTCTCTCCTCTCTTTCCTCTTGCTGCTGCTCTCTCTTTCCCTCTCTCTCCCTCTTCATAAAATCCTAGATCCACAATGAAAACCAAGCCAAAACCTCATTCCCACTTCACAAAAAGTGTTCCCGAGCTCCCTAGCTTCACTTTGAGCCTAGCAAGATTTGATTTGGAGGACTTTGAGCAACTCAAGAATTTTCTTCAGTTGCCAAAGGAGGTAATTTCTGCACCTATTAGCGTAATATCTCATTTCTATTGCATCCATACTAGTTTAGTATCGATATCGTGTCGTTTTGTGGATTTTGGTGAATTCAAGTTAGGGTTTAGGGTAAAACTGAAACTAAGATGAAATTAAGGCTTGTTGAGACCCTAGAAACCCTGGTGTAATGCTAATTTAAAACCCAAACCTGAACTTGAAAACAAAATACGGAATTACGGAACTTTTCATGTCGGTTTGTATGATCTGTGGAGGTGTTCTGGAATCTGGAGCAACCCGGGGGCACCAAAAATAAAATTGAGCTGACAGTGAGTCGTGCAGACACCTAGGAAGCTACCATCAAGACCCGAGCCCCTAACTCCAAACCGTGGCCGCCAATTTCATCATTCCGGCCGCAATTTGCGGCCCGAGTAGAGGGGAATGGTTCCAGTTTTGTTCCAGGGCTCATTTAGCACTAGATTAGACCCCTCATATATATAGTTTTGGCTAATGGTCATCTGGGGAAAATCTGAAGGCATTTTGGGGTGTTTTAGGCGATGTTTTTCGTATTTTTAAATGCACTTTCTTGGTATTTGGATTTGTATTTGGTTGTCGGGTGTTCATACATCGACAACAGGGGTTAAGTGTTGGATTTGCATGTTTGGGCCATAGGTTCCAACCTATGAGCACACTGTGCGCTGTATCGGTTCTCTGCCTTGATTTTCATACGCTTTGCTATGGTTGATCACTGTAGGTACCTTTACGTGGATTCCGAGGCGACGGAGCATGGTGTTATCGACACCGACACGCAGGATACAAGTGAGTAGATTTATATCTACGGGGAGAAGTCGGGTGGATGGCGTATAGCACCCCCGCAGTCCGTGGTGTTGTATACGAATACGTATACACACGTATATTTATTATGTGTTGTTTAGGATCATTGATAGTAATAATGGTATTTTTGATGTTAAGAATATATTGGTTTAGTATAGTGCGAACCCTGGAGTAGTGGTTGCACTTACACATACACTTACACACATTCTTGCATTCTTGCTTCCATTTATTGCGTGCATATGATGGTGTGTATATCTACACATGGGTATGGGACTATGTGTTCATATACGGGATTTGAGGATGATACGTGAGATTGAGATGATACTTGATGTGAGGCCGTGAGATCGGCGATGTGACATAGTGGTCTTGAGAGGCGATATGATAGTTTTAGCGGGCCTTTGGACATGTGCTTTACCCGCATTCATATTTTTATAGATGGTATCGATTTGTGCTAGACATAGAGTAGTACCCCAGATTGTGCGATCTGATGATAAGTGATACCTGATATGTGATGAGATTGGGTGATATTGACCCCTACCCAGTTATTGGGATGCCGTACGACGATCTACCGTACGAGCCGATATTGATGATGGATCCGCACTCATAACTCGAGGATATCTTACGATATGTTATTGAGGCGAGATCACCGACTATCATATCTATATACATTGACTCAGATTAGGTGGTTTCATACCCCTCCTGTCTAGATTACTTAGTAGACATTAGACTAGACCGAGTCATACCTATTTCAAACTAACGAATCGGGGATATTTTAAAGATAGGCAGAAGGGTCATACGGATATTTTCAAATGATGTATCTTTTCTTAAAACACCGTAGCCCTTGTTTTACCAAAAGCCCTGATTCGTCTTATTTCAAATGGCACCCCTGCATGACATGTACAGATTGGTGTAGATTCTTTGCTGTTGCGTTGATTACTCGATTCCGCACATTCATGCTATTCGCATTGCTTGCATATGTTTATATGCGCATACTATTATTCCATGCTGCAGGATATATTGTTACTTGCATTTCACTTATATTGTCACATTCATCTTGCTTTCTGATTTGCGCATTGAGATCGTTTGTTTCTATGATATTTCTGGTTTTGAGAGAGGGCTGACCCGGACTGACGGATGCCCGATATACTGAGAGAGGGCTGACCCGGACTGACGGATGCCCAATATTTGAGAGAGGGCTGACCCGGACTGACGGATGCCCGATATACTGAGAGAGGGCTGACCCGGACTGACGGATGCCCGATATTTGAGAGAGGGCTGACCCGGACTGACGGATGCCCGATATACTGAGAGAGGGCTGACTCGGACTGACGGATGCCCGATATTTGAGAGAGGGCTGACCCGGACTGACGGATGCCCGATGTATTGAGAAAGGGCTGACCCGGACCGACGGATGCCCGAAATATTGAGAGTGGGCTGACCCGGACTGACGGATGCCCGGTATGTGAGGATTTACGTGCCGATGCTAGGCACAGGTTTTCATGATGTTTTCGAGTGTCGATGCTAGGCACTCAGGTTCCATGCTTTTGGTTATATCCTCATATTTTTCCATGCATATGCTGATAATATTTACATGCATGATGGTTTTGTCATTGGATGACGAGGGGACGGGATCCACGTACATGCAGATTGATTTCATTGATTGTACCTCACATTTATGATATGCTATTACCTGAGGCACTGGCACGAGCACTTGTCATTACACTCCTATATAGAGATTACATTGCCAGTTTAGCATGTTTCAGACTTATTCATATTGAGGTTTTTATATATCTGATCGTATTGACCTAGGATGGGTCATGCATTCGATCTCTGCTTGTAGATATTTTCTATTCACGAGTTGGCAACTCACCCCCGTTGTGCCACAGTCCTTGCAGGTTTTTGCCGTACAGGTTCCTTAGCGGCATTTCTGGCACACTGCTTCCTTATGGGTGACTTGCTTGGATAGGTGGGTTCTTTTGTATCAGATCCGCCTTTGTTTATGTATTATTTATTGTATCTAGAATTTCCATCAACCAAAACTTGTATATTGTTTCAGACTTAGAAAACAGTGTTGTATTATTTCGACCTTAGAGTCGCGCTTGTAGTATTGCGGTTTCTGGCTGTTTTTGAGTTTCTTTTCAGTTTTGATCCTCGCCCTTTGGCGTTGTATATATTGTTATTGCTTATGTGGTTGTGACCGTCGATTGACGAAGAGCTAGCTCCCGCTTGGGGATGCCTTTTATCATGTTGTATATATTATTCTTGTTGTACCCCGTTCGGGGCCAGTTTTTACAAAGGAAACTCTGCCGAAATTTTCAGGAAAGGTTACACATTTTAAAAATGCATCTTCGGCTTAGTTATTTAAAAACCTTGATTTTCAAAGCATGTTTTCCTTCACTTCTTTAAACCAGTTTTCTTTACTTACTCTTAAAATGGTTTTAGATTTCTGGGCTTTTGGCTTACTTGGATCAGATGGGGTCCGATAGACCTCATAGGGTTCAAGGGCCAGTCACGTGCTCTTTCGGGTCGTGACACAGACCATCTCCCCTCCTGGGATGAGAAGCGTATACACTAGTCTACTCTGGAGTATCGATGCCCTGTCTCGATAATCCTACGACTAGGGACCTGTATAAGGATGTGCTTGTAGATTACCCAGCCCCCATTAGTGTGACTGCCATCACAACGCTGGTAATCAAGCAAAGATCCTAAGGGCTCCACTAATGTGTATAGGCGATATGCTAAAAGAAACACATGCACACATTAAAGTAGAAACAAACCAAGTAGCATACTACCATTTCGAGCAAGATTGTCTATACAACTGTGAATATCCCAAGCTTCCATCAAGTAATATACAAACTTGTATGATACAGTAATGGCCTCTAGGGCATATACACTAACAGTGTATACTTATCCAGACCCTGACGAGGGGCGATGGCCGGTCTCACAAGCCATTAGTGTCAGTTAATCACCTAAAATAGTATACAGGTGTTCATTGGGTTATGAGTACACTGGATGGACTCGCCGAGAAACTGCTAGTAGGTATTATACCTATTGTGTCACGACCCAAAATTTAGCACGTGACTGGCACTTAAATTATGCAACGTCTAAAGGCGTGACGTAAATTAAGTAAGCCGAAGCCCATAAAATCTAAACCTTTTTGCAGAAAATAGTGGAGGTGCAGTTTTGAAATAAAGATATAATGAATCATGTTTTTCTTTTGTCACGACCCAAAATTTGGCCCGTAACCGGCACTTAAACTACGTAACGTCTACAGGCATACGCAGCTTAAATAAGCCGAAACCCAGAAATCTAAACCACCCAAAACTGGATCAACGAAGAAAAACATAGTTTTTAAACGTTTAGAAAATCACAAGTAAAATCTCAAACTCTAGTTTTCGTTCTTAAAAATTTCGGCAGCACCTCCTTTGTAAAAACTAGCCCCGAAAACGAGTACAACATAGATAAAATATTTAACATCCCAAATGGGAGCAAAATCGCGCCCAACGGCGGAGACAATCACCACAACATGTTTACGACGCCGAAGCGAAGAATATAAAGGAAAACTGCTTAAAGAAGTAAACTTTTCAACAAAACCGGCTCCCACGAGCACGGCACCCAAAGTCACCAAAATAATACAACACTGAATCCTCACAAGTCGTCTCTAATTCATATACAAACAGTGGTAGATGGAGAATACTAGATCCAACAAAAAGATATACAATGTACAAGCAGATAACCGCAAACCCACCTAAAAGCAAAGGCCTCACAGCCTAACGTAGCGGTATCCGCAAAAGTAGAGATGATAAGACGCCCTGCCGCGACTACTCTGAGGGTAAGTCCTGCAAAACACTGTGGCACAACGGGGGTGAGTTGCCAACTCGTGAATAGTAAATAACATCATACTGTAATCGCAAGTATGTACGAATAGCGTTTAATCTATCACACGCAATCCGATGGCATAAGTATGACAATATGAATATGCAATTATCATGTAAAGGTACATCATCAGGGTACTATAACTATATGAAACAATGCATATCAACAAAATCCTGAGTGTGGGATGATATACTATAAAATCTCAAGCAAAATCATCAGCATGGAAAAACACCAGTGTCCCTCACTGACACATCAAATCCCAAATCCTCAGGCACCGCATCCTCAGATCGGCCCTCACATGTAAGTCTCATGGAACCTGAGCGTCTAACATCGACACCCGAAACATCATGAAAACATATACCTGTATATATATATGTGTGTGTGTGTGTGTGTGTGTGTGTGTGTAAGGATATCCGCCCCGTATGTCCACCGACGATACATAAAAATCATGGAAAAACCTGAGTGTCTAACATCGACACTCAAACATCATGAAACCCATGTCTAGCATCGACACGTAAATCCTCATAACTCAGTCGCTGTCATCGCAACTGGCCCTGACGATATGTCATACATCACTCCGGTCGGTATCTCCACGATAACCGCCGAGTCCAAATACAATCACCGGTAGGTAGTGGTCCCTCTGCCAGGCTTATCGTCTATACTACGAAATTACCATTCGCCCCGAGGTACCATACCGGGTCCACCATGTACCCGCAGACGGTGCCGCCCGCTCCTCGAATCGGGTATCACAAGCCAAATCTCAGAACCGAGAAATCACATGGTGGACGCACTGAAATATCAAATCAAGAGAAACCGGGTTTTCAAACAATACATAGTTTTCTTGAAATACCCTCACGGTTCTCAAATCATATGAAATCCATATCTCAATGCGTAAATCCATGAAAACTGATATATGCATCATAAAACAACAATATGAGTATATCAAAGGAAAGCTGCTCTTTTAAATGAATCTTCCTTTAAAAATATATCTTGTGGTTCCCAAAATCCTCCGAAAAATAAATACAGCATCATATGAAGAGTACACGTAAGTGCAGCAAGGTTTAAGTATCTACATATTGTAAGTCCACGGCGGCGCCCCGGCCGTCAATCCGACGGCCAAATGCGGAAGCGGTGATAAACTTAAAATTTTTCTTGGACTGGCAAACCGCCGCGCACTAATACCCGGATCGAACCACTAACTAGTCCTAGCTAACAATAAGATGAGAAAGAGATATACCGACGATCCAAGTCCTCCGGTCTTCTCGTCATAGTCCCGATCCCCTGCGGAATGTCCCGTCTCCTCCTCGTCACCGGAAGTGCACCACATCGCCTACTTCTTTTACGGGCTCCCACCTCAATGCCGAGGCAACTCGGGCACGAAGCCGGCTACTCGACGTGTCCAAGATTCGCTGTAGAATATGTAGTCCTCAAGTCTCACTTTGGGGTTGTGGAGATTGCCATTTTTGGTGGAGGAATGATACAAGTCTTTGGAGATGGAGTTGTAGGATTTTTCCAAAGCCAAATGAGTGCAATTCCCTCATGGAAAAAATGGGACAGCCCCTCTAGGAGCAAGGCCGGCCACTACAAGTGGTGAGGAGGGAAAAAGGAAAGAGAGCAAGTGTCTCAAAGATGAGAGCCATACTCATATGATACCAAAAAGAGAGAGAGAGGAAAGCTATCATGCAAAAGAAATGATAGCAACAAATCCAACACTCCAAGGCAACCATCATCTCATGCATGATGGCTTCAAAAAGTCAAGCCATCATGAGAAGAAGTCAAGGTAAGGTGCTCATCATGAAAACCATCATGATGTAACAAGATGCAAAGAACCCCCTCCACTAATGCCTATTTGCAACAATGCAAATAAACCCTCCTCCACCAATCTTCGGCCAATGAACGATACAAAGGAAATCGGCCGAAACGAAAAGCAAATTGGCAACTCCAGAAAACTGGTCCCGTAATAAATTACAGGAAAACCCCGATACTGTGCATACACACCCGCATTTGTATTCCGACCGAAATACAAATGCAAAGAGACAAAATCTACACTGTACTATACTAGGATCCGGCTTAAAACAAAGCCGGCCAGTAATATCTGTTCGATCCTGATCCGTGCAATACCGCACGTATCTGATCGAACCCTGCCATATAACCATACGGCCTATAGTACAGACTGTCCGATCCTGATCCGTGCAATACCGCACGTATCTGATCGGACCTTGCCATATCTCCATACGGCCTCTACAACCTTTCGCCCGAAAGCTGAGTAACTGAATGTGGGGGACTCTAAAGACTCGTCAACACCATGGTTGTGGATTTAACCACTAGCACGTCAGAGGTATAAGCCAATACGTAACGGGCTACCAGGTATTGACTAAAAGGGACGTCTGTGAGCGAACTCAGCCTGACAACCCTACTGAGCCTGTCAGTGACAATATCCGTACAGTCCGGTCCGTTCGTCTATGAGCATCGCATGGCGGGCCTAGGGGGTTGGTAAAAGTCAGACCCCCAAAAGCGGTACAAGTCGTGTCGGAGTGTAGCCCAGAACACCCTGAGATACTACTGGAATACCTACCAGTAAATCTCCTTGCCTCGGCCGAGGGCTTCGTGTAATGGCTCTCCTAGACACAGCACGACCTCACCCCCAATACCGGGAGAGACGAACCCCTGAAGATACGCTCACTGCCTCCATGTGGCTCGGGACTGTACCCAACTAAAACCTGTTTGCACGACTCCTTTGAGCCGTGGTAGGGTAGTAATCAAAGTACAGTGGGAACTCACACGAGACAAATGACGATCCCCAGGTCGATGAACTAACCTGCACACATGTCACCAGGGAACTGCCATCTGACGTCTGGTATAGGACCAACCAGCATGTTCCCGGCGAGTCCTGTCCGGTGTACTCATAACCCAATGAGCACCTGTATACATCTTAGGTGATCCAACTGACACCAGTGTATTGTGAGACCGGCCACCGCCCCTTGTCGGGGTCTCGACTGTATACACTAGTCTACTATGGAGAATCGATGCCCTGTCTCGAAACTCTCACGACTAGGGACCTTTTAAGGATATGCTTATAGACCCCCAGCTCCCACTTATATGATCGCCCTCATACTGCTGGTGGTCAAGCAAGAATCCTACGGGCTCTATCAACGTGTAATAGCGACGTGTCAGGTCACTTAAAACAGTACACGATGATAAAGGTGAACCAGATAGCATACTATCATCTCGAGTAAGACTGTCCTACCAGGATATGTCCTCCATCAATCATTACAATCACGTACCTGTGACTTAATAATTGACTCTGAGGGCACTATCTCCAACAATCTCCCACTTGCACTCAAGGCTAATTATTGCGATGTCGCATACTCACAGCCCGTGTGATACCGAACACCCAACTCCTCTACTAGTCAGTCTCACAAAGCTCGTTTGCGAAACTATTGCGTTCGAGGAATAGCCTCAGTGAGTGGATCCGCCTTGATGTTTCTTTCTATGTCTCTCTATATCTCAAGTTTGCGGAGAAACCCATCTCCCGAAATGAGCAATACCTGTCTTAGAATATGTTTGGATGTCTGATGGGACATAGCTCATAAATGAACTCCAAATCCAAACTTCTTAGACTGTATCGTCAACTGAACTTAATCAGTATCCTGCGCCATGCCACCCTCAGTATTGCCTTGGACCATCAGTCCAAAATACTGCCCTTCGTCAGAAGGAAAACTATAACTCTGACAACCTCCCTGTCGTCCAGGTCACCTTGGAAGTCTGGAATGATAACTGTTTCCCGAATGAGGCTGTCGTTATCATATCCCTAGAACATCCACTTATGTTCTAAAACTGTTTCCGACTGTTTCTCCAGGATTAGATCAATATCAACTTATTGCATCTAGTGCAAGAACAACATCTGGTGTGGTACTTGACATATCACGATTGACTCAATTGCCTGGGCAAGTGATCTGCCAATCATGCACATCCCTCTTCCCTTTAGTCTGAAAGACACCTTTAGAGAGGGTGACTCCATCTTCTGCAGGTACACTACCGTGCATGGAGTCGTCCATTCTAAATACTCTTAGAATGCTGTCTAAGTACCCTGATTGGGAAACCACCCAAATCTAGATCTAAAACCATAGATCTAGTAACCAGTATGTCTGACATAATGTCCAAATCCCATATGGAGAAAACACTGTGTGACGACCAAAGTATAACCGATCGTAGTATAGGAGTTTCCTTTCCTACTTTGTGTATGTCATCCAAATACCAGGATATCACACCCTACTACCTTCTCAACAGATCCATCCCCTATTCTGATGAAGTCAAACCTATGACTGTCACGTCAGAAATAGATGATCTATCTCCGCTACATCTGCTTTAGTCTATAAATAGACATAAGCTACCTGTCCACCAATGCTTCCGTTGCTCCCACTGACTACGACAACCCTCTGGCAGAGTCATATACACGTACACTTCTGAAGCCAGTTCAGAACGACGCTATACTCATCCTCCCGCCGGGTCTCGCAGCCTGGAACAACAGCAATGGTAATTGTGGGTAAACAAGAACTTCCATGTCACCGTCCTCGAGGCTACCGTAGTACCTCTCGGGTGCCTGAAGTTACCCACCTTATCTGCGGAGTGGCCAATGGAATGTCAAACCAGATTGAATCTTTAGGTTCCTTATCAAATCTTCAGTAATCGTTTGTGGTTCCGGAATCACTTCCAGTTCTACCATACTCCCACTACTGTTTTCTGAAAAAATCCATTTTTAATAAAACTGTGGCGAGTCTAGAACAATGTCGCTATTGTTCATCCAGATGGTAGAAATTCAACCCTCGTCATAGCCTGGGTCAACCTACAAACCGCCATTACAGAAACGTGCCTTGAGTTGTCCAGTGTCTGGTTTTAATCATAAACTGGACAACTCCCCGTACCTTAACATCGTTAAGATATGAACTGTTCTATATCCAATATAGAACCAGAGGCACTGATTTAATTGAACCAGATTCAAATCATGCAGCTGTCTCCAGTGCATGTCAACTAAATGGAAGGAGGCCGATCAGCGTTACTCAACTTAGGAATGCTTCCAATCATGAGTAACCTGAAAGAGAAGCAAGATCTCTTAAATCATTACTATCAACTGAATACCGTACACAAGTATCTACATCTTCGATCTCTTTGAAGAATCCCGATACTTGCTACACCTGGTTCTCTACTCTATTCAAATACCTATAACTTCTCAAAATTCGGACCCTGTATTTCCACGAAACACCAGTCTAAAAACTAGAGAAGTCATAAGTAAACCGAATATAGTACGAGGACCTACCCCTTTGTCCTGATGGACCCTGGACAACATACAATACTCTGTATAAGTCCCTTGAGTCTGATAACTCATTCACTGTGTGTCGCAGGTTGAAAACTGTACTTATGGTTAAGAAGAATTACACCGCTGTTTAATGCTCCTTACCTAACCATCCACTGATATAGGTAAATGTCGTAGACATAATTTCAAAAAGGTATATCTCACTCTATGAAAATAGACGTACAGATATATCAATTTGAAATTGGTGCATAACAGCGGATATTCAAAACCAAATATTTGCCAACCGGCAAACAGCCCAGGTGATTTCCTCAAATATCACCGATTACAACGAATCCCGATATAATGAGGATAATCATCCAATTCCCAATAACTTACTCCCACTCATCATCTGTAAAACCATACAGATGTGAGAATCGTACCTGGTAAATACATACCCTGGAGTAAGTATCTAATCGGGAAATCAGTTTTCCTTTAACATTACACAGTGAAACTGAAACATTGAAATGTTCCGATGGGGTATTCTGGTATTCCTAGTAATGCCTCTTCCAGATTCACGACTGTAACCGTATAGTTCTTTGCCACCTCTCCAAATCCCTTCATATGTCTTTAGTCTTTACCTTCTGTACACCCCTTTAGGCCAAATGGTTTTCTTCCTTCCCTACCGTTCGGCACCAGCCTATGGTTTAGAAGAAGACTATCCAATAAGCATAATGGGTGTACTGTTCCAATCCTAGGAACACTCGCAATGAGAGAGGGTGAAGATAAAAGACAACTGAATAAACCTTATTCCTATTTCTCCTGGACCAGAATCCATCCCCGAACTGGAACAAGTTCCATTCGAGTTCGTATATAACCATACGATGGAGTATCCAAATAAACTGTGGATCTTCGTAGTGATACGGAGTGTCCTGGAGAAATACAAAGGTGATGTGGGAGTGGTAACGAAATATTTGGTTTGGTCGTGAATATCTGTTGCAATTTACTTTGCCCTCTTACTAATCCCTTGCTTTGTCTGAACTTAATACCTTCTGTACACCATCGTTAGGCTAATTGGTTTTCTTCATTCCCTACCGGTCGGCACCAGCCTAAGGTTTGGAAGAAGACTATCCAATTTGCGTAATAGGTGTACTATCTCCTAAACCAAGGAGTACTCGCAACCTGAGAGAAGGTAAAAGGAAAAGACAACTGAATAATCCTATCCGTTTTCTACAGAACCTGAAACCATCCTCGAATAAATTCCTTCGAGTTCGTATCTAACCATACGATGGTTTTGTCCAATGGAAGTGGACGTTCGTAGCAACATGGGGTGTCCTGGAGAAAAAGGGTAAAAGTAGGAGTGGCAATGAGGTTTGCAACTCTGAAAATCCAAAAGCCAGTGTTTAAGAAGGTTCGGTTAATTTTGGTCACTGAGTCATAGTCTTAGGGTCGGGTCAATGGTCGCTGCCAAAGAGAGAGAGAAAAGAAACACTCAGCGTGCACTCTATCCTAGATCAGAATGGTTACCAATTTATCTAATCTGGAAACCTCCCACTGTACCTTAAATTCTCCTCCAAACCTGAAAGAAGAATTAGTCGGGATCAGCCGAGGAGTATACCAACTCATCAGTGGGAATCGGGATCCAACTATCATCGCATGACAACGTGATGGAATCCGCTCACATCATCACACTCCAGAAGGTATACGCATATCTGGCAAGTTTCAGTTCTTTTGAAACTCCCGATGTGATTTCTGCCCCATGCTCTT
Organism: Agapanthus africanus; assembly: GCA_030015575.1. Classification (NCBI taxonomy): domain Eukaryota; kingdom Viridiplantae; phylum Streptophyta; class Magnoliopsida; order Asparagales; family Amaryllidaceae; genus Agapanthus; species Agapanthus africanus. The sequence continues at coordinate 528,177,769 of CM057337.1, forward strand.
ATGACCTTGGCGAAGGTCAACAAATCATAAGTCACATGTCAAGTTCTACCCGTCATTATCCAGGTTAATTTGAATCCACCCGCACAAGCCCTTGACGAAGGTCAACAAGGCTATACGACTGTCCCAAACCAACGCATCTATCTATGCTGCAGAAAGGCAACAAGCAGCTACCATACACTATGCCTTGTCGAAGGCCAACAAACATAGCATGAATACTACGTGCTACCCGTCTGAAACGACGGAGGGCTACGAATGGTTTCTGGCGAAAACCTTTAACGTAAAGAACTTGATATCGTTGAAGGAACGGATAGCTTTAAAAAATATAGTGACGAAAACCGTTGCTAAAGAGGTCACTCCCGGTGAAGGGATCTCGGCTCTTTCCCCGTAGAATGGGGTGCAGGATATTCCAACTGAATACCACGGTGCAAAGCAAAAGTAATCGGCTATAGTGAAGTTAATGACCTGACGCAAACTTCTGTCCAAGGGGTCACTCCCGGTGAAGGGATCTCGGCCCTTGCCTCGTCGATTGAGGAGCAGGATATTCCAACTGAATACCACGATGCAAAACAAAAGTGAACGTCCTTGCAATATCAGCTTTTTGAAAAAGTGTTCCAACAACATCAGATCAGGTTTGTTTTTAACTTGCATTGATCCGAATCAACGCAGTCCCATCAATTGATCACACCAAAAAGAACGAAAATATACTGATGTACGTATATGCCATCCGCATTCGCCACTGGGTCCCGTCATTACCCGTTAGGTTAGCTAACTAACGACAGAGCGGGGACTGGACTAGCGCGGATGCAAAACATATACAACATCTACTAATATATATACCAATATATTATATTTCGCTCAAGGCGTGAATAAAATGCAACATCACAGAAATGTACAGCATCACAGAAACAATACAGATATCTGGGATCCCCGGGTTTCACAGAGCCACTACTGAAACCCGACGTTCCCCTGGTCGTGTGGATAGCCTGTGCAATAAAATCCTAGACCCCTACGGGCGCGGCAAGTCACCCGCCAAAACCTGAAGCGAGGCAGCCCCCTTCAGCGCCGTGAATGGACCACCCAGCACTTCACGGAATCCGGTAACTTGGGCACCCCTCCTGTGTCAACCTGTACCCCCTACGAGTGCGGCGAATAGCCCGCCAATCCTAGAGTGAAGCCCCCTCCGTCTCAATGCCATGAGATGCGGGCTTGTTGCCCTCCAGAACCCGGCTATCCGTGCACCCCTCCGCGGGGCAATCCTAGTACAGAAAGTAAAATATACATACAACGGGTACATCGACCGCAACCAGGTCGTGCCCCAAAATAATAATACAATCAGGCAGTGACGGAAGTCCACATGTCGGACGCTCGCCCCGCAATATCAAATGTACATAATACAACAAAACTGTACTAGCATTGCATCCAGGCTATCCCCCACGACCGATCCGCAACATCACAGCAAAAACAGAACATCAACGTGAAAGTCACGTTCGCAAATCCGTCTAACCGGGCTATAGCAGTTAGACCGGATTTACCGATCGAGTGACATTCACGGTCGCAGATATAATGTAAATACTGTGAAATAATGTGTTTAAAATATCCGATCAATCAAATTTTAACAAGTGGGCCACCAAGCATTACTGTAGCAGATCAGGAAATTCTGGGCCCAATATTAATATTCCAAAACCCTAATTTTCACCCCAGAAAGCCTCTGTAAAAATTTGGTGCAGGGATCTCCACAGTGCGCGGCGGAACAGCGGTACGAAGGGGGTATTTGCGGCGGTTCCGCGCTCCCACAGTGGAATCACTTCATCGAATTTTTACAGAGCTCTTATATTATCATGTACATCAATTTTATACAACCTGAAAAATTTTTCGACACCAGAAAATTTTAACAGAAAACTGATGCAAGCAAAAATGCGAATTTTGGAATTTTGGTCGATCGGAAATGCAAAACACATTAAACCAAGCTAGACTAAGTTAATGGCGAGGCTCTGATACCACTGTAAGTCCACGGCGGCGCCCCGGCCGTCAATCCGACGGCCAAATGCGGAAGCGGTGATAAACTTAAAATTTTTCTTGGACTGGCAAACCGCCGCGCACTAATACCCGGATCGAACCACTAACTAGTCCTAGCTAACAATAAGATGAGAAAGAGATATACCGACGATCCAAGTCCTCCGGTCTTCTCGTCATAGTCCCGATCCCCTGCGGAATGTCCCGTCTCCTCCTCGTCGCCGGAAGTGCACCACATCGCCTACTTCTTTTACGGGCTCCCACCTCAATGCCGAGGCAACTCGGGCACGAAGCCGGCTACTCGACGTGTCCAAGATTCGCTGTAGAATATGTAGTCCTCAAGTCTCACTTTGGGGTTGTGGAGATTGCCATTTTTGGTGGAGGAATGATACAAGTCTTTGGAGATGGAGTTGTAGGATTTTTCCAAAGCCAAATGAGTGCAATTCCCTCATGGAAAAAATGGGACAGCCCCTCTAGGAGCAAGGCCGGCCACTACAAGTGGTGAGGAGGGAAAAAGGAAAGAGAGCAAGTGTCTAAAAGATGAGAGCCATACTCATATGATACCAAAAAGAGAGAGAGAGGAAAGCTATCATGCAAAAGAAATGATAGCAACAAATCCAACACTCCAAGGCAACCATCATCTCATGCATGATGGCTTCAAAAAGTCAAGCCATCATGAGAAGAAGTCAAGGTAAGGTGCTCATCATGAAAACCATCATGATGTAACAAGATGCAAAGAACCCCCTCCACTAATGCCTATTTGCAACAATGCAAATAAACCCTCCTCCACCAATCTTCGGCCAATGAACGATACAAAGGAAATCGGCCGAAACGAAAAGCAAATTGGCAACTCCAGAAAACTGGTCCCGTAATAAATTACAGGAAAACCCCGATACTGTGCATACACACCCGCATTTGTATTCCGACCGAAATACAAATGCAAAGAGACAAAATCTACACTGTACTATACTAGGATCCGGCTTAAAACAAAGCCGGCCAGTAATATCTGTTCGATCCTGATCCGTGCAATACCGCACGTATCTGATCGAACCCTGCCATATAACCATACGGCCTATAGTACAGACTGTCCGATCCTGATCCGTGCAATACCGCACGTATCTGATCGGACCTTGCCATATCTCCATACGGCCTCTACAACCTTTCGCCCGAAAGCTGAGTAACTGAATGTGGGGGACTCTAAAGACTCGTCAACACCATGGTTGTGGATTTAACCACTAGCACGTCAGAGGTATAAGCCAATACGTAACGGGCTACCAGGTATTGACTAAAAGGGACGTCTGTGAGCGAACTCAGCCTGACAACCCTACTGAGCCTGTCAGTGACAATATCCGTACAGTCCGGTCCGTTCGTCTATGAGCATCGCATGGCGGGCCTAGGGGGTTGGTAAAAGTCAGACCCCCAAAAGCGGTACAAGTCGTGTCGGAGTGTAGCCCAGAACACCCTGAGATACTACTGGAATACCTACCAGTAAATCTCCTTGCCTCGAACGAGGGCTTCGTGTAATGGCTCTCCTAGACACAGCACGACCTCACCCCCAATACCGGGAGAGACGAACCCCTGAAGATACGCTCACTGCCTCCATGTGGCTCGGGACTGTACCCAACTAAAACCTGTTTGCATGACTCCTTTGAGCCGTTGTAGGGTAGTAATCAAAGTACAGTGGGAACTCACACGAGACAAATGACGATCCCCAGGTCGATGAACTAACCTGCACACATGTCACCAGGGAACTGCCATCTGACGTCTGGTATAGGACCAACCAGCATGTTCCCGGCGAGTCCTGTCCGGTGTACTCATAACCCAATGAGCACCTGTATACATCTTAGGTGATCCAACTGACACCAGTGTCTTGTGAGACCGGCCACCGCCCCTTGTCGGGGTCTCGACTGTATACACTAGTCTACTATGGAGAATCGATGCCCTGTCTCGAAACTCTCACGACTAGGGACCTTTTAAGGATATGCTTATAGACCCCCAGCTCCCACTTATATGATCGCCCTCATACTGCTGGTGGTCAAGCAAGAATCCTAGGGGCTCTATCAACGTGTAATAGCGACGTGTCAGGTCACTTAAAACAGTACACGATGATAAAGGTGAACCAGATAGCATACTATCATCTCGAGTAAGACTGTCCTACCAGGATATGTCCTCCATCAATCATTACAATCACGTACCTGTGACCTAATAATTGACTCTGAGGGCACTATCTCCAACACATATAAGCAAGTAGGTATGATGCATTTCATAAGCGCAATGATCAACAACTCAATATCACATATCAAAACAATACCACTTAAGGTATATACAATTATAGCAAAATAGGCGGTATACATGTCAGTATGTGTGCATGGTGTACAGGTAACTGTAATCGAGTATGTGGGGGTACATGTCAATATGTATGCAGGATGTACAAGTAGCTATAGTAGGGTACAGATGAAATGGATTAAGGTTCGCTACCTCAACTATCCCTGCCCAATGCAATATCACATATGTAGGTGGTTAGTGCGTGTCATGGCAATTACTGACGATGTGGGTGTAGCATAAAATTTAGTGCTCGTGCAACATGAACCATCAGTAATGTGTTATATATCTAAAGGTACAACAGATACTACTATGCAATGACATTCATATGAAATTAACCAAAATGCAATAACATGCAGTTATCCTATCATATTAGCCCCGACGCATAGCGCCATACGGGCGATTTTCCCGTAGATGTTAAATCTACTCACCAATGGTCTCCAGCTATGAAAATCCGACCGCCTGCTTCCCCTTGTTCGCAGCGTCCGAAGTCCCTGGTTGCGACGCTACAAATTCATAAACACACAAATAGTGCAAACATCTCAGAATCGACTAATATAACGTAAAACTACACTTTAAACGACACACCAACACTAATCTAACTCACAAGTCTCCGTCTAGTGGCTAACATGCGTAACGATACCACAAAACCAAACTGAGTACAACAACTGCGCAAGATCACGATCCGTGTCGGATTACGTAACACGCGGATTCAAAACACTATTTTATAGGTAAATGATTCCAGATTTTTCATACTGCAATTACTAAAAAAGTAAACAGTACCAAACACCCCTAACCAACAGCAGACAACTACCCATAAAAACCAAACCCCAACTCCTCCCTACATAGTCGGCGTCGCCGGAATTCGCCAAAAGGTCGCCGGCCCATTCCGGTGGGGTGGTCCTCGTGTCCCAGGTGGTGTCTTAGGTTAACTAGTACATCACTATAATTTTGTTTGAATTTTCTGTAAAAATCCCAGGTCACAGCAGTTCACAGAGGCTCTAAAAGACACAAAAAAATACGATATGTCACGAATCGATATCTAATGTGTTCTAAACAATAACCAACGAGCTACACAACATAAAAACTCTAATTTACCAGATTAGGGATTATACCTAACAATCCTTGCTCCCAAGATCCAAGCTTTCCAAGCTCCAAGTGATCAAGAAGCAAAAACCAAGACTTGTAGTATTTTTGTGATATATTTCGGAAATTTGGGGATTTATGAGCTTAGAAATTGTTGCAAATGGAGAAAGAAAGATCAAAGGCAGAAGAATGAAGAAGAATTCGGCCAAGGGGGAAAGGAAAGGGTTTTGTGTGGAATTTCCTAGCTATTTCTCATGATTAATGCTCATAAATGCTTTCACATGCACATGCATGCACCTCACTCATTTCATTTCTTTTTCTTTAACTTTAAATCTAAAACCCATACAAATATCTAGATATAAAGAGAAGGGTTGAATTAACTCAAACTTAATAGTAGAAAAGATCACTAAAGTGAAATTTCCCAAAATGTGAATAGCGCATTAAAATAATATTAAAATTGGGAAAAATTCTAATTGAACCAAAACGTCCCAAATACCCCCAAAGCTTGCGCACTAGCTTTATTTTAGCTAAACTAGGTGCTGGCAAGTCTATATGGTCGTTTGAACACAGTCGGGTTAAAACGGAAAATACCGACAATTTAACCCTAAAACGGAAAAATTCGCATAACGATTTCTAAAACGTTACAATCTCCCCCCTTTATAGAAATTCGGTCCCCGAATTAAAATTAACTACTAAGCGTACCTTCAAAGAGATGAGGGAATTTCTTCCGCATCTCGCTCTCGGCCTCCCAAGTGATCTCCTCACTAGTAGGGCTACGCTAAAGAACCTTCACAGACGGCAAGACCTTTGACCGAAGTTTCTTCACCTGCCGATCCAAAATAACTACCGGCTGCTCGGTGAACGAAAGATCACGCTCAACCAGAACGGTCTCGTGCTGAATCCTGTGAGAAGGATCATGAAGGTATCTACGAAGCATCGACACATGGAAAACAGGGTGAACATCCGGAAAACTGGGCGGGAGCGCCAAACGATAAGCAACGGAACCCACTCGCTCAAGGATCTCGAAAGGACCAATAAATCTGGGACTGAGCTTCCCCCTCTTCCCAAATCGTATAACTCTCTTCATCGGAGAAATCCTCAGGAATACATGATCCCCCAATGCGAACTCAAGTATGTGACGACGAAGGTCGGCATAAGACTTTTGCCTGCACTGGGCTGCTCTCATCCTGTCCTGAATCAGCTGGATCTTCTCCGTAGTCTCCTGAACTAGCTGGGGTCCCAAAACCAGACTCTCACTAAGCTCGGTCCAACAGACTGGCGATCGACACTTCCTACCATATAAAGCCTCAAAAGGTGCCATCTGAATAGTCTCCAGAAAGCTGTTGTTGTAGGAGAACTCAATCAACGGCGAGTGACGATCCCAACTGCCACCAAAATCTAGCACACATGCACGGAGCATATCCTCCAGAGTCTTTATAGTCCACTCCGACTGACCATCGGTCTGTGGATGAAAAGCGGTGCTAAAACTCAACCGGGTACCCAAAGCTTCCTGAAGCTTCTGCCAAAGACGGCTAGTAAACTGGGTGCCTCTATCGGATACTATGCATGTGGGAACACCGTGCAAACGCACAATCTCATCTATATACAGCTGTGCATATTGAGCATACCCGAAAGTGTCGTTCACTGGAAGGAAGTGAGCCGCTTTCTTCAACCGGTCAACAATCACCCAAATGGAGTCATACCCTCTACTGGTCCTGGGTAGACCCACAATGAAGTCCATGGAAATCTGCTCCCATTTCCACTCCTGAATGGGTAAAGGTTGCAACTCTCCAGCCGGTCTCTAGTGCTCAGCCTTGACTTGCTGACAAGTCAGGCACCTCGAAACGAAGTCCGAAATATCGCATTTCATCCCATCCCACCAATAAAAGTCTCTCAAGTCACGGTACATCTTAGTGGAACCTGGATGAACGCTAAAGGCCGACTGATGTTCCTGCTCTAGGATTTCGCGTCTCAACCCATCAGCATCTGGTACACACAAGCGAGTCCCGCATCGTAGCACACCCTGGTCATCAATCATGAACTCCGAAACTGTACCATGTCGAACAAGCTCAAGAATCTCGGACAAACGGGCATCACTGGGTTGCGCCTCACGGATATGATCAAATAGTAGTGGACGGACGTGGACATGAGCAAACAGTCCCCCAGTGGAAGTGAACTTGAACTGCACTCTACCATCACACAAGAACTGCCAATCTGTAGAAGACTGACGCTGAACTGCGCTCAACTGGGATAAGCTACCTTCGGGCCTACGACTCAAAGCATCAGCTATCACATTCGTCTTGCCCGGGTGATAAAGGATCTCACAATCATAACCCTTCACTAGCTCCATCCATCGGCGCTGTCTCAGGTTCAGATCTCGCTGCTGGAAGATATACTTCAAACTCTTATGATCCGTGAAGATCTGACACGATTCCCCGTACAAGTAGTGTCTCCAAATCTTCACCGCAAAGACCACCGCGGCCATCTCGAGATCGTGAGTGGGGTAATTCTGCTCATGCTTCTTTAGCTGCCTAAAAGCGTAAGCAATCACTCTATCATGCTATATCAGAACACAACCAAGCCCCACTGGAGAAGCATCACAAAAAACAACATAGCCGCCCGATCTAGAAGGTAAAGAAAGAACTGGTGCTGTCGTCAACCGAGTCTTCAATTGCTAAAAACTCTGCTCGCACGCATCAGTCCAAAGAAAAGGAACTCCCTTCCGGGTCAGTCCAGTCAGCGGTGTAGCGATAATCGAGAAATCCTGCACAAAACGGCGATAATAACCTGCTAAGCCCAAAAAGCCGCGGACCTCAGTCACCGATACAGGTCTGGGCCAAAACTGTACAGCCTCGATCTTCCTTGGGTCCACAAGAATACCATCACCAGTCACCACATGACCCAGGAAGTCAACACTATCAAGCCAAAATGCGCACTTTGAGAATTTAGCATACAGCTGGTACTCTCTCAATATCTGCAAAGTAATTCTCAAGTGCTGCTCATGCTCCTCACGACTCCTAGAGTAGACCAGTATGTCATCAATAAACACTATAATAAAATGGTCGAGGAACGGCCTAAAAATCCGGTTCATCAGATCCTTGAACGCTGCTGGCGCATTGGTGAGTCCGAACGACATCACCAAAAACTCATAATGCCCATAGCGAGTATGAAAAGCAGTCTTCGGAATGTCATCATTCCGAACACGCAACTGATGATAACCCGAACGTAAATCAATCTTGGAAAAATGTTTCGCACCCTGGAGCTGATCAAATAAATCGTCAATGCGAGGTAAAGGATACCAGTTCCGCACCGTAACTCGGTTCAACTGACGATAATCTACAAATAGCCTCAAACTGCCGTCCTTCTTCTTGAAGAACAGAACAGGAGCTCCCCACGGCGAAACACTCGGACGCACAAGTCCCAAATCAAGCAACTCTTGCAATTGATCTTTAAGCTCTCTAAGCTCTGCCGGAGCCATCCGATAAGGCGGTATAGAAATAGGCTCCGTGCCAGGAATCAGATCAATCAGAACTCAATATCGCGCTCTGGCGGCAACCCAGGTAACTCATCGGGAAAGACATCGGGAAACTCTCGCACGGTAGGAACCTGGTCCAACGACTCCACTGTGGCTCCAGTATCATGAATGAAAGCCAAGAATCCCCGACATCCCCTCCTCAAAAGCCGACTAGCGCACAGGACAGAAATCAAACTGTGAGCGGCGGCACCACGGTCCCTCTGCACAACAAACACTGACTCGCCGGGAGTAACAATTACTCACAGTGGGTATCGGGATCCAACTATCATATAGAAGGTATGCAATCTCATTGCAAGTTTCAACACTTGAAACTCCCGATAAAGGTTTTTACCCCTAGCACCTATGACCTTAACTATGGTCAACAAATCATAAGTACTAGTCAAGTTCTACCCGTCATTTCGTGATTAATTAGACCAACCCACATGACCCTTAACTAAGGTCAACAAAGTCACGCGACTGTCCTAACTAATCGCATCATATGCGGTGTAGGAAGACATCACTTAGCTACCGTACACTGTGCCTTGACTATGGTCAACAAACACAGCACAAATACTAAGTACTCTACTTCCTAAAATGACGGAGGGTTGCGAATGGTTTTTGTGAAAACCTTTAACGCTTTGAACTTGATCTCGTTGCGGAATCAAATGGTTTTTAAATGGAATGTTTTTGAGGCTTTTCTAGTTTTGCTAAAGGGGTCACTCCCGGTGAAGGGATCGTCGGCCCTTTCCTCGTCGAATGAGGTGCGGGATATATCATATATATCACTGTGCAAAGCAGAAACTATAGAAGCAATCAAAAGACAAACCGAGTGTGTAGCATCTGCCAGTTATTGCTAAAGAAGTCACTCCCGGTGAAGGGATCTCGGTCCTTTCCTCATCGAATAAGGTGCAGGATGTTCTACAAGGAACACCGCGATGCAAAGCAAGAACTGTAGCTACCTGTTTTTATTTTGAAATTCGATTCCACAACATCAATTAGGTTTATTTTCTTTCATTAATCTCATTAATGAATATCCCATCATTTAATTCCACCTAAACATCACAGATAAATATAACGTACGCTTATGCCATCCGCATTCGCCTCGATGTCCCGTCTGCACTGTTAGGTTAGGTAACTAACAACAGAGCGGGGCAGGGCTAGCGCGGGTGTAAAACATAAGCAACGTCTATATAATATATCATATATACTATATACTACATCTATCTGAACAGAGCACAGAACATCGCATGATCACATCAGAAGTTACATATGAAATATTGGATATACTAGGACGTCCGTGTTTTCAATACGAGCCAGTATAAAACACGGATTCCACGGTCGTGATGAATAGCCAATCCCACACCCCTAGACCCCTACGAGAGTGACAAGTAACCCTACCAATTCTAGGGTTAGGAGACCCAGACTCGACTCCTCGAGTTGGTCTCCCACTGGACCCCAGAACCCGGTTACTTGTGCTCCCCTCCTTGCGTCTATCCTAGTGCAGAAAAGTAAATAATATACAAGTGGTGACAACATCCGCAACCTGGAAGTGCCCTAATAAAAGAATATTACATACAAGTTTTTACATGAATGAAAATGAAAAACACTCATCTCACATAAAAACCCCCGGCTATTCAAACACGACGATCCAATATAACATATCCAGCAACACATAACATCACATGTCATCAACGTAAGTAAATATGCGCATCCCAATTGTCGTTGACATATAGCAACGAAACCGGCGATATCACATATTACACTTACGGTCACAGAAAAGAAAGTGTAAAACTACAACAGTTGGAATCCGCAACCACCTCAGACATCGCATGCCTGACCAAATGAATTCTTTAGACATCGCATGCCTAACAATTATAAACCCCGCACTTTAGTCTCATTATCGAAAACACTTTTCAATATCAAGTCGGGCAATTCAACAAGATTCCCGAAAAACTGATCGAATGCTCGTCGCAAACTTTAGTAAGCGGCCGCACCCCCCGACGCCATCGACGAAGTGCACCAAGGCGGAACACCGCTATCGGGAGCACCCGAACGGATGCTTTCGGTGACGGGGTTCTCCTACAGTCACTTGGTCGGGGCTATGGGATGAGGCTGTCTATTAAGTTTACCCGGCGAGTATCCGCGTACACTACGTGATTGCGACGGACTTTTGATCACATCAAAATTCCGTGGCAACCGATCAAGTGAGACTAAAGTGCTATGTTTATAACATTCATTCAGTTATCACATAACTTTTGTGAATTTCAATTGTTGTATCACATTCCGGATAAACAGAAAATGTTAAACTTTCCGATTGAACATTCGAACACCCAAGTTTTCCCGAAACAGCTCAACACATGAAATAAGTCTAACAGCATTCAGTTCATGCCTCAGTACCAACGGTCCAGCCGTAGAAGGGTCAAGCCAACGCCTCACATGTGGCACGCCGTACTGCCCCAAACCCGAAGGTTCAAAAGGCAGTTCAAGATGGTCACATAATCGAGTTAAGGTTTGTTGTCTTCTAGAGGGACCATCGCGTTACTTGCACTACTTAGAACATCGTTAAACTATGGAAAAATCCAACAATTGGAAATTTCCCGGCAGGGGAAAAAGTGGGTATTTATATCCGGTCGAACTTTTTAACATATTACAAGATTATCCGGAAAAGCACACAGACAGAATTAGACAATCCGATCGATACACCGAGTCCCCAATACGACCCAGAAAATGCAACTCTGGAAAAAATTATTAAAATCCCCAGGAAAGCCAGCACAGACAACTAAGAATTACTGTGCAAAATTGGATGCACAAAACGACAAAATGGCCGCGGAACCGCCGCATGAGCATGCTCATGCCGCGGATCCGTGGCGACTTTATAGAATCAGGCCCTCAAATTTTACAGTAAGCCTTAGATCTTCCTGCTGATTTTTCTGAATATTTTTAATATACAAAAATCCACATTTTACAGAATTGTCCAGAGAGCATTTTTCAAGTCGGGGTTTTAGGTCGATCGGACTTCTAACTCCGTCGGGACTTCGCCTAAGGCTCTAGCTAGGCTCTGATACCACTGTAGGGTTCCTAGGCACACTAATGAAGTCTCACAAGTGATCAAACATGAACAAATCAAATTTTACGGGTGCCTACAAACCCTAATACGGATCGTTAACTAGATATATAGGCGAAGCAAGCATGTAATCGAATTAAATGCTAAGGGAAAGTGACTACAACCTTTGTAGATCCGGTCCACCACTTCCTAAGCTCCGCGATGATCTCCCTCCGCTGTCCAAATCGAACCCTTGACTCTAGCATTGGCATCATCGAAGAATGGGCGGGCTTGATCGTCGGTTCGATGCCGAAGATGATCTACGTCGAGGCATCACAAGAACAAGCTCCAACTTCACCAAGCTTTGAAAACTTGTGAAGTAAACACCCTATACAACTTGGCAAGAGGTAGAGGATGAAGAAATAGGAAGTGGGTAGACTTTAGAAGTGGATTTCTCACTTGATTTCACTAGTTGCCATTGATGGTCACTAGCTTTCTTCATGGAAGAAGAAGATGAAGAAGAAGAAGAAGATATGATAAGTCTTGAATTATTGGATAAATAAATCAATACTTATCATATATTAACCCTTGGTTAATTGTAGAGAATGGACCATGGTTAACTTGGATGGTTAGGGTTAAGCATGAGACAAGAATGGTGACTAAGTCAATGCTTCATGAAACTTCAACTAAAAACAAAAATAGCAACCATTCTTTTCTCATCTTTTCCAAAAATAAATAAATAAATAAATAAGTAAGAAAAAAGAAAACCCTAATCATAAACTTAACCATGGTTTAATTCTCTACACTTAACCAAGTAAACATGTATCATTAAACATGATACAATCATGCGCACAAATGTATATCACATATACAACTTGCACAATTGAAGTGAGAAAATCCATTTAAAGTGAACCAATACTAGTTGATGCAAAGTAATATATCAAATATATAATTCTACATTAAATCATTAAATCAACACTTGATTTAACGATCCGGTCATGTCGCATATAATCGGCTAGTATCCAATGTATCGGCTTATCGAATCAATCCTTGATTCGATAACCAGGTTATATCTCATACAACTATTCGACACATACATCGCGAGAGTGAAATACGGTATCACATACACGCATTATTCTCGGTCCCGCACATATCTCATATGCGCTCCTATTTCGTTTCGCTTGAGCCAGGAAACCTCTGTGTAGGACTCTAAAGACTCGTCAATACGCCAGTAGCAGATGATGATCATATCAAACACCCACAAGCCGCAAGCGGTCTGCTAAACGTAACGGCTACCCGGGTATTGAGCGATCAGAAGATCGATGAGCAAGCCCGCTCACACTCCTGTGAATCCAACCAGTAACACTTACCGTACAGTCCGGTCTGTTCGTCTGATATGTCGCATATCTCGCCTAGGGGTGGTAAACGTCAGACCCCAATAGCTCGATAAATCATGCTGATGTAGGGTCCATAACTAACGTGAAACTACTGATAACTCTTACCAGTATATCACTGCAACCCTGGCCAGGGATTTCCTGTTATGGCCAGTCGAGCATAGCACAACATCAACCCCCAATACCGGGAGAGACGAATCCCCTCCTATCGCTCATTGCCTCCATGTGAATCGGGACTGTACCCAAAAACCACCTGTTTGCACGACTCAGTAGAGCCGTGGTAGGGTGGAAATCAAAGCACAGTGGGAGACACACAAGACTCTATGACGATCTCGGGTCAACAGACTAAGCTGTACCAGTGTCACCAGAGAACTGCCATCTGACGTGAGGTATAATACCATCTGGGAGTTCTCGGCGAGTCCGTTCAGTGTACCCAGTCTCCACTGAGCACCCGTATACCATCTCTGATGTCAAACACCAATGGATATGGGATCATCCATCGCCCATCACATAGGTCGAGAAGATACACGCTAGTCTACTCTGGAATATCGATGCCCCGTCTCGATATTCCCACGACTAAGAACAATGAAGGATGTACTCATTGACTACCCAGGCCCCACTAGTATGATCTGCATCATAGTCCTGGAAGTCGGGTACACATCCTAAAGGCTTTATCAACATGTAATCAGAGAGACAGAAAGTATACACGTTATGATAAAGAGCAACCAGATAGCATACTATCATGTCGAGCAAGAAAGTCCTACCTATATATGTCCCAGCATCCACTACAATATACATCCAATGTACAGTAATGGCCTCTAGGGCATACATATAACTAACACTCACTGCCTCCATATGGCTCGGGACTGTACCCAAAACATACCTGTTTGCACGACTCCTTTGACCCGTAGTAGGGTATAAATCAAAGTACAGTGGGAACTCACACGAGACAAATGACGACCTCAGGTCGATGAACTAACCTGTACACATGTCACCAGGGAACTGCTATCTGACGCTAGGTATAATACCAACTAGCATGTTCCCGGCGAGTCCTGTCCGGTATACTCATAACCCAATGAGCACCTGTATACATCTTAGGTGATCCAACAGACACCAGTGGCTTATGAGAACGGCCACCGCCCGTCGTCGGGGTCTCGACTGTATACACTAGTCTACTCCGGAGTATCGATGCCCTGTCTCGAAACTCCCACGACTAGGGACACTTTAAGGATGTGCTTATAGACCCCAGCTCCCACATATATGATCACCATCATACTTCTGGTAGTCAAGCAAGAATCCTATGGGCTCTATCAACATCTACATGATGATAAAGACAGACCAGGTAGCATACTATCATCTCGAGTAAGACTGTTATATCGGTATAGGTCCTCCGCAATCATTGCAATCACGTGCCTGCGATCCAATAATTGACTTTGAGGGCAATATATCCAACATCCGCCACCTCGACCTCTCGGCACAAAACCCCCGTGACCACGACCTCTCTGAACAGGAGTCTGACGCGGCGCAACAACAGGAATAAGAGTCAACGCTCTCTGAAGCGGAGAAGGTGGTAAGGTAACCTGGGGTACTGCTGGCCCTCTCTGACGCACCACGGTGCAATCCCGAATAAGGTGATGTAGACTGCCACACCCAAAGCACCCATAAGATGGTTGCTGGCCCTCCTGAGAGTAAGAGATGAATAACTGGCCCCGTCCCATATCTCTGCTACTCCCCGAGTCTGAAGGAACTCTGCCTCGGCGTGCAAACCTCTGTCTCCATGCTGGTACATCCGTACGAGTCCTCTTCGGTTCCGGAACAACCGATGACTCAGCTAGACGCTCCTCCATTAATAGGGCTGCATCAACAGCTGCCGCATACGTGTCGCAATGCTGAATGCTGATGGCTAGGAACAACTGGGTAAGCAGGCCTCGAACAAACCTCTTCACCCTCATATCCTCAGTCGCCACCTGTTCAGACCATAATATTGCATTATTATATTCCCCATTCTTATATATTTTACAAATAAACGGGTGCTTTTGACGCATGTCTGCTACATGTTACAGGTTACAGGTTCTGGGACAAAAAACAGTGAAAACAATGAAAAGACAATGCAAAAGTGGACTTTGACCAACAAACAGAAGACTCTTGATAAAGCCTACAAAAATATCAGTTTACAAAGAACAAAGGGCAGCGCAAGGTCCAAGATTACAAAGCGAACGGGTAGGAGTCCACTACAATGTTCACTGGAAATTTGGAAGAGAACCAGAACCTAAACTGAGAAAAGATATATAGAAATAAGAAGCCCAAGCCACCAGAAATAAGCCCAAGAAAATGCAAAGCCTAATTCTACTTTTTGGCCGCGGAACCGCGGCCAAACCAGGCCTTGGGCCGCGGTTCCGCAGCGGGCTTAAGGGAACAGTGAATTAATTTTTATCAAATTGTGAGGCGGCTTTGACTAGGTCTTTTTTTAGGGGTATTTTTGTAATTTCAGACATGCGAAACAAATGTAACCCTAGGGTTTCCTATTCTTTATAAATAGGAACTCTAATCATTGTAATTCCTCATGCCTCCCTTTAACGAATAAAATTTAGAAATCTTTTGGAGAGCATCGGTGTCTCTCTTTAATTCAGAAATTCAGATCTGACAACCCTGTGTTGATGTTTGGAGAGAGCCATCTGTAAGTAATTTAATTTCTTGCCCTAGTGTAAATTTCAATTCCTTGCCCTAGGTAGATTTAATTTCATGCCCTAGGAACTTGTTTAGGGTTTAGCTTTGAGGAAGGATTTTGAGAGATGAGATCTCTCATCCCTTTCTTACCCACCAAATATTCACAATAGGACTTCATGCATACACGCACATACCGCGCCCTACGGCATCCTACCCCTCGAGGTAACGATGACACCGTAGTGTAAAGGCCCGGTTGAGGTGTTTTCCATGGAGGTTAGGGTAAGGATCTCTAAAGGAAGGACAAGAACCTAGAGGAAGGAACACCTTCCCGAATGGATCTAATCCCCTTTATTGATAATTACCATAACTCCTAACAGATCTTCATTCGGGTATTGAAAGCGGTGAGATTTAATTACATTTCCAAACCATCCCTAAACCTAGCCCTAGCAAGAGTAGATCTAGATAATTGCCCTAGGATAATTTAGATTTTTAGATTTAATAATCTGTCCGAACACCTTTCGGAATTAACTCGTAAGAACGAATCGGAAATTCACAACATCCCTGTGGACCGACCCGTACTCACCGGCTAGCTTCATGCGACGCCGTTCTTGATTGCGGTTACAAATATTTTTGATCTATCTTTTAGAAAGCGCAAGCACGCTAAATCACTCAATCACCACCAGGTACGGAGCATACACAGACAGCTCGATAAACAGTACATCATACTCAGACACCGTCATCCCCGGAGTCTGACGTAACGACTCAAATTTGCGCGCTCGTGCATCTCTGACGCTCGGTGGAAGAAAAAGGGCGAGAAACGACGTCACAAACTCAGCCCAGGTCATAAGAGCAAGACCAACGGCTCTGCCCCTCTCCAACGACTCACACCACTTCTGGGCCATACCCTCCAGCCGGAAACTCGCAAACTCCACCCATCTCTCGTTGGAGCATCGGAGCGAACGACAAATCCTGGCCATCCGGTCAATAAACGACTGCGGATCCTCAATAGTATCTGTGCCAGTGAACACCGGAGGCCTCAGCCTCATAAACTCTGTCAGTGACACGGTAATAACCTCCGGAGCTGTAACTGCAACTGCTGGAACAGTAGGTACCATCATGGTCCCTGCAACGGGTAGAACAACTGCCTGCCCCTGCGCTCGAATGGCCTCTACTAAAGTCCCCATCATCTGGCGCAGGTCCTGCATGCCAGCCCCAATCATAGCAATATGCTCCGGTACAACAGGCGTACCGCCCTGGTCAGTCCTCGCCTCAGACGAGTCAACTCTGACCTCGGCCCTTGCGGCCGCTCTATGTGCCCCGTAGTATTTGGCGGCATAGGCTGGAAATTGAAACAAGATTCGATAAGGAAACAGGAATCGAATCACAAAAATATATATCATTACGGAAGAATATCAATCAATAAGTTCTAAGGTCACTTAGGCGGAGTACCGTGTCATAAGTATGCCGCGGAACATACACACGCTACGTCACTCTGCTTAAGCTACCTAATCCATCATGCCAAGGTCATCCTACACTCCGAAAGGTAAAACCTAGCACTCTGATACCAATTTTGTCACGACCCAAAATTTGGCCCGTAACCGGCACTTAAACTACGTAACGTCTATAGGCATACGCAGCTTAAATAAGCCGAAACCCAGAAATCTAAACCACCCAAAACTGGATCAACGGAGAAAAACATAGTTTTTAAATGTTTAGAAAATCACAAGTAAAATCTCTAACTCTAGTTTTCTTTTTTAAAAATTTTGGCAGCACCTCCTTTGTAAAAACTAGCCCCGAAAACGGGTACAACATAGATAAAATATATAACATCCCAAATGGGAGAAAAATCACGCCCAACGGCGGAGACAATCACCACAACATGTATACGACGCCGAAGCGAAGAATATAAAGGAAAACTGCATAAAGAAGTAAACTTTTCAACAAAACCAGCTCCCACGAGCACGGCACCCAAAGTCACCAAAATAATACAGCACTGAATCCTCACAAGTCGTCTCTAAGTCATATACAAACAGTGGTAGATGGAGAATACTAGATCCAACAAAAATATATACAAGCAGATAACCGCAAACCCACCTAAAAGCAAAGGCCTCACTGCCTAACGTAGCGATATCCGCAAAAGTAGAAATGATAAGACGCCCTGCCGCGACTACTCTGAGGGTAAGTCCTGCAAAACACTGTGGCACAATGGGGGTGAGTTGCCAACTCGTGAATAGTAAATAACATCATACTGTAATCGCAAGTACGCACGAATAGCGATTAATCTATCACACGTAATCCGATGGCATAAGTATGACAATATGAAAATTCAATTATCATGTAAAGGTACATCATCAAGGTACTACAACTACATGAAACAATGCATATCAACAAAATCCTGAGTATGGGATGATATACTATAAAATCTCATGCAAAATCATCAGCATGGAAAAACACCAGAGTCACTCACTGACACATTAAATCCCAAATCTTCAGGCACCGCATCCTCAGATCGGCCCTCACATGTAAGTCTCATGGAACCTGAATGTCTAACATCGACACCCGAAACATCATGAAAACATATACCTGTATGTGTGTGTGTGTGTGTGTGTGTGTGTGTGTATATAAGTATGAGGATATCTGCCCCGTATGTCCACCGACGATACGTAAAAATCATGGAAAAACTTGAGTGTCTAACATCGATACTCAAACATCATGAAACCCATGTCTAGCATCGACACGTAAATCCTCATAACTCAGGCGCTGTCATCGCAACTGGCCCTGACGATATATCATACAACACTCCGGTCGGTATCTCCACGATAACCGCCGAGTCCAAATACAATCACCGGTAGGTAGTGGTCCCTCTGCCAGGCTTATCATCTACACCACGAAATCACCACTCGCCCCGGGGTACCATACCGGGTCCACCATGTACCCGCAGACGATGCCTCCCGCTCCTCGAATCGGGTATCACAAGCCAAATCTCAGAACCGAGAAATCACATGGTGGACGCACTGAAATATCATATCAAGAGAAATCGGGTTTTCAAACAATACATAGATTTCTTGAAATACCCCCACGGTTCTCAAATCCATAAATCATATGAAATCCATATCTCAATGCGTAAATCCATTAAACTGATATATGCATCATAAAACAACAATATGAGTATATCAAGGGAAAGCTGCTCTTTTAAATGAATCTTCCTTTAAAAATATATCTTGTGGTTCCCAAAATCCTCCAAAAAACAAATACAGCATCATATGAAGAGTATACGTGAGTGTAGCAAGGTTTAAGTATCTACATGTAAGCAAGTAGGTATGATGCATTTCATAAGCGCAATGATCAACAACTCAATATCACATATCAAAACAATACCACTTAAGGTATATACAATTATAGCAAAATAGGCGGTATACATGTCAGTATGTGTGCATGGTGTACAGGTAACTGTAATCGAGTATGTGGGGGTACAGGTCAATATGTATGCAGGATGTACAAGTAGCTATAGTAGGGTACAGGTGAAATGGATTAAGGTTCGCTACCTCAACTATCCCTACCCAATGCAATATCACGTATGTAGGTGGTTAGTGCGTGTCATGGTAATTACTGACGATGTGGGTGTAGCATACAATTTAGTGCTCGTGCAACATGAACCGTCAGTAATGTGTTATATCTAAAGGTACAACAGATACTACTATGCAATGATATTCATATGAAATTAACCAATATGCAATAACATGCAGTTATCCAATCATATTAGCCCCGACGCATAGCGCCATACGGGCGATTTTCCCGTAGATGTTAAATCTACTCACCAATGGTCTCCAGCTATGAAAATCCGACCACCTGCTTCTCCTTGTTCGCAGCGTCCGAAGTCCCCGCTTGCGACGCTATAAATTCACAAACACACAAATAGTGCAAACATCTCAGAATCGACTAATATAACGTAAAACTACACTTTAAACGACGCACCAACACCAAACTTACTCACAAGTCTCCGTCTAGTGGCTAACGTGCGTAACAATACCACAAAACCAAACTGAGTACAACAGCTGCGCAAGATCACGATTCATGTCGGATTACGTAACACGTGGATTCAAAACACTATTTTATCGGTAAATGATTCCAGACTTTTCATACTGCAATTACTAAAAAAGTAAACAGTACCAAACACCCCTAACCAACAGCAGACAACTACCCACAAAAACCAAACCCCAACTCCTCCCTACATAGCCGGCGTCACTGGAATTCGCCAAAAGGTCGCCGGCCCATTCCAGTGGGGTGGTCCTCGTGTCCCAGGTGGTGTCTTAGGTTAACTAGTATATCACTATAATTTTGTTTGAATTTTCTGTAAAAATCTCAGGTCACAGCAGTTCACAGAGGCTCTAAAAGACACAAAAAAATACGATATGTCACGAATCGATATCTAACGTGTTCTAAACAATAACCAACGAGCTACACAATATAAAAACTCTAATTTACCAGATTAGGAATTATACCTAATAATCCTTGCTCCCAAGATCCAAGCTTTCCAAGCTCCAAGTTATTAAGAAGCAAAAACCAAGACTTGTAGTATTTTTGTGATATATTTTGGAAATTTTGGGATTTATGAGATTAGAAATTGTTGCAAATGGCGAAAGAAAGATCAAAGGCAGAAGAATGAAGAAGAATTCGGCCAAGGGGGAAAGGAAAGGGTTTTGTGTGGAATTTCCTAGCTATTTCTCATGATTAATGCTCATAAATGCTTTCACATGCACATGCATGCACCTCACTCATTTCTTTTCTTTTTCTTTAACTTTAAATCTAAAACCCATACAAATATCTAGATATGAAGAGAAGGGTTGAATTAACTCAAACTTAATAGTAGAAAAGATCACTAAAGAGAAATTTCCCAAAATATGAATACCGCATTAAAATAATATTAAAATTGGGAAAAATTCTAATTGAACCAAAACGTCCCAAATACCCCCAAAGCTTGCGCACTAACTTTATTTTAGCTAAATTAGGTGCTGGCAAGTTTATATGGTCGTTTGAACACAGTCGGGTTAAAATGGAAAATACCGACAATTTAATCCTAAAACGGAAAAATTCGCTTAACGATTTCTAAAACGTTACATCTTTAAATGCATAGCTAATGAAACATGAAAATGCAAGTGGATTATACTAGAGTTGAAAACATGTTTCGTCTTTTAAAAATTTGTGCAGCGCTTCCCTTATAAATTTTGATCCAGAAACATATACACAACAATATATAGACATCCCCAAGCGGGAGCTAGCTCTTCACCAACTGGAAGAATCACAACCACGCAATAACCGATATACGACGCCCAACGGCGAAGAATCAACCCAGAAAGAACAATTAAAGAAGCAAGACATCAAAACTCAAGAAAGCGATCATAAACCCATCGCTCTAAGTCTCGCACAAAACCCAAATCTGACTAGGTCTACTAATATACAATGTCTAGTCTCTGATTTGATTTGATGAATTTTATCTAGATACAATATAATATAACAGTTCAAGAGTGGGCACGATCCAACATGTGTCCCACCTACCAAAGCAAACACCCTGGATGAAGCTGTGTGCCAGCAATACCGCAACTGTGTAGGGTTCCTAGGCACACTAATGAGGTTTCACAAGGCATCAACCATGCCAATTTCAAATTTTACAATTGCCGAGAAACCCTAATACGGATCGTTGACTAGAATTTTAGGCGATAAAAGAAACTAGTTAACAACTTAACTACAAGAACGGAAATACAACCTTTGTAGATCCGGTCCTCCACCTCCATAGCTCCGCAATGAAGTCTCCTCGCTGTCCAAATCGGATCTTGGACTCTAGCGTCGGCTTCATCGGAGAAATGGGCGAGCTAGGTCATCGACTACGATGCCGAAGATGATCTACGTCGAGACATCACAAGATCAAGCTCCCACTTCACCAAGTCATGAAACTTGAGAAGAAAACACCTTATACTACTTGGCAAGAGGTAGAGGATGAAGAAATAGGAAGTGGGTTCACTTTAGAATTGGATTTCTCACTCTTTTTCTCACTTTGCAATTGTTGGTAGCAAGCTTCTTCATGTGAAGAAGAAGAAGAAGATGAAGATGAATATTATGATAAGTTCTTTTCAAAAAAGAAAATAAAAGGATACTTATCATAAACCAACCATGGTCAAGTATAGAGACTAAACTAAGGTTAGGTCAATGGTTAGGTTAGGTATGAAGACAAAAATGGTCACTTGGTCAAAGCTTCATGAAGCTTCAACAAGCTTCATCATTTTAAAGCAACCATTTTCTCTTTACATGCCTTAAAAGGAAATAAATAAATGGATATGAAAATCAAAACCCTAACCATTTAAACAACCATGGTTTAATCTTTACACAAAGTCAAGTAAACATGTATCATCAAACATGATACATCCAAGTGCACAAAAGTATATCACATATACAACTTGTGAACTTCAAGTGAGAAAATCCATTTAAAGTGAACATATACTAGTTAATGTAAAGTAATGTATCAAATATATAATTATGCATTAATACATTAAATCAACACTTGATTCAATGATCCGGTCATGTCGCACACAACCGACTAGTATACAATGTATCGTTTTATCGAATCAATCCTTGATTCGATAACTAGGTTATATCGCATACAACCATTCAACACATTCATCGCGAGAATGAAATACGGTATCACATACACGCATTATTCTCGGTCCCGCACATATCTCATATGCGCTCCTATTTCGTTTCGCTTGAGCCAGGAAATCTCTGTGTAGGACACTAAAGACTCGTCAATACGCCGGTAGCAGATGATGATCATATCAAACACCCACAAGCCGCAAGCGGTCTGCTAAACGTAACGGCCACCCGGGTATTGAGCGATCAGAAGATCGACGAGCAAGCCCGCTCACACTCCTGTGAATCCAACCAGTAACACTTACCGTACAGTCCGGTCTGATCGTCTAATATGTCGCATATCTCGCCTAGGGGTGGTAAACGTCAGACCCCAATAGCTCGATAAGTCGTGTCGATATGAGGTCTATAACAATTCGAGAAACTACTGGTAACACTTACCAGTAAATCTCAGCAACCCTGGCCATGGATTTCCGGTTATAGCCAATCAAACACAGCGCAACATCAACTCCCTATACCGGGAGAGACGAATCCCCTCCTATCGCTCATTGCCTCCATGTGATTCGGGACTGTACCCAAAAACCACCGTTTTGCACGCCCTCTTGGACGTGGTAAGGTGGAAATCAAAGCACAGTGGGAACCACACATGACTCTATGACGATCTCGGGTCAACAGATTACTCTGTACCAGTGTCACCAGAGAACTGCCATCTGACGTAAGGTATAATACCATCTGGGAGTTCTCGGCGAGTCCGTCCAGTGTACCCAGTCTCCACTGAGAACCCGTATATCATCTCTGATGTCAAACACCAATGGATATGGGATCATCCATCGCCCATCTGTATGGGTCGAGAAGGTATACGCTAGTCTACTTTGGTATATCGATACCCCGTCTCGATACACCCACGACTAAGGACTTTGAAGGATGTACTTATAGACTATCTGTCCCCACTAGTATGATCTGCATCATAGTCCAGGTAGTCAAGTACACATCCTAAGGGCTTTACCAACATGTAACAGAGAGACAATCAGTATACACGTTAAGGTAAAGAGCAACCAGATAGCATACTATCATGTCGAGCAAGAAAGTCCTCCCTATATATGTCCCAGCATCCACTACAATATACATCCTATGTACAGTAATGGCCTCTAGGGCATACATATAACTAACAATCTCCCACTTGCACTAGGGCCATCTGTAGCAGTGGTTGCAGTATCTCATACTCAACCATCCCATAAAAATCTCTCTCTGGGAATAGGCCTTTGTGAGTGGATCCGCCGTGTTGTCCTCTGAGTCTACTCTCCTAACCTCGATCACCCTGGAGATCAACCATCTCCATGATCAGGTGATACTGCCTTAGAATATGTCTGGATCACTGATGGGACGGGCGTTCCATGGCATAAGCCACAACTCCATTCTCACACAATGGGAGGAACTAAGTTCATCTTATGAACAAATATACATCCAGACTGCCTCTTTGGTAGCATCTCAAGTAGCGATGTATCCTGCCTTTATCGTCTAGTTAGCCACGGTATCTAGCTTGGAACTCTTCTTGTTAGTTATATGTATGCCCTAGAGGCCATTACTATACATAGGATGTATATTGTAGTGGATGCTGGGACATATATAGGGAGGACTTTCTTGCTCGACATGATAGTATGCTATCTGGTTGAACTTTACCTTAACGTGTATACTGATTGTCTCTCTGTTACATGTTGGTAAAGCACTTAGGATGTGTGCTTGACTACCTGGACTATGATGCAGATCATACTAGTGGGGACATGGTAGTCCGTAAGTACATCCTTCAAAGTCCCTAGTCGTGGGTGTATCGAGACGGGGCATCGATATACCAGAGTAGACTAGCGTATACCTTCTCGACCCATACAGATGGGCGATGGATGATCCCATATCTATTGGTGTTTGACATCAGAAATGATATACGGGTGCTCAGTAGAGACTGGGTACACTAGACGGACTCGCCGAGAACTCCCAGATGGTATTATACCTCACGTCAGATGGCAGTTCTCTGGTGACACTGGTACAGAGTAGTCTGTAGACCCGAGATCGTCATAGAGTCTTGTGTGGTTCCCACTGTGCTTTGATTTCCATCTTACCACGTCCAAGAGGGCGTGCAAAACGGTGGTTTTTGGGTACAGTCCCGAGTCACATGGAGGCAATGAGCGATAGGAGGGGATTCGTCTCTCCCGGTATAGGGAGTTGATGTTGCGCTGTGTTCGATTGGCTATAACAGGAAATCCCTGGCTAGGGTTGCTGAGATTTACTGGTAAGTGTTACCAGTAGTTTCTCGAACAGTTATAGACCTCATATCGACACGACTTATCGAGCTATTGGGGTCTGACGTTTACCACCCCTAGGCGAGATATGCGACATATCAGACGATCAGACCGGACTGTATGGTAGTGTTACTGGTCGGATTCACTGGAGTGTGAGCGGGCTTGCTCGTCGATCTTCAGATCGCTCAATACCCAGGTGGCCGTTACATTTAGCAGACCGCTTGCGGCTTGTGGGTGCTTGATATGATCATCACCTGCTGCCGGCGTATTGACGAGTCTTTAGAGTCCTACACAGAGGTTTCCTGGCTCAAGCGAAACGAAATAGGAGCGCATATGAGATATGTGCGGGACCGAGAATAATGCGTGTATGTGATACCGTATTCCATTCTCGCGATGAATGTATCGAAAGGTTGTATGCGATATAACCTAGTTATCGAATCAATGGTTGGTTCGATAAGCCGATACATAGAATACTAGTCGGTTATATGCGATATGACCGGATCGTTAAATCAAGTGTTGATTTCATGATTTAATACATAATTTTATATTTGATATATTACTTTGCATTAACTAGTAATGGTTCACTTTAAATGGATTTTCTCACTTGGTTTGTGCAAGTTGTATATGTGATATACTTTTATGCACATGTTTGTATCATGTTTGATGATGCATATTAACTTGGTTAAGTGTAAAGATTAAACCATGGTTTACTTAATGATTAGGGTTTTGATTATCTTATTCATTTATTTATATATTCATTTTGGAAATTATTTAAGGATGGTGGCTTATTTTGTTTTATGTTGAAGTTTCTTGAAGCTTTGATCAAGTCAACCATTCTTATCTCTTCCTTAACCCTAACCATCATATCTAACCATGGTCCATTCTCTACACTAAACTAAGGTTAATATTATGATAAGAATGGATTTTATTTTCTATTTTAATTATTCTTATCATAACAATATTCATCTTCTTCATCTTCTTCTTCATTGAAGAAGCTTGCTTCATCAATGGTGATTGATGAAAACAAGTGAGAAATCCAATTCTAAAGTCTACCCACTTCCTATTTCTTCATCCTCTACCTCTTGCCAAGTAGTAGAGTGTGTTTTCTTCACAAGTTTCTTGACTCGGTGAAGGTGGAGCTTGATCTAGTGATGCTTCAACGTAGATCATCTTCGGTACGTTGTCGATGACCTAGCCCGTCCATTCTCCGATGAAGCCGACGCTAGAGCCCGGGATCCGTCTTGGACAGCGAGGAGACTTCATTGCGGAGCCGTGGAGGTGGAGCACCGGATCTACAAAGGTTGTATACTGTATTCTCATAGTTAAGTGTTAACTAGTTAGCTTTTTCGCCTAGTTTTCTAGCAAACGATCCGTAGTCGGGTTTCTCGGCACCTAGAATTTTTGAAATTGGCATGGTTGATGCCTTGTGAGACCTCATTAGGATGCCTAGGAACCCTACAGTGGTATCAGAGCCTAGCTAGAGCCTTAGGCGAAGTCCAGACGGAATTTGAAGTCCGAACGAACCCGAAACCCCAAACCAAACTTGCTCTCTGTCCTTTTCTCAAAAATGTGGATTTTTTGGAATTAAAAATATGCATAGAAATGTGCAGGAAATTCTAAGAAAAACTGGAGAAAACGACAACCTAATTCAACAGTACTGCCGCGTAACCGCGGCGTTGACCCCCCTTTTGCGGCGGTTCCGCGGCCTTATGTAATGATTAGACTGTGTTTTTTCTTCAGTTGTTTCTGTTGGTGTTTCTTGTGTGTTCTGGATGTTTTTAATATTTATTACAGAGTTGTATTTTCTGGGATTGATTTGGGGATTCGGTGTTTCGATCGGAGTATCAAATTTTGTCTGTGTGGCTTTCCGGATAATTTTTAGAATATGTTAAAAGATTCGACCGGATATAAATACCCAATTTTTCTCCTGTCGGGAAATTTCCAAGTGTTGGATTTTCCCGTAGTTTAACGACGTTCTAAGTAGTGCAAGTAACTCGATGGACCCTCTAGAAGACAACAAACCTTAACTCGATTATGTGACCGTCTTGAACTGCCCTTTGAACCTTCGGGTTTGGAGCAGCACGGCGTGCCACATGTGAGGCGTTGGCTTGACCCTTCTACGGCTGGACCGTTGGTACTGAGGCACGAACGGAATGTTGTTAGACTTATTTCATGTGTTGAGCTGTATCGGGAAAACTTGGGTGTTTGACTGTTCGATCGAAAAGTTTAACATTTTCTGTTTATCTGGAATGGGATACAATAATTGGAATTCAAAAAAGTTATGTGATAACTGAATGAATGTTATAAACGTAGCACTTTAGTCTCACTTGATCGGCTGCCACGGAATTTTGATACGATCAAAAGTCCGTCGCAATCACGTAGCGTACGCGGATACTCGCCGGGTAAACTTAATAGACAGCCTCACTCCAAAGCCCCGACCAAGTGACTGTAGGAGAACCCCGTCGCCGAAAGCATCCGTTCGGGTGCTCGCGGTAGCGGTGTTCCGCCTTGGTGCACTTCGTCGACGGTATCGGGGGTGCGGCCGTCTACTGAAGTTTGCGACGAGCATTCGATCAGGATGTTGGGAATCTTGTTGAATTGCCCGACTTAATATTGAAAAGTGTTTTCGATAATGAGACTAAAATGCGGGGTTTATAATTGTTAGGCATGCGATGTCTAAGGAATTCATTTGATCAGGCATACGATGTCTGAGGTGGTTGCGGATTCCAACTGTTGTAGTTTTACACTTTCTTTTCTGTGACCGTAAGTGTAATATGTGATATCGCCGGTTTCGTTGCTATATGTCAACGACAATTGGGATGGACATATTTACTTACGTTGATGACATGTGATGTTATGTGTTGCTGGATATGTTATATTGGATCGTCGTGTTTGAATAGCCGGGGGTTTTTATGTGAGATGAGTGTTTTTCATTTTCATTCATGTAAAAACTTGTATGTAATATTCTTTTATTGGGGCACTTCCAGGTTGCGGAAGATGTCACCGTTTGTATATTATTTACTTTTCCGCACTAGGATAGACCCAAGGAGGAGGGCACAAGTAACCGGGTTCTGGAGTCCAGTGGGAGACCAACTCGAGGAGTCGAGTCTGGGTCTCCTAACTCCAGAATTTGTAGGGTTGCTTGCCGCTCTCGTAGGGCTCTTGGGGTGTGGGTTTGGCTATTCATCGCGACCGTGGAATCCATGTTTTATACTGGCTCGTATTGAAAACACGGACGTCCTAGTATATCCAATATTTCATATGATTCTTCTGCTGCGATATCTATGATGTGATCATATGATGTTCTGTGATAGATACAGTATATAGTATATATGATATATTATATAGACGTTACTTATGTTTTACACCCGTGCTAGCCCTGCCCCGCTCTGCCGTTAGTTACCTAACCTAACGGTGCACGAGGGGACATCGAGGCGAATGCGGATGGCATAAGTGTACGTCGTATTTATCTGTGATGTTTAGGTACTTAAATGATGGGACTTCATTAATGTGATTAATGAATTAAAAGAAACCTAAGATGTTGTAGAATCGAATTTCAAAATAAAACAGGTAGCTACAGTTCTTGCTTTGCACAGCGGTATATGTGATATATCCTGCACCTTATTCGATGAGGAAAGGACCGAGATCCCTTCACCGGGAGTGACTCCTTTAGCAATAACTGGCAGATGCTACACACTCGGTTTGTCTTTTGATTGCTTTTAAGTGTTTTGCTTTGCACAGTGATATATACGATATATCCCGCACCTCATTCGACGAGGAAAGGACCGACGATCCCTTCACCGGGAGTGACTCCTTTAGCAAAACTAGAAAAGCCTCAAAAGCGCTCCATTTTAAAATCATTTGATTCTACAGCGATATCAAGTTCATTACGCAATAGGTTTTCAGAAAAACCTGTCGTAGCCCTCCGTCATTTCAGATACGTACTAGTTAGTATTCGTGCTGCGGTTGTTTGGCCTCCGTCAAGGCGTAGTGTACGGTAGCTAACTAGTGCTTATCTGCTAGCATATGATGCGATTGGATTAGGGTATTCGTACGGCGTTGTTTGGCCTCCGTCAAGGGTCGTGCGGGTGGGTTTAATTCAATCAGGAAATGACGGGTTGAACTTGACTAGCGGACTATGGGTTGTTTGGCCTCCGTCAAGGTCATAGCGAGCTAGGGGCAAAATATTACCGGGAATTTCAAGTGTTGAAATTTGCAATGAGATTGCATACCTTCTATGAGATAGTTGGATCCCGATACTCGCTGCGAGTAAGAGTTACTCCTGGGAGAGTTTTATACATTACAATTAGCCGATCAAGTAGGTGTCTAGAAAGGTGTTAATGAGGTTACGCCTCTGGGAAAACGAGGTTTACATTAATTAGGTTTGTGCGAAAGCACGGGGGACCTCCCTCAAAGTACCGACACTGGCCTGGCTGAAAGATTGGCGAACTTGTAGTGTGTAATTAATCCCGGCTAGTCTTTCCTTTTAGGGTTTGAAGGAAGATTTGATAAAAAGCAGTGGGAGCCATCCTGATTAGATAAAATAAAAACCAATCTATTCTTGCAAGAGCGCACGCTGAGTGTTTTCTTCTCTCTCTCTCCAGGTAGCGACCATATCACGCCTTAATCAAGATAATAATACGGAATATTGACCGAACCCGCTTGTTATACTGAGCTGGGGAACGTTGGTCCCGCTCCAACTAATAATTGTTATAAGACAGAGCAGGAAATTGGGGATTACCAGAATTCCCGTGCCGCCCAAACGAAGAGAATGCATGCTGATGCATCATCTTCGGGTGTGTTCATTACAGAGAACTGTTTCTCAGTATCCTTTACGTCCTGGGTATGTGATACCAGATCAGGATCCCAGATATGTAATCTGTTACATAGGGCTACAGAAAGGTAGAGAACTGAGAACGGGTGATAAGTTTCATGAGGCAGAAAACGGGGCAAGTGTTGCAGCCAAGTCTGTTGGTCACTGTCACCCTGTATTACAATACATTGATTCTGAACGAATGTTGTTAGATACCGAACCTGATATACAAAATCATATCAGTCTCTTTATTAGTAAAGAAATGATAAAATTTTGTATTGTTGGATAATGTTTTGAACATTTCCTATATCAAAAGTTGATCGGTTCAGGCACGTTATCTAAAAGCATTAATGTTCTAAATCAAACTACAGTTCTTTAGTATACGGAACACACACAAGAGGAAGAGTTCAGAAATGAGCGAATCCTTCTTGAGGCATTGTAGACTAGGTCATATCAATGCGACCCGACTGGCTAGAGTTACATATAGATGCATATTTAAATCAGTTTGAATTTACATCTTTGAAACTCGCCAGTCATGTCACAAAGATAAGATGACCATAGCTCCGTTTACTGGAAACAGAGAAAGAGTTAATGAACTCTTAGGATTGATACATGTTGATGTATGTAGGTCCCCTGTCTACACATGCCAGGACTGGTTCTTTATACTTCATTACGTTCTCTGATGATCTCTTTAGATTCAGACATATGTTCCTGTTGACACACAAGTCCGAACCTTTTGAGATATTCACAGAATATAAGTTAGAAGTAGAGAACCAATAAGGGTACAAGTATTATGTCCTTTGATGTGATCAGGGAGGAGAATACTTGAGCACGGAAATCCTGAACTATTTTAAAGGAGAATGAGATTCTCTCTCGGCATTACTCCTCCGTATACACCATAGGACGATGGTATATCGAGGCGGAGCAATAACACCCTATGTGATAAGGTGTGCTCTATGATGAGTACTACTGAGTTACCTTTTTCCTTCTGGGAGTTATGCGCTTGAGAAGTTGCATACCTATTGAATACGGTTCGAATCAAATCAGTTGCCTACCACTCCATATGAGATATGGAAAGGGAAGAGCCCATGTCTTAAGCTAGTTAAGATTTGGAGTTGTCCGGCCTATGTCTGAAAGCAAAATCCGGACAATCTCGAGGCAAGGTCTGTAATGTAGAACTGGAAAGGTTCCAGCTATACAAACTACAGCTGATGATTTGAAAGAACCATAGGATTCGATAGTTACCAACGAACCTCAACCTCTCCGCCGATCTAGTAGGGTTCCTCACCCACCTGAGAGATACTTCTGTTTCTCTATGACAGTGGGAGCGAGGATTGCATCATGAGATGATGACCCAACTAAGTTCGAGCTGGCCATCGAGAGTAAGACTCTGTTAGAATGGCTGGATGTTTAGTGATCTGAGATGGAATCCTTATACACCAACAAAGTATGGACTTTGGTTGCTATATCTGAAGGGTTAAATCCCCATCAGGAGCAAGTATATCTTGAGAAGATTACTTGGTGTAGATGGAAAAGTTGAGACTTTCAAAGCTAGACTTGTTAAAGCTTTTCGTCATCGACCAGGTGTGGATCATGAGGAACCTTTTTCTAAGGAGCTATGCTTAAGTCCATCCAGATCCTACTTACCACGGCTGCATACCATGACTACGATCTCTGGTGGTTGGGTGTCTTGACTGCTTTTCTAAATGATGATTTGGAAGAGAGCGTCTATAAGTACACAGCCAGAGGGCCTCGTAGACAGTGGGAGCAACGGAAACGTGTGCAAGATGCTTTATAGGATAAAGCAGGCATCGCGAAGTTGGAACATCTGTTTTGATGAAGCGGTCAAAGAAGTTGACATCATCAAAATGGTAGATGAACCTTGTATAAACAAGAAGGTAGTAGGGAGTATGGTGACGATCCTCGTAGAGTACGTGGATGACATACTCTTGATAGGGAAGGAGTTTCCTATGCTACGCTCGATCAATCTCCGCTTATCACAATAATTCTCCATATAGGATCAAAGTGATACCTCCTAAATCCTGGGTTTTGGATCTATGAGATAGATCTAATTGGATGTTAGGATTCTCACTAGTTGTAGTGAGACGGTATCAACCGATCCTGGGGAGAATCACTGGAAGGGTTCCAGGATGATAAAGATGACTGAATGTCAGTCACAGGCATTGTCTTTACCCTCAGTGGAGGGACGGTATGTTGGAAGAATTCCAAGCTAGATACCGTGGCATACTAGAAGATAAAGGCAGGATACATCGCTACTTAACATGCTACCAAGGAGGATGTTTGGGTGTATAATGGTTCATGAGATGAACTATGTTCCTCCCATTGTGTGACAATGGAGTTATGGCTCAAGCCGAGGAACGCCGGTCCCATCAGTGATCCAGACTTATTCTAAGGCAGCATCGCCTGATCATGGAGATAGTTGATCTCCAGGGTGATCCAGGTTAGGAGAGTAGATTCAGAGGACAACACAGCGGATCCACTCACAAAGGCCTGTTCCCAGAGAGAGATTTTTATGGGATGGTTGAGTATGAGATACTACAACCACTGCTACAGATGGCCCTAGTGCAAGTGGGAGATTGTTAGTTATATGTATGCCCTAGAGGCCATTACTGTACATAGGATGTATATTGTAGTGGATGCTGGGACATATATAGGGAGGACTTTCTTGCTCGACATGATAGTATGCTATCTGGTTACCCTTTACCTTAACGTGTATGCTGTTTGTCTCTCTGTTACATGTTGGTAAAGCCCTTAGGATGTGTGCTTGACTACCTGGACTATGATGCGGATCATACTAGTGGGGACATGGTAGTCCTTAAGTACATCTTTCAAAGTCCCTAGTCGTGGGTGTATCGAGACGGGGCATCGATATACCAGAGTAGACTAGCGTATACCTTCTCGACCCATACTGATGGGCGATGGATGATCCCATATCCATTGGTGTTTGACATCAGAGATGATATACGGGTGCTCAGTAGAGACTGGGTACACTGGACGGACTCGCCGAGAACTCCCAGATGGTATTATACCTCACGTCAGATGGCAGTTCTCTGGTGACACTGGTCCAGAGTAGTCTGTAGACCCGAGATCGTCATAGAGTCTTGTGTGGTTCCCACTGTGCTTTGATTTCCATCTTACCACGTCCAAGAGGGCGTGCAAAACGGTGGTTTTTGGGTACAGTCCCGAGTCACATGGAGGCAATGAGCGATAGGAGGGGATTCGCCTCTCCCGGTATAGGGAGTTGATGTTGCGCTGTGTTCGATTGGCTATAACAGGAAATCCCTGGCCAGGGTTGCTGAGATTTACTGGTAAGTGTTACCAGTAGTTTCTCGAACAGTTATAGACCTCATATCGACACGACTTATCGAGCTATTGGGGTCTGACGTTTACCACCCCTAGGCGAGATATGCGACATATCAGACGATCAGACCGGACTGTACGGTAGTGTTACTGGTCGGATTCACTGGAGTGTGAGCGGGCTTGCTCGTCGATTTTCAGATCGCTCAATACCCGGGTGGCCGTTACGTTTAGCAGACCGCTTGCGGTTTGTGGGTGCTTGATATGATCATCACCTGCTGCCGGCGTATTGACGAGTCTTTAGAGTCCTACACAGAGGTTTCCTGGCTCAAGCGAAATGAAATAGGAGCGCATATGAGATATGTGCGGGACCGAGAATAATGCGTGTATGTGATACCGTATTCCATTCTCGCGATGAATGTATCGAAAGGTTGTATGCGATATAACCTAGTTATCGAATCAAGGGTTGGTTCGATAAGCCGATACATAGAATACTAGTCGGTTATATGCGATATGACCGGATCGTTAAATCAAGTGTTGATTTAATGATTTAATGCATAATTATATATTTGATATATTACTTTACATTAACTAGTAATGGTTCACTTTAAATGGATTTTCTCACTTGGTTTGTGCAAGTTGTATATGTGATATACTTTTATGCACATGTTTGTATCATGTTTGATGATGCATATTAACTTGGTTAAGTGTAAAGATTAAACCATGGTTTACTTAATGATTAGGGTTTTGATTATCTTATTCATTTATTTATATATTCATTTTGGAAATTATTTAAGGATGGTGGCTTATTTTGTTTTATGTTGAAGTTTCTTGAAGCTTTGATCAAGTCAACCATTCTTATCTCTTCCTTAACCCTAACCATCATATCTAACCATGGTCCATTCTCTACACTAAACTAAGGTTAATATTATGATAAGAATGGATTTTATTTTCTATTTTAATTATTCTTATCATAACAATATTCATCTTCTTCATCTTCTTCTTCATTGAAGAAGCTTGCTTCATCAATGGTGATTGATGAAAACAAGTGAGAAATCCAATTCTAAAGTCTACCCACTTCCTATTTCTTCATCCTCTACCTCTTGCCAAGTAGTAGAGTGTGTTTTCTTCATAAGTTTCTTGACTCGGTGAAGGTGGAGCTTGATCTAGTGATGCTTCGACGTAGATCATCTTCGGCACGTTGTCGATGACCTAGCCCGTCCATTCTCCGATGAAGCCGACGCTAGAGCCCGGGATCCGTCTTGGACAGCGAGGAGACTTCATTGCGGAGCCGTGGAGGTGGAGCACCGGATCTACAAAGGTTGTATATCCGTATTCTCATAGTTAAGTGTTAACTAGTTAGCTTTTTCGCCTAGTTTTCTAGCAAACGATCCGTAGTCGGGTTTCTCGGCACCTAGAATTTTTGAAATTGGCATGGTTGATGCCTTGTGAGACCTCATTAGGATGCCTAGGAACCCTACACTTCCAACATACCGTCCCTTTACTGAGGGTAAAGACAATGCCTGTGACTGACATTCAGTCGTCTGTATCACCCTGGAACACTTCCAGTGATTCTCCCCAGGATCGATTGATACCATCTCACTACATCTAGTGAGTATCCTAATATCCAATTATATCCATCTCATAGATGAAAAACACAGGATTTAGGAGGTATCATTTTGATCCTATATGGAGAATCCTTGTGATAAGCGGAGATTTGACCGAGCGTAGCATAGGAAACTCTTTCCCTATCATGAGTATGTCATCCACGTACTCTACGAAGATCATCACCATACTCCCTGCTACCTTTTTGTTTACACAAAGTTCATCTACCATTTTGATGAAGTCAAACTCTTTGACTACCACATCAAAACAGATGTTCCAACTCCGCGATGCCTGCTCTATCACATAAAACATCTTGCACACGTTTCCGCTGCTCCCACTGTCTACGAAGCCCTCTGGCTGTGTACTTATAGACGCTCTCTTCCAAAACATCATTTAGAAAAGCAGTCATGACACCCAACCACCAGATATCGTAGTCATGGTATGTAGCCGTGGCAAGTAGGATCTGGATGGACTTAAGCATAGCCACTGAAAAAGGATTCATCATAATCCACGCCTGGTCTATGACGAAAAACTTTAACAAGTCTAGCTTTGAAAGTCTCAACTTTTCCATCTACACCAAGTAATCTTCTCAAGATATACTTGCTCCTGATGGGGATTTAACCCTTCAGATATAGCAGCCAAAGTCCATACTTTGTTGGTGTATAAGGATTCCATCTCAGATCGCTAAGCATCCAGCCATTCTTACAGAGTCCCATTCCTGATGGCCAGTTCGAAACTAGTTGGGTCATCATCTCATGATGCAATCCTCGCTTCCACTGTCATAGAGAAACAGAAGTATCTCTCAGGTGGGTGAGAAAACCTACTAGATCGGCGGAGAGGCTGAGGTTCGTTGGTAACTATTGAATCTTTTGGTTCTATCAAATCATCAGCCGCAGTTTGTATAGCTGGAACATTTCCAGTTCTAGATTACAGACCTTGCCTCGAGCTTGTCCGGATTTTGCTTTTAGACATAGCCCGGACAACCCCAAATCTTAACTAACTTAAGAAATGGGCTCTTCCCTTTCTATATCACATATGAAGTGGTAGGCAATTGATTTGATTGGAACCGTATTCAATAGGTATGCAGCTTCTCAAGCGCATAACTTCCAAAAGGAAATAGGTAACTCAGTATTGCTCATCATAGAGCACACCATATCACATAGGGTGTGATTGCTCCGTCCCGATACACCAACGTGCTATGGTGTATTCGGAGGAGTAATGCTGAGAGGGAATCTCATTCTCCTTTAGAAAAGTCCAAGAATTTCGTGCTCAAGTATTCTCCTCCTTTATCTCATCAAAGGACATAATACTTATACCCGTATTTTGGTTCTCTACTTCTAACTTATATTCTGTGAATATCTCAAAAGGTTCGGACTTGTGTTTCAACAAGAACATATGTCTGAATCAAAAGAGATCATCAGAGAATTTAATGAAGTACAAAGAACCGCTCCCGGCATTTGTAGATAGGGGACCTTACATACATCATCATGTATCAATCCCAAGAGTTTACTAACTGTTTCTCTGTTTCCAATAAACAGAGCTGTGGTCATCTTATCTCTGTGACATGACTGGCAAGTTTCACAAGATGTAAATTCAAACTAATTTAAATATTGCATCTATATGTAACTTAAGCTAGTCGGGTCGCATTGATATGACCTAGTCTACAATACCTCAAGAAGAATTCGTTCATTTCTGAACTCTTCCTCTTGTGTGTGTTCCGTATACTAAGAACTGTAGTTTGATTTAAAACATCAATGCTTTTAGATAACGTGCCTGAACCGATCAACTTTTGATATAGGAAATGTTCAAAACAATATTCAACAATACAAAATTATATCTTTTCTTTACTAATAAAGAGATTGATATGATTTTGTATATCAGGTTCGGTATCTAATAACATTCGTTCAGAATCAATGTATTTGGGATACAGGGTGACAGTGACCAACAGACTTTGCTGCAACACTTGCCCCGTTTTCTGTCTCATGAAACTTATCACCCGTTCTCAGTTTTTCTACCTTTTTGCAGCCCTATGTAACAGATTACATATCTGGGATCCTGATCCGGTATCATATACCCAGGATGCGGAGGATACTGAGAAACAGTTCTTTGTAATGAACACACCCGAAGATGATGCATCAGCATGCACTCTCTTCGTTTGGACGGCACGGGAATTCAGGTAATCCTCAATTTCCTGCTCTGTCTTATAACAATTATAAGTTGGAGCGGGACCAACGTTCCCCAGCTCAGTATAACAAGCGGGTTCGGTCAATATTCCGTATTATTATCTTGATTAAGGCGTGATATGGTCGCTACCTGGAGAGAGAGAGAAGAAAACACTCAGCGTGCGCTCTTTGCAAGAATAGATTGGTTATTATTTTATCTAATCAGGATGGCTCCCACTGTTTTTATCAAATCTTCCTTCAAACCCTAAAAGGAAAGACTAGCCGGGATTAATTACACGCTACAAGTTCGCCAATCTTTCAGCCAGGCCAGTGTCGGTACTTTGAGGGAGGTCCCCCGTGCTTTCGCACGAACCTAATTAATGTAAACCTTGTTTTCCCAGAGGCGTAACCTCGTTAACACCTTTCTAGACACCTACTTGATCGGCTAATTGTAATGTGTAAAACTCTCCCAGGAGTAACTCTTACTCGCAGTGGGTATCGGGATCCAACTATCTCATAGAAGGTATGCAATCTCATTGCAAATTTCAACACTTGAAATTCCCGATAATATTTTGCCCCTAGCGTGCTATGACCTTGACGCATGCCAAACAACCCATAGTCCGCTAGTCAAGTTCAACCCGTATATTTCTTGATTGAATTAAACCCACCCGCACGACCCTTGACGCATGCCAAACAACGCCGTACGAATACCCTAATCCAATCGCATCGTATGCTAGCAGATAAGCACTAGTTAGCTACCGTACACTACGCCTTGACGCATGCCAAACAACCGCAGCACGAATACTAACTAGTACTTATCTGAAATGACGGAGGGCTACGACAGGTTTTTCTGAAAACCTTTTGCGTAATGAACTTGATATCGTTGTAGAATCAAATGATTTTAAAATGGAGTGCTTTTGAGGCTTTTCTAGTTTTGCTAAAGGAGTCACTCCCGGTGAAGGGATCGTCGGTCATTTCCTCGTCGAATGAGGTGCGGGATATATCATATATATCACTGTGCAAAGCAGAAACTATAGAAGCTATCAAAAGACAAACCGAGTGTGTAGCATCAGCCAGTTATTGCTAAAGGAGTCACTCCCGGTGAAGGGATCTCGGTCCTTTCCTCATCGAATAAGGTGCAGGATATATCATATATACTGCTGTGCAAAGCAAGAACTGTAGCTACCTGTTTTATTTTTGAAATTCGATTCTACAACATCTTAGGTTTCTTTTATTTTCATTAATCACATTAATGAAGTCCCATCATTTAAGTTACCTAAACATCACAGATAAATACGACGTATACTTATGCCATCCGCATTCGCCTTGATGTCCCCTCGTGCACCGTTAGGTTAGGTAACTAACGGCAGAGCGGGGCAGGGCTAGCACGGGTGTAAAACATAAGTAACGTCTATATAATATATCATATATACTATATACAGTATCCATCACAGAACATCACATGATCACATTAGAGATATCGCATCAAAAGAATCATATGAAATATTGGATATACTAGGACGTCCGTGTTTTCAATACGAGCCAGTATAAAATACGGATTCCACGGTCGTGATGAATAGCCAAACCCACACCCCTATACCCCTACGAGAGCGGCAAGCAACCCTACCAATTCTAGAGTTAGGAGACCCGGACTCGACCCCTCGAGTTGGTCTCCCACTGGACTCCAGAACCCGGTTACTTGTGCTCCCCTCCTTGGGTCTATCCTAGTGCGGAAAAGTAAATAATATACAAAAGGTGACAGCTTCCGCAACCTGGAAGTGCTCCAAATCAAAGAATATTACATACAAGTTTTTACATGAATGAAAATGAAAAACACCCATCTCACATAAAAACCCCCGGCTATTCAAACACGACGATCCAATAAAACACATCCAGCAACACATAACATCACATGTCATCAACGTAAGTAAATATGCGCATCCCAATTGTCGTTGACATATAGCAACGAAACCGGCGATATCACATATTACACTTACGGTCACAGAAAAGAAAGTGTAAAACTACAACAGTTGGAATCCGCAACCTACATAGACATCGCATGCCTAATCAAATGAATTCCTTAGACATCACATGCCTAACAATTATAAACCCCGCATTTTAGTCTCATTATCAAAAACTCTTTTCAATATCAAGTCGGGCAATTCAACAAGATTCCCGACATCCTGATCGAATGCTCATCGCAAACTTTAGTAGGCGGCCGCACCCCCGACGCCGTCGACAAAGTGCACCAAGGAGGAATACCGCTGCCGCGAGCACCCGAACGGATGCTTTCGGCGACGGGGTTCTCCTACAGTCACTTGGTCGGGGCTTTGGAGTGAGGCTGTCTATTAAGTTTATGTTAGTTATGTATATGCCCTAGAGGCCATTGTTGTACATATGATGTATATTATAATGGATGCTTGGTTATATATAGAGATGACTTTCTTGCTCGTCATGATAGTATGCTATTTGGTTTCACTTTATCTTAACATGTTGACTTGTATTGGTTTACTGTTTTACTCTCACATGTTGATAAAGCCCTTAGGATCTGTACTCGACTACTGGGACTATGATGAGATCATACTAGTGGGGCCACAGTAGTCGATGAGTACATCCTATAACTGTTCCTAGTCGAGGGTATATCGAGACAGGGCATCGATACACCAGAGTAGACTAGCGTATACGCATCTTGACCCATATGATGGGCGATGGATGATCTCATATCCATCGGTGTTAGACATCAGAGATGGTGTACGGGTGCTCAGTGGAGACTGGGTACACTGGACGGACTCGCCGAGAACTCCCAGATGATGATATACCACACGTCAGATGGCAGTTCTCCGGTGACACTGGTACAGGGTAGTCTGTAGACCCGAGATCGTCATAGAGTCTTGTGTGATTCCCACTGTGCTTTGATTTCTACCTTACCACGTCCAAGAGGGCGTGCAAAACGGTGGCTTTTGGGTACAGTCCCGAATCACATGGAGGCAATGAGCGATAGGAGGGGATTCGTCTCTCCCGGTATAGGGAGTTGATGTTGTGCTGTGTTCGATTGGCTATAACTGGAAGTCCCTGGCCAGGGCTGATATGGAGATTTACTGGTAAGTGTTACTAGTAGTTTCTCGACCCGTTATGAGCCATACATCGACACGACTTATCAGTTACTGGGGTCTGACGTAGACCACCCCTAGACTTGATATGCGACATATCAGACGAACAGACCGTACTGTACGGGAGTGTTACTGATCGGATTCACAGGAGAACGCACAGGCTAGCTTGTTGATCTTCTGATCGCTCAATACCTTGGTGGCTGTTACGTTTAGCTGACCGCTTGCAGCTTGTGGGTGTTTGATATGATCATCACCTGCTACCGGCGTATTGACGATTCTTTAGAGTCCTACACAGAGGTTTCTTGGCTCAGGCGAAACAGAGTAGTGGCACATATGTGATATGCGCAGGAACGAGAATAATGCGATATGGGATACCGTATTATATTCTCGCGATATTTAGATATGAACCGGGACATCGGATCAAGTGTTGATTCGATAAATCGGTACATGATATATTAGTCGGTTATATTCGATATAGCCGGATCGTCGGATCAAGTGTTGATTCGATGATTTAATATATAATAATATATATATGATATATTATTATATTAACTAATATTGGCTTACTTTATTATTTCATTTTCTCGCGGGATGATACATTGATATATATGCGATAT
This sequence comes from Agapanthus africanus, assembly GCA_030015575.1. Lineage (NCBI taxonomy): Eukaryota > Viridiplantae > Streptophyta > Magnoliopsida > Asparagales > Amaryllidaceae > Agapanthus > Agapanthus africanus. Next base: position 528,218,366 of record CM057337.1, read on the forward strand.
ATATTAATTGTATTATTTTCTTTTGTTGCAAATATATAATATATATGTGATATATATTATTGTGACATGATATGATTAATTGTTAAACATGTTTAAGGATGATTAATTGAGGTTAGGGTTTGATTAGGGTTAGTAGCTTCAAGTTCCTTCTAGAAGCTATTTCTTTTGTCAAGGTTAGGATATTTTGTGATGACACATTATTAACTCAACCAAACCCTAACCCTAGTTGTTTCTCTACTTGTTCTCATCCAATCATCCTTGACCATGGTTAATAATTCAATCATATGTTTATATTTCTATTCATCACAAAAGAAAAGGATTATCATTATTCTTTTTCCATTATCATCTTCTTCTTCTCTCTTGAAAGAAAAGCTTGCTTGATTTTCTTAAGTGATGATAAAATATGAGAAAATGATATAAAAAGAAAGCAAAATCACTACTCTCCCATCCTCATCTCATCTAGCCCTTGGGATTAGGGTGTTCTTCTCTTTTGAGTGAGAAAGCTTGAGTCGTAGCAACTTCAAGGTAGATCATCGGAGATTTGGAATACGACAAGCTAGAATGGATCGTTCGAGTCGTGGAGCCTCTCATGAGTCCGGGAGATCGTGGATCGCGGCAAAGGGACTTCTACTCGGAGCTTGTGAAGTGAAGGAGCGGACTACAAAGGTTGTAATCCCTCACTCTTAGATAAAAGTTATCTTATTGCATGTTTAACCCTAATAATCTAGCAAAGATCCCGGCTTTGGGTTGTTCGGTACGTCTAAAATTTTATCCGGGCATGTTTGATGCCTTTAGAACCTTCACAAGAGTGCCTAGGAACCCTACAGTGGTATCAGAGACAGGTTAGAGCATTAGGCGATGTGTTTACGAAGTTAAAACTCCGATCGAACCCGAAACGACGAAACTTGACCCCTCTCTGGAAATTTCTTAAATTTTGGGATTTTTCAGAATTAAAAATATGTAAAAAAATCAGCAGGGAATTCTAAGAATTACCCTGAAACACGTGCCCATAATTCGACCAACCAAGCGCGGAAGCGCGGCAGAACCATGGTCGTCGCGGCGGATCCGCGGCGGAACTGTTGAATTGGGACACGTGGCTTCATGGTATAGACCGTAGGCACTTGCTGATTATTCTGGATATTTTTAATCTGCTCCAGGTGTTTAAAATTCTGGGGTTTGTTTTGTAATAGTAGACTCGATCGGAATATTTAAGTTCGTATTTCTTTCTGGATATTTAGAAACTGTTAAACTAGTTGAACGGATATCATTAACTTACTGTTTCCCGGTACGGCAAATTTTCAAGTGTTGAAATTTATTCGGGTTTAAATCTTTTGGAAAAATTGTACAAGTTAAGCGGTGGACCCTCTAGAAGACACAAACCTTAACTCGATTATGTGACCGTCTTGAACTGCCTTTTGAACCTTCGGGTTTGGGGCAGTACGGCGTGCCACATGTGAGGCGTTGGCTTGACCCTTCTACGGCTGGATCACCGGTACTGTGACATATTCTGGGATTATTTGAACCCCGCTCAAGTGTTGAGCAGTTTGGGAAATTTTGGGTGTTTGATTATCTGTTCGGAAAGTTTAATACTATCGATTTATCTGGAATGTGATACAATATGTGGAATTCATAGAGTTAGGCATGAAATGCGGAGTATGTGATATTTCGGATTTACGATGTCTAAAGTGATTGTGGATTCCAAATATTGTAGTTTTACACTTTCTTTTCTGTGACCGTAAGTGTAATATGTGATATCGCCGGTTTCGTTGCTATATGATTCAACGACAATTGGGATGCGCATATTTACTTACGTTGATGATATGAGATATTATGTGTTGCTGTGATATGTTATATTGGATCGTCACGTTCTGAATAGCCGGGGGTTTTATGTGAGATGAGGGTTTTTATTTTCATTCATGTAAAATTCATTTGTAATGTAATATTCTTTTTGGGGCACTTCCTGGTTGCGGTTGATGTCACCAGTGTATATTATTTACTTTTCCGCATTAGGTAGACCCAAGGAGGGGAGCACAAGTAACCGGGTTCTAGGGTCCAGTGGGAGGCCATCTCGAGGAGTCGAGACCGGGTCTCCTAACCCTAGAATTGGCAGTGTTACTTGCCGCTCTCGTAGGGGTCTTGGGATGTGGCTTTGGCTATTCGTCGCGACCGTGGAATCCGTGTTTTATACAGGCTCGTATTGAAAACACGGACGTCCTAGTATATCCAATATTTCATATATGTTCTTCTGCTGCAATGTTCTGTGATGAGATCATATTACTGCCTGAGACGAATGCTTATACTATATATATATGCTGATATATAAATATTACTGCTTTCGTTTCTTCTGTGATGCTTAGGAAGCATAAACTGATGGGATTTTTATTAATGAGATTAATAAAAGAAAAGAAACCTAAAGATGTTGTAGAATCAAAAACTTTATAAAAAGGGGTAGCTACAGTTTTACTTTGCACAGTGATATATATGATATATCCAGCACCTTATTCGATGAGGAAAGGACCGAGATCCCTTCACCGGGAGTGACTCCTTTAGCAAAACTGGCAGATGCTACAAAACGCGGTTTGTCTTTTGATTGCTTTTAGTGTTTTGCTTTGCACAGCGGTATATATGATATATCCTGCACCTTATTCGATGAGGAAAGGGCCGACGATCCCTTCACCGGGAGTGACCCCTTTAGCGAAACTAAGAAAAGCCTCAAAAACACTCATTTTCAAAAACATATGATTCTACGACGATATCAAGTTCTTTACGCTCAGGGTTTTCTGAAAAACCTGCGTAGCCCTCCGTCATTTCAGATAAGTACTACTTAGTATTCGTGCTACGGTAGTTTGGCATTCGTCAAGGCGTGGTGTACGGTAGCTAACTAGTATTTATCTTCTTATGCATATGATGCAGATTGGATTAGGGTATTCGTACGGCGTAGTTTGGCATTCGTCAAGGGTCGTACGGGTGGGTTTGATTCAATCAAGAAATGTACGGGTTGAACTTGACTAGTGGACTATGGGTTGTTTGGCATTCGTCAAGGTCATAGAACACTAGGGGTAAAAGCATTATCGGGAATTTCAAGTGTTGAAATTTGCAATGAGATTGCATACCTCCTATGAGATAGTTGGATCCCGATACCCACTGCGAGTAAGTGTTACTCCTGGGAGAGTTTTACACAGGACAATTAGTCATTCAAGTAGGTGTCTAGAAAAGTGTTAACGAGGTTACGCCTCTGGGAAAACGAGGTTTACATTAATTAGGTCCGTGCGAGAGCACGGGGAACCTCCCTCAAAGTACCGACACTGATCTGGCTGAAAGATTGACGAAATTGTAAGGTGTAATTAATCCCGGCTAATCTTACCTTTTAGGGTTTTAAGGTAGATTTGATAAAAACAGTGGGAGACATCCTGATTAGATAAGATAATAACCAATCTAATCTTGCAAGAGCATACGCTAAAGTGTTTTCTTCTCTCTCTCTCCAGGTAGCGACCATTTCAGGCCATAATCAAGATAATAATATGGATGTATTGACTGAACCTAATTATTGTACTGAGCTAGGGAATGTTGGACCCGTTCTTTCTTATAAGAGTTATAAGACTGAAAAGGAAACAGGAGAATATCTGGATTCTCACGCCGCCCAGAAGAACATGCATGTTGATGCATCTTCTTCAGGTGTGTTAGTTATTGAGAACTGTTTCTCAGTTCACCCTACGTCCTGGGTATTAGATACCGGATCAAGATCCCACATATGTAAACAGTTACATGGGCTACGTAAAGGTAGAGAACTGGGAAAAGGTGATCATTCCGTTCAAGTAGGGAACGGTGCAAGTGTTGTAGCGAAAGCAGTTGGCGAATATCACCTTGTATTACCAAGTAGTAATACACTGATTCTAAATGAGTGCTATTATATACCGAACATGATGTGCAACATTATATCAGTTTCTTTATTGAGTAAAGAGGGATATAATTTTGTAGTACAGGATAATGTTATGAACATATTCCTAGATCAAAAGTTGATTGCATCAGGCTCGTTACATAATGGCATATTCATTCTAAATCAGAATACAGTCCTGAATATACAAAACACACACAAGAGGAAAAGTTCGGATATGAACGAATCCTACTTGTGGCATTGTAGACTTGGTCATATCAATGCGACACGACTGGCTAAGTTAAATAAGGATGGTTATTTGAATCCGTTCGAATTATCATCTTATGATACTTGCCATTCATGTCTCAAAGGAAAAATGACCAAAGCTCCGTTTAGTGGACACGGAGAAAGAGTTACCGAACTCTTATGACTGATACATAGTGATGTATGCGGTCCCATGTCTACGCATGCCAGGAACGGTTCTTCCTACTTCATTACATTCACTGACGATCTCTCTAGATACGGACATGTGTTCCTGATGAAACACAAGTCTGAAGCTTTTGAGAAATTCAGAGAATATAAGCACGAAGTAGAGAACCAAACGGGCAAAAGTATTAAGATTCTTCGATCTGATCGAGGAGGTGAATACTTGAGCGGTGAGTTCCTAGATTATCTAAAAGAGAATGGGATTCTCTCTCAGCTTACTCCTCCTTATACACCACAGCACAACGGTGTATCGGAACGAAGGAATCGGACCCTATTAGATATGGTACGATCTATGATGAGTGAGGCTGAGTTACCTATTTCCTTCTGGGGTATGCGCTTGAGACAGCGATACATCTATTGAATATGGTTCCTACCAAATCAGTGCCTACCACTCCATATGAGATATGGAAAGGGAAGAGACCATCTCTTAAGTATGTTAAGATATGGGGTTGTCCAGCCTATGTCAAAAGACAAAATCCGGACAAACTCGAGGCAAGATCAGTCTTATGTAAGTTTGTAGGATATCCCAGAAATTCACAAGGGTATATCTTCTACCACCCCGAGGAACAAAAGGTGTTTGTTTCTCGACATGCTACTTTCTTAGAAAAAGGTTTTCTTATGAAAGAAATTGATGGCAATGAGGTAGAACTGGAAGAGGTTCCAGCGACACAAACTACAACAGATGATTTAGTGGAACCAGAGGATTCAGTAGTACCCGACGAACCCCAGCCTCTCCGCAGATCTAGTAGGGTTTCTCGTCCACCTGAGAGATACTACAGTTTTCTCATTGATGGTGGAAGCGAGGATTGCATCATGGATGATGATGAACCGACTAGTTTCGAGCAGGCCATCACGAGTGGTGACTCTGTGAAATGGCTGGATGCAATGCGATCTGAGATGGAATACATGTACACCAACAAAGTATGGACTTTGGAAAATGCTCCTGAAGGGGTAAAACCCATTGGGAGCAAGTGGATCTTTAAAAAGAAATTTGGTGTAGATGGAAAAGTTGAGACTTTCAAAGCTAGACTTGTAGCAAAGGGTTTTCGTCAACGACCGGGTGTGGATTATGACGAAACCTTTTCTCCAGTGGCTATGCTTAAGTCCATCCGGATCTTACTTGCCATTGCTGCATACCATGACTACGAAATCTGGCAAATGGATGTTAAGACCGCCTTTCTAAACGGTGATTTAGAAGAGAGCGTGTACATGACTCAGCCAGAGGGCTTCGTAGATAGTGGGAGCAGCGGAAAGGTGTGCAAGCTGCTTAAATCCATTTATGAGTTAAAGCAAGCATCGCGGAGTTGGAACATCTGTTTTGATGTTGTAGTCAAAGAGTTTGACTTCATCAAAAATATAGATGAACCTTGTATCTATAAGAAGGTAGCAGAGGGTAAGGTAGTCTTCCTCGTATTGTACGTGGATGACATACTCTTGATAGGAAATGATATTCCTATGCTGCAGTCAGTCAAGCTCTTCTTATCACAGAGATTCTCAATGAAAGATCTAGGTGATGCCTCCTACATATTGGGAATCATGATCTATAGAGATAGATCTAAACGGATACTGGGATTGTCCCAATCCAGGTACGTTGACACCATACTAAAGAGGTTTAGTATGGAAGAATCCAAGCGTGGGAACCAACCCACGATCTCTGGACTCACTCTCTCCAAAGAGATGTCTCCCAAGACTGATTTGGAGAGAGATCGTATGCAAGGGATACCCTATGCTTCGGCAGTAGGCTCTATCATGTATGCGATGCTATGTACCAGACCCGATGTAGCATACTCACTAAGTGTAGTGAGTCGGTATCAAGCGGATCCAGGAGAGAGTCATTGGACAGCTGTGAAGAACATTCTCAAGTACTTGCGAAGGACTAAGGAGATGTTCTTGGTGTATGGTAACGGAGAACTCCAGGTGGAGTCCTTTACCGATTCCAGCTTCCAAAGTGATAAGGACGACTCTAAGTCGCATTCGGGTTTTGTCTTTACCCTCAATGGAGGGGCGGTATGTTGGAAGAGTTCCAAACAGGATACCGTTGCAGACTCAACGATGGAGGCTGAATACATCGCTGCCAACGATGCTGCCAAAGAAGCTGTCTGGATCAAGAAGTTCATTTGTGAACTTGGTGTGGTTCCATCCATTGAGCATCCTATACCTTTGTATTGCGATAACAATGGAGCTGTGGCATTAGCCAAGGAACCCAAGTCCCATCAGAAATCCAGACATATTCTGAGGCGGTATCACCTGATCAGGGAGATAGTTGATCGCCGGGAGATCGAGGTCAGGAGAGTAGATATGAAGGACAACACTGCGGATCCATTCACGAAGGCTATTCCCCAGATACAGTTTGAGAGATTATTCGGGATGCTAGGTATGAGATACTACAGCAGCTGGCCTTAGTGCAAGTGGGAGATTGTTAGTTATGTATATGCCCTAGAGGCCATTGTTGTACATATGATGTATATTATAATGGATGCTTGGTTATATATAGAGATGACTTTCTTGCTCGTCATGATAGTATGCTATTTGGTTTCACTTTATCTTAACATGTTGACTTGTATTGGTTTACTGTTTTACTCTCACATGTTGATAAAGCCCTTAGGATCTGTACTCGACTACTGGGACTATGATGAGATCATACTAGTGGGGCCACAGTAGTCGATGAGTACATCCTATAACTGTTCCTAGTCGAGGGTATATCGAGACAGGGCATCGATACACCAGAGTAGACTAGCGTATACGCATCTTGACCCATATGATGGGCGATGGATGATCCCATATCCATCGGTGTTAGACATCAGAGATGGTGTACGGGTGCTCAGTGGAGACTGGGTACACTGGACGGACTCGCCGAGAACTCCCAGATGGTGATATACCACACGTCAGATGGCAGTTCTCCGGTGACACTGGTACAGGGTAGTCTGTAGACCCGAGATCGTCATAGAGTCTTGTGTGATTCCCACTGTGCTTTGATTTCCACCTTACCACGTCCAAGAGGGCGTGCAAAACGGTGGCTTTTGGGTACAGTCCCGAATCACATGGAGGCAATGAGCGATAGGAGGGGATTCGTCTCTCCCGGTATAGGGAGTTGATGTTGTGCTGTGTTCGATTGGCTATAACTGGAAGTCCCTGGCCAGGGCTGATATGGAGATTTACTGGTAAGTGTTACTAGTAGTTTCTCGACCCGTTATGAGCCATACATCGACATGACTTATCAGTTACTGGGGTCTGACGTAGACCACCCCTAGACTTGATATGCGACATATCAGACGAACAGACCGGACTGTACGGGAGTGTTACTGATCGGATTCACAGGAGAACGCACAGGCTAGCTTGTTGATCTTCTGATCGCTCAATACCTGGGTGGCTGTTACGTTTAGCTGACCGCTTGCAGCTTGTGGGTGTTTGATATGATCATCACCTGCTACCGGCGTATTGACGATTCTTTAGAGTCCTACACAGAGGTTTCTTGGCTCAGGCGAAACAGAGTAGTGGCACATATGTGATATGCGCAGGAACGAGAATAATGCGATATGGGATACCGTATTATATTCTCGCGATATTTAGATATGAACCGGGACATCGGATCAAGTGTTGATTCGATAAATCGGTACATGATATATTAGTCGGTTATATTCGATATAGCCGGATCGTCGGATCAAGTGTTGATTCGATGATTTAATATATAATAATATATATATGATATATTATTATATTAACTAATATTGGCTTACTTTATTATTTCATTTTCTCGCGGGATGATACATTGATATATATGCGATATATATTAATTGTATTATTTTCTTTTGTTGCAAATATATAATATATATGTGATATATATTATTGTGACATGATATGATTAATTGTTAAACATGTTTAAGGATGATTAATTGAGGTTAGGGTTTGATTAGGGTTAGTAGCTTCAAGTTCCTTCTAGAAGCTATTTCTTTTGTCAAGGTTAGGATATTTTGTGATGACACATTATTAACTCAACCAAACCCTAACCCTAGTTGTTTCTCTACTTGTTCTCATCCAATCATCCTTGACCATGGTTAATAATTCAATCATATGTTTATATTTCTATTCATCACAAAAGAAAAGGATTATCATTATTCTTTTTCCATTATCATCTTCTTCTTCTCTCTTGAAAGAAAAACTTGCTTGATTTTCTTAAGTGATGATAAAATATGAGAAAATGATATAAAAAGAAAGCAAAATCACTACTCTCTCATCCTCATCTCATCTAGCCCTTGGGATTAGGGTGTTCTTCTCTTTTGAGTGAGAAAGCTTGAGTCGTAGCAACTTCAAGGTAGATCATCGGAGATTTGGAATACGACAAGCTAGAATGGATCGTTCGAGTCGTGGAGCCTCTCATGAGTCCGGAAGATCGTGGATCGCGGCAAAGGGACTTCTACTCGGAGCTTGTGAAGTGAAGGAGCGGACTACAAAGGTTGTAATCCCTCACTCTTAGATAAAAGTTATCTTATTGCATGTTTAACCCTAATAATCTAGCAAAGATCCCGGCTTTGGGTTGTTCGGCACGTCTAAAATTTTATCCGGGCATGTTTGATGCCTTTAGAACCTTCACAAGAGTGCCTAGGAACCCTACAGTTTACCCGGCGAGTATCCGCGTACGCTACGTGATTGCGACGGACTTTTGATCACATCAAAATTCCGTGGCAACCGATCAAGTGAAACTAAAGTGCTATGTTTATAACATTCATTCAGTTATCTCATAACTACTTATGAATTCCAATTATTGTATCCCATTCCAGATAAATAGAAAATGTTAAACTTTCCGACCGAACATTCAAACACTCAAGTTTTCCCGAAACAGCTCAACTCATGAAATAAGTTCAAAGACATTCACTTCATACCTCAGTACCAACGGTCCAGCCGTAGAAGGGTCAAGCCAACGCCTCACATGTGGCACGCCGTACTGCCCCAAACCCTAAGGTTCAAAGGGCAGTTCAAGACGGTCACATAATCGAGTTAAGGTTTGTTGTCTTCTAGAGGGTCCATCGAGTTACTTGCACTACTGAGAACGTCTTTAAACCACAGAAAAATCCAACACTTGGAAATTTTCCGGCAGGGGAAAAATTGGGTATTTATATCCGGTCGAACTTTTTAACATATTCTAAAATTATCCGGAAAAACAAATAGACGAAGTCTGACAATCCGATCAAATCAACGAACTCCCAATACAACCCAAAATACTCAACTCTTGAGTAAATATTAAAAATTCCTAGAAAACTCAGCACCATTAAACATTAATTACTGTGCAAATTTTAAGGGCTGACGTCATCATGTTGCCGCGGAACCGCCGCATAAGCCATGCTTATGCCGCGGTTCCGCCGCATAATTTACACTTCATGGGGTAATTTTTGCACCGTAATTCTTATAATTCCCTGCTAAATTTTTTAAGCATTTTTAATCTGGAAAAAACCCAGTTTTTGAAAAAAGTCCAGAGAGCGGGTCGGATTAGGGTTTCGGGGTTTGTTCGGATTTGAAATTCCGTCTACGCATCGCCTAAGGCTTTAGCTAGGCTCTGATACCACTGTAGGGTTCCTAGGCACACTAATGAGGTCTCACAAGGCATCAACCATGCCAATTTCAAATTTTACAAGTGCCGAGAAACCCTAATACGGATCGTTGACTAGAATTTTAGGCGATAAAAGAAACTAGTTAACAACTTAACTACAGGAACGGAAATACAACTTTTGTAGATCCGGTCCTCCACCTCCATAGCTCCGCAATGAAGTCTCCTCGCTGTCCAAATCGGATCTTGGACTCTAGCGTCGGCTTCATCGGAGAAATGGGCGAGCTAGGTCATCGACTACGATGCCGAAGATGATCTACGTCGAGGCATCACAAGATCAAGCTCCCACTTCACCAAGTCATGAAACTTGTGAAGAAAACACCCTATACTACTTGGCAAGAGGTAGAGGATGAAGAAATAGGAGGTGGGTTCACTTTAGAATTGGATTTCTCACTCTTTTTCTCACTTTGCCATTGTTGGTAGCAAGCTTCTTCATGTGAAGAAGAAGAAGAAGATGAAGATGAATATTATGATAAGTTCTTTTCAAAATAGAAAATAAAAGGATACTTATCATAAACCAACCATGGTCAAGTGTAGAGACTAAACTAAGGTTAGGTCAATGGTTAGGTTAGGTATGAAGACAAAAATGGTCACTTGGTCAAAGTTTCATGAAGCTTCAACAAGCTTCATCATTTTAAAGAAACCATTTTCTCTTTACATGCCTTAAAAGGAAATAAATAAATGGATATGAAAATCAAAACCCTAACCATTTAAACAACCATGGTTTAATCTTTACACAAACTCAAGTAAACATGTATCATCAAACTTGATACATCCAAGTGCACAAAAGTATATCACATATACAACTTGTGAACTTCAAGTGAGAAAATCCATTTAAAGTGAACATATACTAGTTAATGTAAAGTAATATATCAAATATATAATTATGCATTAAATCATTAAATCAACACATGATTCAATGATCCGGTCATGTCGCACACAACCGACTAGTATACAATGTATCGTTTTATCGAATCAATCCTTGATTCGATAACTAGGTTATATCGCATACAACCATTCAACACATTCATCGCGAGAATGAAATACGGTATCACATACACGCATTATTCTCGGTCCCGCATATATCTCATATGCGCTCCTATTTCGTTTCGCTTGAGCCAGGAAACCTCTGTGTAGGACTCTAAAGACTCGTCAATACGCCGGTAGCAGATGATGATCATATCAAACACCCACAAGCCGCAAGCGGTCTGCTAAACGTAACGGCCACCCGGGTATTGAGCGATCAGAAGATCGACGAGCAAGCCCGCTCACACTCCTGTGAATCCAACCAGTAACACTTACCGTACAGTCCGGTCTGATCGTCTGATATGTCGCATATCTCGCCTAGGGGTGGTAAACGTCAGACCCCAATAGCTCGATAAGTCGTGTCGATATGAGGTCTATAACAATTCGAGAAACTACTGGTAACACTTACCAGTAAATCTCAGCAACCCTGGCCAGGGATTTCCGGTTATAGCCAATCGAACACAGCGCAACATCAACTCCCTATACCGGGAGAGACAAATCCCCTCCTATCGCTCATTGCCTCCATGTGATTCGGGACTGTACCCAAAAACCACCGTTTTGCACGCCCTCTTGGACGTGGTAAGGTGGAAATCAAAGCACAGTGGGAACCACACAAGACTCTATGACGATCTCGGGTCAACAAACTACTCTGTACCAGTGTCACCAGAGAACTGCCATCTGATGTAAGGTATAATACCATCTGGGAGTTCTCGGCGAGTCCGTCCAGTGTACCCAGTCTCCACTGAGCACCCGTATATCATCTCTGATGTCAAACACCAATGGATATGGGATCATCCATCGCCCATCTGTATGGGTCGAGAAGGTATACGCTAGTCTACTCTGGTATATCGATGCCCCGTCTCGATACACCCACGACTAGGGACTTTGAAGGATGTACTTATAGACTATCTGTCCCCACTAGTATGTGTTGGAGATAGTGCCCTCAGAGTCAATTATTGGATTACAGGCACGTGATTGCAATGATTGAGGGAGGACCTATCCCGGTAGGACAGTCTTACTCGAAATGATAGTATGCTATCTGGTTTACTTTTATCATCGTGTACTGCTTTAGGTGACCTGACAGGTCGCTATTGCACGTTGATGGAGCCACTAGGATTCTTGCTTGACTGGCAGCAGTATGAGGGCGATCATATAAGTGAGAGCTGGAGTCTACAAGCACATCCTTAAAAGGTCCCTAGTCGTGGGAGTTTCGAGACAGGGCATCGATTCTCCAAAGTAGACTAGTGTATACAGTCGAGACCCCGACGAGGGGCGGTGGCCGGTCTCACAAGCCACTGGTGTCAGTTGGTTCACCTAAGATGTATACAGGTGCTCATTGGGTTATGAGTACACCGGACAGGACTCGCCGGGAACATGCTAGTTGGTCTTATACCTGACGTCAGATAGCAGTTCCCAGGTGACATGTGTACAGGTTAGTTCATCGACCTGGGGATCGTCATTTGTCTCGTGTAAGTTCCCACTGTGCTTTGATTACTACCCTACCACGGCTCAAAGGAGTCGTGCAAACAGGTTTTAGTTGGGTACAGTCCCGAGCCACATGGAGGCAGTGAGCGGATCTTCAGGGGTTCGTCTCTCCCGGTATTGGGGGTGAGGTCGCGCTGTGTCTAGGAGAGCCATTACACGAAGTCCTTGGCCAAGGCAAGAGATTTACTGGTAGGTATTCCAGTAGTATCTCAGGGTGTTCTGGGCTACACTCCGACACGACTTGTACCGCTTTTGGGGGTCTGACTTTTACCCACCCCCTAGGCCCGACATGCGATGCTCATAGACGAACGGACCGGACTGCACGGATATTGTCACTGACAGGCTCAGTAGGGTGTCAGGATGAGTTCGCTCATCGACGTCCCTTTTATTCAATAGCTGGTGGCCCGTTACGTATTGGCTTATACCTCTGACGTGCTAGTGGTTAAATCCACAGCCATAGTATTGACGAGTCTTTAGAGTCCACCACACTTTCAGTTACTCAGCTTTCGGGCGAAACGCTGTAGAGGCCGTATGGAGATATGGCAGGGTCCGATCAGATACGTGCGGTATTGCACGGATCAGGATCGGACGGTTTGTACTAGAGGCCGTATAGATATATGGCAAGGTTCGATCGGATACGTGCGGTATTGCACGGATCGGGATCGAACGGATATTACTAGCCGGCTTTGGTTTAAGCCGGATCCTAGTTTAGTACAGTGTAGATTTTGTCTCTTTGCATTTGTATCCGGACGGAATACAGATGCGGGTGTGTATGCACAGTATCGGGGTTTTCCTGTAATTTATTACGGGTCCAGTTTTCTGGAGTTGCCAGTTTGCATTCCGTTCCGGCCGGTTTTCCTTTGTTCTTTCCCGGCCGGACTTTTCCGATGGAGGGGGTTATTTGCAATTGTGCAAATAATTTTTGTGGAGGGGTTTATTGCAAAAGGATTTATTATGAGAGCATCTTTTCTTTTGCACCATTCTTGCATTTATTGTGAAGTGAATGGATTTGATTTGGGTATGGGTTTTGTTATGATGATGTTTGTATATGGACACCTCCTTACTTTATCCTACCATCACCTCCCTCTTATGTTTTGGTTTTCCCTCCACCATTTTCCTAATGAAATTGGCCGGCCACTTGAGTGAGAAGAGAGAGGGAATTTCATTTTGTGAAGTGGGAAAATTATCATCTCATTTTGATACACCAAAGTTCATCTCCATTTTGTTCATCAATTCCCTCCATCCAATGGCAACTTCATTACTCCAATGAGACATAGACTCTACACATCCTACAGCAAGTCTTGGGTATGTCGACTTGCCAGCTTCATGCCCGAGTTTCCTCGGTATTGAGGTGGGAGCCCGTAAAAGATGCAGGCGATGTGGTGCCCTTCCGGCGAGGAGGCGACGACCGGAGTTTCCGCGAGGAGATCGGAGTGGAGATGAAGACCGGAGGACTCGGATCAGTCGGTATATCTCTAACCCGTCTTGTAGTTAGCTAGACCTAGTTTAATGGCCCGATCCGGGTGTTTAGTGCGCGGTGGTGCCGGTTTGCAAAGTCCGCATTACATAAAGTTTATCACCGTTTCCGCATTTGGCCGTCGGATTGACGGCCGGGGCGCCGCCGTGCACTTACAGTAATATCAGAGCCTCGCCATTAACTTCGTCTAGCTTCGTTTGATGTGTTTTTCAGTTCCGATCGACCAAAATTCCAAAAACCCAATTTTAGTTCACATCAGTTTTCTGTTAAAATTTTTTGGCGTCTAAAATTTTTTCAGGTTGTAGAAAACTGATGTACAAGAAATTCTAAGCATACTGGAAAAGTTCGACACAGTCAGTCGACCACTGTAGCGCGGAACCGCGGCCAAACCCCCCCTTGGGCCGCGGTTCCGCCGCACATTAGTGTCCTCACTGTGTACAAATTTTCCAGTGGGCTTCTGGGCTGTTTGAAGGGGTTTTGGAATATTAAAATTGGGCCAATTATTTCTGTGAGTGCTACAGTATTGCTTGGGGGCCCACTTGTTAATTATTTGATCGATCGGATATTTTAAACATATTTTTCACAGTATTTACATTATATCTGCGACCGTGAATGTCACTCGATCGGTAAATCCGGTCTAACTGCTATAGCCCGGTTAGACGGATTTACGAACGTGACTTTCACGTTGATGTTCTATGTATTTGCTGTGTTGTTGCGGATCGGTCGTGGGGGATAGCCTGGTTGCAGTGGTAGTACAGTTTTGTTGTATTATGTACATTTGATATTGCGGGGCGAGCGTCCGACATGTGGACTGCCGTCACTGTCTGTTTGTATTATTCTTTTGGGGCACGACCTGGTTGCGGTCGATGTACCCATTGTATGTATATTTTACTTTCTGTACTAGGGTTACCCCGCGGAGGGGTGCACGGATAGACGGGTTCTAGAGGGCAACGGGCCCGCATCTCAGGGCATTGAGACGGAAGGGGCTTCAGTCTGGAATTGGCGGGCTATTCGCCGCACTCGTAGGGGATACAGGTTGACCCAGGAGGGGTGCCCAAGTTACCGGATTCCGTGAAGTGCTGGGTGGTCCATTCACAGCACTGAAGGGGGCTGCCTCGCTTCAGGTTTTGGCGGGTGACTTGCCGCGCCCGTAGGGGTCTAGGATTTCATTGCACAGGCTATCCACACGACCAGGGGAACGTCGGGTTTCAGTAGTGGCTCTGTGAAACCCGGGGATCCCAGATATCTGTATTGTTCTGTGATGCTGTACATTTCTGTGATGTTGCATTTTATTCACGCCTTGAGCGAAATACTATATATTGGTATATATATTAGTAGATGTTGTATATGTTTTTCATCCGCGCTAGTCCAGTCCCCGCTCTGCCGTTAGTTAGCTAACCTAACGGGTAATGACGGGACCCAGTGGCGAATGCGGATGGCATATACGTACGTCAGTATATTTTCGTTCTTTGTGGTGTGATCAATTGATGGGACTGCATTGATTCGGATCAATGCAAGTTAAACAAACCTATTCTGATGTTGTTGGAACACTTTTCAAAAAGCTGTTTTTGCAAGGACGTTCAATTTTGTTTTACATCGTGGTATTCATTTGGAATATCCTGCTCCTCAGTCGACGAGGCAAGGGCCGAGATCCCTTCACCGGGAGTGACCCCTTGGATAGAAGTTTGCGTCAGGGCATTAACTTCACTATAGCCGATTGCTTTTGCTTTGCATCGTGGTATTCATTTGGAATATCCTGCACCCCATTCTACGGGGAAAGAGCCGAGATCCCTTCACCGGGAGTGACCTCTTTAGTAAAGGTTTTCGTCACTATATTTTCTAAAAAGCTATCCGTTCCTTCAACGATATCAAGTTCATTACGTTAAAGGTTTTCGCCAGAAACCATTCGTAGCCCTCCGTCGTTTCATATGGGTAGTCAATAGTATTCAAGCTGTGTTTGTTGGCCAAAGTCAAGGCACAGTGTTTGGTAGCTGTTGGTTATTCATATGCAGCATAGATAGATGCGTTGGTTTGGAACAGTCGTACTGCCTTGTTAGCCAAAGTCAAGGGTAGGTACGGGTGGATTCAAATTAACCTGGAGAATGACGGGTTGAACTTGACATGTGACTTATGATTTGTTGGCCAAAGTCAAGGTCATAAGAGCATGGGGTAGAAATTCACATCGGGAGTTTCAAAAGTACTGAAACTTGCCAGATATGCGCATACCTTCTGGAGTGTGATAGGGTGAGCAGATTCCGTCACGTTATCATGCGATGATAGTTGGATCCCGATTCCCACTGATGAGTTAGTTTACTCCTCGGGTGACCCCGACTAATTCTTCTTTCAGGTTTGGAGGAGAATTTGAGGTACAGTGGGAGGTTTCCAGATTAGATAAATTGGTAACCATTCTGATCTTGGTTAGAGTGCACGCTGAGTGTTTCTTTTCTCTCTCTCTTTGGCAGCGACCATTGACCCGACCCTAGACTATGACTCAGAGACCAAGTTGACCGAACCTTCTTTACACTGGCTTTTGGATTGTCAGAGTTGCAGACCTCATTGCCATTCCTACTTTTACCCTTTTCTCCAGGACACCCCGTATTACTGCGAACGTCCACTTCCATTGGACAAAGCCATCGTATGGTTAGATACGAACTCGAAGGAATTCGAGGATGGTTTCCGGTTCTGGAGAAAACGGATAGGTTTATTCAGTTGTCTTTTCCTTTTTGCCGTCTCTCAAGTTACGAGTACTCCTTAGTTTAGGAGATAGTACACCTATTACGTAAATTGGATAGTCTTCTTCCAAACCATAGGCTGGTGCCGACCGGTAGGGAATGAAGAAAACCAATTAGCCTAAACGGTGTGCAGAAGGTATTAAGATTAAGACAAAGCAAGGGATTAGTAAGAGGGCAAAGTAAATTGCGACTGATATTCACGACCAAACCAAGTATTTCTTCGCCAATCCTAAATCACCTTTGTATTTCTCCAGGACACTCCGTATCACTACGAAGATCCACAGTTTATTGGATACTCCATCGTATGGTTATATACGAACTCGAAAGGAACTTGTTCCAATTCGGGGATGGATTCTGGTCCCGGAGAAATAGGAATAAGGTTTATTCGGTTGTCTTTTATCTTCACCTTCTCTCGCATTGCGAGTGCTCCTAGGACTAGGACAGTACACCCATTATGCTTATTGGATAGTCTTCTTCCAAACCATAGGCTGGTGCCGAACGGTAGGGAAGGAAGAAAACCAATTGGCCTAAAGGGGTGTGCAGAAGGTAATGACTAAAGACATATAAAGGGATTTGGAGAGGTGGCAAAGAATTATACGGTTATAGTTGTGAATCTGGATAATGGAAGAGGCATTACTAGGAATACCAGGATACCCCATCGAAACATTTCAATGTTTCAGTTCAACTGTGTACTGTTAAAAGAAAACTGATTTCCCGATTAGACACTTGCTCCAGGGTATGTATTTACCAGGTTTGATTCTCACATCTGTATGGTTTTACAGATGATGAGTGGGAGTAAGTTATTGGGAATAGGGTGATCATCCTCATTATATCGGGATTCGTTGTAATCGGTGATATTTGAGGAGATCACCTGGGCTGTTTGCCGGTCGGCAAATATTTGGTTTTGAATATCTGCTGTTGTGCACCAATTTCAAATTGATATATCTGTACGTCTATTTTCATAGAGTGAGATATACCTTTTGATATTATGTCGATGACATTCACCTATATCAGTGGATGGTTAGGTAAGGAGCATTAAACAGCGGTGTAATTCTTCTTAACCATAAGTACAGTTTTCAACCTACGACACACAGTGAAAGAGTTGTTAGACTCAGCGGACTTATACAGAGTATTGTATGTTGTCCAGTGTCCATTAGGACAGAGGGGTTGGTCCTCATACTATATTCTGTTTACTTTTAACTTCTCTAGTTCTTAGACATGTGTTTCGTAGAAACACAGGGTCTAAGTTTTGAGGAGTTATAGGTATTTGAATAGAGTAGAGAACCAGGTATAGCAAGTATCGGGATTCTTCAAAGTGATCGAAGATGTAGATACTTGTGTATGGTATTCAGTTGATAGTAATGATAAAGAGAAATTGCTTCTCTTTCAGGTTACTCATAATTGGAAGCATTCCTAAGTTGAGTAACGCTGATCGGCCTCTCTCCATTTGGTTGACATGCACTGGAGACAGCTGCATGATTTGAATCTGGTTAAATTAAATCAGTGCCTCTGCTTCTATATTGGATATAGTACTGTTCATATCTTAACATTGTTAAGGTACAGGGAGTTGTCCGGATTATGCTTAAAACCAGACTCTGGATAACTCAAAGGCACGATTCTGTAATGGCTGTTTGTGGGTTGACCCAGGCTATGACGAGGGTTGACTTTCTACCATAAGAAAGATCAATAGTGATATTGTTCTTGACTCGCCACAGTTTAATAAAAATGGATTTTTTCAAAAACAGTAGTGGGAGTATGGTAGAACTGGAAGTGATTCCAGAACCGCAAACGATTACTGAAGATTTGATAAGGAACCTAAAGATTCAATCTGATTTGACATTCCATTGGCCACTCCGCAGATAAGGTGGGTAACTTCAGGCACCCGAGAGGTACTCCGGTAGCCTCAAGGACGGTGACAGGGAAGTTCTTGTTTACCCACACTTGCCATTGTTGTTGTTCCAGGCTGCGAGACCCGACAGGAGGATGAGTGTAGCGTCATTCTAAACTAGTTTTAGAAGTGCACGTCTATATGACTCTGCCAGAGGGTTGTCGTAGTCAGTGGGAGCAGCGGAAGCATTGGTGGACATCTGGCTTATGTCTATTTATAGACTAAAGCAGATATAGCGGAGATAGATCATCTATTTCTGATGTGACAGTCATGGGTTTGACGTCATCAGAATAGGGGATGGATCTGTTGAGAAGGTACTAGGGTGTGATATCCGGGTTTTGGATGACATACACAAAGTAGGAAGTGACATTCCTATACTACGGTCGGTTATACTTTGGTCGTCACACAGTGGTTTCTCCACAAAGGACTTGGTCATTATATCAGATATACTGGTTACTAGATCTATGGTTTTAGATCTAGATTTGGGTGGTTTCCCAATCAGGGTACTTTGACAGCGTTCTAAGAGTATTTAGAATGAACGACTCCTGGCACGGTAGTGTACCTGCAGATGATGGAGTCACCCTCTCTAAAGGTGTCTTATAGACTAAAGTAGAGAGGGATGTGCATGATTGGCAGATCACTTGCTTAGGCAATTGAGTCAATCATGAGATGTCAAGTACCACACCAGATGTTGTTCTTGCACTAGATGCAATAAGTTAATATTGATCCAATCCTGGAGGAACAGTCGGAAGCAGTTTTAGAACATAAGTGAATGTTCTAGGGATATGATAACGGCTGCCTCCTTTTGGAGACGATTGTCACTCCAGGCTTCCAAGGTGACATGGACGACAAGGAGGTTGTCAGAGTTATAGTTTTCCCTCTGACGAGGGGCAGTATTTTGGACAGGTGGTCCAAGGCAATACTGAGGGTGGCATGGCGCAGGATACTGATTAAGTTCAGTCGACGATACAGTCTAAGAAGTTTGGATTTGGAGTTCATTTATGAGCTAGGTCCCATCAGACATCCAGACATTCTAAGACAGGTATTGCTCATTTCGGGAGATAGTTTTCTCCACGAACTTGAGATATAGAGAGACATAGAAAGAAACATCTAGGCGGATCCACTCACTGAGGCTATTCCTCGAACGCAAGAGTTTCGCAAACAGGCTTTGTGCGACTGACTAGTAGAGGAGTGGGGTGTTCGGTATCACACGGGCTGTGAGTATGCGACATCGCAATAATTAGCCTTGAGTGCAAGTGGGAGATTGTTGGAGATAGTGCCCTCAGAGTCAATTATTGGATCACAGGCACGTGATTGCAATGATTGAGGGAGGACCTATCCCGGTAGGACAGTCTTACTCGAAATGATAGTATGCTATCTGGTTTACCTTTATCATCGTGTACTGCTTTAGGTGACCTGACAGGTCGCTATTGCACGTTGATGGAGCCCCTAGGATTCTTGCTTGACTGGCAGCAGTATGAGGGCGATCATATAAGTGAGAGCTGGAGTCTACAAGCACATCCTTAAAAGGTCCCTAGTCGTGGGAGTTTCGAGACAGGGCATCGATTCTCCAAAGTAGACTAGTGTATACAGTCGAGACCCTGACGAAGGGCGGTGGCCGGTCTCACAAGCCACTGGTGTCAGTTGGTTCACCTAAGATGTATACAGGTGCTCATTGGGTTATGAGTACACCGGACAGGACTCGCCGGGAACATGCTAGTTGGTCTTATACCTGACGTCAGATAGCAGTTCCCAGGTGACATGTGTACAGGTTAGTTCATCGACCTGGGGATCGTCATTTGTCTCGTGTAAGTTCCCACTGTGCTTTGATTACTACCCTACCATGGCTCAAAGGAGTCGTGCAAACAGGTTTTAGTTAGGTACAGTCCCGAGCCATATGGAGGCAGTGAGCGGATCTTCAGGGGTTCGTCTCTCCCGGTATTGGGGGTGAGGTCGCGCTGTGTCTAGGAGAGCCATTACACGAAGTCCTTGGCCAAGGCAGGAGATTTACTGGTAGGTATTCCAGTAGTATCTCAGGGTGTTCTGGGCTACACTCCGACACGACTTGTACCGCTTTTGGGGGTCTGACTTTTACCCACCCCCTAGGCCCGACATGCGATGCTCATAGACGAACGGACCGGACTGCACGGATATTGTCACTGACAGGCTCAGTAGGGTGTCAGGATGAGTTCGCTCATCGACGTCCCTTTTAGTCAATAGCTGGTGGCCCGTTACGTATTGGCTTATACCTCTGACGTGCTAGTGGTTAAATCCACAGCCATAGTATTGACGAGTCTTTAGAGTCCACCACACTTTCAGTTACTCAGCTTTCGGGCGAAACGCTGTAGAGGCCGTATGGAGATATGGCAGGGTCCGATCAGATACGTGCGGTATTGCACGGATCAGGATCGGACGGTTTGTACTAGAGGCCGTATAGATATATGGCAAGGTTCGATCGGATACGTGCGGTATTGCACGGATCGGGATCGAACGGATATTACTAGCCGGCTTTGGTTTAAGCCGGATCCTAGTTTAGTACAGTGTAGATTTTGTCTCTTTGCATTTGTATCCGGACGGAATACAGATGCGGGTGTGTATGCACAGTATCGGGGTTTTCCTGTAATTTATTACGGGACCAGTTTTCTGGAGTTGCCAGTTTGCATTCCGTTCCGGCCGGTTTTCCTTTGTTCTTTCCCGGCCGGACTTTTCCGATGGAGGGGGTTATTTGCAATTGTGCAAATAATTTTTGTGGAGGGGTTTATTGCAAAAGGATTTATTATGAGAGCATCTTTTCTTTTGCACCATTCTTGCATTTATTTTGAAGTGAATGGATTTGATTTGGGTATGGGTTTTGTTATGATGATGTTTGTATATGGACACCTCCTTACTTTATCCTACCATCACCTCCCTCTTATGTTTTGGTTTTCCCTCCACCATTTTCCTAATGAAATTGGCCGGCCACTTGAGTGAGAAGAGAGAGGGAATTTCATTTTGTGAAGTGGGAAAATTATCATCTCATTTTGATACACCAAAGTTCATCTCCATTTTGTTCATCAATTCCCTCCATCCAATGGCAACTTCATTACTCCAATGAGACATAGACTCTACACATCCTACAGCAAGTCTTGGGCATGTCGACTTGCCAGCTTCATGCCCGAGTTTCCTCGGTATTGAGGGGGGAGCCCATAAAAGATGCAGGCGATGTGGTGCCCTTCCGGCGAGGAGGCGACGACCGGAGTTTCCGCGAGGAGATCGGAGTGGAGATGAAGACCGGAGGACTCGGATCAGTCGGTATATCTCTAACCCGTCTTGTAGTTAGCTAGACCTAGTTTAATGGCCCGATCCGGGTGTTTAGTGCGCGGTGGTGCCGGTTTGCAAAGTCCGCATTACATAAAGTTTATCACCGTTTCCGCATTTGGCCGTCGGATTGACGGCAGGGGCGCCGCCGTGCACTTACAGTATGATCTGCATCATAGTCCAGGTAGTCAAGTACACATCCTAAGGGCTTTACCAACATGTAACAGAGAGACAATCAGTATACACGTTAAGGTAAAGAGCAACCAGATAGCATACTATCATGTCGAGCAAGAAAGTCATCCCTATATATGTCCCAGCATCCACTACAATATACATCCTATGTACAGTAATGGCCTCTAGGGCATACATATAACTAACAAACTGATCCCAAGCGGTCAAACCTGCAAAAACTGTGGCACAACGGGAGTAAGTTTCTAACTCGTGAGTAGGAAACATCAGCAAGTAGAAATCGAATAAAACAACGATTTCCTAGGTCACTATATCCTGAAGGTAATACTATGATATCTAGGGTGACCAAAAATGCATATATGTCAACAATCGAGTCAATGCAATGACATATATAAATAAACATCCGATATCATATGCCTGTATGCATGTGGATATCATCCACATGTCCATCAATGACACAACTAATATCATGGAACCTGACTGTCCAACACCGACACTTGAAAAATCATGAAAACATATGCCTGTATATATATATATATATGAGGATATCAACCACGTGTCTCCATCAACGACACATCAAAATCATGGAACCTGAGTGTCCAACACCAACACTCGAAATATCATGAAAACCCATGTCCAACATCGACACATAAATCCTCATATCTCGGGCTCCGTTAGTCCGGATCAGCCCATATCACGACTACAGTCGGTATCCTCCAGATATCCACCGCACCAAACTATCTCAGGCTCCGTCAGTCCGGATCGGCCCATATCATCTCACGACTATCTCAGGCTCCGTCAGTCCGGATCGGCCCATATCATCTCACGACTCCGGTTAGTATCCTCCAGATAACCGCCAAGCCCAAAACTATCACCGGTAGGTAGTAGTCCCTCTGCGAGCCTTATCTTCTACTGCACAACATACCTTTCATATCCCGGGGTACCATACCGGGTCCACCATGTACCCGCAGATGGCTCATCCAGCTCATCGAATCGGGTATCACATAGCTCAGAACCGAAAAAAATCATGGTGGACACCTCGAAATATCATATCAAGAGATACCGCATTTTGTAAAACAATACATAATTTCATTTGAAATTAAACTACGGTTCTCAAATCCAGAGATCTCATAAAAACAACATCTCAATGAATATAACCATAAAGTACGATGTATGCAACATAGAGTAGTAATATGAGCATATCGAGTATATCATGCAAGCATATAGCCATAAGGTATGATATATGCAGCATAGAGTAGTAATATAAGCATATCGAGTATATAATGCGAGCATATAGCCATAAGGTACGATGTATGCAATATAGAGTAGTAATATGAGCATATCGAGTATATCATGTAAGCATGTTAAGTGACAGTACTGAGAAATGCATGTACTTTTACTTTTATGATTAATATCATGATAGGGAAGTTCTCATGTGTAAATAGCACGACAATTCTATTGTATAAGAGACATGGCAATTCTACTGTATAAGTGACATGGAAATTAGCGATGAAGAATGTGTGTGAGCCGGCAAATCTGTGTATGTGTAACATGCGCATCAACGGTAATTGTGCAGGTGTAGTAGCAAATGATATCATATAGAATTAATTACCGGCACATGGTATGTAATCACGAAGGGTAATATCCTACACAAGAATCATACGGTCACATTTTAAACGGTACACATCGTCGTTTTGACAATAGGTATAGTACAGGTGGAAATCTTTATATCGGCGATCCCGCCTCCTAATATCCGATATGACAATAATCATCGACCATCATCCTCAAATCACTAGCACGGATCAATCATCCGGTAGATCTCACGCGTACGGCAATCCATCGTACGGGGTCATCAAACAGAATAGGGAATTTATCGACCTATACAATAATGAGGGTACAGATCTAAAGTCTCGTACGGCATATTACTCATTATACTCATAAATATATATACACATATATATCTCAAATCACATTTGTATAAACGTCATATCTTATTAACTTCACAACACCTCTATCTTAATCTCGTGTCATGTTTATCGATCTCGATCTCATATCATACCATTATCAACTCATACTTGTTCTTTTTCAATTCGTACCTATCATGATTCACTTCCCATTTCATATTATCAAGCAAATATATCCATTAACGTCAACTTTATCATAATTATAATTGAAAACACAATCTTCCATATCAATGGTTGCAGGGGTGCTATACGCCATCCACCAGACTTCCCCCGTAGATATAAATCTACTCACCTACTAAACTCCTCGCTTAGCTGAAGTCGATGTGCGTCGTCGTCTCGGAAGTCTATGCGAAGGTACCTACAATCAATACACAATCGTAATTTTATTAAAACCAATATCCGAAAACCGGTACGACACACAGATTTCTTATAGGTTAGAACTTATAGCCTACGCATTCAAAAACAACCAAACAACCCTAGTCATTAACGTACAAACATCCAACGACGGAATCAAATCCAAATACCAAAACCACGAATTCACATATAGGAAAACCTTAGCCCAAGCACTCGCAAACAACTCCCATATTTTGGCTCTGGTAAATAGGAACTAAACAAGCAAGTATAGGGGATAGGTTATAGGGTAAGTGAGCTACATGCAAAACCACAACACCAATGCCCACAGGAAATCCGGGGACATCATGTGGAAATCCGGTCTCGCCCGCCAAACTAGGGTAGAATAGGTTCGTATTTTGGTGGCGGTCTTCTAGTTGTCTATCTAGGTTAATGGACTTGTTTGATTTCCTTAAAAATTCCCTAGATAGCTCCAGATACCCTGTAGGCCTTAAGGTTTCACAAAACCGACACGGAACAATTCTAACTTCATGTATCGGGTTTTATTCTCTTTTCCAGGCCTCTAAATTAATCTCTAAGGTCTTGAAAATACTCACTTGTTAGTTGTATGTATGCCCTAAAGGCCATTATTGTACATGAGATGTATATTATAATGGATGCTGGGATATATATAGGGATGACTTTCTTGCTCGACATGATAGTACCTTATCCGGTTGCTCTTTATCTTAACATGTACACATGATGTCTCTTTGTTACATGTTCATAAAGCCCTTAGGATGTGTACTCAACTTCCAGGATTATCATGCAGATCATACTAGTGGGGCCTGGGTAGCCCATGAGTACATCCTTCAATGTTCCTAATCATGGGAATATCGAGACGGGGCATCGATATTCCAGAGTAGACTAGCGTATATCTTCTCAACCCATATGATGGGCGATGGATGTTCCCATATCATTGGTGTTTGACATCAGAGATGGTATACGGGTGCTCAATAGAGACTGGGTACACTGAACGGACTCGCCGAGAACTCCCAGATGGTATTATACCTCGCGTCAGATGGCAGTTCTCTGGTGACATTGGTACAGCTTAGTCTGTCGACCCAAGATCGTCATAGAGTCTTTTGTGTCTCCCACTGTGCTTTGATTTCCACCCTACCACGGCTCTACTGAGTCGTGCAAACAGGTGGTTTTTGGGTACAGTCCCGAGTCACATGGAGGCAATGAGCGATAGGAGGGGATTCGTCTCTCCCGGCATTGGGGGTTGATGTTGCGCTATGTTCGATTGGTCATAACTGGAAATCCCTGGCAAGGGTTGATGTGATTTACTTGTAAGTGTTATCAGTAGTTTCACGCTCGTTATGGACCTTACATCGGCATGACTTATCAAGCTACTGGGGTCTAACGTTTACCACCCCTAGGCGAGATATGTGACATATTAGACGAACAGACCGGACTGTGCGGTAAATGTTACTGATTGGATTCGTAGGAGTGTGAGCAGGCTTGCTCATTGATCTTCTGATTGCTCAATACCCGGGTGGCCGTTACGGTTAGCAGACCGCTTGCGGCTTGTGGGCGACTGATATGATCACCACCTACTGCCGGCGTATTGACGAGTCTTTAGAGTCCTACACAGAGGTTTCCTGGCTCATGCAAAACAAAATAGGAGCACGTATGTGATATGTGTAGGACCAAGAATAATACCAGTATGTGATACTGTATTCTATTCTCGCGATTTGCATCATCGGTCGGTTATATGCGATATAGCCGGGTTACCGAATCAAGGGTTGATTCGATATATTGATACACTAGATATTAGTCGGTTGTATGCGAAATGACCGGATCATTAAATCAAGTGTTGATTTAATGATTTAATGTATAATTATATATTTGATTTATTACTTTACATTAACTAGTATTGGTTCACATAAGATTGCTTTTCTCACTTGATGTGCACATAATGTATATGTGATATATGTTTATGTACATGATTGTATCATGCTTGATGATACATGCAAACTTGGGTGTGTGTATGATTTACACCATATTTAAGATAATGGTTAGGGTTTTTATTTATTTTGTAATTCAAAATGGTGGTTTACTTTGTCATGCTTGAAACTTCATGAAGCTTGAAGCATCCATTGACCAAGTCCACTTACTTTATCTTACTAAAGATATTTATTAACCAAACCATTAGCTTAAACCATGGTTTAGTCTCTATAAAGGTTAGTGGATGATACTAACTCACCCATGGTTGCATAATTGATCATAATTCACTTCACTTGAGTTTCTATTCTTCTTCTTCTTCTTCTTCTTCATCCAAAAGAAAAGCTTTCTAGGTTTTTTCTAAGTGGTGAAAACAAGTGAGAAATCAAAATCTAAAGTGAACCCACTTCCTATTTCATCATTCTCTATTACTTGCCATTTAGTTTAGGATGTTCTCTTCACAAAGTTCTTGACCTAGTGAAGGGTTAGCTTGAGTTTGAGTCACCTCGACGTAGATCATCTTCGGCCTCGAAGACTACGAACAATCTTGTTCATTTCTCCGGGAAATTCCATACTAGAGTCCGGGAGTTCAATGATCGCAGCTAAGGGACGTCAACACGGAGGTTTAGAAGTGAAGGACCGGATCTACAAAGGTTGTATTTTTGGTTACTTCTCTTTGTGATGATAGAATACATATTTTGTTACCCTAGTTTTCTAGCATGATTCTTAGTTTGATTGCTTAGCACCCCCTTGAGTTTTTTGTTGTGGCATGTGTGATACTTGCAAACCCTAGGCTAGGTGCTAAGGAATCCCAACATGGTATCAGAGCCTAACTAGAAACTTAGACGATATTAGAAGTAATACGAAACTGAAACAAATCCGTATTGCAATTTCTGAAACCCTGCAGTTCATGCTCTCTGTTGTTTTTCAAAAGTTCTGGAAAAATTTTGCAAACAAGTGCAAAGTCATGTATGTGATGCCTATAGTGCACAGAACAAAAACAAGACCTTTTGCTCGGTTTTCAACCGAGCACATTCATCCAAAAACCAGGGAGGCCGGCCCCCTATGCTCCATATGGTGTTGTTTTTGTTTTGTGCCTTGGTATGCTCATTTTGGGGTTTCAGGTATTGTTTGCTTGGTCCAAATTTTCATGTGATGTAAATTTTTCTGTAGGACCAAAATGGAGTGTTTCGTAGTCGTATAATTTAACATTGTGATGGTAACCTAGGCTATGTTTGACAGTTTGAACAAATCTCAAATATCACCCCATGACCCACCCTTAAATTTCCAAGTGTTGGAATTTTTCTAAGTTAATCATATTCAATATTCGTTCAAGTAACTCTATGGACCCTCTAGAAGAACAAAAACCTTAACTCAATTCTATGCCCTCGGAACCGTGACTTGAACCCTAGGGTTTGCCGTGGTTCCGCGGTGTCATAGGTGAGGCGTTGGTTTGATCCTTCTACGGCTGGATCATAGGTACTGTGGCACGTTTTGGGTACTTTAACTTCGCTCAAGTGTTGAGCTTATCGGGTGATGAGGGTGTTGGTTGATTCACTCGAAACGTTTAACATAGTCTAGTATATTGTGATACAATACTTGGAATCAACAACATTTGAATTTTATAAATCTAGCAATTTAGCCTCATTTGATTGGTTGCCACGGGATTTTTATGTGATCAAAAGTCCGTCGCAATCACTTTGTGTATTCGGATACTCGTCGGGTAACATTACTAGATAGCTACACCCCATAACCCCGACCAAGTGATTATAGGAGAACTCCGTTGCCAAAAAGCATCCGTCCGGGTGCTCGTGGCCGCGGTGTTTCACCTAAGTGCACTTCGTCGTCAGCATCGGGGGGTGCGGACATCTACTAAAGTTTCCGACGAGCATTCGATCGGGATGTCGGGAATCTTGTTGAATTGCCCGACTGATTATTGGAAAGCGTTTTCAATATCAAGACTAAAATGCGGGGTTTATAATTGTTAGGCATGTGATGTCTAAGGAATTCATATTGTTAGGCATGAAATCTGCAATATGAGATATTACGGGTTTATGATGTCTAAGGTGATTGTGGATTCTAACTGTTGTAGTTTTCATTTTCTTTTCTGGGACCGTAAGTGTAATATGTAAGGTATCACCGATTTCGTTGCTATACGTTAACGACAATTGGGATACGCATATTTGCTTACGTTGATGACATGTGATGTTATGTGTTGCTGGATATGTTATATTGGATCGTCGTGTTTGAATAGCCCGGGGTTTTTTATATGAGATGAGAGTTTTTCATTTTCATTCATGTAAGAACTTGTATGTAATATTCTTTTATTGGGGCACTTCCGGGTTGAGGAAGATGTCACCGTTGATGTATATTATTTATTTTTCCGCATTAGGATAGACCCAAGGAGGGGAGCATAAGTAACCAGGTTCTAGAGTCCAATAGGAGACCATCTCGAGGCGTCGAGACCAGATCTCCTAACTCTAGAATTGGTAGGGTTGCTTGCCGCTCTCGTAGGGATCTAGGGTTATGGGTTTGGCTATTCATCACGACCGTGGAATCCGTGTTTTATACAGGCTCAAAATAAAACACGGACATCCTAGTATAACCAATATTTCATATGTTGTTTTCTGCTGCGTTATCTGTGATGTGATCATTTGATATGTAGAGATAGATACTGTATATAGTATATATGATATGTTATATAGACGTTGCTTATGTTTTACACCCGCGCTAGCCCTGCCCCCTTCTGCCGTTAGTTACCTAACCTAATGGTGCATGACGGGACATCAAAGCGAATGCGGATGGGATAAGCGTACGTTGTATTTATCTGTGATGTTTAGGTGACTTAAATGATAGGACATTCATTAATGAGATTAATGAAAGAAAATAAACCTAAAAGATGTTGTGGAATAGAATTTCAAAAATTAGGCGGCTCTAGTTGTTGCTTTGAATAGAGGTATTCCTTGTAGAATATCCAGCACCTCATTCGACGAGAAAAAAGCCGAGATCCCTTCACCGGGAGTAACCTCTTTAGAAATAACTAGCAGATGCTACAACTCTCGATTTTGTCTTTTAATTGCTTTTCTAGTTCTTGGTTTGCACGGTGGTATTGTGAATATCCTGCACCTCATTCGACGAGGAAAGAGCCGAGATCCCTTCACCGGGAGTGGCCTCTTTAGCGAAACTAGCAAAAGCCTCAAAAACACTTCATTTAAAACCATTTGATTATACAACGATATCAAGTTCAAAGCGTTAAAGGTTTTCTTAAAAACCATCCGCAACCCTCCATCATTTTAGGAAGTAGTGTACTTAGTATTTGTGCTGTGTTTGTTGACTATAGTTAAGGCACAGTGTACGGTAGCTAAGCGATGTTTTCCTACATGGCATATGATGCGATTAGTTAGGACAGTCACGTGAATTTGTTGACCTTAGTTAAGGGTCAAGTGGGTGGGTCTAATTGATCACGAAATGACGGGTAGAACTTGACTAGTGCTTATGATTTGTTGTCCATAGTCAAGGTCATATGTCACTAGGGGTAAAACCATTATCGGGAGTTTCAAGTGTTGAAATTTGCAATGAGATTGCATACATTCTATATGATAGTTGGATCCTGATACCCACTGCGAGTAATTGTTACTCCTAGGAGAGTTTTGTACTTTACAATTAGCCGATCAAGTAGGTGTCTAGAAAAGTGTCAATGGGGTTACGCCCATAGGAAAATGAGGTTTATTTTAATCAGGTCCGTGCGAAAGCACGGGGAACCTCCCTCAAAGTACCGGCACTGGCCTAGCTGAAAGATTGGCGAACTTGTAGAGTGTAATTAATCCCGGCTAGTCTTTCCTTTTAAGGTTTGAAGGAAGATTTGATAAAAACAGTGGGAGCCATCCTGATTAGATAAAATATATAACCAATCTAATCTTGCAAGAGCGCACGCAGAGTGTTTTCTTCTCTCTCTCCAGGTAGCGACCATGTCATGCCTTAATCAAGATAATAATATGGATGTATTGACTGAACCCGCTTGTTGTACTGAGCTGGGGAACGTTGGTCCCGCTCCAACTTATAATTGTTATAAGACCGAGCAGGAAATAGGGGAATACCAGGATTCCCATGCCGCCCAAACGAAGAAAATGCATGATGATGCATCTCCTTCGGGCGTGTTCATTACAAAGAACTCTTTCTCAGTATCCTCTATGTCCTGGGTATTTGATACCGGATCAGGATCCCAGATATGTAATCTGTTACATGGGCTACAGATAGGTAGAGAACTGAGAACGGGTGATAAAATTTCAAAAGTTGAAAACGGTGCAATTGTTGTAGCCAAGGTGTTGGCAGTTATCACCCTGTATTCCCAAATAAATTGATTCTGAATGAATGTTATTAGATACCGAACCTGATATACAACATCATATCAGTCACTTTAATTAGTAAAGAAGGATATAATTTTGTATTATTGGATAATGTTTTGAACATTTCCTATATCAAGAGCTAAAAGCATAGACATTCTAAATCAAACCACAGTTCTTAACGTATAGAACACACACAAGAGGAAGAATTCAGCAATGAACGAATCCTTCTTAAGGCATTGTACACTAGGTCATATCAATGCGACCCGACTAGCTAAGTTACATTTAGATGCATATTTAAATCCGTTTGAATTTACATCTTGTGAAACTTGCCAGTCATGTCAAAAAGATAAGATGACCATAGCTCCATTTACTTGAAACAGAGAAAGGGTTAGTGAACTCTTGGGACTGATACATGATGATATATGTGGTCCCCTATCTACATATGTCAGGACTGGTTCTTTATACTTCCTTACATTCACTGATGATCTCTCAAGATACGGACGCATGTTCCTGTTGAAACACATATCTGAAGCTTCTGAGAAATTCAAAGAATATAAGATAGTGTAAGTGCACGGCGGCGCCCCGGCCGTCAATCCGACGGCCAAATGCGGAAGCGGTGATAAACTTTAATTTTTACTTGAACTGGCAAACCGCCGCGCACTAATACCCGGATCGAACCATTAACTAGTCCTAGCTAACTACAAGATGGGGAAGAGAGATATACCGACAGATCCGAGTCCTCCGGTCTTCTCGTCATCGTCCCGATCTCCTGCGGAAGCTCCGGTCTCCACCTCGTCGCCGGAAGTGCACCACATCGCCTACTTCTTTTACGGGCTCCCACCTCAATGCCGAGGCAACTCGGGCACGAAGCTGGCTAGTCGACGTGCCCAAGGTTTGCTGTAGAATGTAGTGTATAGGCTATGTCTCATATGGGGTTATGGAATTGCCATATTGGTGGAGGGATGATACAAACTCATGGAGGTGGAACTTGTGGGATTTTTCCTAAAGCAAAAGAGCAAAAATCCCACATGAACAAATTTGGACAGCCCCTTTAGGGAAGTGGCCGGCCATGCATGTGAGGGAGAGTGAGAAATGAGGAGGTTTTTTCAAAAATGGGAGAGGCCAAACTCATGTCATGCAAGAGAGAGAGGAATGGCTATCATAAACAACCATGATCACAAAACTATGCCAACACTCCACACTACCATCATCTCATGCATGATGGCTCCAAAAAGGTCAAGCCATCATGAGCATAGAAAGTCAAGTGATGGTGCACATCATGAAAACCATCATGATACAAATAATATGCAAAGTACCCCCTTCCAAATACTTATTTGCAACAATGCAAATAAGCCCTCCTCCACCAATCTTCGGCCAATGAACGATACAAAGGAAATTGGCCGAAACGGAAAGCAAACTGGCAACCCCAGAAAACTGGTCCCGTAATAAATTACAGGAAAACTCCGATACTGTGCATACACACCCGCATTTGTATTCCGACCGAAATACAAATGCAATGAGACAAAATCTACACTGTACTATACTAGGATCCGGCTTATACCAAAGCCGGCTAGTAATATCCGTTCGATCCTGATCCGTGCAATACCGCACGTATCTGATCGAACCCTGCCATATATCCATACGGCCTATAGTACAAACCGTCCGATCCTGATCCGTGCAATACCGTACGTATCTGATCGGACCTTTCCATATCTCCATACGGCCTCTACAACCTTTTGCCCGAAAGCTGAGTAACTGAATGTGGGGGACTCTAAAGACTCGTCAACACCTTGGTTGTGCATTTAACCACCTGCACGTCAGAGGTATAAGCCAATACGTAACGGGCTACCAGGTATTGACTAAAAGGGACGTCTGTGAGCAAACTCAGCCTGACAACCCTACTGAGCCTGTCAGTGACAATATCCGTACAGTCCGGTCCGTTCGTCTATGAGTATCGCATGGCGGGCCTAGGGGGTTGGTAAAAGTCAGACCCCCAAAAGCGGTACAAGTCGTGTCGGAGTGTAGCCCAGAACACCCTGAGATACTACTGGAATACCTACCAGTAAATCTCCTTGCCTCGGCCGAGGGCTTCGTGTAATGGCTCTCCTAGACACAGCACGACCTCACCCCCAATACCGGGAGAGACGAACCCTTGAAGATACGCTCACTGCCTCCATGTGGCTCGGGACTGTACCCAACTAAAACCTGTTTGCACGACTCCTTTGAGCCGTGGTAGGGTAGTAATCAAAGTACAGTGGGAACTCACACGAGAAAAATGACGATCCCCAGGTCGATGAACTAACCTGTACACATGTCACCAAGGAACTGCCATCTGACGTCTGGTATATGACCAACTAGCATGTTCCCGGCGAGTCCTGTCCGGTGTACTCATAACCCAATGAGCACCTGTATACATCTTAGGTGATCCAACTGACACCAGTGGCTTGTGAGACCGGCCACCGCCCCTCGTCGGGGTCTCGACTTTATACACTAGTCTACTCTGGAGTATCGATGCCCTATCTCGAAACTCTCACGACTAGGGACCATTTAAGGATATGCTTATAGACCCCAGCTCCCACTTATATGATCGCCCTCATACTGCTGGTGGTCAAGCAAGAATCCTAGGGGCTCTATCAATGTGTAATAGCAACTTGTCAGGTCACCTAAAACAGTACACGATGATAAAGGTAAACCAGATAGCATACTATCATCTCGAGTAAGACTGTCCTACCGGGATAGGTCCTCCATCAATCATTGCAATCACGTACCTGTGACCTAATAATTGACTCTGAGGGCACTATCTCCAACAATCTCCCACTTGCACTCAAGGCTAATTATTGCGATGTCGCATACTCACAGCCCGTGTGATACCGAACACCCAACTCCTCTACTAGTCAGTCTCACAAAGCTCGTTTGCGAAACTATTGCGTTGGAGGAATAGCCTCAGTGAGTGGATCCGCTTTGTTGTTTCTTTCTATGTCTCTCTATATCTCAAGTTCGCGGAGAAAGCCATCTCCCGAAATGAGCAATACCTGTCTTAGAATGTGTCTGGATGTCTGATGGGACATAGCTCATAAATGAACTCCAAATCCAAACTTCTTAGACTGTATCGTCAACCGAACTTAATCAGTATCCTGCGCCATGCCTCCCTCAGTATTGCCTTGGACCACGTGTCCAAAATACTGCCCCTTATCAGAAGGAAAAACTATAACTCTGACAACCTCCTTGTCGTCCAGGTCACCTTGGAAGCCTGGAATGATAACTGTCTCCCGAATGAGGCTGTCGTTATCATATCCCTAGAACATCCACTTATGTTCTAAAACTGCTTCCGACCGTTTCTCCAGGATTGGATCAATGTCAACTTATTGCATCTAGTGCAAGAACAACATCTGGTGTGGTACTTGACATCTCATGATTGACTCAATTGCCTGAGCAAGTGATCTGCCAATCATGCACATCCCTCTCCAATTTAGTCTGTAAGACCCCTTTAGAGAGGGTGACTCCATTATCTGCAGGTACACTACCGTGCCAGGAGTCGTCCACCCTAAATACTCTTAGAATGTTGTCAAGTACCCTGATTGGGAAACCACCCAAATCTAGATCTAAAACCATAGATCTAGTAACCAGTATGTCTGATATAAAATCCATTTCCTTTGTGGAGAAACCACTGTGTGACGACCAAAGTATAACCGACTGTAGTATAGGAGTTTCCTTTCCTACTATGTGTGTGTCATCCAAATACCAGGACATCACACCCTACTACCTTCTTAACAGATCCATCCCCTATTCTGATGAAGTCAAACCCATGACTGTCACGTCAGAAATAGATGATCTATCTCCGCTACATCTGCTTTAGTCTATAAATAGACATAAGCTACTTGTCCACCAATGCTTCCGCTGCTCCCACTGACTACGACAACCCTCTGGCAGAGTCATATAGACGTACACTTCTAAAGCAGGTTTAGAACGACGCTATACTCATCCTCCTGCCGGGTTTCACAGTCTGGAACAACAGCAATGGCAAGTGTGGGTAAACAAGAACTTCCCTGTCACCGTCCTTGAGGCTACCGTAGTACCTCTCGGGTGCCTGAAGTTACCCAGCTTATCTGCGGAGTGGCTAATGGAATGTCAAACCGGATTGAATCTTTAGGTTCCTTATCAAATCTTCAGTAATCGTTTGTGGTTCTTGAATCACTTCCAGTTCTACCATACTCCCACTACTGTTTTCTGAAAAAATCCATTTTTAATAAAACTGTGGCGAGTCTAGAACAATATTGCTATTGTTCATCCAGATGGTAGAAAGTCAACCCTCGTCATAACCTGGGTCAACCCACAAACAGCCATTACAGAAACGTGCCTTGAGTTGTCCAGTGTCTGGTTTTAATCATAAGCCGGACAACTCCCCGTACCTTAACACCGTTAAGATATGAACTGTTCTATATCCAATATAGAACCAGAGGCACTAATTTAATTAAACCAGATTCAAATCATGCAGCTGTCTCCAGTGCATGTCAACTAAATGGAAGAAGTCTGATCAGCGTTATTCAACTTAGGAATGCTTCCAATTATGAGTAACCTGAAAGAGAAGCAAGATCTCTTTATCATTACTATCAACTGAATACCATTCACAAGTATCTATATCTTCGATCACTTTGAAGAATCCCGATACTTGCTACACCTGGTTCTCTACTCTATTCAAATACCTATAACTTCTCAAAATTCGGACCCTGTGTTTCCACGAAACACCTGTCTAAAAACTAGAGAAGTCATAAGTAAACCGAATATAGTACGAGGACCATCCCCTCTGTCCTGATGGACCCTGGACAACATACAATACTCTGTATAAGTCCCTTGAGTCTGAAAACTCATTCACTGTGTGTCGTAGGTTGAAAACTGTACTTATGGTTAAGAAGAATTACACCGCTGTTTAATGCTCCTTACCTTACCATCCACTGATATAGGTAAATGTCGTAGACATAATTCCAAAAAAGGTATATCTCACTCTATGAAAATAGACGTACAGATATATCAATTTGAAATTGGTGCATGACAGCGGATATTCAAAACCAAATATTTGCCGATCGGCAAACAGTCCAGGTGATTTCCTCAAATATCACCGATTACAACGAATCCCGATATAATGAGGATGATCACCTAATTCCCAATAACTTACTCCCACTCATCATCTGTAAAACCATACAGATGTGAGAATCGTACCTGGTAAATACATACTCTGGAGTAAGTATCTAATTGGGAAATCAGTTTTCCTTTAACAGTACACAGTGAGACTGAAACATCGAAATGTTTCGATAGGGTATCCTGGTATTCCTAGTAATGCCTCTTCCAGATTCACGACTGTAACAGTATAATTCTTTCCCACCTCTCCAAATCCCTTCATATGTCTTTAGTCTTTACCTTCTGCACACCCCTTTAGGCCAAATGGTTTTCTTCCTTCCCTACCGTTCGACACCAGCCTATGGTTTGGAAGAAGACTATCCAGTAAGCATAATGGGTGTACTGTCCTAATCCTAAGAACACTCGCAATGAGAGAAGGTGAAGATAAAAGACAACCGAATAAACCTTATTCCTATTTCTCCTGAACCGGAATCCATCCCCGAACTGGAACAAGTTCCTTTCGAGTTCGTATATAACCATACGATGGAGTATCCAATAAACTGTGGATCTTCGTATTGATACGGAGTGTCCTGGAGAAATACAAAGGTGATTTTAGGATTGGCGAAGAAATACTTGGTTTGGTTGTGAATATCAGTCGCAATTTACTTTGCCCTCTTACTAATCCCTTGCTTTGTCTTAACTTAATACCTTCTGCACACCATCGTTACGCTAATTGGTTTTCTTCATTCCCTACCGGTCGGCACCTGCCTCTGGTTTGGAAGAAGACTATCCAATTTGCGTAATAGGTGTACTATCTCCTAAACCAAGGAGTACTCACAACTTGAGAGAAGGTAAAAGGAAAAGACAACTGAATAATCCTTTCCGTTTTCTCCAGAACCTGAAACCATCCTCGAATAAATTCTTTCGAGTTCGTATCTAACTGTAAGTGCACTGCGGCGCCCCGGCCGTCAATCCGACGCCGGTATGCGGAAGCGGTGATAAACTTTAATTTTTGCGGACTTTGCAAACCGGCACCACCGTGCACTAAACTCCGGATCGTAACCATTAACAAGTCTAAGCTAACTAAAAGATGGGTTAGAGATATACCGACTGATCCGAGTCCTCCGGTCTTCATCTCCACTCCGATCTCCTCGCGGGATCTCCGGTCGTCGCCTCTTCGCCGGAAGGGCACCACGTCGCCTGCATCTTTTACGGGCTCCCACCTCAATACCGAGGCAACTCGGGCGCGAAGTAGGCTAGCCGACGCGTCCAAGATTTGCTGTAGAATAGCGTAGAATAGCTGTCTCTTTGGGGTTTAGGATAGTTGCCATGATGGAGGAATTTTGCATAAGAATTTTCATGGATGGATCCTAAAAAAGAATGAGCATCATTCAAAGATAGAGCTCGGCCACTACTGAAAAACTCACTCGAATTTGGAATGAAGCCAGCACACTTTATATGAAAGAATGAATGTTATGAATTAATACCCAAAAAGAAAACAATCTCACAGCACACATACAAACAAAAAAATATTAATTAAAACAATCCATCATAAACAATTCCAGCAGCCTCATAATCATTCATTCCATACCAAGTAAATTAATCCACTATACAAATCAAAACTTCACTCCCATCCCCAACAGTGGCCGGCCCCATTCCCAAACCCCATTCAAACAGTGGCCGGACCCACACCAATTTCCAACACCAAAACACATCAAAACCCATATCCAATCAAATCCCACATGAATAGGAAAGATGATATCATAATCAAACCTTTTGCAAGAAACCCCCTCAACAAAATGTTAATTGCAAACTTGCATTTAACACCCTCCAACGAAAAGTCCGACCGGGAAGGAAAAAGAGAAAACCGGCCGGAACGGAATGCAAACTGGCAACCCCAGAAAACTGGTCCCATAATAAATTACAGGAAAACCCCGATACTGTGCATACACACCCGCATCTGTATTCCGTCCGGATACAAATGCAAAGAGACAAAACTACACTATCAAATACTAAGATCCGGCTTAAGCCAAAGCCGGCTAGTAAAAACTGTCCGATCACGATCTGTGCAATACCGCACGTATCTGATCGAACCCTGCCATATCTCCATACGGCCTCTACAGCGTTTCGCCCGAAAGCCTGAGTAACTGAAAGTGTGGTGGACTCTAAAGACTCGTCAATACTATGGCTGTGGATTTAACCACTAGCACGTCAGAGGTATAAGCCAATACTTGACGGGCCACCAGCTATTGACCAAAAAGGGACGTCGATGAGCGAACTCATCCTGACACCCTACTGAGCCTGTCAGTGACAATATCCGTACAGTCCGGTCCGTTCGTCTATGAGCATCGCATGTCGGGCCTAGGGGGTTGGTAAAAGTCAGACCCCCAAAAGCGGTACAAGTCGTGTCGGAGTGTAGCCCAGAACACCCTGAGATACTACTGGAATACCTACCAGTAAATCTCCTGCCTTGGCCAAGGTCTTCGTGTAATAGCTCTCCTAGACACAGCGCGACCTCACCCCCAATACCGGGAGAGACGAACCCCTGAAGATCCGCTCACTGCCTCCATGTGGCTCGGGACTGTACCCAACTAAAACCTGTTTGCACGACTCCTTTGAGCCGTGGTAGGGTAGTAATCAAAGTACAGTGGGAACTCACACGAGACAAATGACGATCCCCAGGTCGATGAACTAACCTGTACACATGTCACCAGGGAACTGCTATCTGACGTCAGGTATAAGACCAACTAGCATGTTCCCGGCGAGTCCTGTCCGGTGTACTCATAACCCAATGAGCACCTGTATACATCTTAGGTGAACCAACTGACACCAGTGGCTTGTGAGACCGGCCACCGCCCCTCGTCGGGGTCTCGACTGTATACACTAGTCTACTCTGGAGTATCGATGCCCTATCTCGAAACTCCCACGACTAGGGACCTTTTAAGGATGTGCTTATAGACTACCAGCTCCCACGTATATGATCGCCCTCATACTGCCGGTAGTCAAGCAAGAATCCTAGGGGCTCTATCAACGTGCAATAGCGACATGTCATGTCACCTAAAGCAGTACACGATGATAAAGGTAAACCTGATAGCATACTATCATCTCGAGTAAGACTGTCGTACCGGGATAGGTCCTCCCTCAATCATTGCAATCACGTGCCTGTGATCCAATAATTGACTCTGATGGCACTATCTCCAACAATCTCCCACTTGCACTCAAGGCTAATTATTGCGATGTCG
Source organism: Agapanthus africanus (assembly GCA_030015575.1). NCBI lineage: Eukaryota > Viridiplantae > Streptophyta > Magnoliopsida > Asparagales > Amaryllidaceae > Agapanthus > Agapanthus africanus. Next base: position 528,257,423 of record CM057337.1, read on the forward strand.
CATACTCACAGCCCGTGTGATACCGAACACCCAACTCCTCTACTAGTCAGTCTCACAAATCCTGTTTGCGAAACTTTTGCGTTCGAGGAATAGCCTCAGCGAGTGGATCCGCTCTGAAGTTTCTTTCTATGTCTCTCTATATCTCAAGTTCGCGGAGAAAGCCATCTCCCGAAATGAGCAATACCTGTCTTAGAGTGTCTGGATGTCTGATGGGACCGAGCTCATAAATGAACTCCAAATCCAAACTTCTTAGACTGTATCGTCAACTGAGCTTAATCAGTATCCTGCGCCATGCCTCCCTCAGTATTGCTTTGGACCACCTGTCCAAAATACTGCCCCTCGTCAGAAGGAAAACTATAACTCTGACAACCTCCTTGTCGTCCATGTCACCTTGGAAGCCTGGAATGATAACAGTTTCCTGAATGAGGCTGTCGTTACCATATCCCTAGAACATCCACTTATGTTCTAAAACTGCTTCCGACTGTTTCTCCAGGATTGGATCAAAGTCAACTTATTGCATCTAGTGCAAGAACAACATCTGGTGTGGTACTTGACATCTCATGATTGACTCAATTGCCTAAGCAAGTGATCTACCAATCATGCATATCCCTCTCTACTTTAGTCTATAAGACACCTTTTGAGAGGGTGACTCCATTACCTGCAGGTATACTACCGTGCCAAGAGTCGTCCATTCTAAATACTCTTAGAATGCTGTCAACGTACCCTGATTGGGAAACCACCCAAATCTAGATCTAAAACCATGGATCTAGTAACCAGTATGTCTGATATAATGTCCAAGTCCCATGTGGAGAAAACACTGTGTGACGACCAAAGTATAACCGATCGTAGTATAGGAATGTCACTTCCTACTCTATGTATGTCATCCAAATACCAGGATATCACACCCTACTACCTTCTCAACAGATTCATCCCCTATTCTGATGACGTCAAACCCATGACTGTCACATCAGAAATAGATGATCTATCTCCGCTATATCTGCTTTAGTCTATAAATAGACATAAGCCTGATGTCCACCAATGCTTCCGCTGCTCCCACTGACTACGACAACCCTCTGGCAGGGTCATATAGACGTGCACTTCTAAAGCTAGTTTAGAACGACGCTATACTCATCCTCCTGCCGGGTCTCGCAGCCTGGAACAACAACAATGGCAAGTGTGGGTAAACAAGAACTTCCCTGTCACCGTCCTTGAGGCTACCGGAGTACCTCTCGGGTGCCTGAAGTTACCCACCTTATCTGTGGAGTGGCCAATGGAATGTCAAATCAGATTGAATCTTTAGGTTCCTTATCAAATCTTCAGTAATCGTTTGCGGTTCTGGAATCACTTCCAGTTCTACCATACTCCCACTACTGTTTTTGAAAAAATCCATTTTTATTAAAACTGTGGCGAGTCAAGAACAATATCACTATTGATCTTTCTTATGGTAGAAAGTCAACCCTCGTCATAGCCTGGGTCAACCCACAAACAGCCATTACAGAAACGTGCCTTGAGTTATCCAGAGTCTGGTTTTAATCATAAGCCGGACAACTCCCCGTACCTTAACAACGTTAAGATATGAACTGTTCTATATCCAATATAGAACCAGAGGCATTGATTTAATTTAACCAGATTCAAATCATGCAGCTGTCTCCAGTGCATGTCTACTAAATGGAGAGAGGCCGATCAGCGTTACTTAACTTAGGAATGCTTCCAATTATGAGTAACCTGAAGGAGAAGCAATTTCTCTTTATCATTACTATCAACTGAATACCATACACAAGTATCTACATCTTCGATCACCTTGAAGAATCCCGATACTTGTTACACCTGGTTCTCTACTCTATTCAAATACCTATAACTCCTCAAAACTTAGACCCTGTGTTTCTACGAAACACATGTCTAAGAACTAGAGAAGTTAAAAGTAAACAGAATATAGTATGAGGACCAACCCCTCTGTCCCAATGGACACTGGACAACATACAATACTCTGTATGAGTCCGCCGAGTCTAACAACTCTTTCACTGTATGTCGTAGGTTGAAAACTGTACTTATGGTTAAGAAGAATTACACCGCTGTTTAATGCTCCTTACCTAACCATCCACTGATATAGGTAAATGTCATCGACATAATGTCAAAAGGTATATCTCACTCTATGAAAATAGACGTACAGATATATCAATTTGAAATTGGTGCACAACAGCGGATATTCAAAACCAAATATTTGCCGACCGGCAAACAGCCCAGATGATCTCCTCAAATATCACCGATTACAACGAATCCCGATATAATGAGGATGATCACCCAATTCCCAATAACTTACTCCCACTCACCATCTGTGAAACCATACAGATGTGAGAACCAAACCTGGTAAATACATACCCTGGAGCAAGTGTCTAATCAGGAAATCAGTTTTCTTTTAACAGTACACAGTGAACTGAAACATTGAAATGTTTCGGTGGGGTATCCCGGTATTCTTAGTAATGCCTCTTCCATTATCCAGATTCACAACTATAACCGTATAATTCTTTGCCACCTCTCCAAATCCCTTCATATGTCTTTAGTCATTACCTTCTGCATACCCATTTAGGCCAATTGGTTTTCTTCCTTCCCTACCGTTCGGCACCAGCCTATGGTTTGGAAGAAGACTATCCAATAAGCATAAAGGGTGTACTTTCCTAATCCTAGGAGCACTCGCAACGCGAGAGAAGGTGAAGATAAAAGACACCTGAATGTACTTTATTCCTATTTCTCCTGGACCAGAATCCATTCCCGAACTGGAACAAGTTCCTTTCGAGTTCGTATATAACCATACGATGGAGTATCCAATAAACTGTGGATCTTCGTAGTGATACGGAGTGTCCTGGAGAAAAACAAAGGTGATTTAGGATTGGCGAAGAAATACTTGGTTTGGTCGTGAATATCAGTCGCAATTTACTTTGCCCTCTTACTAATCCCTTCGAGTTCGTATCTAACCATACGATGGCTTTGTCCAATGGAAGTGGACGTTCGCAGTAATACGGGGTGTCCTGGAGAAAAGGGTAAAAGTAGGAGTGGCAATGAGGTCTGTAACTCTGACAATCCAAAAGCCTGTGTTAAGAAGGTTCGGTCAACTTGGTCACTGAGTCATAGTCTTAGGGTCGGGTCAATGGTCGCTGCCAGAGAGAGAGAAAAGAAACACTCAGCGTGCACTCTAACCAAGATCAGAATGGTTACCATTTTATCTAATCTGGAAACCTCCCACTGTACCTCAAATCCTCCTCCAAACCTGAAAGAAGAATTAGTCGGGGTCACCCGAGGAGTAAACCAACTCATCAGTGGGAATCGGGATCCAACTATCATCGCATGATAACGTGACGGAATCCGCTCACGTCATCACACTCCAGAAGGTATGCGCATATCTGGCAAGTTTCAGTTCTTTTGAAACTCCCGATGTGAATTCTGCCCCATGCTCTTATGACCTTGACTAAGGCCAACAAATCATAAGTCACATGTCAAGTTCTACCCGTCATTGTCCAGGTTGATTTGAACCCACCCGTACAAGCCCTTGACTAGGGCCAACAAGGCTATACGACTGTCCCAAACCAACGCATCTATCTATGCTGCATATGAATAACCAACAGCTACCAAACACTGTGCCTTGACTATGGCCAACAAACACAGCTTGAATACTATTGACTACCCATATGAAACGACGGAGGGCTACGAATGGTTTCTGGCGAAAACCTTTAACGTAGTGAACTTGATATCGTTGAAGGAACGGATAGCTTTTTAGAAAATATAGTGACGAAAACCTTTACTAAAGAGGTCACTCCCGGTGAAGGGATCTCGGCTCTTTCCCCGTAGAATAGGGTGCAGGATATTCCAAATGAATACCACGATGCAAAGCAAAAGTAATCGGCTATAGTGAAGGTATTGCCCTGACGCAAACTTTTGTCCAAGGGGTCACTCCCGGTGAAGGGATCTCGGCCCTTGCCTCGTCGACTGAGGAGCAGGATATTCCAAATGAATACCACGATGCAAAACAAAAGTGAATGTCCTTGCAATAACAGCTTTTTGAAAAGTGTTCCAACAACATCAGAATAGGTTTGTTTAACTTGCATTGATCCGAATCAATGCAGTCCCATCAATTGACCACACCACAAAGAACGAAAATATACTGACGTACGTATATGCCATCCGCATTCGCCACTGGGTCCCGTCATCACCCGTTAGGTTAGCTAACTAACGGCAGAGCGGGGACTGGACTAGCGTGGATGAAAAACATATACAACATCTACTAATATATATATCAATATATAGTATTTCGCTCAAGGCGTGAATAAAATGCAACATCACAGAAATGTACAGCATCACAGAACAATACAGATATCTGGGATCCCCGGGTTTCACAGAGCCACTACTGAAACCCGACGTTCCCCTGGTCGTGTGGATAGCCTGTGCAATGAAATCCTATACCCCCTACGAGTGCGGCGAATAGCCAGCCAATCCTGGAGTGAAGCCCCCTCCGTCCCAATGCCATGAGATGCGGGCTTGTTGCCCTCCAGAACCCGGCTATCCGTGCACCCCTCCGCGGGATAACCCTAGTACAGAAAGTAAAATATACATACAACGGGTACATCGACCGCAACCAGGTCGTGCCCCAAAAGAATAATACAAACAGGAAGTGACGGCAGTCCACATGTCGGACGCTCGCCCCGCAATATCAAATGTACATAATACAACAACACAGTACTAGCATTGCATCCAGGCTATCCCCCACGACCGATCCGCAACATCACAGCAAATACATAGAACATCAACATGAAAGTCACGTTCGCAAATCCGTCTAACCGGGCTATAGCAGTTAGACGGAATTTACCGATCGAGTGACATTCACGGTCGCAGATATAATGTAAATACTGTGAAAAATGTGTTTAAATTTTTTTTTGATTGACCAAAAATTAACAAGTGGGCCCCAAACCAATACTGCAGCACTCACAGAAAACCTGGGCCCAATTTTAATATTCCAAAACCCATATTTTAAGCCCAGAAAGCCTCTGTAAAAAATTGGTGTAGTGATCTCCACAGTGCGCGGCGGAAGGGCGGCGGAATGGGGGTTTGTGCGGCGGTTCCGCGCTCCAACTGTGGATTCACTTCATCGAAATTTTACAGAGTTCTTAGATTTTCCAGTACATCAATATTTTACAACCTGAAAAATTTTTCGAGACCAAAATATTTCAACAGAAACTGATGTGAACAAAAATACGGTTTTTGGAAATTTTGGTCGATCGGAAATGCAAACACACCAAACGAAGCTAGACGAAGTTAATGGCCTGTCTCTGATACCACTGTAAGTGCACTGCGGCGCCCCGGCCGTCAATCCGACGCCGGTATGCGGAAGCGGTGATAAACTTTAATTTTTGCGGACTTTGCAAACCGGCACCACCGTGCACTAAACTCCGGATCGTAACCATTAACAAGTCTAAGCTAACTAGAAGATGGGTTAGAGATATACCGACTGATCCGAGTCCTCCGGTCTTCATCTCCACTCCGATCTCCTCGCGGGATCTCCGGTCGTCGCCTCTTCGCCGGAAGGGCACAACGTCGCCTGCATCTTTTACGGGCTCCCACCTCAATACCGAGGCAACTCGGGCGCGAAGTAGGCTAGCCGACGCGTCCAAGATTTGCTGTAGAATAGCGTAGAATAGCTGTCTCTTTGGGGTTTAGGATAGTTGCCATGATGGAGGAATTTTGCATAAGAATTTTCATGGATGGATCCTCAAAAAGAATGAGCATCATTCAAAGATAGAGCTCGGCCACTACTGAAAAACTCACTCGAATTTGGAATGAAGCCAGCACACTTTATATGAAAGAATGAATGTTATGAATTAATACCCAAAAAGAAAACAATCTCACAGCACACATACAAACAAAAAAATATTAATTAAAACAATCCATCATAAACAATTCCAGCAGCCTCATAATCATTCATTCCATACCAAGTAAATTAATCCACTATACAAATCAAAACTTCGCTCCCATCCCCAACAATGGCCGGCCCCATTCCCAAACCCCATTCAAACAGTGGCCGGACCCACACTAATTTCCAACACCAAAACACATCAAAACCCATATCCAATCAAATCCCACATGAATAGGAAAGATGATATCATAATCAAACCTTTTGCAAGAAACCCCCTCAACAAAATGTTAATTGCAAACTTGCATTTAACACCCTCCAACGAAAAGTCCGACCGGGAAGGAAAAAGAGAAAACCGGCCAGAACGGAATGCAAACTGGCAACCCCAGAAAACTGGTCCCATAATAAATTACAGGAAAACCCCGATACTGTGCATACACACCCGCATCTGTATTCCGTCCGGATACAAATGCAAAGAGACAAAACTACACTATCAAATACTAAGATCCGGCTTAAGCCAAAGCCGGCTAGTAAAAACTGTCCGATCACGATCTGTGCAATACCGCACGTATCTGATCGAACCCTGCCATATCTCCATACGGCCTCTACAGCGTTTCGCCCGAAAGCCTGAGTAACTGAAAGTGTGGTGGACTCTAAAGACTCGTCAATACTATGGCTGTGGATTTAACCACTAGCACGTCAGAGGTATAAGCCAATACTTGACGGGCCACCAGCTATTGACCAAAAAGGGACGTCGATGAGCGAACTCATCCTGACACCCTACTGAGCCTGTCAGTGACAATATCCGTACAGTTCGGTCCGTTCGTCTATGAGCATCGCATGTCGGGCCTAGGGGGTTGGTAAAAGTCAGACCCCCAAAAGCGGTACAAGTCGTGTCGGAGTGTAGCCCATAACACCCTGAGATACTACTGGAATACCTACCAGTAAATCTCCTGCCTTGGCCAAGGTCTTCGTGTAATAGCTCTCCTAGACACAGCGCGACCTCACCCCCAATACCGGGAGAGACGAACCCCTGAAGATCCGCTCACTGCCTCCATGTGGCTCGGGACTGTACCCAACTAAAACCTGTTTGCACGACTCCTTTGAGCCGTGGTAGGGTAGTAATCAAAGTACAGTGGGAACTCACACGAGACAAATGACGATCCCCAGGTCGATGAACTAACCTGTACACATGTCACCAGGGAACTGCTATCTGACGTCAGGTATAAGACCAACTAGCATGTTCCCGGCGAGTCCTGTCCGGTGTACTCATAACCCAATGAGCACCTGTATACATCTTAGGTGAACCAACTGACACCAGTGGCTTGTGAGACCGGCCACCGCCCCTCGTCGGGGTCTCGACTGTATACACTAGTCTACTCTGGAGTATCGATGCCCTATCTCGAAACTCCCACGACTAGGGACCTTTTAAGGATGTGCTTATAGACTACCAGCTCCCACGTATATGATCGCCCTCATACTGCCGGTAGTCAAGCAAGAATCCTAGGGGCTCTATCAACGTGCAATAGCGACATGTCATGTCACCTAAAGCAGTACACGATGATAAAGGTAAACCTGATAGCATACTATCATCTCGAGTAAGACTGTCGTACCGGGATAGATCCTCCCTCAATCATTGCAATCACGTGCCTGTGATCCAATAATTGACTCTGAGGGCACTATCTCCAACACTAACCATACGATGGTTTTGTCCAATGGAAGTGGACGTTCGTAGTAATACGGGGTGTCCTGGAGAAAAAGGTAAAAGTAGGAGTGGCAATGAGGTCTGCAACTCTGACAATCCAAAAGCCAGTGTTAAAGAAGGTTCGGTCAACTTGGTCACTGAGTCATAGTCTTAGGGTCGGGTCAATGGTCGCTGCCAAAGAGAGAGAGAAAAGAAACACTCAGCGTGCACTCTAACCTAGATCAGAATGGTTACCAATTTATCTAATCTGGAAACCTCCCACTGTACCTCAAATTCTTCTCCAAACCTAAAAGAAGAATTAGTCGGGGTCACCCGAGGAGTAAACTAACTCATCAGTGGGAATCGGGATCCAACTATCATCGCATGATAACGTGACGGAATCCGCTCACATCATCATACTCCAGATGGTATGCGCATATCTGGCAAGTTTCAGTTCTTTTGAAACTCCCGATGTGATTTCTGCCCCATGCTCTTATGACCTTGGCGAAGGTCAACAAATCATAAGTCACATGTCAAGTTCTACCCGTCATTATCCAGGTTAATTTGAATCCACCCGTACAAGCCCTTGACAAAGGTCAACAAGGCTATACGACTGTCCCAAACCAACGCATCTATCTATGCAGCAGAAAGGTAACAAGCAGCTACCATACACTATGCCTTGACGAAGGTCAACAAACATAGCATGAATACTACGTGCTACCCGTCTGAAACGACGGAGGGTTATGAATGGTTTCTGGCGAAAACCTTTAACGTAATGAACTTGATATCGTTGAAGGAACTGATAGCTTTTTAAAAATATAGTGACGAAAAACCTTCGCTAAAGAGGTCACTCCCGGTGAAGGGATCTCGGCTCTTTCCCCGTAGAATGGGGTGCAGGATATTCCAAATGAATACCACGATGCAAAGCAAAAGTAATCGGCTATAGCGAAGTCATTGCCCTGACGCAAACTTTTGTCCAAGGGGTCACTCCCGGTGAAGGGATCTCGGCCCTTGCCTCGTCGACTGAGGAGCAGGATATTCTAAATGAATACCGCGATGCAAAACAAAAGTGAACGTCCTTGCAATAACAGCTTTTTTGAAAAAGTGTTCCAACAACATCAGATTAGGTTTGTTTTTAACTTGCATTGATCCGAATCAATGCAGTCCCATCAATTGATCACACCAAAAAGAACGAAAATATACTGATGTACGTATATGCCATCCGCATTCGCCACTGGGTCCCGTCATTACCCGTTAGGTTAGCTTACTAACGACAGAGCGGGGACTGGACTAGCGCGGATGCAAAACATATACTACATCTACTAATATATATACCAATATATTATATTCGCTCAAGGCGTGATAAAAAATGCAACATCACAGAAAATGTACAGCATCACAGAAACAATATAGATATCTGGGATCCCCGGGTTTCACAGAGCCACTATTGAAACCCGACGTTCCCCTGGTCGTGTGGATAGCCTGTGCAATGAGAACCTAGACCCCTACGGGCGCGGCAAGTCACCCGCCAAAACCTGAAGCGAGGCAGCCCCCTTCAGCGCCGTGAATGGACCACCCAGCACTTTACGGAATCCGGTAACTTGGGCACCCCTCCTGGATCAATCTGTACCCCCTACGAGTGCGGAGAATAGCCCGCCAATCCTAGAGTGATGCCCCCTCCGTCTCAATGCCATGAGATGCGGGCTCGTTGCCCTCTAGAACCCGGCTATCCGTGCACCCCTCCGCGGGGTAATCCTAGTACAGAAAGTAAAATATACATACAACGGATACATCGACCGCAACCTGGTCGTGCCCCAAAATAATAATACAAACAGGCAGTGACGGCAGTCCACATATCGGACGCTCGCCCCGCAATATCAAATGTACATAATACAACCACAACTGTACTAGCATTGTATCCAGGCTATCCCCCACGACCGATCCGCAACATCACAGCAAAAACAGAACATCAACGTGAAAGTCACGTTCGCAAATCCGTCTAACCGGGCTATAGCAGTTAGACCGGATTTACCGATCAAGTGACATTCACGGTCGCAGATATAATGTAAATACTGTGAAATAATGTGTTTAAGATATCCGATCAATCAAATTTTAACAAGTGGGCCCCAAAGCATTACTGTAGCAGATCAAGAAATTCTGGGCCCAATGTTATTATTCCAAAACCTCTATTTTCACCCCAGAAAGATACTGTAGAAATTTGGTGCAGGGAACCCAAAATAGTGCGGCGGAACCGCGGCCTAAAGGGGTGTTTGGCCGTGGTTCCGCGCTCCTACAGTGGAGTTAGCGCATCGAATTTTCACAGAACTCTTGTATTTTCTAGTAGATCACTTTTCTGTAACCTGAAAAAAATTTTGACACCAAAAATTTTCAATAGAAAACTGATGTGAACAAAAATGTAGATTTTGGAATTTTGGTCGATCGGAAATGCAAAACACATTAAACAAAGCTAGACTAATTTAATGGCGAGGCTCTGATACCACTGTAAGTGCACGGCGGCGCCCCGGCCGTCAATCCGACGGCCAAATGCGGAAGCGGTGATAAACTTTAATTTTTACTTGTACTGGCAAACCGCCGCGCACTAATACCCGGATCGAACCATTAACTAGTCCTAGCTAACTACAAGATGGGGAAGAGAGATATACCGATAGATCCGAGTCCTCCGGTCTTCTCGTCATCGTCCCGATTGTAAGTCCATGCTACCTCTCCCGGTACTTTCGGGAAAGCGGAATTTGGTAAAAAACGATTTTTACGGAGGTGGTAACATGGACCTAAAACCCGGATCTTGGTTAAACATCTATCTAACATCCTAACTATGAGTTTCTAGCTACTCGGTTAGGGGGTTATACCTTGCTTGTCTTGAACTCCTTCGTCTTCAAAGCTCCGATGGTGGTCCGATGGCTTCTTCTCGTCGTCTCCGTACGCCGAAGATAGATCCACCTGAAAGCTCCAACCTTTAGCTCCTTCTTCGTTCTTTGAAGAAACTAGTTCACTTGGTTTGCTAAACCTAGTGAACTAGAATGAGTAGAGAAGAGTTAGAATGGGATTTTATCTATGGTTCTTGATTCTCAACTCATGAGACAATAGAACCATAGGATCAAGAGAGGGAGCAAGAGGTTGAGGGTGAGAGCAAAAAGGAGAGCTCAAGAACAAGAGAGAGAATGAGCAAGAAAGAATGAGGCTCTCTTTTGTCTTTCACCCTCTCATAATCCAAAGTTATCATAACTCATCATATCAAAAAAAAGTCTTATGTGATGGTTGAAGCAACCATAACCATATCATTTCATGCACTCATTTTACACAAATGAGCAAGTAAACAAAAGTCTTTGCCATGAAATGATGGCTATGGTTATCATGATGGTCAACTAGACAAGCCTAGTCAACCGGTCAACAAGTCAACAAAGTCAACAAGTCAACAAAAGTCAACAAGTCAACAAAGTCAACAACCATATCACCATAATACTTAATTAATATAATAGTTAATCACATATCATATTCTCATTAGGGTTGAGCAAAAAGTCAAATAGTCAACGGTCAACTGTCAACAACCCTAATGAGAATCCACTGCCTCTGTCTCCCTGTCAACTGTGCATACACACCCGCATCCGCGTTCCGAGGAACACGAATGCAAACTGGATAAATCCAATCCCATAAGGTACACTAGGATCTGGCTTAAACCAAAGCCCGCTAGTGTAAACTGTCCGGACTCTGTACGCGCACAAGTGCACGGATGTGACCGAACCCTGTCGCAAAACCATGTGACCTGTCGCAATACCATGCGACCTCTACTCTTTTGCCTAAAGGCGAAAAGCTTTCTGTGTGGGACTCTAAATACTCGACACTACGCTGGCAGTGGGTTTAACCACAGACCGCAAGCGGCACTAGCTGTGCGTAACGGTCCCCAGGTAGTGCCGACAAGAAGACCGACGAGGCGAAACCCATCTGAACTCCTACTGAGCCTGAGTGTGACATTCTCCGTACAGTCCGGTCTGTTCGTCTGATACATCGCATGGCGGGCCTAGGGGACGGTAAACGTCAGTCCCCCAATAGCGGTACAAGTCGTGCCGGAGCGAAGCCCAAAACACCCTGAGATAACACTGGAAACCTACCAGTATATCTCGTTTGCCCTGGCCAGGGACTACTCGTGTAATGGCTCTCCTAGACACAGCGCGATGTCAACCCCCAATACCGGGAGAGACGAATCCTGTCTAACCATCACTGCCTCCAAGTGCTTCGGGACTGCACCCAACCACTACCTGTTTGCACGACTCCTTTGAGCCGTGGTAGGGTAGCGATCAAAGTACAGTGGGAACACACTCGAGGCGGAGTGACAGTGTCAAGTCAGCGGACTAAGCTGTACTCATGTCACCTGGGAACTGATAACTGACGATAGGTATAATACCAACTAGTCAGTTCCCGACGAGTCCTGTCCAGTGTACCCGTAACCTAACGAGCACCCGCATACTATCTCAAGTACGACGTACTGACGGCTGTGGGACAGACCGTCTCCCACACTGGGATGAGAAGCGCATGCGCTGGTCTACTCCGGAGTATCGATGCCCTGTCTCGATAGTCCTGCGACCAGGGACCTGCATAAGGATGTGCTTATAGATTACCCAGCCCCACTAGTGTGACGGCCATCACATCGCTGGTAATCAAGCAAAGATCCTAAGGGCCCTACTAATGTGTATAGGCGATATACAAAAATAAACACATGTACACATTGAAGTAGAAACAAACCAAGTAGCATACTACTATTTTGAGAAAGATTGTATATACAAGGTGAATATCCTAAGCATCCATTAAGTAATATACAAACCAGTATGATACAGTAATGGCCTCTAGGGCATATACACTAACAATCTCCCACTTGCACTAAGGCCATGTACTGGCGTATCGAAGACCTATCATCTCGATCAGCCGCTCGAACTGAGTCTGGGGCAGGGCCTTGGTGAATGGATCTGCAGTGTTATCTTCTGAAGCGACTCTCCGAACCTCGATCTCCTGGCGATCCACGATCTCCCTGATCAGGTGATACCGCCTCAAGATGTGCCTGGATTTCTGATGGGACCTGGGTTCCTTCGCTAAAGCTATAGCCCCGTTGTTGTCGCAATACAGAGCTATTGGATCAACAATGGACGGAACCACCTGAAGTTCTTTCAAGAACTTCCTCATCCAGACAGCTTCTTTTGCGGCATCAGATGCAGCGATGTATTCCGCTTCCATCGTCGAGTCTGCAACGGTTTCCTGTTTGGAACTCTTCCAACACACCGCCCCTCCATTGAGGGTAAAGACAAAACCCGACATGGACTTGGAATCATCCTTGTCACTCTGGAAGCTGGAGTCAGCAAAGGCCTCGATCTGAAGGTCTTTTCGCCATACACCAAGAACATCTCCTTAGTCCTTCTCAGGTACTTGAGAATGTTCTTTACCGCTATCCAGTGTTTCTCCCCAGGGTTTGACTAATACCGGCTTACCACACTCAGTGCATAAGCTACATCCGGTCTGGTACACAACATCGCATACATTATAGAGCCTACCGCAGAAGCGTAGGGTATAATAGACATGCGATCCCTCTCCAAATCAGTCTTGGGAGACATCTCTTTAGAGAGGGTGATCCCGTGACAAGCCGGTAGGTTACTGCGCTTGGAATCTTCCATACTGAATCTCTTCAGTATGGTGTCGATGTACCTGGACTGAGAAAGTCCTAATATCCTCTTGGATCTGTCACGGTAGATCCGGATACCCAGAATGTATGAGGCATCACCCAGGTCTTTCATGGAGAACCTGTGTGACAAGAACCCCTTGACAGATTGTAGCATAGGAATGTCATTTCCTATTAAGAGAATGTCATCCACGTATAAAACGAGGAATACTACAGTTCTCGCTACAAATCTACTATAGATGCATGGTTCATCTGGATTTTTGATAAAGCCAAATTCTTTGACCGTCTCATCAAAGCAGATGTTCCAACTCCGCGACGCCTGCTTTAGTCCATAGATGGACTTAAGCAACTTGCACACCTTTCCGCTGCTCCCACTCTGAATGAAACCCTCCGGCTGGTCCATATAGACACACTCCTCTAAATTTCCATTTAGAAAAGCTGTCTTTACGTCCATTTGCCAGATCTCATAATCGTGGAAGGCAGCAATGGCAAGAAGGATCCGAATGGATTTCAGCATGGCTACTGGAGAAAAGGTTTCGTCATAGTCCAAGCCAGGTCTTTGACGAAAACCCTTTGCTACCAGCCTAGCTTTATAGGTCTCAACCTGTCCATCTACACCAATCTTCCTTTTGAAGATCCACTTGCATCCTACGGGTTTTACCCCGTCTGGAGCAATGTCCAACGTCCATACCTTGTTGGTGTACATGGACTCCATTTCGGTCCGCATTGCATCCAGCCATTTCACTGAGTCAACGCTCTGAACGGCCTGCTGGAAGCTAGTAGGCTCATCATAATCTATGATGCAATCCTCTCTATCCCCGTCTATGAGAAAACTGCAGTATCTCTCGGGCGGATGAGACTGCCTACTACTCCTGCAGAGCGGCGTAGGAATGTCCTGTTCTTCCGAACCCTCTGGTTCCACTAAACTTTCAGTAATAGTCCGTGGTTCTGGAATTTCTTCCAGTTCTACTGCGCTCCCACTTATTTCCTTTTCCAAGAACTGGTGTTCTAGAAAGTGGGCATTACGAGAAACAAGTACTTTTTGTTCCTCTGCGTAGTAGAAAAGATACCCCCTGGTGTTCTTTGGGTATCCCACAAACTTACACAGTACTGAGCGTGCCTCGAGTTTGTCCGCATGCTGCTTTTTGACAAAAGCTGGACATCCCTAGATCTTCAGATATTGAAGATAGGGTTTCTTCCCACTCCACATTTCATATGGGGTGGTAGGCACAGTCTTTGTCGGAACTCGGTTCAAAAGGTATGCTGCTGATTCTAGCGCATATCCCCAGAATGATCGCGGCAACTCAGCGTTACTCATCATGGACCGCACCATATCCAATAGGGTGCGGTTCCGTCTCTTCGATACACCGTTATGTTGCGGGGTGTATGGAGGAGTAAGCTGAGAGAGAATTCCGTTCTCTTTTAAGTAGTCCAGGAACTCGGCACTTAAGTATTCTCCACCTCGATCCGATCTTAGAATCTTAATACTTTTTCCGGTCTGTTTATCTACTTCATTCTTATACTCCTGGAATTTTCCAAAGGCTTCGGACTTATGTTTCATTAAGAAGACATAACCGTACCTTGAGAAGTCATCCGTAAAAGTAATGAAGTAAGAATGTCCGCTTCGGGCATGTGTAGACATTGGACCGCACACGTCACTGTGTACGAGTCCCAAGAGCTCGCTCGCTCTTACTCCATGTCCAGTAAACGGAGTCTTTGTCATCTTTCCTTTGAGACAAGATTGACAAGTGGCATACGATTGATATTCGAACGCATTCAAATATCCTTCTGTATGTAACTTAGTCAACCTTCTCTCATTGATGTGACCCAATCTACAATGCCATAAGAAAGTCTGATTTATTTCTGGAGACTTTCTTTTGTGTGTATTCTGGACATTAAAAATCTGTGGTTTGTTTAACACGTATATACCATTACTCAATGTACCTGACCCAATCAAAACTTGATTAAGGTGAATGTTTACAACATTACTTACAAACGCAAATTCATAACCTTCTTTAGAAACTAAAGATACAGAAATGATATTACAAGTTGCGTTGGGTACAAAAAAGCAATTACGCAAAACCAAAACATGTCCATCTGACATTCCCAGGTGATAGTCCCCCACGGCTTTAGCATCCATGCTAGCTCCGTTCGCAACTCTGAGGGTCATGTCACCTGCCTTCAAAACCCTACGGTTTCTCAACGCCTGCAAAGAATTATAGATATGAGATCCTGATCCGGTATCCAATACCCAGGAAGTAGAGTTTATTGAAAGACAGTTTTCAATAACATACACACCTGAAGCTGAAGCTACAACCTGCTTCAATTCCTGTGTTCTGGCCTTCCAGGCCCTGCAATCATTCTTCCAGTGTCCTTTCTTATGACAATAGAAGCATTCTTCCTTATCCACAAGCTTCCCCACTATCTTTGTTGCTTTACCTTTTCCCTTCGTATCCACTTTACTAACACCGCCCCTTGGTTTGGCAGGGGCCTTCTTCTTCTTTCCCTTGGCTTTCGCCTTGGACCTAGAAGAAGATGATCCTCCTACAAACAAAGTGGATGTTTCCCTACCTTTCTGTAGGGTGCCCTCTGCGCTCCTCAGCATGTTGAGGAGCTCTGAAAGTTCAACCTCTTTTTCTTGTAAGTTGAAGTTCAGTATAAACTGGGCGTAAATGGAAGGAAGGGACTGGAGAACTATATCCGTATATAGCTCACTCTCCAATGTGATCCCTAGGTCAGCGAGCTCCTCAATGTAGCCGATCATCTTTAGCACGTGCTCGGCTACTGATGATCCGACGGCCATTCTTGTCGAAAATAACTTTTTCGACGCTTCGTATCTTGCGATACGAGATTGCTCTCCATACAGTTCTTTTGTATGAAGCAATATGGATTCCATGTCCATATTCTCGTGCCTCCTCTGATGTTCGTTGTCCATCGAGGCAAGCAGGAGGCATTTGGCCTTCGCGCTATCAATCTCCCAAGTCTTGCGGATTTCCTTATCCGCGACGCTGGAAGTTGGACCAGGGACAGGGGGAGCTTTGGTGGTAAGAAGATACCCCAGCTTGTCGTAAGTGATTGCTATCTTGACATTCCTGAGCCAATCTTTGTAGTTTGGCCCTGTCAGTTTGTTTTTATCTAGGAGTAACTTAAGTCCAGTCATGTTGATTGGTCGCTGCAATTAGGAGAGAGAAGAAGAAACACTCAGCATGATGCTCTTGCAAGTTTAGAGTGGTTTTTAGTTTGTCTAAACAGGATGGCTCCCACTGTTTCTCGAATCCCTCCTCAAACCATAAAGGAAGAATTAGTCAGGATCAATCCCACCGTACAATACTTGCTTAACCGTTCAGCCAGGCCGGTGTCGGTACTTTGAGGGAGGTTTTCCAACGCTTTCGCGAAGTTCCTTAATTAAAGAACCTCTTTTCCCTGGGGGCGTAGCCCCGCTAACACCTTTCTAGGCACCTACTAGGTTTATAGCATTGATCGTTAAGTGAGAAATTTCCCGAGGAGTAGCATATACTCACAGTAGGATCGGGATCCAAATATCATTGCGTGACGAAACTGAAGGAATCCTACCAGAATCATCACACTCCAAATGGTATGCAAATCTAGCAAGTTTCAGTACTTATGAAACTCCCGATGTGGATTTTTGCCCCATGCTCTTATGACCTTGGCGTGAGGTCAAAATGTCATAAGTCACATGTCAAGTTCGTCCCATCATTATCCAGGTTAATTTGAACCCACCCGTACATACCCTTGACGTAGGCCAAAATGGCAGTACGACTGTCTCAAACCAACGCATTCTATCTATGCAACAGATAAATATCCGGCAGCTACCAATCACTATGCCTTGGCGTGAGGTCAAAATACATAGCTTGAATACTACCGAATATTTAACTGAAATGATGGAGGGCTACGGATGGTTTTGGCAAAACCGTGAACGTAGTGAACTTGATTTGGTCGATGGAACGAGATAGCTTTTAAATGGAGTGGCTTAAACTCCGTATTTTAAAAGTTTGTTTTGAAAAGAACCGAGTGGTTTTTCGAAAGTGTTCCAACGACTTTAACTTGGTTTATTATCTTGCATTAGTTCTTTTAATGCGTGATATTCTTGCATTAGTTCTTTTAATGCGTCCCATCATTTAATCCTACCATTGCAGAAAACAACCAAAATATGACGTACGCTTATGCCATTCGCATTCGCCACGGGGCCCCGTCATTACCCGTTAGGTTACTTAACTAACGACAGAGCGGGGGCTGGCCTAGCGCGGCTGTAAAACATAAGCAACGCCTAAATAATATCATATATAGATATACTGCAATGATAAACATTTCAGATCACAGATGAATACATTGGATATACTAGGAATCTGTAATTCGCACGAGCCTGTAACGACAAACAGATTACACGGTCGCGGTGAATAGCCAAATACCCCACCCAAGACCCCTACGGGTGCGACAAACTACCCGCCAAGTACCCGAAGCGTAGTAACCTCCCTCATCTCCATGAGTAGGCCACTCGACACTTCGGCATACCCGGTAGTTTGTGCACCCCCTCCATGGGTCTATCCTAGGAGCAAAAACAGTAAAAAGAAATTATACAATGACGGCTACAACCCCGACCCGGTTGTGCGGCCATACAAATAATTATTACATCAATTTACAAATTTACATGAATTGAAAGAAAAGAAAACTCTCGTCTCACAACCCCCGGCTATTCACCCGCGACAATCCAACATATTCATATACACATTCCAGCAACATTACAGATCACAGATTTGTATAACCCCCACTAATCGACATATAGCGATTAGTAGACGTTCAATACAAATAACACATTACAGAAAACCCGTTAGCTTAAGTCTTTTAGAAGTTCGATCAAAAATACGGATTTTCGGGACCCCAAAATAAAATTTTCGTTCTGGAAAATCTGGGCAGAAAATATATATTCCAAAAATCCCAAAATACCCCCAGAAGAACACTGCACCAAAAGGGGACCACGGCCGAGTCAACTCGGCCGCGGATCCGCGGCGGGAGCGTGCTCCCGCCGCGGATCCGCGGCGCTTTGACTCGATCGTGTGACCAATTTTGGTGGGTGTTCACAGAAAAGCCTGAGCCTATTTTAGGTGTGAAAATAATCAACTTTTGAACAGTAGAAAAATCGACAGAAACTCGAATTTTTGGGGTTTTATTTTTGGGACTTTTTCTTTGATCGATCTTCTAGTTACTTGCTAACATGTTAGATAGAGTTTAACTAGGCTCTGATACCACTGTAAGTCCATGCTACCTCTCCCGGTACTTTCGGGAAAGCGGAATTTGGTAAAAAACGATTTTTACGGAGGTGGTAACATGGACCTAAAACCCGGATCTTGGTTAAACATCTATCTAACATCCTAACTATGAGTTTCTAGCTACTCGGTTAGGGGGTTATACCTTGCTTGTCTTGAACTCCTTCGTCTTCAAAGCTCCGATGGTGGTCCGATGGCTTCTTCTCGTCGTCTCCGTACGCCGAAGATAGATCCACCTGAAAGCTCCAACCTTTAGCTCCTTCTTCGTTCTTTGAAGAAACTAGTTCACTTGGTTTGCTAAACCTAGTGAACTAGAATGAGTAGAGAAGAGTTAGAATGGGATTTTATCTATGGTTCTTGATTCTCAACTCATGAGACAATAGAACCATAGGATCAAGAGAGGGAGCAAGAGGTTGAGGGTGAGAGCAAAAAGGAGAGCTCAAGAACAAGAGAGAGAATGAGCAAGAAAGAATGAGGCTCTCTTTTGTCTTTCACCCTCTCATAATCCAAAGTGATCATAACTCATCATATCAAAAAAAAGTCTTATGTGATGGTTGAAGCAACCATAACTATATCATTTCATGCACTCATTTTACACAAATGAGCAAGTAAACAAAAGTCTTTGCCATGAAATGATGGCTATGGTTATCATGATGGTCAACTAGTCAAGCCTAGTCAACCGGTCAACAAGTCAACAAAAGTCAACAAGTCAACAAAGTCAACAAGTCAACAAAAGTCAACAAGTCAACAAAGTCAACAACCATATCACCATAATACTTAATTAATATAATAGTTAATCACATATCATATTCTCATTAGGGTTGAGCAAAAAGTCAAATAGTCAACGGTCAACTGTCAACAATCCTAATGAGAATCCACTGCCTCTGTCTCCCTGTCAACTGTGCATACACACCCGCATCCGCGTTCCGAGGAACACGAATGCAAACTGGATAAATCCAATCCCATAAGGTACACTAGGATCTGACTTAAACCAAAGCCCGCTAGTGTAAACTGTCCGGACACTGTACGCGCATAAGTGCACGGATGTGACCGAACCCTGTCGCAAAACCATGCGACCTGTCGCAATACCATGCGACCTCTACTCTTTTGCCTAAAGGCGAAAAGCTTTCTGTGTGGGACTCTAAAGACTCGACACTACGCTGGCAGTGGGTTTAACCACAGACCGCAAGCGGCACTAGCTGTGCGTAACGGTCCCCAGGTAGTGCCGACAAGAAGACCGACGAGGCGAAACCCATCTGAACTCCTACTGAGCCTGAGTGTGACATTCTCCGTACAGTCCGGTCTGTTCGTCTGATACATCGCATGGCGGGCCTAGGGGGAAGTAAACGTCAGTCCCCCAATAGCGGTACAAGTCGTGCCGGAGCGAAGCCCAAAACACCCTGAGATAACACTGGAAACCTACCAGTATATCTCGTTTGCCCTGGCCAGGGACTACTCGTGTAATGGCTCTCCTAGACACAGCGCGATGTCAATCCCCAATACCGGGAGAGACGAATCCTTTCTAACCGTCACTGCCTCCAAGTGCTTCGGGACTGCACCCAACCACTACCTGTTTGCACGACTCCTTTGAGCCGTGGTAGGGTAGCGATCAAAGTACAGTGGGAACACACTCGAGGCGGAGTGACAGTGTCAAGTCAGCGGACTAAGCTGTACTCATGTCACCTGGGAACTGATAACTGACGATAGGTATAATACCAACTAGTCAGTTCCCGACGAGTCCTGTCCAGTGTACCCGTAACCTAACGAGCACCCGCATACTATCTCAAGTACGACGTACTGACGGCTGTGGGACAGACCGTCTCCCACACTGCGATGAGAAGCGCATGCGCTGGTCTACTCCGGAGTATCGATGCCCTGTCTCGATAGTCCTGCGACCAGGGACCTGCATAAGGATGTGCTTATAGATTACCCAGCCCCACTAGTGTGACGGCCATCACATCGCTGGTAATCAAGCAAAGATCCTAAGGGCCCTACTAATGTGTATAGGCGATATACAAAAATAAACACATGTACACATTGAAGTAGAAACAAACCAAGTAGCATACTACTATTTTGAGCAAGATTGTATATACAAGGTGAATATCCCAAGCATCCATTAAGTAATATACAAACCAGTATGATACAGTAATGGCCTCTAGGGCATATACACTAATACCGATCTCCTGCGGAAGCTCCGGTCTCCACCTCGTCGCCGGAAGTGCACCACATCGCCTACTTCTTTTACGGGCTCCCACCTCAATGCCGAGGCAACTCGGGCACGAAGCTGGCTAGTCGACGTGCCCAAGGTTTGCTGTAGAATGTAGTGTATAGGCTATGTCTCATATGGGGTTATGGAATTGCCATATTGGTGGAGGGATGATACAAACTCATGGAGGTGGAACTTGTGGGATTTTTCCTAAAGCAAAAGAGCAAAAATCCTACATGAACAAATTTGGACAGCCCCTTTAGGGAAGTGGCCGGCCATGCATGTGAGGGAGAGTGAGAAATGAGGAGGTTTTTTCAAAAATGGGAGAGGCCAAACTCATGTCATGCAAGAGAGAGAGGAATGGCTATCATAAACAACCATGATCACAAAACTATGCCAACACTCCACACTACCATCATCTCATGCATGATGGCTCCAAAAAGGTCAAGCCATCATGAGCATAGAAAGTCAAGTGATGGTGCACATCATGAAAACCATCATGATACAAATAATATGCAAAGGACCCCCTTCCAAATACTTATTTGGAACAATGCAAATAAGCCCTCCTCCACCAATCTTCGGCCAATCAACGATACAAAGGAAATTGGCTGAAACGGAAAGCAAACTGGCAACCCCAGAAAACTGGTCCCGTAATAAATTACAGGAAAACCCCGATACTGTGCATACACACCCGCATTTGTATTCCGACCGAAATACAAATGCAATGAGACAAAATCTACACTGTACTATACTAGGATCCGGCTTATACCAAAGCCGGCTAGTAATATCCGTTCGATCCTGATCCGTGCAATACCGCACGTATCTGATCGAACCCTGCCATATATCCATACGGCCTATAGTACAAACCGTCCGATCCTGATCCGTACAATACCGCACGTATCTGATCGGACCTTGCCATATCTCCATACGGCCTCTACAACCTTTCGCCCGAAAGCTGAGTAACTGAATGTGGGGGATTCTAAAGACTCGTCAACACCTTGGTTGTGGATTTAACCACCAGCACGTTAGAGGTATAAGCCAATACGTAACGGGCTACCAGGTATTGACTAAAAGGGACGTCTGTGAGCAAACTCAGCCTGACAACCCTACTGAGCCTGTCAGTGACAATATCCGTACAGTCCGGTCCGTTCGTCTATGAGTATCGCATGGCGGGCCTAGGGGGTTGGTAAAAGTCAGACCCCCAAAAGCGGTACAAGTCGTGTCGGAGTGTAGCCCAGAACACCCTGAGATACTACTGGAATACCTACCAGTAAATCTCCTTGCCTCGGCCGAGGGCTTCGTGTAATGGCTCTCCTAGACACAGCACGACCTCACCCCCAATACCGGGAGAGACGAACCCCTGAAGATACGCTCACTGCCTCCATGTGGCTCGGGACTGTACCCAACTAAAACCTGTTTGCACGACTCCTTTGAGCCGTGGTAGGGTAGTAATCAAAGTACAGTGGGAACTCACACGAGACAAATGACGATCCCCAGGTCGATGAACTAACCTGTACACATGTCACCAGGGAACTGCCATCTGACGTCTGGTATATGACCAACTAGCATGTTCCCGGCGAGTCCTGTCCGGTGTACTCATAACCCAATGAGCACCTGTATACATCTTAGGTGATCCAACTGACACCAGTGGCTTGTGAGACCGGCCACCGCCCCTCGTCGGGGTCTCGACTGTATACACTAGTCTACTCTGGAGTATCGATGCCCTATCTCGAAACTCTCACGACTAGGGACCATTTAAGGATATGCTTATAGACCCCAGCTCCCACTTATATGATCGCCCTCATACTGCTGGTGGTCAAGCAAGAATCCTAGGGGCTCTATCAATGTATAATAGCAACTTGTCAGGTCACCTAAAACAGTACACGATGATAAAGGTGTAAGTCCACGTTGCGACCCCTGGTTCTTACGGGGAGGCGGAAACGGTATAAAAGTCAAATTTTTAGCGCATGGGGCAACATGGACTAACAAAGTCGGGATCTTTTCCTAAACTAAAACTAGCAAACTTGCTAAAGAGAGTTAGCTACTCGGAAAGATGGTTATACCTAAACTTGAACTCCTTCTTCTTCAAACTTTGTAGAGGTTGATGGTTCTCTTCTCGTCGCCTTCTTCCGTCGAAGATGGATCCACCTGAGGGTTCAACCTTCGGGCTCTTTCTCGAACTTTGAGTGAACTAGAATCTCCGGCTTGCTAAACCCTAGATCCTAGAGTGAGTAGAGAGTGTCTAAAGGGTGCTTTTCTTTTAAGGAGAG
Source organism: Agapanthus africanus (assembly GCA_030015575.1). Lineage (NCBI taxonomy): Eukaryota > Viridiplantae > Streptophyta > Magnoliopsida > Asparagales > Amaryllidaceae > Agapanthus > Agapanthus africanus. The sequence continues at coordinate 528,280,450 of CM057337.1, forward strand.
GGATTCTCAACACATGAGAAGGATTCTCCTTTGGCTAGAGGAAGAAGAAGATGAAGTGAGGAGAGAGAAGCTAAATGATAGAAAATGAGCTCTTTTCTTTTGCAACCATAACTAAAAGAAAAGGAATTATCTAATTAATAATAATAAATCAAAAATGAAATAGTTGATGGTTGTATTTGGAATGACCACTATCATAACTTTCAATAAATGAGTGTAAGCATGAATCAAGGAGAATCCTTTCAAAGCATGATGGTGGTCAACATTCAACCATGGTCAACAAGTCAACCATGGTCAACAAGTCAACAAAATCAACCATAACAATATTTCATTTAATTACTATTATTAATTGATATTTCATAAATCTATTAGGGTTTGGAAAATGACGACTGTCAACTGTGCATACGCACCCGTTCCGAAACCCTAATGAAATACCTCATCCTCCGCCTCAAGCAACTGTGCATACACACCTGCATTCTCGTTCCGAGGAACAAGAATACCGAGATATAAAAGCAACCCCAAAACATATACCAGTATCCGGCTCAAAACAGAGCCCGCTGGCAATATCCGTCCGGACTCCAAACGTGCACAAGTGCGCGGATGAGAACGAACCCTGTCGTAAAACCATGCGACCTCTACTCTGTTTTGCCCAGAGGCGAATACCCTCTGTGTGGGACTCTAAAGACTCGACACTACGCTGGCAGTGGGTTTAACCACAGACCGCAAGCGGCACTAGCTGTGCGTAACGGTCCCCAGGTAGATGCCGACAAGAAGGCTGACGAGGTGAACCCCATCTGAACTCCTACTGAGTCTGAATGTGACATTCTCCGTACAGTCCGGTCTGTTCGTCTGATACATCGCATGTCGGGCCTAGGGGGCGGTAAAACGTCAGTCCCCCAATAGCGGTACAAGTCGTGTCGGAGTGAAGCCCAAAAAACCCTGAGATAACACTGGAAGCCTACCAGTATATCTCGCTTGCCCTGGCCAGGGACTACTTGTGTAATGGCACCCCTAGACACAGCGCGATGTCAACCCCCAATACCGGGAGAGACGAATCCTGTCTAACCGTTACTGCCTCCAAGTGCTTCGGGACTGCACCCAACCACTACCTGTTTGCACGACTCCTTTGAGCCGTGGTAGGGTAGTGATCAAAGTGCAGTGGGAACACACTTGAGGTGAAGTGCCAGTGTCAAGTCAGCGGACTAAGCTGTACTCGTGTCACCTGGGAACTGATAACTGACGATAGGTATAATACCAACCTGTCAGTTCCTGACGAGTCCTGTCCAGTGTACTCGTAACCTAACGAGCACCCGTATACTATCTCCAGTACGACGTACTGATGGCTGTGGGACAGACCATCTCCCACACTGGGATGAGAAGCGCATACGCTAGTCTACTCCGGAGTATCGATAGTCCTGCGACTAGGGACCTGTATAAGGATGTGCTTATAGATTACCCAGCCCCCACTAGTGTGACTGCCATCACAACGCTGGTAATCAAGCAAAGATCCTAAGGGCTCCACTAATGCGTATAGGTGATATCGCAAAAATAAACACATGTACACATTGAAGTAGAAACAAACCAAGTAGCATACTACTATATAGAGCAAGATTGTTTATACAAGGTGAATATCCCAAGCTTCCATTAAGTAATATACAAACTAGTATGATACAGTAATGGCCTCTAGGGCATATACACTAACAATCTCCCACTTGCACTAAGGCCATGTACTGGCGTATCGAAGACCTATCATCTCGATCAGCCGCTCGAACTGAGTCTGGGGTAGGGCCTTGGTGAATGGATCTGCAGTGTTTTCTTCTGAAGCAACCCTCCGAACCTCGATCTCCTTGTGATCCACGATCTCCCTGATCAGGTGATACCGCCTCAAGATGTGCCTGGATCTCTGATGGGACCTGGGTTCCTTCGCTAAAGCTATAGCCCCGTTGTTGTCGCAATACAGAGGTATTGGGTCAACAATGGACGGAACCACCTAAAGTTCTTTCAAGAACTTCCTCATCCAGACAGCTTCTTTTGCGGCATCAGATGCAGCGATGTATTCCGCTTCCATAGTCGAGTCTGCAACGGTTTCCTGTTTGGAACTCTTCCAACACACCGCCCCTCCATTGAGGGTAAAGACAAAACCCGACATGGACTTGGAATCATCCTTGTCACTCTGGAAGCTGGAGTCAGCAAAGGCCTCGATCTGGAGGACTTTTCCTCCATATACCAAGCACATCTCCTTAGTCCTCCTCAGGTACTTGAGAATGTTCTTTACTGCTATCCAGTGTTTCTCCCCAGGGTTTGACTGATACCGGCTTACTACACTCAGTGCATAAGCTACATCCGGTCTGGTACACAACATCGCATACATTATAGAGCCTACCGCAGAAGCGTAGGGTACAATAGACATGCGATCCCTCTCCAAATCAGTCTTGGGAGACATCTCTTTAGAGAGGGTGATCCCGTGACAAGCCGGTAGGTTACCGCGCTTGGAATCTTCCATACTGAATCTTTTCAGTACGGTGTCGATGTACCTGGACTGTGAAAGTCCTAATATCCTCTTGGATCTATCACGATGGATCCGGATCCCCAGGATGTAAGAGGCATCACCCAGGTCTTTCATGGAGAACCTGTGTGACAAGAAACCCTTGACAGATTGTAGCATAGGTATGTCATTTCCTATTAAGAGAATGTCATCCACGTATAAAACGAGGAATACTACAGTTCTCGCTACAAATCTATTATAGATGCATGGTTCATCTGGATTTTTGATAAAGCCAAATTCCTTGACCGTCTCATCAAAACAGATGTTCCAACTCCGCGATGCCTGCTTTAGTCCATAGATGGACTTAAGTAACTTGCACACCTTTCCGCTGCTCCCACTCTGAATGAAACCCTCTGGCTGATCCATATAGACACACTCCTCTAAATTTCCATTTAGAAAAGCGGTTTTTACGTCCATCTGCCAAATCTCATAATCGTGGAAGGCAGCAATGGCAAGAAGGATCCGAATGGATTTCAGCATAGCCACTGGAGAAAAGGTTTCGTCATAGTCCAAGCCAGGTCTTTTACGGAAACCCTTTGCTACAAGTCTAGCTTTATAGGTCTCAACCTGTCCATCTACACCAATCTTCCTTTTGAAGATCCACTTGCATCCTACGGGTTTTACCCCGTCTGGAGCAATGTCCAACGTCCATACTTTGTTGGTGTACATGGACTCCATTTCGGTCCGCATTGCATCCAGCCATTTTACCGAATCAACGCTCTGAACGGCCTGCTGGAAGCTAGTAGGTTCATCATAGTCTATGATGCAATCCTTTCTATCCCCGTCTATAAGAAAACCGCAGTATCTCTCGGGCGGATGAGACTGCCTACTACTCCTGCGGAGCGGCATAGGAATGTCCTGTTCTTTTGAACTTACTGGCTCTTCCAAGTTTTCAGTAATAGCTTGTGGTTCTGGAATCTCTTCCAGTTCTATTGCGTCCCCACTTATTTGGGTTTCCAAAAACTCAGTTTCCAAGAAGCGGGCATGTTGAGAAACAAAAACCTTTTGTTCCTCAGAGGAATAGAACAGATACCCCCTGGAGTTCTTTGGGTATCCCACAAACTTACATTGTACTGAACGTGCCTCGAGCTTGTCCGCATGCTGCTTTTTTACAAAAGCTGGACATCCCCATATCTTAAGGTACTTAAGACAGGGTTTCTTCCCACTCCACATCTGATATGGAGTGGTAGGCACAGTCTTGGTAGGAGCCTTGTTCAAGAGATATGCAGCTGCTTCTAGTGCATAGCCCCAGAAAGATCGCGGTAACTCAGCCTTACTCATCATGGAACGAACCATATCCAATAGGGTTCGATTCCTCCTTTCCGATACACCGTTATGTTGCGGAGTGTATGGAGGAGTACGCTGAGAGAGAATTCCATTCTCTTTTAAATAGTTCAGGAACTCGGCACTCAAGTATTCACCACCTCGATCCGATCTTAGAATCTTAATACTTTTGCCTGTTTGTTTTTCAACTTCATTCTTGTAATCCCGAAATTTCTCAAAGGCCTCGGATTTGTGCTTCATTAAGAAGACATGTCCATACCTAGAGAAATCGTCTGTGAAAGTAATGAAGTATGAATAACCGCTTCGCGCATGTGTAGACATTGGACCACACACGTCACTGTGTATGAGTCCCAAGAGCTCGCTCGCTCTTTCTCCGTGTCCAGTGAACGGAGTCTTTGTCATCTTTCCCATGAGACAAGATTCACAAGTGGCATAAGACTGATATTCGAACGGATCCAAGTATCCTTCTTTATGTAACTTAGTCAACCGTGTCTCATTGATGTGACCCAGTCTACAATGCCATAAGAAAGCCTGATTGATATCTGGAGACTTTCTTTTGTGTGTATTCTGGACATTGAAAATCTGTGGTTGGTTTAATATGTATATACCATTGCTCAATGTACCTGACCCAATCATAACTTGATTAAGGTGAATGTTTACAACATTACTTACAAACGCAAATTCATAACCTTCTTTAGAAACCAAAGATACAGAAATGATATTACAAGTTGCGTTGGGTACAAAAAAGCAATTACGCAAAACCAAAACATGCCCATCTGACATTCCCAGGTGATAGTCCCCCACGGCTTTAGCATCCATGCTAGCTCCGTTCGCAACTCTGAGGGTCATGTCACCTGCCTTCAAAAACCTACGGTTTCTCAACGCCTGCAAAGAATTACAGATATGAGATCCTGATCCGGTATCCAATACCCAGGAAGTAGAGTTTATAGAAAGACAGTTTTCAATAACATACACACCTGAAGCTGAAGCCGCAACCTGCTTCAGTTCCTGTGTCCTGGCTTTCCAAGCCCTGCAATCTTTCTTCCAGTGTCTACTCTTATGACAATAGAAGCACTCTTCCTTTCCAACAAGCTTCCCCGCAATCTTTGTTGCCTTTTCCTTTCCCTTCGTACCCACTTTACTAACACCGCCTCTTGGTTTGGCGGGGGCTTTCTTCCTCTTTCCCTTGGCTTTCGCCTTGGACCTAGAGGAAGAAGATCCTCCTACAAACAAAGCGGGTGTTTCCTTACCCTTCTGTAGGGTGCCCTCTGCGCTTCTCAGCAGGTTGAGGAGTTCTGAAAGTTCAACTTCCTTTTCTTGTAAGTTGAAGTTCAGTATAAACTGGGCGTAAGTGGATGGAAGAGACTGGAGAATTAAATCCGTATAGAGTTCACTGTCCAACGTGGTCCCAAGTTCCGCGAGCTCCTCAGTGTAGCCAATCATCTTAAGCACGTGGTCCGCTACCGATGATCCGACGGCCAACTTTGTCGAAAATAACTTCTTCGACACTTCGTATCTTGCGATACGAGACTGCTCTCCATACAGTTCTTTTGTATGGAGAAATATGGACTCAAGGTCCATATTCTCATGCCTCCTCTGATGTTCGTTGTCCATAGAGGCAAGCACGAGGCACCTGGCCTTCGCGCAATCAATCTCCCAAGTCTTACGGATTTCCTTATCCGCGACGCTGGAGGTGGGACCTTGGACGGGGGGAGCTTTGGTGGTAAGAAGATACCCCAGCTTGTCGTAAGCGATTGCCAATTTGACATTCCTGAGCCAATCTTTGTAGTTTGGCCCTGTCAGTATGTTTTTATCTAGAAGTAACTTAAGTCCAGTCATTTCGAATTTGGTCGCTGCAGGGGGGAGAGAAGAAACACTTTAGCACGATGCTCTTGCAAGTTTAGAATGGTTTTTTAATTTGTCTAAACAGGATGGCTCTCACTGTCTCTCGAATCCCTCCTCAAACCACAAAAGAAGAATTAGCCGGGATCAATCCCACCGCACAATACTTGCTTAACCGTTCAGCCAGGCCAGTGTCGGTACTTCGAGGGAGGTTTTCCAACGCTTTCGCGAAATTCCTTAATTTAAGAACCTCTTTTCCCTGGGGGCGTTGCCCCGCTAACACCTTTCTAGGCACCTACTAGGTTTATAGCATTGATCGTTTAGTGAGAAATTTCCCGAGGAGTAGCATATACTCACAGTAGGATCGGGATCCAAATATCATCGCGTGACGAAACTGAAGGAATCCTACCAGAATCATCACACTCCAAATGGTATGCAAATCTAGCAAGTTTCAGTACTTATGAAACTCCCGATGTGGATTTTTTGCCCCATGCTCTTATGACCTTGACGAAGGTCAACAAATCATAAGTCACATGTCAAGTTCTGCCCGTCATTATCCAGGTTAATTTGAACCCACCCGTATATACCCTTGACGAAGGTCAACAAGGCAATACGACTGTCCCAAACCAACGCATCTATCTATGCTACATATGAACACCCAACAGCTACCAATCTCTATGTCTTGACGAAGGTCAACAAACATAGCTTGAATACTATTGAATATTCATACGAAACGACGGAGGGCTACGAATGGTTTTGGCGAAACCGTGAACGTAGTGAACTTGATATAATCGATGGAACGAGATAGCTTTTAGAAGGAGTGGCTCAAGCTCCGCATTTAAAAGTTAGTTTTGAAAAGAACCGAGTGGTTTTTCGAAAGTGTTCCAACGACTTTAACTTGGTTTATTATCTTGCATTAGTTCTTTTAATGCGTGATATTCTTGCATTAGTTCTTTTAATGCGTCCCATCATTTAATCCTACCATTGCAGAAAACAACCAAAATATGACGTACGCTTATGCCATTCGCATTCGCCACGGGGTCCCGTCATCACTCGTTAGGTTACTTAACTAACGACAGAGCGGGGGCTGGGCTAGCGCGGCTGTAAAACATAAGCAACGCCTAAATATAAAGCAATGATAGACATTACAGATCACAGATGAATACATTGGATATACTAGCAATCCGCAATCCGTTCGAGCCTGCAACGAAAAGTGGATTACACGGTCGCGGTGAATAGCAAATACCCCACCCAAGACCCCTACGGGTGCGGCAAACTACCCGCCAAGTACTCGGCAGTTTGTGCACCCCTCCATGGGTCTATCCTAAGAGCAAAAACAGTAAAAAGAATTATACAATGACGGCTACAACCCCGACCCGGTTGTGCGGCCATACAAATAATAATATTACATCAATTTACATTTACAAATGAATGAAAAAAAACAAAAGCTCATCTCACATCCACCCCGGCTATTCACCCGCGACAGTCCAACAGATTCATATACACATTCCAATATCAAACACAGATCACAGAGATGTATAACCCCGACTAATCGACTTATAGCGATTAGCCGACGTTCAATACATGCAAACATCACAGATATAACCATCATAGTCAAAGTGCAGTGAGGTTCGGAAAAAATACGGAATTATAGGACCCCAAAAGTAAATTTCTGTTCTGGAAAATCTGGGCACATATAACATATTTGAAAAATCCCAAAACCCTACCAGAAGAACACTGCACCAAAATCGATCACGAGAGGACAACAAACGGCGGCGGTTCCGCGGCAAATACCTACCTCATGCCGCGGAACCGCGGCGGTTTGATGAATCAGGGGATCGTTTTTCTTGGGTGTTCACACAAAACCCTGAGCCGAATTTAGGTGTATAACAAATCTTGTTTTGACCAGAAAAAATTTTAACAGAAACTAGGGTTTTGTAAAAGTTTGGTTTTTGGATTTTTACGGTTCCGAACTTCGTTACACTTCACTACCAAGCTAGTTTAAGTTTAACCTGGCTCTGATACCACTGTAAGTCCACGTTGCGACCCCCGGTTCATACGGGGAGGCGGAAACGGTATAAAAGTCAAATTTTTAGCGCATGGGGCAACATGGACTAACAAAGTCGGGATCTTTTCCTAAACTAAAACTAGCAAACTTGCTAAAGAGAGTTAGCTACTCGGAAAGATGGTTATACCTAAACTTGAACTCCTTCTTCTTCAAACTTTGTAGAGGTTGATGGTTCTCTTCTCGTTGCCTTCTTCCGTCGAAGATGGATCCACCTGAGGGTTCAACCTTCGGGCTCTTTCTCGAACTTTGAGTGAACTAGAATCTCCGGCTTGCTAAACCCTAGATCCTAGAGTGAGTAGAGAGTGTCTAAGGGGTGCTTTTCTTTTAAGGAGAGGGATTCTCAACACATGAGAAGGATTCTCCTTTGGCTAGAGGAAGAAGAAGATGAAGTGAGGAGAGAGAAGCTAAATGATAGAAAATGAGCTCTTTTCTTTTGCAACCATAACTAAAAGAAAAGGAATTATCTAAATAATAATAATAAATCAAAAATGAAATAGTTGATGGTTGTATTTGGAATGACCACTATCATAACTTTCAATAAATGAGTGTAAGCATGAATCAAGGAGAATCCTTTCAAAGCATGATGGTGGTCAACATTCAACCATGGTCAACAAGTCAACCATGGTCAACAAGTCAACAAAATCAACAATAACAATATTTCATTTAATTACTATTATTAATTGATATTTCATAAATCTATTAGGGTTTGGAAAATGACGACTGTCAACTGTGCATACGCACCCGTTCCGAAACCCTAATGAAATACCTCATCCTCCGCCTCAAGCAACTGTGCATACACACCTGCATTCTCGTTCCGAGGAACAAGAATACCGAGATATAAAAGCAACCCCAAAACATATACCAGTATCCGGCTCAAAACAGAGCCCGCTGGCAATATCCGTCCGGACTCCAAACGTGCACAAGTGCGCGGATGAGAACGAACCCTGTCGCAAAACCATGCGACCTCTACTCTGTTTTGCCCAGAGGCGAATACCCTCTGTGTGGGACTCTAAAGACTCGACACTACGCTGGCAGTGGGTTTAACCACAGACCGCAAGCGGCACTAGCTGTGCGTAACGGTCCCCAGGTAGATGCCGACAAGAAGGCTGACGAGTGAACCCCATCTGAACTCCTACTGAGTCTGAATATGACATTCTCCGTACAGTCCGGTCTGTTCGTCTGATACATCGCATGTCGGGCCTAGGGGGCGGTAAAACGTCAGTCCCCCAATAGCGGTACAAGTTGTGTCGGAGTGAAGCCCAAAACACTCTGAGATAACACTGGAAGCCTACCAGTATATCTCGCTTGCCCTGGCCAGGGACTACTTGTGTAATGGCTCTCCTAGACACAGCGCGATGTCAACCCCCAATACCGGGAGAGACGAATCCTGTCTAACCGTTACTGCCTCCAAGTGCTTCGGGACTGCACCCAACCACTACCTGTTTGCACGACTCCTTTGAGCCGTGGTAGGGTAATGATCAAAGTGCAGTGGGAACACACTTGAGGCGAAGTGCCAGTGTCAAGTCAGCGGACTAAGCTGTACTCATGTCACCTGGGAACTGATAACTGACGATAGGTATAATACCAACCTGTCAGTTCCCGACGAGTCCTGTCCAGTGTACTCGTAACCTAACGAGCACCCGTATACTATCTCCAGTACGACGTACTGATTGCTGTGGGACAGACCATCTCCCACACTGGGATGAGAAGCGCATACGCTAGTCTACTCCGGAGTATCGATGCCCTGTCTCGATAGTCCTGCGACTAGGGACCTGTATAAGGATGTGCTTATAGATTACCCAGCCCCCACTAGTGTGACTGCCATCACAACGCTGGTAATCAAGCAAAGATCCTAAGGGCTCCACTAATGCGTATAGGTGATATCGCAAAATAAACACATGTACACATTGAAGTAGAAACAAACCAAGTAGCATACTACTATATAGAGCAAGATTGTTTATACAAGGTGAATATCCCAAGCTTCCATTAAGTAATATACAAACTAGTATGATACAGTAATGGCCTCTAGGGCATATACACTAACAATCTCCCACTTGCACTAAGGCCATGTACTGGCGTATCGAAGACCTATCATCTCGATCAGCCGCTCGAACTGAGTCTGGGGTAGGGCCTTGGTGAATGGATCTGCAGTGTTTTCTTCTGAAGCAACCTTGCGATCCACGATCTCCCTGCGATCCACGATCTCCCTGATCAGGTGATACCGCCTCAAGATGTTCCTGGATCTCTGATGGGACCTGGGTTCCTTCGCTAAAGCTATAGCCCCGTTGTTGTCGCAATACAGAGGTATTGGGTCAACAATGGACGGAACCACCTAAAGTTCTTTCAAGAACTTCCTCATCCAGACAGCTTCTTTTGCGGCATCAGATGCAGCGATGTATTTCGCTTCCATAGTCGAGTCTGCAACGGTTTCCTGTTTGGAACTCTTCCAACACACCGCCCCTCCATTGAGGGTAAAGACAAAACCCGACATGGACTTGGAATCATCCTTGTCACTCTGGAAGCTGGAGTCAGCAAAGGCCTCGATCTGGAGGTCTTTTCCGCCATACACCAAGAACATCTCCTTAGTCCTCCTCAGGAACTTGAGAATGTTCTTTACTGCTATCCAGTGTTTCTCCCCAGGGTTTGACTGATACCGGCTTACTACACTCAGTGCATAAGCTACATCCGGTCTGGTACACAACATCGCATACATTATAGAGCCTACCGCAGAAGCGTAGGGTATAATAGACATGCGATCCCTCTCCAAATCAGTCTTGGGAGACATCTCTTTAGAGAGGGTGATCCCGTGACAAGCCGGTAGGTTACCGCGCTTGGAATCTTCCATACTGAATCTTTTCAGTACGGTGTCGATGTACCTGGACTGTGAAAGTCCTAATATCCTCTTGGATCTATCACGATGGATCCGGATCCCCAGGATGTAAGAGGCATCACCCAGGTCTTTCATGGAGAACCTGTGTGACAAGAAACCCTTGACAGATTGTAGCATAGGAATGTCATTTCCTATTAAGAGAATGTCATCCACGTATAAAACGAGGAATACTACAGTTCTCGCTACAAATCTATTATAGATGCATGGTTCATCTGGATTTTTGATAAAGCCAAATTCCTTGACCGTCTCATCAAAACAGATGTTCCAACTCCGCGATGCCTGCTTTAGTCCATAGATGGACTTAAGTAACTTGCACACCTTTCCGCTGCTCCCACTCTGAATGAAACCCTCTGGCTGATCCATATAGACACACTCCTTTAAATTTCCATTTAGAAAAGCGGTTTTTACGTCCATCTGCCAAATCTCATAATCGTGGAAGGCAGCAATGGAAAGAAGGATCCGAATGGATTTCAGCATAGCCACTGGAGAAAACGTTTCGTCATAGTCCAAGCCAGGTCTTTGACGGAAACCCTTTGCTACAAGTCTAGCTTTATAGGTCTCAACCTGTCCATCTACACCAATCTTCCTTTTGAAGATCCACTTGCATCCTACGGGTTTTACCCCGTCTGGAGCAATGTCCAACGTCCATACTTTGTTGGTGTACATGGACTCCATTTCGGTCCGCATTGCATCCAGCCATTTTACCGAATCAACGCTCTGAACGGCCTGCTGGAAGCTAGTAGGTTCATCATAGTCTATGATGCAATCCTTTCTATCCCCGTCTATGAGAAAACCGCAGTATCTCTCGGGCGGATGAGACTGCCTACTACTCCTGCGGAGCGGCATAGGAATGTCCTGTTCTTTTGAACTTACCGGCTCTTCCAAGTTTTCAGTAATAGCTTGTGGTTCTGGAATCTCTTCCAGTTCTATTGCGTCCCCACTTATTTGGGTTTCCAAAAACTCAGTTTCCAAGAAGCGGGCATGTTGAGAAACAAAAACCTTTTGTTCCTCAGAGGAATAGAACAGATACCCCCTGGAGTTCTTTGGGTATCCCACAAACTTACATTGTACTGAACGTGCCTTAAGCTTGTCCGCATGCTGCTTTTTTACAAAAGCTGGACATCCCCATATCTTAAGGTACTTAAGACAGGGTTTCTTCCTACTCCACATCTGATATGGAGTGGTAGGCACAGTCTTGGTAGGAGCCTTGTTCAAGAGATATGCAGCTGCTTCTAGTGCATAGCCCCAGAAAGATCGCGGTAACTCAGCCTTACTCATCATGGAACGAACCATATCCAATAGGGTTCGATTCCTCCTTTCCGATACACCGTTATGTTGCGGAGTGTATGGAGGAGTACGCTGAGAGAGAATTCCATTCTCTTTTAAATAGTTCAGGAACTCGGCACTCAAGTATTCACCACCGCGATCCGATCTTAGAATCTTAATACTTTTGCCTGTTTGTTTTTCAACTTCATTCTTGTAATCCCGAAATTTCTCAAAGGCCTCGGATTTGTGCTTCATTAAGAAGACATGTCCATACCTAGAGAAATCGTCTGTGAAAGTAATGAAGTATGAATAACCGCTTCGCGCATGTGTAGACATTGGACCACACACGTCACTGTGTATGAGTCCCAAGAGCTCGCTCGCTCTTTCTCCGTGTCCAGTGAACGGAGTCTTTGTCATCTTTCCCATGAGACAAGATTCAAAAGTGGCATAAGACTGATATTCGAACGGATCCAAGTATCCTTCTTTATGTAACTTAGTCAACCGTGTCTCATTGATGTGACCCAGTCTACAATGCCATAAGAAAGCCTGATTGATATCTGGAGACTTTCTTTTGTGTGTATTCTGGACATTGAAAATCTGTGGTTGGTTTAATATGTATATACCATTGCTCAATGTACCTGACCCAATCATAACTTGATTAAGGTGAATGTTTACAACATTACTTACAAACGCAAATTCATAACCTTCTTTAGAAACCAAAGATACAGAAATGATATTACAAGTTGCGTTGGGTACAAAAAAGCAATTACGCAAAACCAAAACATGCCCATCTGACATTCCCAGGTGATAGTCCCCCACGGCTTTAGCATCCTTGCTAGCTCCGTTCGCAACTCTGAGGGTCATGTCACCTGCCTTCAAAAACCTACGGTTTCTCAACGCCTGCAAAGAATTACAGATATGAGATCCTGATCCGGTATCCAATACCCAGGAAGTAAAGTTTATAGAAAGACAGTTTTCAATAACATACACACCTGAAGCTGAAGCCGCAACCTGCTTCAGTTCCTGTGTCCTGGCTTTCCAAGCCCTGCAATCTTTCTTCCAGTGTCCACTCTTATGACAATAGAAGCACTCTTCCTTTCCAACAAGCTTCCCCGCAATCTTTGTTGCCTTTTCCTTTCCCTTCGTACCCACTTTACTAACACCGCCTCTTGGTTTGGCGGGGGCTTTCTTCCTCTTTCCCTTGGCTTTCGCCTTGGACCTAGAGGAAGAAGATCCTCCTACAAACAAAGCGGGTGTTTCCCTACCCTTCTGTAGGGTGCCCTCTGCGCTCCTCAGCAGGTTGAGGAGTTCTGAAAGTTCAACTTCCTTTTCTTGTAAGTTGAAATTCAGTATAAACTGGGCGTAAGTGGATGGAAGGGACTGGAGAATTAAATCCGTATAGAGTTCACTGTCCAACGTGGTCCCAAGTTCCGCGAGCTCCTCAGTGTAGCCAATCATCTTAAGCACGTGGTCCGCTACCGATGATCCGACGGCCAACTTTGTCGAAAATAACTTCTTCGACACTTCGTATCTTGCGATACGAGACTGCTCTCCATACAGTTCTTTTGTATGGAGAAATATGGACTCAAGGTCCATATTCTCATGCCTCCTCTGATGTTCGTTGTCCATAGTGGCAAGCACGAGGCACCTGGCTTTCGCGCAATCAATCTCCCAAGTCTTACGGATCTCCTTATCCGCGACGCTGGAGGTGGGACCTGGGACGGGGGGAGCTTTGGTGGTAAGAAGATACCCCAGCTTGTCGTAAGCGATTGCCAATTTTACATTCCTGAGCCAATCTTTGTAGTTTGTCCCTGTCAGTATGTTTTTATCTAGAAGTAACTTAAGTCCAGTCATTTCGAATTTGGTCGCTGCAGGGGGGAGAGAAGAAACACTTTAGCACGATGCTCTTGCAAGTTTAGAATGGTTTTTTAATTTGTCTAAACAGGATGGCTCCCACTGTCTCTCGAATCCCTCCTCAAACCACAAAGGAAGAATTAGCCGGGATCAATCCCACCGCACAATACTTGCTTAACCGTTCAGCCAGGCCAGTGTCGGTACTTCGAGGGAGGTTTTCCAACGCTTTCGCGAAATTCCTTAATTTAAGAACCTCTTTTCCCTGGGGGCGTTGCCCCGCTAACACCTTTCTAGGCACCTACTAGGTTTATAGCATTGATCGTTTAGTGAGAAATTTCCCGAGGAGTAGCATATACTCACAGTAGGATCGGGATCCAAATATCATCGCGTGACGAAACTGAAGGAATCCTACCAGAATCATCACACTCCAAATGGTATGCAAATCTAGCAAGTTTCAGTACTTATGAAACTCCCGATGTGGATTTTTTGCCCCATGCTCTTATGACCTTGACGAAGGTCAACAAATCATAAGTCACATGTCAAGTTCTGCCCGTCATTATCCAGGTTAATTTGAACCCACCCGTATATACCCTTGACGAAGGTCAACAAGGCAATACGACTGTCCCAAACCAACGCATCTATCTATGCTACATATGAACACCCAACAGCTACCAATCTCTATGTCTTGACGAAGGTCAACAAACATAGCTTGAATACTATTGAATATTCATACGAAACGACGGAGGGCTACGAATGGTTTTGGCGAAACCGTGAACGTAGTGAACTTGATATAATCGATGGAACGAGATAGCTTTTAGAAGGAGTGGCTCAAGCTCCGCATTTAAAAGTTAGTTTTGAAAAGAACCGAGTGGTTTTTCGAAAGTGTTCCAACGACTTTAACTTGGTTTATTATCTTGCATTAGTTCTTTTAATGCGTGATATTCTTGCATTAGTTCTTTTAATGCGTCCCATCATTTAATCCTACCATTGCAGAAAACAACCAAAATATGACGTACGCTTATGCCATTCGCATTCGCCACGGGGTCCCGTCATCACTCGTTAGGTTACTTAACTAACGACAGAGCGGGGGCTGGGCTAGCGCGGCTGTAAAACATAAGCAACGCCTAAATATAAAGCAATGATAGACATTACAGATCACAGATGAATACATTGGATATACTAGCAATCCGCAATCCGTTCGAGCCTGCAACGAAAAGTGGATTACACGGTCGCGGTGAATAGCAAATACCCCACCCAAGACCCCTACGGGTGCGGCAAACTACCCGCCAAGTACTCGGCAGTTTGTGCACCCCTCCATGGGTCTATCCTAGGAGCAAAAACAGTAAAAAGAATTATACAATGACGGCTACAACCCCGACCCGGTTGTGCGGCCATACAAATAATAATATTACATCAATTTACATTTACAAATGAATGAAAAAAAACAAAAGCTCATCTCACATCCACCCCGGCTATTCACCCGCGACAGTCCAACAGATTCATATACACATTCCAATATCAAACACAGATCACAGAGATGTATAACCCCGACTAATCGACTTATAGCGATTAGCCGACGTTCAATACATGCAAACATCACAGATATAACCATCATAGTCAAAGTGCAGTGAGGTTCGGAAAAAATACGGAATTATAGGACCCCAAAAGTAAATTTCTGTTCTGGAAAATCTGGGCACATATAACATATTTGAAAAATCCCAAAACCCTACCAGAAGAACACTGCACCAAAATCGATCACGAGAGGACAACAAACGGCGGCGGTTCCGCGGCAAATACCTACCTCATGCCGCGGAACCGCGGCGGTTTGATGAATCAGGGGATCGTTTTTCTTGGGTGTTCACACAAAACCCTGAGCCGAATTTAGGTGTATAACAAATCTTGTTTTGACCAGAAAAAATTTTAACAGAAACTAGGGTTTTGTAAAAGTTTGGTTTTTGGATTTTTACGGTTCCGAACTTCGTTACACTTCACTACCAAGCTAGTTTAAGTTTAACCTGGCTCTGATACCACTGTAAGTCCACGTTGCGACCCCCGGTTCTTACGGGGAGGCGGAAACGGTATAAAAGTCAAATTTTTAGCGCATGGGGCAACATGGACTAACAAAGTCGGGATCTTTTCCTAAACTAAAACTAGCAAACTTGCTAAAGAGAGTTAGCTACTCGGAAAGATGGTTATACCTAAACTTGAACTCCTTCTTCTTCAAACTTTGTAGAGGTTGATGGTTCTCTTCTCGTTGCCTTCTTCCGTCGAAGATGGATCCACCTGAGGGTTCAACCTTCGGGCTCTTTCTCGAACTTTGAGTGAACTAGAATCTCCGGCTTGCTAAACCCTAGATCCTAGAGTGAGTAGAGAGTGTCTAAGGGGTGCTTTTCTTTTAAGGAGAGGGATTCTCAACACATGAGAAGGATTCTCCTTTGGCTAGAGGAAGAAGAAGATGAAGTGAGGAGAGAGAAGCTAAATGATAGAAAATGAGCTCTTTTCTTTTGCAACCATAACTAAAAGAAAAGGAATTATCTAATTAATAATAATAAATCAAAAATGAAATAGTTGATGGTTGTATTTGGAATGACCACTATCATAACTTTCAATAAATGAGTGTAAGCATGAATCAAGGAGAATCCTTTCAAAGCATGATGGTGGTCAACATTCAACCATGGTCAACAAGTCAACCATGGTCAACAAGTCAACAAAATCAACCATAACAATATTTCATTTAATTACTATTATTAATTGATATTTCATAAATCTATTAGGGTTTGGAAAATGACGACTGTCAACTGTGCATACGCACCCGTTCCGAAACCCTAATGAAATACCTCATCCTCCGCCTCAAGCAACTGTGCATACACACCTGCATTCTCGTTCCGAGGAACAAGAATACCGAGATATAAAAGCAACCCCAAAACATATACCAGTATCCGGCTCAAAACAGAGCCCGCTGGCAATATCCGTCCGGACTCCAAACGTGCACAAGTGCGCGGATGAGAACGAACCCTGTCGCAAAACCATGCGACCACTACTCTGTTTTGCCCAGAGGCGAATACCCTCTGTGTGGGACTCTAAAGACTCGACACTACGCTGGCAGTGGGTTTAACCACAGACCGCAAGCGACACTAGCTGTGCGTAACGGTCCCTAGGTAGATGCCGACAAGAAGGCTGACGAGGTGAACCCCATCTGAACTCCTACTGAGTCTGAATGTGACATTCTCCGTACAGTCCGGTCTGTTCATCTGATACATCGCATGTCGGGCCTAGGGGACGGTAAAACGTCAGTCCCCCAATAGCGGTACAAGTCGTGTCGGAGTGAAGCCCAAAACACCCTGAGATAACACTGGAAGCCTACCAGTATATCTCGCTTGCCCTGGCCAGGGACTACTTGTGTAATGGCTCTCCTAGACACAGCGCGATGTCAACCCCCAATACCGGGAGAGACGAATCCTGTCTAACCGTTACTGCCTCCAAGTGCTTCGGGACTGCACCCAACCACTACCTGTTTGCATGACTCCTTTGAGCCGTGGTAGGGTAGTGATCAAAGTGCAGTGGGAACACACTTGAGGCGAAGTGCCTGTGTCAAGTCAGCGGACTAAGCTGTACTCATGTCACCTGGGAACTGATAACTGACGATAGGTATAATACCAACCTGTCAGTTCCCGACGAGTCCTGTCCAGTGTACTCGTAACCTAACGAGCACCCGTATACTATCTCCAGTACGACGTACTGATGGCTGTGGGACAGACCATCTCCTACACTGGGATGAGAAGCGCATACGCTAGTCTACTCCGGAGTATCGATGCCCTGTCTTGATAGTCCTGCGACTAGGGACCTGTATAAGGATGTGCTTATAGATTACCCAGCCCCCACTAGTGTGACTGCCATCACAACGCTGGTAATCAAGCAAAGATCCTAAGGGCTCCACTAATGCGTATAGGTGATATCGCAAAATAAACACATGTACACATTGAAGTAGAAACAAACCAAGTAGCATACTACTATATAGAGCAAGATTGTTTATACAAGGTGAATATCCCAAGCTTCCATTAAGTAATATACAAACTAGTATGATACAGTAATGGCCTCTAGGGCATATACACTAACAAAAGGTAAACCAGATAGCATACTATCATCTCGAGTAAGACTGTCCTACCGGGATAGGTCCTCCATCAATCATTGCAATCACGTACCTGTGACCTAATAATTGACTCTGAGGGCACTATCTCCAACAGATAGAAGTAGAGAACCAATACAGGAATAAGTATTAGGTCCTATGATGTGATCAGGGAGGAGAATACTTAGGCATAGAGATCCTGGACTATTCTAAATGAGAATGAGATTCTCTCTCAGCATTACTCCTTCGTATAATTCTCAGCATTACTCCTCCGTATACACCACAGTACGTCGGTGTATCGGGGTGGAGCAATCGCACCTTATAAGATATGGCGCGCTCTATGATGAGTACTACTGAGTTACCTATTTCCTTTTGGGGGTTATGTGCTTGGGGAAGCTACATACCTATTGAATTGGGTTCAAATCAAATCATTGCCTACCACTCCATATGAGATATGGTATGGGAAGAGCCCATCTATCAAGTATGTTAAGATTTAGGTTCTCCGGCCTATGTCTAAAAGCAAAATCCGGAAAAACTCAAGGCAATGTCAGTTCCGTAGAAGTTTGTTGGATATCCCAAGCATTCGCAAGGGAATATCTTCTACCAAACCGAGAAACAAAAGGTGTTTTATTTCTCGGCATGCCACCTTTTTAGGAAAAAGGTATTTTTTGAGGAAGAAATTTGTGGTCATGAGGTAGAACTGGAAGGAGTTCCAGCTATACAAACTACAGCTGATGATTTGAAAGAACCGGAGGATTCAATAGTTCCCGACGAACCTCAGCCTCTCCGCCGATCTGGTAGGGTTCCTTATCCGCCTGAGAGATACTTAGGTTTCTCGATGACAGTGGGAGCGAGGATTGCATCATGGAGATGATGACCCAACTAGTATCGAGCAGGCCATCAAGAGTGGGGACTCTGTAAAAATGGCTGGATGCTAAGCGATCTAAGATGGAATCCATGTACACCAACAAAATATGGACTTTGGTTGCTATATCTAAAGGGTTAAATCCCCATCAGAAACAAGTATATCTTGAGAAGATTACTTGGTGTAGATGGAAAAGTTGAGACTTTCAAAGCTAGGCGTATTGCAAAAGGCTCTCGTCATTGACCAGGTATGGATTATGATGAAACCTTTTCTCCAATAGCTATGCTTAAGTCCGTCCAGATCCTGCTTGCCACTGCTACATACCATAACTACGATATCTGGCGGTTGGGTGTCATGACTGCTTTTCTAAATAAATATTTAGGAGAGAACTTCTATAAGTACACAGCCAGAGGGCTTCGTAGACAGTGGGAGCAGCGGAAACGTGTGCAAGTTGATTTAAAAGTTAAAGCAGGCATCGCGGAGTTGGAACGTCTGTTTTGATGTGGTAGTCAAAGTGTTTGATTTCATCAAAATGGTGGATGAGCCTTGTATATACAAAAAGATAGTAGAGAGTAAGGTGGTCATCCTCGTATTGTACATGGACGACATACTCTTGATAGGAAAAGAGTTTCCTATGCTACGCACGGTCAATCTCCTCTTATCACAAGGATTCTCCATATAGGATCAAGGTGATACCTCCTAAATCCTGGGTTTTGGATCTATGAGATAGATCTAAATGGATGTTAGGATTCTCACTAGGTGTAGTGAGATGGTATCAATCAATCCTGGGGAAAATCACTGGATAGTTTCCAGGGTGGTAAGGACGACTGAATGTCAGTCACAGGCATTGTCTTTACCCTCAGTGGAGGGACGGTGTAACGCCTTAGATTTCGGTTTGTGTTAGTTTAGACGTTAATACGGGTTTACTGTAAAAACTTTATCAATTTGGGTTCCTCACATTTTATAACATTAAACAAATAATTTATTTTTATTTGTTATGGCATGCACGCACGTGTGCACATTAATGTGAGGGTGTGTTTGTGTAATCTTGTTCTTACCAACCATGACAATTTAACCCTTAACCTAATCCTTTGTTAGTTATATGTATGCCCTAGAGGCCATTACTATACATAGGATGTATATTGTAGTGAATGCTTGGACATATATAGGGATGACTTTCTTGCTCGACATGATAGTATGCTATCTGGTTACTCTTTAGCTTAACGTGTACACTGATTGTCTCTTTGTTACATGTTGGTAAAGCCTTTAGGATGTGTACTTGACTACCTTGACTATGATGCGGATCATACTAGTGGGGACATGATAGTCTATAAGTACATCCTTCAAAGTCCCTAGTCGTGGGTGTATCGAGACGGGGCATCGATATACCAGAGTAGACTAGCGTGTAGCTTCTCGACCCATCCAGATGGGCGATGGATGATCCCATATCCATTGGTGTTTGACATCAGAGATGATATACGGGTGCTCAGTGTAGACTGGGTACACTGGACGGACTCGCCGAGAACTCCCAGATGGCATTATACCTTACGTCAGATGGCAGTTCTCTGGTGACACTGGTACAGGTTAGTCTGTAGACCCGAGATCGTCATAGAGTCTTGTGTGATTCCCACTGTGCTTTGATTTTCACCTTACCACGTCCAAGAGGGCGTGCAAAACGGTGGTTTTTAGGTACAGTCCCGAGTCACATGGAGGCAATGAGCGATAGGAGGGGTTTCGTCTCTCCCGGTATAGGGAGTTGATGTTGCACTATGCTCGATTGGCTATAACAGGAAGACTTTTGCCAATGCTGCTTTGGGGATTTACTGGTAAGTGTTACCAGTAGTTTCTCGACCCGTTATGAGCCTCATATCGACACGACTTATCGAGTTATTGGGGTCTGACGTTTACCACCCTTAGACAAGATATGCGGCATATCAGACGAAGAGACCGGACTGTACGGTAGTGTTACTGGTTGGATTCACAGGAGTGTGAGCGGGCTTGCTCGTTGATCTTCTGATCGCTCAATACCCGGGTGGCCGTTACGTTTAGCAGACCGCTTGCGGCTTGTGGGTGTTTGATATGATCATCACCTACTGCCGGCGTATTGACGAGTCTTTAGAGTCCTACACAGGGGTTTCCTGGCTCAAGCGAAACGAAATAGGAGCGCATATGAGATATGTGCGGGACTGAGAATAATACGAGTATGTGATACTGTATTCTATTCTCGCGATTTGTGACATTGATCGGTAGTATGCGATGTAGCCGGGTTATCGGATCAAGTGTTGATTCGATAAGTTGTTACTATTGATATTAGTCGGTTATATGCATATGACCGGATCGTTAAATCAAGTGTTGATTTAACGATTTAATGTATAATTATATATTTGATATATTACTTTACATTAACTAGTATTGGTTCACTTAAGATTGATTTTCTCACTTGATTGTGCACATTGTTTATATGTGATATATGCAAGTGTACATGTTTGTATCATGCTTGATGATACAAACAAGTTGTGTGTATGAGACTTGAACCAAATCAAGGTTAAATTAGGGTTTACTATTTACCTAGCATATAACAAAAGAGTGTGACTTTGGTCAAAGTTATCAAGCTTCATGAAGCTTGATAAACATTGACAAAGTCAACTCTTTTGTCATTTGTATAAGATATTAGTTAACCCAACCCTTAACACAAGTCTTTGGTTAATTCTCTACACAAGTTAAGAATGAGGGCTTAACTTAACCATGGTACCATAATTAAAAGGATAAGTTTCATTCTTATATGATTATCCTTTTAATTTCTTTTCTTGTTCTTCATCTTCATCAAGCTTCAAGAAAGCTTGCTAGCTCCAATGGTGCCATGAGAAAAAGAGTGAGAAATCAAATTCTAAAGTGAACCCACTTCCTATTTCTTCATCCTCTACTACTTGCCATGTAGTATAGGGTGTTCTCTTCACAAAGTTTTTGACCAAATGAAGGAATAGCTTGAGTTTGAGTCTCCCCGACATAAATCATCTTCGGCCTCGAAGTCAATGACCTAGCCCGATCATTTCTCCGACGAAACCATCGCTAGAGTCCGGGATCCGATGATCGCAGTGGAAGGACGTCAACATGGAGCTTTAGAAGTGGAGGACCGGATCTACAAAGGTTGTATTTCCATTCACTTAGTAGCAAAGTAGTTTGCTTGCTTGTTCTTTCGCCTAATCTCTAGTTAACGATCTAGTTTAGGGTTTCTCGGCACCGGAAAATTTGAATTTGGCATGGTTGATGCCTTGTGGAACCTTTTGTGTGTGCCTAGGAACCCTACAGTGGTATCAGAGCCTAGCTAAGGCATTAGGCGATGTGTTTGCGAAGTTAAAACCCCGATCGAACCCGAAAACAACAAATTAACCCCCTCTCTGGAAAAATTTTGAAATATAGGATTTTTCTATATTAAAAATACCTAAAAAAATTCAGCAGGATTTTCTAAGAATTACCATGAAAAACGAGTCCCTAATTCGTCTATATGGCCGCGGAACCATGGCAATAAGCCCCCTTTGGCGGCGGTTCCGCGGCAATGTGTTGGTAATAGGGACGGTTTTTTGCACAGTAATTCTAGTTGCTGCTTATACATTTTTTGGGTATTATTTTTTCTGACTCAAGTGTTGAGTATTCTGGGGATTATTTTGTATTCGTTGATTCGATCGGAAATTTTAAATTCGTAATGTTTTCCGGATATTTTTAGAACATGTTAAAAAGTTCGACCGGATATAAATACCCACTTTTTCCCCTGCCGGGAAATTTCCAAGTGTTGGATTTTTCCGTCGTTTAAGAACGTTCTAAGTAGTGTAAGTAACGTGATGGACCCTCTAGAAGACAACAAACCTTAACTCGATTATGTGACCGTCTTGAACTGCCCTTTGAACCTTAGGGTTTGGGGCAGTACGGCGTGCCACATGTGAGGCGTTGGCTTGACCCTTCTACGGCTGGACCGTTGGTTCTGTGGCATAAAATGGATGTTTTTGAACTTATTTCAAGAGTTGAACTGTTTCGGGAAAACTTGGGTGTTTGATTGTTCGATCGGAAAGTTTAACATTTTCTATTTATCTGGAATGTGATACAATATTTGGAATCCACAAGTAGTTATGAGATAACTAATTTGGATGTTATGAAAATAGTAGTTTAGTCTCAATTGATCGGTTGCCACGGAATTTTGATGCGATCAAAAGTCCGTCGCAATCACGTAGCGTACGCGGATACTCGCCGGGTAAACTTAATAGACAGCCATGCCCTATAGACCCGACCAAGTGACTGCAGGAGAACCCCGTCGCTAAAAGCATCTGTTCGGGTGATCGCGGCAGCGGTGTCCCGCCTTAGTGCACTTCGTCAACGGCATCCGGGGGTGCGGCCGTCTACTAAAGTTTGCGACGAGCATTCGATCGGCTTATCGAGAATCGTGTTGAATTGCCCGACTAAATATTGAAAAGTGTTTTCGATAATGAGACTAAAATGCGGGGTTTATAAATGTTAGGCATGTGATGTCTAAGGAATTCAGATGGTTAGGCATGCGATGTCTAAAGAGTTTGCGGATTCCTACTGTTGTAGTTTTACACTTTTTTTTCTGCGACCGTAAGTGTAATATGTGATATCACTAGTTTCGTTGCTATATATCAACGACAATTGGGATGCGCATATTTATTTACGTTGATGACATGTGATGTTATGTGCTGCTGGATATGTTATATTGGATCGTCGTATTTGAATAGCCGGGGGGTATTTATGTGAGATGAGTGTTTTTCATTTTCATTCATGTAAAAACTTGTATGTAATATTTTTTTATTGGGGCACTTCCAGGTTGCGGAAGATGTCACCATTTGTATATTATTTACTTTTCCGCACTTGGATAGACCCAAGGGGGAGAGCACAAGTAATCGGGTTCTAGAGTCCAGTGGGAGACCAACTCGAGGAGTCGAGTCCGAGTCTCCTAACTCTAGAAATGGTAGGGTTGCTTGCCGCTCTCGTAGGGGTCTAGGGGTGTGGGTTTGGCTATTCATCGCGACCGTGGAATCCGTGTTTTATACTAGCTCGTATTGAAAATACGGACGTCCTAGTATATCCAATGTTTCATATGTTTCTTCTGCTGCGATATCTGTGATGTGATCATTTGATGTTCTGTGATAGATATTGTATATAGTATATACGATATATTATATAAACGTTACTTATGTTTTACACCCGCGCTAGCCCTGCCCCGCTCTGCCGTTAGTTACCTAACCTAACGGTGCACGAGGGGACATCGAGGAGAATGCGGATGGCATAAGTGTACGTCGTATTTATCTGTGATGTTTAGGTACTTAAATGATGGGACTTCATTAATGTGATTAATGAAAGAAAAGAAACCTAAGATGTTGTGGAATCGAATTTTTCAAAAACAAGTAGCTACAGTTCTTGCTTTGCATCGCGGTGTTCCTTGCAGAACATCCTGCACCTTATTCGATGAGAAAAGGGCCGAGATCCCTTCATCGGGAGTGACCCTTTTGTTGGAGATAGTGCCCTCAGAGTCAATTTTTGGATCACAGGCACGTGATTGTAATGATTGAGGGAGGACCTATCCCGATAGGACAATCTTACTCGAGATGATAGTATGCTATCTGGTTTACCTTTATCATCGTGTACTGTTTTAGGTGACCTGACACGTCGCTATTACACGTTGATAGAGCCCCTAGGATTCTTGCTTGACCACCAGCAGTATGAGGGCGATCATATAAGTGGGAGCTGGGGGTCTATAACCATATCCTTAAAAGGTCCCTAGTCGTGAGAGTTTCGAGACAGGGCATCGATTCTCCAGAGTAGACTAGTGTATACAGTCGAGACCCCGACGAGGGCCGGTGGCCGGTCTCACAAGCCATTGGTGTCAGTTAGATCACCTAAGATGTATACAGGTGCTCATTGGGTTATGAGTACACCGGACAGGACTCGCCGGGAACATTCTAGTTGGTCATATACCTGACGCCAGATGACAGTTCCTTGGTGACATGTGTACAGGTTAGTTCATCGACCTGGGGATCGTCATTTGTCTCGTGTGAGTTCCCACTGTACTTTGATTACTACCCTACCACGGCTCAAAGGAGTCATGCAAACAGGTTTTAGTTGGGTATAGTCCCGAGCTACATGGAGGCAGTGAGCGTATCTTCAGGGGTTCGTCTCTCCCAGTATTGGGGGTGAGGTCGCGCTGTGTCTAGGAGAGCCATTACACGAAGCCCTCGGCCGAGGCAAGGAGATTTACTGGTAGGTATTCCAGTAGTATCTCAGGGTGTTCTGGGCTACACTCCGACACGACTTGTACCGCTTTTGGGGGTCTGACTTTTACCAACCCCCTAGGCCCGCCATACGATGCTCATAAACGAACGGACCGGACTGTACGGATATTGTCACTGACAGGCTCAGTAGGGTGTCAGGCTGAGTTCGCTCACAGACGTCCTTTTTGGTCAATACCTGGTAGCCCGTTACGTATTGGCTTATACCTCTGACGTGCTAGTGGTTAAATCCATAACTAAGGTGTTGACGAGTCTTTAGAGTCCCCCAGATTCAGTTACTCAAGATTTCGGGCGAAAAGCTGTAGAGGCCGTATGGAGATATGGCAAGGTCCGATCAGATACGTGCGGTATTGCACAGATCAGGATCGGACAGTTCGTACTAGAGGCCGTATGGATATATGGCAGGGTTCGATCAGATACGCGCGGTATTGCACGGATCAGGATCGGACGGATAATACTAGCCGGCTTTGGTTTAAGCCGGATCCTAGTATAGTACAGTGTAGATTTTGTCTCATTGCATTTGTATTCCGGTCGGAATACAGATGCGGGTGTGTATACACAGTATCGGGGTTTGCCTGTAATTTATTACGGGACCAGTTTTCTGGTGTTACCAGTTTGTTTTCCGTTTCGGCCATTTTCATTTGTATGTTTCAATGGCCGAAGATTGGTGAAGGAGGGCTTATTTGCATTGTTGCAATAGGCATTTATGGAGGGTGATCTTTGCATATATTGGTTTCATGATGGAGCCCCATCCCTTGACCTTTCTTGAGTTCATGATTGCTTGACTTTGGGAGGTGATGATAGTGGTGTTGGAGTGTTGGTTTGTTAGCTATCATGATTGTTGGTTGAGTATTGGAATTGTTGTGATGATGATTCTTTGCATGATAGCCTTCTCTCTCTCTCTCCTTTGGATGATTGGGTGGCCTCTCTCATTCTTTTGATACACACTCCATTCTCTCCTCTCCCACCATGCCATGGCCGGCCAAGAAAGGCTAGGGGCTGTCCATTTTTATTGGTGTGGGTTTTTTGTTCATTTGATGTTCCAAAAATCCCCAAGTTCCTCTACATAGTTCATGTATCATCCCTCCACCAAAATGGCACCTCCATGAACCCCAAAATGAGACACAAGTTCTACACCACATTCTACAGCAAACCTTGGGCACGTCGACTAGCCAGCTTCGTGCCCGAGTTGCTTCGGCATTGAGGTGGGAGCCCGTAAAAGATGCAGACGATGTGGTGCCCTCCCGGCAAGGAGGCGACGACCGGAGTTTTCGCAGGAGATCGGGACGACGACGAGAAGACCGGAGGACTCGGATCAGTCGGTATATCTCTATTCCCTATCTTGTAGTTAGCTAGAACTAGTTAATGGTTCGATCCGGGTGTTTAGTGCGCGGTGGTGCCGGTTTGCTTGTTTGCAAAAATTAAAGTTTATCACCGCTTCCGCATTTGGCCGTCGGATTGACGGCCGGGGCACCGCCGTGCACTTACACTGGTATCAGAGCCTCGCTATTAACATAGTCTAGCTTTGTTTAATGTGTTTACATTTCCGATCGACCAAAATTCCAAAAACCCACGTTTTCACATACATCAGTTTTCTGTTGAATTTTTCCTTGCTCGAAAATTTTTTCAGGTTGTAGAAAAGTGATGTACTGGAAATTCTAAGAGTTCTGTAAAAATTCGATACACTAACTCGACTACGGGAGCGCGGAACCGCGGCCAAACACCCCTTTGGGCCGCGGTTCCGCCGCACAATGTTGAGATCGCAGTCTCAAATTTCTACAGTTGCTTTCTGGGTTGAAAATAGGGTTTCCGGAATATTATTTTTGGGCCCAGAATTTCTTGATGTGCTACAGTAGTACTTGGGGCCCACTTATTAAAATTTGATCGATCGGATATTTAAAACACATTATTTCACAGTTTTTATATTATATCTGCGACCGTGAATGTCACTCGATCAGTAAATCCTGTCTAGCTGCTATAGCCCGGTTAGACGGATTTGCGAACGTGACTTTCAGGTTGATGTTCTGTGTATTGCTGTGATGTTGCGGATCGGTCGTGGGGGATAGCCTGGATGCAATGCTAGTACAGTTTATGTTGTATTATGTACATTTGATATTGCGGGGCGAGCGTCCGACATGTGGACTGCCGTCACTGCCTGATTGTATTATTCTTTTGGGGCACGACCAGGTTGCGGTCGATATACCCGGTGTATGTATATTTTACTTTCTGTACTAGGATTACCCCGCGGAGGGGTGCACGGATAGCCGGGTTCTAGAGGGCAACAAGCCCGCATCTCATGGCATTGAGACGGAGGGGGCTTCACTCTAGGATTGGCGGGCTATTCGCCGCACTCGTAGGGGATACAGGTTGACCCAGGAGGGGTGCCCGAGTTACCGGATTCCGTGAAGTGCTGGGTGGTCCATTCACGTTGCTGAAGGGGGCTGCCTCGCTTCAGGTTTTGGCGGGTAACTTGCCGCGCCCGTAGGGGTCTAGGATTTCATTGCACAGGCTATCCACACGACCAGGGGAACGTTGGGTTTCAGCGGCTCTGTGAAACCTGGGGATCCCAGATATCTGTATTGTTTCTGTGATGCTGTACATTTCTGTGATGTTGCATTTTATCACGCCTTGAGCGAATATAAAATATTGGTATATATATTAGTAGATGTTGTATATGTTTTGCATCCGCGCTAGTCCAGTCCCCGCTCTGTCATTAGTTAGCTAACCTAACGGGTAATGACGGGACCCAGTGGCGAATGCGGATGGCATATACGTACATCAGTATATTTTCGTTCTTTGTGGTGTGTTCAATTGATGGGACTGCGTTGATTCGGATCAATGCAAGTTAAAACAAACCTAATCTGATGTTGTTGGAACACTTTTCAAAAGGCTGTTATTGCAAGGACGTTCACTTTTGTTTTGCATCGTGGTATTCAGTTGGAATATCCTGCTCCTCAGTCGACGAGGCAAGGGCCGAGATCCCTTCACCGGGAGTGACCCCTTGGACAAAAGTTTGCGTCAGGACAATAACTTCACTATAGCCGATTACTTTTGCTTTGCATCGTGGTATTCAGTTGGAATATCCTGCACCTCATTCTACGGGGAAAGAGCCGAGATCCCTTCACCGGGAGTGACCTCTTTAGCAAAGGTTTTCGTCACTATATTTTTATAAAGCTATCAGTTCCTTCAACGATATCAAGTTCACTACGTTAAAGGTTTTCGCCAGAAACCATTCGTAGCCCTCCGTCGTTTCATATGGATGGTCAATAGTATTCAAGCTGTGTATGTTGGCCAAAGTCAAGGCACAGTGATTGGTAGCTATTGGGGTATTCATATGCAGCATAGATAGATGCGTTTGTTTGGGACAGTCGTACTGCCATTTTGGCCAAAGTCAAGGGTAGGTACGGGTGGATTCAAATTAACCTGGAGAATGACGGGTAGAACTTGACATGTGACTTATGATATGTTGGCCAAAGTCAAGGTCATAAGAGCATGGGGCAAAAATCACATCAGGAGTTTCAAAAGAACTGAAACTTGCCAGATATGCGCATACCTTCTGGATTGTGACACCGTGAGCGGATTCTGTCACGTTATCATGCGATAATAGTTGGATCCCGATTCCCACTGATGAGTTGGTTTACTCCTCGGGTGATCCCGACTAATTCTTCTTTTAGGTTTGGAGGAGAATTTGACGGTACAGTGGGAGGTTTCCAGATTAGATAAATTGGTAACCATTCTGATCTAGGTTAGAGTGCACGCTGAGTGTTTCTTTTTTCTCTCTCTTTGGCAGCGACCATTGACCCGACCCTAAAACTATGACTCAGAGACCAAAATTGACCGAACCTTCTTAACACTGGCTTTTGGATTGTCAGAGTTGCGAACCTCATTGCCACTCCTACTTTTACCTATTTCTCCAGGACACCCCGTATTACTACGAACGTCCATTTCCATTGGACAAAACCATCGTATGGTAATATACGAACTCGAAGGAATTCGAGGATGGTTTCAGGTTCTGGAGGAAACGGATAGGACTATTCAGTTGTCTTTTCCTTCTACCTTCTCTCAGGTTGCGAGTACCCCTTAGAATAGGGGATAGTACACCTATTACGCAAATTGGATGGTCTTCTTCCAAACCATAGGCAGGTGCCGACCGATAGGGAACGAGGAAAACCAATTAGCCTAAACGGTGTACAGAAGGTATTATGTAAAGACAAAGAAAGGGATTAGAAGGAGGGCAAAGTAAATTGCGACTGATATTCACGACCAAACCAAGTATTCCATTACCACTCCCACTTCACCTTTGTATTTCTCCAAGACACTCCGTATCACTACGAAGATCCACAGTTTATTGGATACTCCATCGTATGGTTATATACGAACTCGAAAGGAACTTGTTCCAGTTCGGGGATGGATTCTGGTTCAGGAGAAATGGGAATAAGGTTTATTCAGGTGTCTTTTATCATCACCTTCTCTCGCATTGCGAGTGCTCCTAGGATTAGGACAGTACACCCATTATGCTTATTGGATAGTCTTCTTCCAAACCATAGGCTGGTGCCGAACGGTAGGGAAGGAAGAAAACCATTTGGCCTAAGGGGTGTGCAGAAAGTAATGACTAAAGACATATAAAGGGATTTGGAGAGGTGGCAAAGAATTACACGGTTACAGTTGTGAATCTGGAAGAGGCATTACTAGGAATACCGGGATACCCCATCGAAACATTTCAATGTTTCAGTTTCACTGTGTACTGTTAAAAGAAAACTGATTTCCCAATTAAGACACTTGCTCCAGGGTATGTATTTACCTGGTATGATTCTCACATCTGTATGGTTTTACAGATGATGAGTGGGAGTAAGTTATTGGGAATTGGGTGATCATCCTCATTATATCGGGATTCGTTGTAATCGGTGATATTTGAGGAAGTCACCTGGGTTGTTTGCCAGTCGGCAAGTATTTGGTTTTGAATATCCGCTGTCGTGCACCAATTTCAAATTGATATATCTGTACGTCTATTTTCATAGAGTGAGATATATCTTTTTGAAATTATGTCGATGACATTTACCTATATCAGTGGATGGTTAGGTAAGGAGCATTAAACAGCGGTGTAATTCTTCTTAACCATAAGTACAGTTTTCAACCTACGACACACAGTGAATGAGTTATCAGACTCAAGGGACTTATACAGAGTATTGTATGTTGTCCAGGGTCCATAAGGACAGAGGGGTTGGTCCTCGTACTATATTCGGTTTACTTATGACTTCTCTAGTTTTTAGACAGGTGTTTCGTAGGAAACACACGGTCCGAATTTTGAGAAGTTATAGGTATTTGAATAGAGTAGAGAACCAGGTGTAGCGAGTATCGGGATTCTTCAAAGTGATCGAAGTTGTAGATACTTGTCAATGGTATTCAGTTGATAGTAGTGATTAAGAGAACTTGCTTCTCTTTCAGGTTACTCATAATTGGAAGCATTCCTAAGTTGAGTAACGCTGATAGGCCTCCTTCCATTTAGTTGACTTGCACTGGGGACAGCTGCATGATTTGAATCTGGTTCAACTAAATCAGTGCCTCTGTTTCTATATTGGATGTAGAACAGTTCGTATCTTAACGATGTTAAGGTACGGGGAGTTGTCCGGATTATGCTTAAAACCAGACTCTGGATAACTCAAGGCACGTTTTCTGTAATGGCTGTTTGTGGGTTGACCCAGGCTATG
Source organism: Agapanthus africanus (assembly GCA_030015575.1). NCBI lineage: Eukaryota > Viridiplantae > Streptophyta > Magnoliopsida > Asparagales > Amaryllidaceae > Agapanthus > Agapanthus africanus. The sequence goes on from CM057337.1 coordinate 528,311,191, forward strand.
ACGAGGGTTGACTTTCTACCAACTGGAAGATCAATAGTGATATTGTTCTGAACTCGCCACAGTTTTAATAAAAATGGATTTTTTCAGAAAACAGTAGTTGGAGTATGGTAGAACTGGAAGTGATTCCAGAACCGCAAACGATTACTGAAGATTTGATAGGAACCTAAAGATTCAATCTGGTTTGACATTCCATTGGCCACTCCGCAGACAGGTGGGTAACTTCAGGCACCCGAGAGGTACTCCGGTAGCCTCAAGGACGGTGACAGGGAAGTTCTCGTTTACCCACACTTGCCATTGCTGTTGTTCCAGACCATGAGACCCGGCAGGAGGATGAGTATAGCGTCGTTCTGAACTAGCTTTAGAAGTGTACGTCTATATGACTCTGCCAGAGGGTTGTCGTAGTCAGTGGGAGCAGCGGAAGCATTGGTGGACAGATGGCTTATGTCTATTTATGGACTAAAGCAGATATAGCGGAGATAGATCATCAATTTCCGATGTGACAGTCATAGGTTTGACTTCATCAGAATAGGGGATGGATCTGTTGAGAAGGTAGTAAGGTGTGATGTCATGGTATTTGGATGACATACACAGAGTAGGAAAAGAAACTCCTATACTATGATCGGTTATACTTTGGTCGTCACACAGTGGTTTCTCCACATGGGACTTGGATATTATATCAGACATACTGGTTACTAGATCTATGGTTTTAGATCTAGATTTGGGTGGTTTCCCAATCAGGGTACTTTGACGGCATTCTAAGAGTATTTAGAATGGACGACTCCTGGCACGGTAGTGTACCTGCAGGTGATGGAGTCACCCTCTCTAAAGCTGTCTTACAGACTAAAGGGGAGAGGGATGTGCATGATTGGCAGATCACTTGCTTAGGCAATTGAGTCAATCATGAGATGTCAAGTACCACACCAGATGTTGTTCTTGCACTAGATGCAATAAGTCGACATTAATCCAATCCTGGAGAAACAGTCGGAGGCAATTTTAGGACATAAGTGGATGTTCTAGGGATATGATAACGACAGCCTCATTAGGGAGACAGTTATCATTCCAGGCTTCCAAGGTGACTTGGATGACAGGGAGGTTGTCAGAGTTATAGTTTTCCCTCTGACGAGGGGCAGTATTTTGGACAGGTGGTCCAAGGCAATACCGAGGGAGGCATGGCGCAGGATACTGATTAAGTTCAGTTGATGATACAGTCTAAGAAGTTTGTATTTGGAGTTCATTTATGAGCTAAGTCCCATCAGACATCCAGACATATTCTAAGACAGGTATTGCTCATTTCGGGAGATGGCTTTCTCCACGAACATGAGATATAGAGAGACATTGAAAGAAACATCAAGGCGGATCCACTCACTGAGGCTATTCCTCGAACGCAATAGTTTCGCAAACGAGTTTTGTGAGACTGATTGGTAGAGGACTTGGGTGTTCGGTATCACACGGGCTGTGAGTATGCGACATCGCAATAATTAGCTTTGAGTGCAAGTGGGAGATTGTTGGAGATAGTGCCCTCAGAGTCAATTATTGGGTCACAGGCACGTGATTGTAATGATTGAGGGAGGACCTATCCCGATAGGACAATCTTACTCGAGATGATAGTATGCTATCTGGTTTACCTTTATCATCGTGTACTGTTTTAGGTGACCTGACACGTCGCTATTACACGTTGATAGAGCCCCTAGGATTCTTGCTTGACCACCAGCAGTATGAGGGCGATCATATAAGTGGGAGCTGGGGGTCTATAAGCATATCCTTAAAAGGTCCCTAGTCGTGAGAGTTTCGAGACAGGGCATCGATTCTCCAGAGTAGACTAGTGTATACAGTCGAGACCCCGACGAGGGGCGGTGGCCGGTCTCACAAGCCATTGGTGTCAGTTAGATCACCTAAGATGTATACAGGTGCTCATTGGGTTATGAGTACACCGGACAGGACTCGCCGGGAACATTCTAGTTGGTCATATACCTGACGTCAGATGACAGTTCCTTGGTGACATGTGTACAGGTTAGTTCATCGACCTGGGGATCGTCATTTGTCTCGTGTGAGTTCCCACTGTACTTTGATTACTACCCTACCACGGCTCAAAGGAGTCGTGCAAACAGGTTTTAGTTGGGTACAGTCCCAAGCTACATGGAGGCAGTGAGCGTATCTTCAGGGGTTCGTCTCTCCCGGTATTGGGGGTGAGGTCGCGCTGTGTCTAGGAGAGCCATTACAAGAAGCCCTCGGCCGAGGCAAGGAGATTTACTGGTAGGTATTCCAGTAGTATCTCAGGGTGTTCTGGGCTACACTCCGACACGACTTGTACCGCTTTTGGGGGTCTGACTTTTACCAACCCCCTAGGCCCGCCATGCGATGCTCATAGACGAACGGACTGGACTGTACGGATATTGTCACTGACAGGCTCAGTAGGGTGTCAGGCTGAGTTCGCTCACAGACGTCCCTTTTGGTCAATACCTGGTAGCCCATTACGTATTGCCTTATACCTCTGACGTGCTAGTGGTTAAATCCACAACCAAGGTGTTGATGAGTCTTTAGAGTCCCCCACATTCAGTTACTCAAGCTTTCGGACGAAAAGCTGTAGAGGCCGTATGGAGATATGGCAAGGTCCGATCAGATACGTGCGGTATTGCACAGATCAGGATCAGACAGTTCGTACTAGAGGCCGTATAGATATATGGCAGGGTTTGATCAGATACGTGCAGTATTGCACGGATCAGGATCGAACGGATAATACTAGCCGGCTTTGGTTTAAGCCGGATCCTAGTATAGTACAGTGTAGATTTTGTCTCATTGCATTTGTATTCCGGTCGGAATACAGATGCGGGTGTGTATACACAGTATCGGGGTTTGCCTGTAATTTATTACGGGACCAGTTTTCTGGAGTTGCCAGTTTGTTTTCCGTTTCGGCCATTTTCATTTGTATCTTTCAGTGGCCGAAGATTGGTGGAGGAGGGCTTATTTGCATTGTTGCAAATAGGCATTTGTGGAGGGCGATCTTTGCATATATTGGTTTCATGATGGAGCCCCATCCCTTGACCTTTCTTGAGTTCATGATTGCTTGACTTTGTGAGGTGATGATGGTGGTGTTGGAGTGTTGGTTTGTTAGCTATCTGTTAGTTATATGTATGCCCTAGAGGCCATTACTGTACATAGGATGTATATTGTAGTGGATGCTGGGACATATATAGGGAGGACTTTCTTGCTCGACATGATAGTATGCTATCTGGTTACCCTTTACCTTAACGTGTATGCTGTTTGTCTCTCTGTTACATGTTGGTAAAGCCCTTAAGATCTATACTTGACTACCTGGACTATGATGCGGATCATACTAGTGGGGACATAGTAGTCCATAAGTACATCCTTCAAAGTCCCTAGTCGTGGCGAGACGGGGCATCGATATACCAGAGTAGACTAGCGTATACCTTCTCGACCCATACAGATGGGCGATGGATAATCCCATATCCATCGGTGTTTGACATCAGAGATGATATACGGGTGCTCAGTAGAGACTGGGTACACTGGACGGACTCGCCGAGAACTCCCAGATGGTATTATACCTCACGTCAGATGGCAGTTCTCTGGTGACACTGGTACAGAGTAGTCTGTTGACCCAAGATCGTCATAGAGTCTTGTGTGTTTCCCACTGTGCTTTGATTTCCATCTTACCACGTCCAAGAGGGCGTGCAAAACGGTGGTTTTGGGTACAGTCCCGAGTCACATGGAGGCAATGAGCGATAGGAGGGGATTCGTCTCTCCCGGTATAGGGAGTTGATGTTGCGCTGTGTTCGATTGGCTATAACAGGAAATCCCTGGCCAGGGTTGCTGAGATTTACTGGTAAGTGTTACCAGTAGTTTCTCGAATAGTTATAGACCTCATATCGACACGACTTATCGAGCTATTGGGGTCTGACGTTTACCACCCCTAGGCGAGATATGCGACATATCAGACGATCAGACCGGACTGTACGGTAGTGTTACTGGTTGGATTCACTGGAGTGTGAGCGGGCTTGCTCGTCGATCTACAGATCGCTCAATACCCGGGTGGCCGTTACGTTTAGCAGACTGCTTGCGGCTTGTGGGTGTTTGATATGATCATCATCTGCTGCCGGCGTATTGACGAGTCTTTAGAGTCCTACACAGAGGTTTCCTGGCTCAAGCGAAATGAAATAGGAGTGCATATGAGATATGTGCGGGACCGAGAATAATACCAGTATGTGATACTGTATTCGATTCTCGCGATGTGACATTGATTGGTTATATGCGATATAGCCGGGTTATCGGATCAAGTGTTGATTCGATAAGTTGTTACTAATGATACTAGTCGGTTATATGCGATATGACCGGATCGTTAAATCAAGTGTTGATTTAATGATTTAATGCATAATTATATATTTGATATATTACTTTGCATTAACTAGTATCGGTTCACTTTAAATGGATTTTCTCGCTCGGGTGTGCACATTGTATATTCGATATAGTTTTGTGCACTTGCTTGTATCATGTTTGATGATACATGCCTCATGGTTAAGTGTTAAGAATTAAACTATAGTTAAGTGGGTGATTAGGTTTTTTGATTTCATTTTATTCATTTATCTTTTTGGAAAAAGAAAAGGCAAAATGAGGAAAATGGTTGCTTTCTTTTGTTCATTCATGAACCTTCATGAAGACTTTGACTTATTGACCATTTTGTCTTATGCTTAACCCTAACCACTCACTTAAACCTTAGTTAACTCTCTACATCTAACCATGGTTCATTATATGATAAGGATTGATTTTTCTTTTCTATTCTAATATTCTTATCATAATATTTTAACTTATCATATCATTTCTTCTTCTTCTTCCTTGAACTCAAGAAGAAAACCTTGAGGTCATCAATGGTGATTGATGATAAAGAGTGAGAAATCCAATTCTAAATTGAACCCACTTCCTATTTCTTCATCCTCTACCTCTTGCCAAGTAGTAGAGTGTGTTTCCTTCACAAGTTTTCAAGACTTGGTGAAGGTGGAGCTCGATCTAGTGATGCTTCGACGTAGATCATCTTCGGCACGTCGTCGACGACCTAGCCCGTCCATTCTCCGATGAAGCCGACTCTAGAGCCCGGATTCCTTTTGGACAGCGGAGATGACTTCGTTGCGGAGCTATGGAGGTGGAGCACCGGATCTACAAAGGTTGTATTTCCGATATCCCATTAGTTAAGTTGTTAACTAGATTGTTTTTCGCCTAGATTTCTAGCCAACGGTCCGTATTAGGGTTTCTCGGCACCTAGATTTTTTGAAATTGGCATGGTTGATGCCTTGTGAGACCTCATTAGGGTGCCTAGGAACCCTGCAGTGGTATCAGAGCCTAGCTAGGGCCTTAGGCGAAGTCCAGACGAAGTTTGAAACACGAACGAACCCGAAACCCCAACTCAAATGTGCTCTCTGTACTTTTTCTAAAAACAGGGATTTTTCAGTATTAAAAATATGTAGAAATATCAGCAGGAAAATATAAGAGTAACTGTGCAATTCGTAACCCTAATTCCATTAAAGCGCCGCGCTTCCGCGCCACGAGCTTGGCTCGTGCGGCGGAACCGCGTCCTTTTTGTCGTTTTGTGAGGTGATGTTTGCACAGTAACTCCTATTTAACAGTGCTGGTTTTCCTGGGTATTTTTAATAATTTTTCAAGAGTTGAATTTTCTGTAGTTGTTTTGGGGATTCGGTGTTTCGATCGGATTATCAAATTTTGTCTGTGTGGCTTTCTGGATAAATGTTAGAATATGTTAAAAAGTTCGACCGGATATAAATACCCAATTTTTCCCCTGTCGGGAAATTTCCAAGTGTTGGATTTTTCCGTAGTTTAACGACGTTCTAAGTAGTGCAAGTAACGCGATGGTCCCTCTAGAAGACAACAAACCTTAACTCGATTATGTGACCGTCTTGAACTGCCCTTTGAACCTTCGGGTTTGGGGCAGTACGGCGTGCCACATGTGAGGCGTTGGCTTGACCCTTCTACGGCTGGACCGTCGGTACTGAGGCACGAACTGAATGTTGTTAGACTTATTTCATGTGTTGATCTGTATCGGGAAAAATTGGGTGTTCGATTGTTCGATCGAAAAGTTTAACATTTTCTGTTTATCTGGAATGGGATACAATAATTGGAATTCACAAAAGTTATGTGATAACTGAATGAATGTTATAAACATAGCACTTTAGTCTCACTTGATCGGTTGCCACGGAATTTTGATGTGATCAAAAGTCCGTCGCAATCACGTAGCGTACGCGGATACTCGCCGGGTAAACTTAATAGACAGCCTCACTCTATAGCCCCGACCAAGTGACTGTAGGAGAACCCCGTCGCCGAAAGCATCCGTTCGGGTGCTCGCGGCAGCGGTGTTCCGCCTTGGTGCACTTCGTCGACGGTATCGGGGGTGCGGCCGCCTACTGAAGTTTGCGACGAGTATTCGATCAGGATGCCGGGAATCTTGTTGAATTGCCCGACTTGATATTGAAAAGAGTTTTCGATAATGAGACTAAAATGCGGGGTTTATAATTGTTAGGCATGCGATGTCTAAGGAATTCATTTGGTCAGGCATGCGATGTCTGAGGTGGTTGCGGATTCCAACTGTTGTAGTTTTACACTTTCTTTTCTATGACCGTAAGTGTAATATGTGATATCGCCGGTTTCGTTGCTATATGTCAACGACAATTGGGATGTGCATATTTACTTACGTTGATGACATGTGATGTTATGTGTTGCTGGATATGTTATATTGGATTGTCGTGTTTGAATAGCCGGGGGTTTTTATGTGAGATGAGTGTTTTTCATTTTCATTCATGTAAAAACTTGTATGTAATATTCTTTTATTGGGGCACTTCCAGGTTGCGGAAGTTGTCACCGTTGTTGTATATTATTTACTTTTCCGCACTAGGATAGACCCAAGGAGGAGGGCACAAGTAACCGGGTTCTGGAGTCCAGTGGGAGACCAACTCGAGGAGTCGGGTCCGGGTCTCCTAACTCCAGAATTGGTAGGGTTGCTTGCCGCTCTCGTAGGGGTCTAGGGGTGTGGGTTTGGCTATTCATCACGACCGTGGAATCCGTGTTTTATACTGGCTCGTATTGAAAACACGGACGTCCTAGTATATCCAATATTTCATATGATATTCTTCTGCTGCGATATCTGTGATGTGATCATGTGATGTTCTGTGATAGATACATTATAAAGTATATATGATATATTATATAGACGTTACTTATGTTTTACACCCGCGCTAGCCTGTCCCGCTCTGTCGTTAGTTACCTAACCTAACGGTGCATGAGGGGATATCGAGGCGAATGCGGATGGCATAAGTGTACGTCGTATTTATCTGTGATGTTTAGGTAATTTAAATGATGGGACTTCATTAATGTGATTAATGAAATAAAAGAAACCTAAGATGTTGTAGAATCGAATTTCAAAAATAAAACAGGTAGCTACAGTTCTTGCTTTGCACAGCGGTATATACGATATATCCTGCACCTTATTCGATAAGGAAAGGACCGAGATCCCTTCACCGGGAGTGACTCCTTTAGCAATAACTGGCAGATGCTACACACTCGGATTGTCTTTTGATTGCTTTTAAGTGTTTTTGCTTTGCACAGTGATATATATGATATATCCCGCACCTCATTCGACGAGGAAAGGACCGACGATCCCTTCACCGGGAGTGACTCCTTTAGCAAAACTAGAAAAGCCTCAAAAGCACTCCATTTCAAAATTCATTTGATTCTACAGCGATATCAAGTTCATTACGCAATAGGTTTTCAGAAAAACCTGTCGTAGCCCTCCGTCATTTCAGATACGTACTAGTTAGTATTCGTGCTGCGGTTGTTTGGCCTCCGTCAAGGCGTAGTGTACGGTAGCTAACTAGTGCTTATCTGCTAGCATATGATGCGATTGGATTAGGGTATTCGTACGGCGTTGTTTGGCCTCCGTCAAGGGTCGTGCGGGTGGGTTTAATTCAATCAGGAAATGACGGGTTGAACTTGACTAGCGGACTATGGGTTGTTTGGCCTCCGTCAAGGTCATAGCGAGCTAGGGGCAAAATATTATCGGGAATTTCAAGTGTTGAAATTTGCAATGAGATTGCATACCTTCTATGAGATAGTTGGATCCCGATACCCGCTGCGAGTAAGAGTTACTCCTGGGAGAGCTTTACACATTACAATTAGCCGATCAAGTAGGTGTCTAGAAAGGTGTCAACGGGGTTACGCCTCTGGGAAAACGAGGTTTACATTAATTAGGTTCGTGCGAAAGCACGTGGGACCTCCCTCAAAGTACCGACACTGGCCTGGCTGAAAGATTGGCGAACTTGTAGTGTGTAATTAATCCCGGCTAGTCTTTCCTTTTAAGGTTTGAAGGAAGATTTGATAAAAAGCAGTGGGAGCCATCCTGATTAGATAAAATAATAACCAATCTATTCTTGACAGAGCGCACGCTGAGTGTTTTCTTCTCTCTCTCTCCTGGTAGCGACCATATCACGCCTTAATCAAGATAATAATACGGATTATTGATCGAACCCGCTTGTTATACTGAGCTGGGGAACGTTGGTCCCGCTCCAACTTATAATTGTTATAAGACAGAGCAGGAAATTGGGGATTACCAGAATTCCCGTGCCGCCCAAACGAGGAGAGTGCATGATGATGCATCATCTTCGGGTGTGTTCATTACAGAGAACTGTTTCTCAGTATTCTTTACGTCCTGGGTATGTGATACCAGATCAGGATCCCAGATATGTAATCTGTTACATAGGGCTGCAGAAAGGTAGAGATCTGAGAACGGGTGATAAGTTTCATGAGGCAGAAAACGGGGCAAATGTTGCAGCCAAGTCTGTTGGTCACTGTCACCCTGTATTACCAATACATTGATTCTGAACGAATGTTATTAGATACCGAACCTGATATACAAAATCATATCTGTCTCTTTATTAGTAAAGAAACGATAAAATTTTGTATAGTTGGATAATGTTTTGAACATTTCCTATATCAAAAGTTGATCGGTTCAGGCACGTTATCTAAAAGCATTGACGTTCTAAATCAAACTACAGTTCTTTAGTATACAGAACACACACAAGAGGAAGAGTTCAGAAATGAACGAATCCTTCTTGAGGTATTGTAGACTAGGTCAAATCAATGTGACCCGACTAGCTGAAGTTACATGAAGATGCATATTTAAATCAGTTTGAATTTACATCTTGTGAAACTCGCCAGTCATGTCACAAAGATAAGATGACCATAGCTCTGTTTATTGGAAATAGAGAAAGAGTTAGTGAACTCTTGGGATGATACATGTTGATGTATGTAGATCCCCAGTCTACATATGCCAAGACCGGTTCTTTGTACTTCATTACATTCTCTGATAATCTCTCGAGATTCAGACATATGTTCCTGTTGAAACACAAGTCCGAACCTTTTGAGATATTCACAGAATATAAGTTAGAAGTAGAGAACCAATACGGGTATAAGTATTATGTCCTATGATGAGATCAAGGAGGAGAATACTTGAGCACGGAATTTCTGGACAATTCTAAAGGAGAATGAGATTCTCTCTCGGCATTACTCCTCCGAATACACCATAGCACGATGGTATATCGGGGCGGAGCATTCACACCCTATATGATAAGGTGTGCTCTATGATGAGTACTACTGAGTTACCTTTTTCCTTCTGGGAGTTATGCACTTGAGAAGCTGCATACCTATTGAATAAGGTTCGAATCAAATCAGTTGCTTACCACTTCATATTTGATATGGAAAGGAAAGAGCCCATATCTTAAGTTGGTTAAGATTTGGGGTTGTCCAGCCTATGTCTGAAAGACAAATTCCGGACAAGCTCGAGGCAAGATCTGTTATGTAGAACTGGAAAGGTTCCAGCTATACAAACTGCAGCTGATGATTTGAAAGAACCAAAGGATTCAATAGATACCAACGAACCTCAGCCTCTCTGCCGATCTAGTAGGGTTCCTCACCCACCTGAGAGATACTTCGGTTTCTCTATGACAGTGGGAGCGAGGATTGCATCATGAGATGATGACCCAACTAGTTTCGAGCTGGCCATCAGGAGTAAGACTCTATAAGAATGGCTGGATGCTTAGTGATCTGAGATGGAATCCTTATACACCAACAAAGTATGGACTTTGGTTGCTATATCTGAAGGGTTAAATCCCCATCAGGAGCAAGTATATCTTGAGAAGATTACTTGGTGTAGATGGAAAAGTTGAGACTTTCAAAGCTAGACTTGTTAAAGCTTTTCGTCATCGACCAGGCGTGGATTATGATGAAACCTTTTCAAGTGACTATGCTTAAGTCCATCCAGATCCTACTTGTCACGGCTACATACCATGACTGCGATATCTGGTGGTTGGGTATCATGACTGCTTTTCTAAATGATGTTTTAGAAGAGTGCGTCTATAAGTACACAGCCAGAGGGCTTCGTAGACAGTAGGAGCAGCAGAAACGTGTGCAAGATGCTTTATAGGATTAAAGCAGGCATCGCGGAGTTGGAACATCTGTTTTGATGGATTAGTCAAAGAGTTTGACATCATCAAAATGGTAGATGAACCTTGTATAAACAAAAAGGTAGTAGGGAGTATGGTGGTGATCCTCGTAGAGTACGTGGATGACATACTCTTGATAAGAAAGGAGTTTCTTATGCTACGCTCGATCAATCTCCGCTTATCACAATGATTCTCCATATAGGATCATGATGATACCTGCTAAATCCTGAGTTTTGGATCTATGAGATAGATCTAAATGGATGTTAGGATACTCACAAGCTGTAGTGAGATGGTATCAGTTGATCCTGGGGAGAATCACTGGAAGGGTTCCAGGGTGATAAAGACGACTGAATGTCAGTCGCAGGCATTGTCTTTACCCTCAGTAAAGGGACGGTATGTTGGAAGAGTTCCAAACTAGATACCGTGACATACTAGACGATAAAGGCAGGATACATCGCTACTTAAGATGCTACCAAAGTGGCTGTCTGGGTGTATATTGGTTCATGAGATGAACTTAGTTCCTACCATTGTGAGACAATGGAGTTGTGGCTTATGCCGAGGAACATCCGTCCTATCAGTGATCCAGACATATTCTAAGGCAGTGTCACCTGATCATGGAGATGCTTGATCTCCAAGGGATCGAGGTCTGGAGAGTAGACTCAGAGGACAACACAGCGGATCCACTCACAAAGGCCTGTTCCCAGAGAGAGATTTTTATGGGATGGTTGAGTATGAGATACTACAACCACTGCTACAGATGGCCCTAGTGCAAGTGGGAGATTGTTAGTTATATGTATGCCCTAGAGGCCATTACTGTACATAGGATGTATATTGTAGTGGATGCTGGGACATATATAGGGAGGACTTTCTTGCTCGACATGATAGTATGCTATCTGGTTACCCTTTACCTTAACGTGTATGCTGTTTGTCTCTCTGTTACATGTTGGTAAAGCCCTTAGGATCTGTACTTGACTACCTGGACTATGATGCGGATCATACTAGTGGGGACATAGTAGTCCATAAGTACATCCTTCAAAGTCCCTAGTCGTGGGTATATCGAGACGGGGCATCGATATACCAGAGTAGACTAGCGTATACCTTCTCGACCCATACAGATGGGCGATGGAAGATCCTATATCCATCGGTGTTTGACATCAGAGATGATATACGGGTGCTCAGTAGAGACTGGGTACACTGGACGGACTCGCCGAGAACTCCCAGATGGTATTATACCTCACGTCAGATGGCAGTTCTCTGGTGACACTGGTACAGAGTAGTCTGTTGACTCGAGATCGTCATAGAGTCTTGTGTGGTTCCCACTGTGCTTTGATTTCCATCTTACCACGTCCAAGAGGGCGTGCAAAACGGTGGTTTTTGGGTACAGTCCCGAGTCATATGGAGGCAATGAGCGATAGGAGGGGATTCGTCTCTCCCGGTATAGGAAGTTGATGTTGCGCTGTGTTCGATTGGCTATAACAGGAAATCCCTGGCCAGGGTTGCTGAGATTTACTGGTAAGTGTTACCAGTAGTTTCTCGAATAGTTATAGACCTCATATCGACACGACTTATCGAGCTATTGGGGTCTCACGTTTACCACCCCTAGGCGAGATATGCGACATATCAGACGATCAGACCGGACTGTACGGTAGTGTTACTGGTTGGATTCACTGGAGTGTAAGCGGGCTTGCTCGTCGATCTTCAGATCGCTCAATACCCGGGTGGCCGTTACGTTTAGCAGACCGCTTGCGGCTTGTGGGTGTTTGATATGATCATCATCTGCTGCCGGCGTATTGACGAGTCTTTAGAGTCCTACACAGAGGTTTCCTGGCTCAAGCGAAACGAAATAGGAGTGCATATGAGATATGTGCGGGACCGAGAATAATACCAGTATGTGATACTGTATTCGATTCTCGCGATGTGACATTGATTGGTTATATGCGATATAGCCGGGTTATCGGATCAAGTGTTGATTCGATAAGTTGTTACTAATGATACTAGTCGGTTATATGCGATATGACCGGATCGTTAAATCAAGTGTTGATTTAATGATTTAATGCATAATTATATATTTGATATATTACTTTGCATTAACTAGTATCGGTTCACTTTAAATGGATTTTCTCGCTCGGGTGTGCACATTGTATATTCGATATAGTTTTATGCACTTGCTTGTATCATGTTTGATGATACATGCCTCATGGTTAAGTGTTAAGAATTAAACTATAGTTAAGCGGGTGATTAGGGTTTTTGATTTCATTTTATTCATTTATCTTTTTGGAAAAAGAAAAGGAAAAATGAGGAAAATGGTTGCTTTCTTTTGTTCATTCATGAACCTTCATGAAGACTTTGACTTATTGACCATTTTGTCTCATGCTTAACCCTAACCACTCACTTAAACCTTAGTTAACTCTCTACATCTAACCATGGTTCATTATATGATAAGGATTGATTTTTCTTTTCTATTCTAATATTCTTATCATAATATTTTAACTTATCATATCATTTCTTCTTCTTCTTCCTTGAACTCAAGAAGAAAACCTTGAGGTCATCAATGGTGATTGATGATAAAGAGTGAGAAATCCAATTCTAAATTGAACCCACTTCCTATTTCTTCATTCTCTACCTCTTGCCAAGTAGTAGAGTGTGTTTCCTTCACAAGTTTTCAAGACTTGGTGAAGGTGGAGCTCGATCTAGTGATGCTTCGACGTAGATCATCTTCGGCACGTCGTCGACGACCTAGCCCGTTCATTCTCCGATGAAGCCGACTCTAGAGCCCGGATTCCTTTTGGACAGCAGAGAAGACTTCGTTGCGGAGCTATGGAGGTGGAGCACCGGATCTACAAAGGTTGTATTTCCGATATCCCATTAGTTAAGTTGTTAACTAGATTGTTTTTCGCCTAGATTTCTAGCCAACGGTCCGTATTAGGGTTTCTCGGCACCTAGATTTTTTGAAATTGGCATGGTTGATGCCTTGTGAGACCTCATTAGGGTGCCTAGGAACCCTGAACTATCATGATTGTTGGTTGAGTATTGGAATTGTTGTGATGATGATTCTTTGCATGATAGCCTTCTCTCTCTTTCCCTTGGATGATTGGGTGGCCTCTCTCATTCTTTTGATACACACTCCATTCTCTCCTCTCCCACCATGCCATGGCCGGCCAAGAAAGGCTAGGGGCTGTCCATTTTTATTGGTGTGGGGTTTTTGTTCATTTGATGTTCCAAAAATCCCCAAGTTCCTCTACATAGTTCATGTATCATCCCTCCACCAAAATGGCACCTCCATGAACCCCAAAATGAGACACAAGTTCTACACCACATTCTACAGCAAACCTTGGGCACGTCGACTAGCCAGCTTCGTGCCCGAGTTGCCTCGGCATTGAGGTGGGAGCCCGTAAAAGATGCAGACGATGTGGTGCCCTCCCGGCAAGGAGGCGACGACCGGAGTTTCCGCAGGAGATCGGGACGACGACGAGAAGACCGGAGGACTCGGATCAGTCGGTATATCTCTATTCCCTATCTTGTAGTTAGCTAGAACTAGTTAATGGTTCGATCCGGGTGTTTAGTGCGCGGTGGTGCCGGTTTGCTTGTTTGCAAAAATTAAAGTTTATCACCGCTTCCACATTTGGCCGTCGGATTGACGGCCGGGGCGCCGCCGTGCACTTACACCCTTTAGCAATAACTGGCAGATGCTACACACTCGGTTTGTCTTTTGGTAGCTTCTATAGTTTCTGCTTTGCACAGTGATATATATGATATATCCCGCACCTCATTCGACGAGGAAAGGGCCGACGATCCCCTCACCGGGAGTGACCCCTTTAGCAAAACTAGAAAAGCCTCGAAAACTCTCCATTTTAAAATCATTTGATTCTACAACGATATCAAGTTCATTACGCAATAGGTTTTCCGAAAAACCTGTCGTAGCCCTCCGTCATTTCAGATAAGTACTAGTTAGTATTCGTGCTATGTTTGTTGACTATGTTAAGGCGTAGTGTGCGGTAGCTGATTAGTGCTTATCTGTATAAGCATATGATGCGATTGGATTAGGGTAGTCGTGCGACTTTGTTGACTATGTTAAGGGTCGTCGGGTGGGTTTAATTCAATCGGGAAATGACGAGTAGAACTTGACTAGCACTTATGATTTGTTGAATATGTTAAGGTCATATAGCTGCTAGGGGCAAAATATTATCGGGAATTTCAAGTGTTGAAATTTGCAATGAGATTGCATAACTTCTATGAGATAGTTGGATCCCGATACCTGCTGCGAGTAAGAGTTACTCCTGGGAGAGTTTTACACATTACAATTAGCCGATCAAGTAGGTGTCTAGAAAGGTGTCAACGAGGTTACGCCTCTGGGAAAACGAGATTTACATTAATTAGGTTCGTGCGAAAGCACGGGGGACCTCCCTTAAAGTACCGATACTGGCCTGGCTGAAAGATTGGCGAACTTGTAGCGTGTAATTAATCCCGGCTAGTCTTTCTTTTTAGGGTTTGAAGGAAGATTTGATAAAAACAGTGGGAGCCATCCTGATTAGATAAAATAATAACCAATCTGATCTTGCAAGAGCGCACGCAGAGTGTTTTCTTCTCTCTCTCTCCAGGTAGCGACCATGTCACGCCTTAATCAAGATAATAAAACGGATATATTGACCGAACCCGATTGTTATACTGAGCTGGGGAATGTTGGTCCCGCTCCAACTTATAATTGTTATAAGACAGAGCAGAAATTAGGGATTACCAGAATTCCCGTGCTGCCCAAACGAAGAAAGTGCATACCGATGCATCATCTTCGGGTGTGTTCATTACTGAGAACAGTTTCTCAAATGTCCTTTATGTCCTGGGTATAGGATACCGGATCAGGATCCCACATATGTAATATATTACATAGGCTACAGAAAGGTAAAGAACTGAGAACGGGTGATAAGTTTCATGAGGCAGAAAACGGTGCAAGTGTTGCAGCAAAGTCTGTTGGTCACTGTCACCCTGTATTACCAGAATACATTGATTCTGAACAAATGTTATTAGATACCGAACCCGATATACAAAATCATATCAGTCTCTTTATTAGTAAAGAAAGGATATAATTTTGTATTGTTGGATAATGTTTTGAACATTTCCTAAATCAAGAGTTGATCGGTTCAGGCACGTTATCTAAAACCATTAACGTTCTAAATCAAACTACAGTTCTCAGTATACAGAACACACATAAGAGGAAGAGTTCAGAAATGAACGAATCCTTCTTGAGGCATTGTAGACTAGGTCATATCAATGCGACCCAACTAGCTGAAGTTACATTAAGATGCATATTTAAATTAGTTTGAATTTACATCTTGTGAAACTTGCCAGTCATGTCACAGAGATAAGATGACCATAGCTCTGTTTATTGGAAACAGAGAAAGAGTTAGTGAACTCTTGGGATGATACATATTGATGTATGAAGGTCCCCTGTCTACACATGCCAAGACCGGTTCTTTGTACTTCATTAAATTCTCTGATGATCTCTCGAGATTCAGACATATGTTCCTGTTGAAACACAAGTCCGAACCTTTTGAGATATTCACAGAATATAAGTTAGAACTAGAGAACCAAAAAGGGTATACGTATTATGTCCTTTGATGTCATCAGGGAGGAGAATACTTTAGCACGGGATCCCTGGACTATTCTAAGAATGAGATTCTCTCTCAGCATTATTCCTCCGCATACACCACAGCACGTCGGTGTGTCGGGGCGGAGCAATCACACCCTATATGATATGGTGTGCTCTATGATGAGTAATACTGAGTTTCCTATTTCCTTTTAGGGAGTTATGCACTTATGAAGTTGCATTCCTATTGAATAGGGTTCCGATCAAATCAGTTGCCTACCACTTCATATAAGATATGTTAAAGGAAGAGCCCATATCTTAAGTTTGTTAAGATTTGGGGTTGTCCGGCCTATGACTAAAAGCAAAATCCGGACAAGCTTGAGGCAAAGTCAGATCTGTGGAAGTTTGTTGGATATCCCAAGTATACACAAGGGAATATCTTCTACCTAACCGAGGAACAAAAATGTTTTGTTTCTCAGCATGCCATCTTTGTGAAAGCGAATTTCTTGTGAAGAAATTATTGGTCATGAGGTAGAACTGGAAAGAGTTCCAGCTAGACAAACTGCAGCTGATGATTTGGTAGAACCAAAGGATTCAATAGCAACCAACGAACCTCAGCCTCTCCGCCGATCTAGTAGGTTTCCTCACCCACCTGAGAGATACCTCGATTTCTCTATGATAGTGGGAGCAAGGATTGCATCATGGGATGATGACCTAACTAGTTTCGAGCTGGCCATCAGGAGTGGGACTCTGTAAGAATGGCTGGATGCTTATCGATCTGAGATGGAATCCTTATACACCAACAAAGTATGGACTTTGGTTGCTTTATCTGAAGGGTTAAATCCCCATCAGGAGCAAGTATATCTTGAGAAGATCACTTGGTGTACATGGAAAAGTTGAGACTTTCAAAGCTAGACTTGTTAAAGGTTTGCATCATTGACCAGGTATGGATTATGATGAAACCTTTTCCGGTGGCTATGCTTAAGTCTATCCAGATCCTACTTGCCACGGCTACATACCATGACTACGATATCTGGCGGTTGGGTGTCATGACTGCTTTTCTAAATGATATTTTAGAAGAGAGAGTTTGTAACTACACAGTCAGAGGGCTTCGTAGACAGTGGGAGAAACGGAAACGTGTGCGAGATGTTTCATGTGATAAAGTAGGCATCGCGGAGTTGGAACATCTGTTTTGATGAGTTAGTCGAAGAGTTTGACATCATCAAAATGGTAGATGAACCTTGTATATACAAAAGGGTAGTAGGGAGTATACTGGTGATCCTCGTAGAGTACGTGGATGACATACTCTTGATAGGGAAGGAGTTTCCTATGCTACGCTCGGTCAATCTCCGCTTATCACTAGGATCCTCTATAAGGGATCAAAGTGATACCTACTAAATCCTTGGTTTTGGATCTATGAGATAGATCTAATTGGATGTTAGGATACTCACTAATTGTGGTGAGATGGTATCAATTGATCCTGGGAAGAATCACTGGAAAGGTTCCAGGGTGATAAGGACGACTGAATGTCAGTCACAGGCATTGTCTTTACCCTCAGTAAAGGGACGGTATGTTGGAAGAGTTCCAACCTAGATACCGTGGCATACTAGACGATAAAGGCTGGATACATCGCTACCAAAGATGCTACCAAAGATGCAGTCTGGGTGTATATTAGTTCATGAGATGAACTTCGTTCCTCCCATTGTGCGACAATGGAGTTGTGGCTTATGCCTAGGAACGCCCGTCCCATCAGTGATCCAGACATATTCTTAGGCAGTATCACCTGATCGTGGAGATGGTTGATCTCCAAGGGATCGAGATTAGGAGAGTAGAGTGAGAGGACAACACGGAGGGATCCACTCACAAAGGCCTTTTCCCAGAGAGAGACTTTTATGGCATGGTTAAGTATGAGATACTATAACTACTGCTATCAGATGGCCCTAGTGCAAGTGGGAGATTGTTAGTTATATGTATGCCCTAGAGGCCATTACTATACATAGGATGTATATTGTAGTGGATGCTTGGACATAAATAGGGATGACTTTCTTGCTCGATATGATAGTATGCTATCTGGTTATTCTTTACCTTAACGTGTACACTGATTGTCTCTCTGTTACATGTTGGTAAAGCCTTTAGGATGTGTACTTGACTACGTTGACTATGATGCGAATCATACTAGTGGGGACATGGTAGTCTATAAGTACATCCTTCAAAGTCTCTAGTCGTGGGTGTATCGAGACGGGGCATCGATATACCAGAGTAGACTAGCGTGTAGCTTCTCGACCCATACAGATGGGCGATGGATGATCCCATATCCATTGGTGTTTGACATTAGAGATGATATACGGGTGCTCAATATAGACTGGGTACACTGGACAGACTCGCCGAGAACTCCCAGATGGTATTATACCTTACGTCAGATGGCAGTTCTCTGGTGACACTGGTACAGGTTAGTCTGTAGACCCGAGATCGTCATAGAGTCTTGTGTGATTCCCACTGTGCTTTGATTTCCACCTTACCACGTCCAAGAGGGCGTGCAAAATGGTGGTTTTTGGGTACAGTCCCGAGTCATATGGAGAAAATGAGCTATAGGAGGGGTTTCGTCTCTCCCGGTATAGGGAGTTGATGTTGCACTGTGCTCGATTGGCTATAACAGGAAGTCCTTGGCCAAGGCTGCTTTAGGGATTTACTGGTAAGTGTTACCAGTAGTTTCTCGACCCGTTATGAGCCTCATATCGACACGACTTATCGAGTTATTGGGGTCTGACGTTTACCACCCCTAGACAAGATATGCGGCATATCAGACGAAGAGACCGGACTGTACGGTAGTGTTACTGGTTGGATTCACAGGAGTGTGAGCGGGCTTGCTCGTTGATCTTCTGATCGGTCAATACCCGGGTGGCCGTTACGTTTAGCAGACCGCTTGCGGCTTGTGGGTGTTGTTGGAGATAGTGCCCTCAGAGTCGATTATTGGATCACAGGCACGTGATTGCAATGATTGAGGGAGGACCTATCCCGGTAGGACAGTCTTACTCGAGATGATAGTATGCTATCTGGTTTACCTTTATCATCGTGTACTGCTTTAGGTGACCTGACAGGTCACTATTGCACGTTGATAGAGCCCCTAGGATTCTTACTTGGCTGCCAGCAGTATGAGGGCGATCATATAAGTGAGAGCTGGAGTCTATAAGCACATCCTTAAAAGGTCCCTAGTCGTGGGAGTTTCGAGACAGGGCATCGATTCTCCAGAGTAGACTAGTGTATACAGTCGAGACCCCGACGAGGGGCGGTGGCCGGTCTCACATGCCACTGGTGTCAGTTGGTTCACCTAAGATGTATACAGGTGCTCATTGGGTTATGAGTACACCGGACAGGACTCGCAGGGAACATGCTAGTTGGTCTTATACCTGACGTCAGATAGCAGTTCCCAGGTGACATGTGTACAGGTTAGTTCATCGACCTGGGGATCGTCATTTGTCTCGTGTGAGTTCCTACTGTACTTTGATTACTACCCTACCACGGCTCAAAGGAGTCGTGCAAACAGGTTTTAGTTGGGTACAGTCCCGAGCCACATGGAGGCAGTGAGCGGATCTTCGGGGGTTCGTCTCTCCCGGTATTGGGGGTGAGGTCGCGCTGTGTCTAGGAGAGCCATTACACAAAGTCCTTGGCCAAGGCAGGAGATTTACTGGTAGGTATTCCAGTAGTATCTCAGGGTGTTCTGGGCTACACTCCGACACGACTTGTACCGCTTTTGGGGGTCTGACTTTTACCAACCCCCTAGGCCCGCCATGCGATGTTCGTAGACGAACGGACCGGACTGTACGGATATTGTCACTGACAGGCTCAGTAGGGTGTCAGGATGAGTTCGCTCATCGACGTCCCTTTTGGTCAATAGCTGGTGGCCCGTTACGTATTGGCTTATACCTCTGACGTGCTAGTGGTTAAATCCACAGCCATAGTATTGACGAGTCTTTAGAGTCCACCACACATTCAGTTACTCAGCTTTCGGGCGAAACGCTGTAGAGGCCGTATGGAGATATGGCAGGGTCCGATCAGATATGTGCGGTATTGCACGGATCAGGATCGGACGGTTTGTACTAGAGGCCGTATAGATATATGGCAAGGTTCGATCGGATACGTGCGGTATTGCACGGATCAGGATCGAACGGATATTACTAGCCGGCTTTGGTTTAAGCCGGATCCTAGTATAGTACAGTGTAGATTTTGTCTCATTGCATTTGTATCCGGTCGGAATACAGATGCGGGTGTGTATGCACAGTATGGGGGTTTTCCAGTAATTTATTACGGGACCTGTTTTCTGGAGTTGCCAGTTTGCATTCCGTTCCGGCCGGTTTTCCTTTGTTCTTTCCCGGCCGGACTTTTCCGATGGAGGGGGTTATTTGCAATTGTGCAAATAACATTTGTGGAGGGGGTTTCTTGCAAATATATTCATTATGATATGTTTAGCATCTTTCATCCATGATGGTGTATTAAATGAGATTTGAAAGGGTATGGAGTGATAAGTATGGTTGATGTTCTTTGCTTTATGATATGGTCACCTTTCTACTTCTCCTACACTCACCTCCCTCTTGTGATATATTTTACCCTCCACCATTTTCCACCCCACATATGGCCGGCCACAATTTTGAGGAAGGGAGAGAGTGTTTTCATTTTGAGTGTGGCAATTTTCCTTGATCTCATTTCATGCTAGAAAAATGCAAGCACCATTTTTCTTATCTTGATTCCTCCATCTATCAAATGGCAACATCCACTATCCCAATATGAGACATGAGTCCTACACATGTTCTACAGCAAATCTTGGGCATGTCGACTTGCCAGCTTCATGCCCGAGTTGCCTCGATATAGAGGCGGGAGCCCGTAAAAGATGCAGGCGACGTGGTGCCCTTCCGGCGAGGAGATGGAGACCGGACATTCCGCGAGAGATCGGGACGACGACGAGAAGACCGGAGGACTCGGATCACTCGGTATATCTCTAACCCGTCTTGTTGTTAGCTAGATCTAGTTTAATGGCCCGATCCGGGGTTTAGTGCGCAGTGGTGCCGGTTTGCTAAGTTCGCAAAATTAAAGTTTATCACTGTTTCCGCATTTGGCCGTCGGATTGACGACCGGGGCGCCGCCGTGCACTTACAGGTGTTTGATATGATCATCACCTACTGCCGGCGTATTGACGAGTCTTTAGAGTCCTACACAGGGGTTTCCTGGCTCAAGCGAAACGAAATAGGAGCGCATATGAGATATGTGCGGGACCGAGAATAATACGAGTATGTGATACTGTATTCTATTCTCGCGATTTGTGACATTGATCGGTTGTATGCGATATAGCCGGGTTATCGGATCAAGTGTTGATTCGATAAGTTGTTACTATTGATATTAGTCGGTTATATGCATATGACCGGATCGTTAAATCAAGTGTTGATTTAACGATTTAATGTATAATTATATATTTGATATATTACTTTACATTAACTAGTATTGGTTCACTTAAGATTGATTTTTTCACTTGATTGTGCACATTGTTTATATGTGATATATGCAAGTGTACATATTTGTATCATGCTTGATGATACAAACAAGTTGTGTGTATGAGACTTGAACCAAATCAAGGTTAAATTAGGGTTTACTATTTACCTAGCATATAATAAAAGAGTGTGACTTTGGTCAAAGTTATCAAGTTTCATGAAGCTTGATAAACATTGACAAAGTCAACTCTTTTGTCATTTGTATAAGATATTAGTTAACCCAACCCTTAACACAAGTCTTTGGTTAATTCTCTACACAAGTTAAGCATGAGGGCTTAACTTAACCATGGTACCATAATTAAAAGGATAAGTTTCATTCTTATATGATTATCCTTTTAATTTCTTTTCTTGTTCTTCATCTTCATCAAGCTTCAAGAAAGCTTGCTAGCTCCAATGGTGCCATGAGAAAAAGAGTGAGAAATCAAATTCTAAAGTGAACCCACTTCCTATTTCTTCATCCTCTACTACTTGCCATGTAGTATAGGGTGTTCTCTTCACAAAGTTTTTGACCAAGTGAAGGAATAGCTTGAGTTTGAGTCTCCCCGACGTAGATCATCTTCGGCCTCGAAGTCAATGACCTAGCCCAATCATTTCTCCGACAAAACCATCGCTAGAGTCCGGGATCCGATGATCGCAGTGGAGGGACGTCAACACGGAGCTTTAGAAGCGGAGGACCGGATCTACAAAGGTTGTATTTCCATTCACTTAGTAGCAAAGTAGTTTGCTTGCATGTTCTTTCGCCTAATCTCTAGTTAACGATCTAGTTTAGGGTTTCTCGGCACCGGAAAATTTGAATTTGGCATGGTTGATGCCTTGTGGAACCTCTTGTGTGTGCCTAGGAACATTACATCCTTTGCTTTAATCTAATCCCTTACTTTGCCTTAACCCTAAACTCCTAGATCTTTTGTTGTGAGAAGATATTCTTTTGCAAGAGAAGTGGTGGCATCATGAGTGGTATGAATGCATTTATGTGAGAGCATGGCTTGCATTTAATGTTGTGGTGCACTCACCCTTAACCTCACCTCTCTTTCTCTCTTCTCTTCATACTCTCTCTCACACTCATTTTCCTTCTCATTTTCTTCATCGCTCTTCACCTCAAACTGAACACTTGCTTTCCCTACACAAAACTTCATCAAATCCTTCACAAATCTCACAAAAATCACATCTTTGGCTTGCTTTTGCCTCTTGGATGCCTTGGAGCTTGGGAAGCTAGGATCTTTGAGGTCTTTTGGTTAGGTAATGATCTCTATCTGTTAGTTAAGTCTTTTTTAGTGTTGTGTAGTCTTGTAGTTTCAGTTTAGATAGCGTAAAGTTAAGTTTTTGTGCAAATATCGTATTTTTAGTGTCAATATATGACATCTGTGATCTGCTGTGACCCCGGGAGTTTACTAGAAAACTAAACAATGTAGTTGTGTTGTACCTGAGACCATAGGACTTCACCACAAGCACGAACACCCCTGCTCGGACCATGGCCGGCGACGTGAAGGCGATTTCCGGCGATGCCGGATTTTCGTGGGAGTTTGGGTGTGGGCTTTTGTGGGTAAGTGTCTGCAGTGGTTTAGGTGTGTTTGGTCTTGTTTGGTTGTTGAGTTTTCTCTGTATACAAAATCTGGGATCACATGGGTAGCTTGTGTTACGTTTACGCGCGATACGTTATACGGCACAGATCTTGCGCTTTGTGTGGTTTTGCTCTTTGGGTTGGTTTCGTCGTGTCGCTACGCACGTTAGCCACAATACGAACCCTTGAGAGTAAGTTTTGTGTTGTCACATTGGTCAATGAAGTTTGTACGTGTTTTGGGTCTATTGCTAATATATACTTGTTTTGTTGTGTTATGCTTTAGGTTCGCAGGCAGGGACTTCAGGCGCTGCGAAGAAGGGGAAACACATGGTATGCTTCACTTAGCCAGGAGCATTGGTGAGTAGATTTAACATCAACAAGGGAATCGCCCGCATGGCGTTATGCGTCTGGGCTAGAGATTTTAATATTGTCGTATATTCTATTTCATATATAAAGTTGCGCATACACCTTATTGCTTAGTTATAGTTGTGCTAGGACTTGTACCTTTGGACACTGCACTATTATTGACGGCTCATGTCGCACGAGCACTGATTGTATGCCACACACACCGTCAATAATTGCCACGACACGCACAACACACATATAGATATGATATTGTTTGGTTAGGGACATTGTGACATTGATTCATATTCCTTATTGCATATGACATATAGCATACCTATATACCTACATGCTTACACATATACCTTTACATGCTTATATGCTAGTTACCTGTATACCTATAGGGTATTGTACCATTAGTGATAGGTATATTTAACACATAATGACATAGCTACATGTATACCTTGCATACATACTTTACTTATACCTGGAGGGTATATTACATCATTACTGATAAGTAGATACTTATACTTTGCTATACCTTTATGTTACACATATATCTGGTTATAGCTACATGTGTACCTTTACTTGATGTTATATAAACTTGGAGAAATTAGGAACTGTTAGTGTATATGCCCTAGAGGCCATTACTGTATCATACTAGTTTGTATATTACTTAATAGAAGCTTGGGATATTCACCTTGTATATACAATCTTGCTCAAAATTGTAGTATGCTACTTGGTTTGTTTCTACTTCAATGTGTACATGTTTTTATTTTAATATATCGCCTATACACATTAGTGGAGCCCTTAGGATCTTTGCTTGATTACCAGCATTGTGATGGCAGTCACACTAGTGGGGCTGGGTAATCTATAAGCACATCCTTATGCAGGTCCCTGGTCGCAGGACTATCGAGACAGGGCATCGATACTCCGGAGTAGACTAGCGCATGCGCTTCTCATTCCAGTGTGGGAGAAGGTCTGTCCCACAGCCGTCGGTACGTCGTACTTGAGAGAGTATGCGGGTGCTCGTTGGGTTACGAGTACACTGGACAGGACTCGTCGGGAACTGACTAGTTGGTATTATGCCTATCGTCAGTTATCAGTTCCCAGGTGACATGAGTACAGCTTAGTCCGCTGACTTGACACTGTCACTTTCCCTCGAGTGTGTTCCCACTGTACTTTGATTACTACCCTACCATGGCTCAAAGGAGTCGTGCAAACAGGTGGTAGTTGGGTGCAGTCCCGAAGCACTTGGAGGCAGTGACGGTTAGACAGGATTCGTCTCTCCCGGTATTAGGGGTTGACATCGCGCTGTGTCTAGGAGAGCCATTACACGAGTAGTCCCTAGCCAGGGCAAACGAGATATACTGGTAGGCTTCCAGTGTTATCTCAGGGTGTTTTGGGCTTCACTCCGACACGACTTGTACCGCTATTGGGGGACAGACGTTTACCGTCCCCTAGGCCCGCCATGCGATGTATCAGACGAACAGACCGGACTGTACGGAGAATGTCACATTCAGGCTCAGTAGGAGTTCAGATGGGTTTCGCCTCGTCATTCTTCTTGTCGGCATCTACCTGGGGACCGTTACGCACAGCTAGTGCCGCTTGCGGTCTGTGGTTAAACCCACTGCCAGCATAGTGTCGAGTCTTTAGAGTCCCACACAGAAAGCTATTCGCCTTTAGGCAAAAGAGTAGAGGTCGCATGGTTTTGCGACAGGTCGCATGGTTTTGCGACAGGGTTCGGTCACATCCGTGCACTTGTGCACGTACAGTGTCCGGACAGTTTACACTAGCGGGCTTTGGTTTAAGCCAGATCCTAGTGTACCTTTTGGGATTGGATTTATCCAGTATGCATTCGTGTTCCTCGGAACGCGGATGCGGGTGTGTATGCATAGTTGACGGAGAGACAGAGGCAGAGGATTCTCATTAGGGTTGTTGACCGTTGACAGTTAACTATTGACTTTTTGCTCAACCCTAATGAGAATATGATATGTGATTAACAATTATATTAATTAAGTATTATGGTGACATGGTTGTTGAGGGGTTGACTTTGTTGACTTGTTGACTTTGTTGACCGGTTGACTAGGTTGGAGTAGTTGACCATCATGATGACAATGGCTATCATTTCATGGCAAAGACTTTTTACTTGCTTGTTTCTTTTGTGAGAAATGAGTGCATGAAATGATTTAGCCATTTTGACTTGAACCATTTTACACAATACTTGATTATTATTTTTGTGATGATGGTTTTGGATTATGAGAGCCAAATGAGAAAAGTCTTCTGTCATTCTTTCATGCTCATTCTCTCTCTTGTTCTTGAGCTCTCATCTTCCTCCTCTTGCTCTCCTTCTCTTGATTCTATGGTTCACTTGTCTCATGAGTTGAGAACCAAGAACCATAGATAAAATCCCATACAAACTCTTCTCAACTCACTCTAGTTCACAAGGTTTAGCAAACCGAGTGAACTAGTTTCTTCAAAGTTCGAAGAAGGAGCCAAAGGTTGAAGCTTTCAGGTGGATCTATCTTCGGCGCAAGGAGACGACGGGGAGAAGCCGATTCGGACGACCATCGAAGCTTGAAGATGAAGGAGTTCGAGAAAAAGAAAGGTATAACCCCCTAACCGAGTAGTTAGCAACTCGTAGTTAGGTTGTTAGTTAGATGTTTAACAAAGATCCGGTTTTGAGTACATGTTACCACCTCTAAGAAAATTGTTTTTCACCAAATTCCGCATGCCCGAAAGTACCGGGAGCGGTAGCATGGACTTACAGTGGTATCAGAGCCTAGTTAAACTCTATCTAACATGTTAGCAGAGTAGCTAGAAGATCGATCAAAGGAAAAGTCGCAAAACGAACCCCGTTTTTTAAACTTTCTGTCGATTTTAAAAGTGCTGGAAATTTTTTTTGAGATACACCAAAAATCGACTCAGGGTTTTCTGAAGAAACTGCAAAAATTTGACCCCTTAACTCGATCAAAGCGCCGCGGTTCGGCGGCGGGAGCTTGCTCCCGCCGCGGAACCGCGGCCGAGTTGACTCGGTCATGGGGTTTCTTCTTTGCAGTTTGCTCATAGGGGTATTTTGGGATTTTTGGAATATATATTTTCTGCCCAGATTTTCCAGAACGAAAATTTTATTTTTGGGGTCCTGAAAATCCATATTTTTGATCGAACTTCTAAAACACTTTAGCTGACGGGTTTTTCTGTGATGTGATATTTGTATTGAACATCTGCTAATCGCTATATGTCGATTAGTGGGGGTTATACAAATCTGTGATCTGTAATGTTGCTGGAATGTGTATATGAATATGTTGGATTGTCGCGGGTGAATAGCCGGGGGTTGTGAGACGAGAGTTTTCTTTTCTTTCAATTCATGTAAATTTGTAAATTGATGTAATAATTATTTGTATGGCCGCACAACCGGGTCGGGGTTGTAGCCGTCATTGTATAATTTTTTTTTACTGTTTTTGCTCCTAGGATAGACCCATGGAGGGGGTGCACAAATTGCCGGGTATGCCGAAGTGCCGAGTGGCCTACTCACGGAGTTGAGGGAGGTTGCTTCGCTTCGGGTACTTGGCGGGTAGTTTGCCGCACCCGTAGGGGTCTTGGGTGGGGTATTGGCTATTCACCGCGACCGTGTAATCTGCTTTTCGTTACAGGCTCGTACAAATTGCGGATTCCTAGTATATCCAGTGTGTTCATCTGTGATCTGAAATGGCTATCATTGCAATATATCTATATATGATATTATTTAGGCGTTGCTTATGTTTTACAGCCGCGCTAGCCCAGCCCCCGCTCTGTCGTTAGTTAAGTAACCTAACGGGTAATGACGGGGCCCCGTGGCGAATGCGAATGGCATAAGCGTACGTCATATTTTGGTTGTTTTCTGCAATGGTAGGGTTAAATGATGGGACACATTAAAAGAACTAATGCAAGAATATCACGCATTAAAAGAACTAATGCAAGAAAATAAACCAAGTTAAAGTCGTTGGAACACTTTCGAAAAACCACTCGGTTCTTTTCAAAACTAACTTTTAAATGCGGAGCTTGAGCCACTCCTTTTAAAAGCTATCTCGTTCCATCGATTATATCAAGTTCTCTACGTTCACGGTTTTGCCAAAACCATTCGTAGCCCTCCGTCGTTTCACATGAATAGTCAATAGTATTCAAGCTGTGTTTGTTGGCCAAAGTCAAGGCATAGTGATTGGTAGCTATTGGGTATTCATGTGCAGCATAGATAGATGTGTTGGTTTGGAACAGTCGTACTGCCTTGTTGGCCAAAGTCAAGGGTAGGAACGGGTGGATTCAAATTAACCTGGAGAACGACGGGTAGAACTTGACATGTGACTTATGATTTGTTGGCCAAAGTCAAGGTCATAAGAGCATGGGGCAAAAATCCACATCGGGAGTTTCAAAAGAACTGAAACTTGCTAGTGTTGCATACTTTGGAGTGTGATGATTCTGGTAGGATTCCTTCAGTTTCGTCAAGCGATGATATTTGGATCCCGATCCTACTGTGAGTATATGCTACTCCTCGGGAAATTTCTCACTTAACGATCAATGCTATAAACCAAGTAGGTGTCTAGAAAGGTGTTAGCGGGGCTACGCCCCCAGGGAAAAGAAGTTATATAATTAAGGAACTTCGCGAAAGCGTTGAAAAACCTCCCTCGAAGTACCGACACTGGCCTGGCTGAACGGTTAAGCAAGTATTGTACGGTGAGATTGATCCTGACTAATTCTTCCTTTCTGGTTTGAGGAGGGATTCGAGAAACAGTGGGAGCCATCCTGTTTAGACAAACTAAAAACCATTCTAAACTTAAAAGAGCATCATGCTGAGTGTTTCTTCTCTCTCCTAATTTCAGCGACCAATCGACATGACTGGACTTAAGTTACTTCTAGATAAAAACATACTGACAGGGCCAAACTACAAAGATTGGCTCAGGAATGTCAAGATGGCAATCACTTACGACAAGCTGGGGTATCTTCTTACCACCAAAGCTCCCCCTGTCCCTGGTCCCACTTCCAGCGTCGCGGATAAGGAAATCCGTAAGACTTGGGAGATTGATAGCGCGAAGGCCAAGTGCCTCGTACTTGCCTCTATGGACAATGAACATCAGAGGAGGCACGAGAATATGGACTTGGAATCCATATTTCTTCATACAAAAGAACTGTATGGAGAGCAATCTCGTATCGCAAGATACGAAGCGTCGAAAAAGTTATTTTCGGCAAGGATGGCCGTCGGATCATCAGTAGCAGAACACGTGCTTAAGATGATCGGCTACATTGAGGAGCTCGCGGACCTAGGGACCACATTGGAGAGTGAGCTCTATAGGGACTTAGTTCTCCAGTCCCTTCCTTCCACTTACGCCCAGTTTATACTGAACTTCAACTTACAAGAAAAAGAAGTTGAACTTTCAGAGCTCCTCAACATGCTGAGGAGCGCAGAGGGCGCCCTACAGAAAGGTAGGGAAACATCCACTTTGTTTGTAGGAGGATCATCTTCTTCTAGGTCCAAGGCGAAAGCCAAGGGAAAGAAGAAGAAAGCCCCCGCCAAACCAAGAAGCGGTGTTAGTAAAGTGGATACGAAGGGAAAAGCTAAAGCAACAAAGAAAGCGGGGAAGCTTGTGGATAAGGAAGAATGCTTCTATTGTCATAAGAAAGGACACTGGAAGAATGATTGCAGGGCCTGGAAGGCTAGAACACAGGAATTGAAGCAGGTTGCAGCTTCAGCTTCAGGTGTGTATGTTATTGAAAACTGTCTTTCAATAAACTCTACTTCCTGGGTATTGGATACCGGATCAGGATCTCATATCTGTAATTCTTTGCAGGCGTTGAGAAACCGTAGTGTTTTGAAAGCAGGTGACATGACCCTCAGAGTTGCGAACGGAGCTAGCATGAATGCTAAAGCCGTGGGGGACTATCACCTGGGAATGTCAGATGGACATGTTTTGGTTTTGCGTAATTGCTTTTTTGTACCCAACGCAACTTGTAATATCATTTCTGTATCTTTAGTTTCTAAAGAAGGTTATGAATTTGCGTTTGTAAGCAATGTTGTAAACATTCACCTTAATCAAGTTCTGATTGGGTCAGGTACATTGAGAAATGGTATATACGTATTAAACCAACCACAGATTTTCAATGTCCAGAATACACACAAAAGATAGTCTCTGGAAATAAATCAGACATTCTTATAGCATTGTAGACTGGGTCACATCAATGAGAGAAGGTTGACGAAGTTACATACAGAAGGATATTTGAATGCCTTCGAATATCAATCGTATGCCACTTGTCAATCCTGTCTCAAAGGAATGATGACAAAGTCTCCGTTCACTGGACACGGAGTAAGAGCGAGCGAGCTCTTGGGACTCGTACACAGCGACGTGTGCGGTCCAATGTCTACACATGCGCGAAGCGGTTATTCTTACTTCATTACTTTTACGGATGACTTTTCAAGGTACGATTATGTCTTCTTAATGAAACATAAGTCCGAAACCTTTGGAAAATTCCAGGAATATAAGAATGAAGTAGAAAAACAAACCGGCAAAAGTATCAAGATCCTAAGATCGGATCGAGGTGGTGAATACTTGAGCGCCGAGTTCCTGGACTATTTAAAAGAGAACGGAATTCTCTCTCAGCTTACTCCTCCATACACTCCGCAACATAACGGTGTATCGGAGAGACGAAACCGAACCCTATTGGATATGGTACGGTCCATGATGAGTAACGCTGAGTTACCGCGATCATTCCGGGGGTATGCGCTAGAATCAGCTGCATACCTTTTGAACCGAGTTCCAACTAAGACTGTGCCTACTACACCCTATGAGATGTGGTGTGGGAAGAGACCCTATCTTAAGCACATTAAGACATGGGGATGTCCAGGTTTTGTTAAAAAGCAGCATGCGGACAAGCTCGAGGCACGCTCAGTACAGTGTAAGTTCGTGGGATATCCAAAGAACTCCAAGGGATATTTCTTCTACTGCGAAGAGGAACAAAAAGTTCTTGTTTCTCGTCATGCCTAATTCTTGGAAACTGAGTTTTTAGAAACCCAGATAAGTGGGAGCACAGTAGAACTGGAAGAAATTCCAGAACCTCGAGCTATTACTGAAAGCTTAGTGGAACCAGAGGGTTCAAAAGAACATGACATTCCTACGCCGCTCCGCAGGAGTAGTAGGCAGTCTCATCCGCCCGAGAGATACTACGGTTTTCTCATAGACGGGGATAGAGAGGATTGCATCATAGATTATGATGAGCCTACTAGCTTCCAACAGGCCGTTCAGAGCGTTGACTCAGTAAAATGGCTGGATGCAATGCGGACCGAAATGGAGTCCATGTACACCAACAAGGTATGGACGTTGGACATTGCTCCAGACGGGGTAAAACCCGTAGGATGCAAGTGGATCTTCAAAAGGAAGATTGGTGTAGATGGACAGGTTGAGACCTATAAAGCTAGACTTGTTGCAAAGGGTTTCCGTCAAAGACCTGGTTTGGACTATGACGACACCTTTTCTCCAGTGGCTATGCTGAAATCCATTCGGATCCTTCTTGCCATTGCTGTCTTCCACGATTATGAGATCTGGCAAATGGACGTAAAGACCGCTTTTCTAAATGGAAATTTAGAGGAGTGTGTCTATATGGACCAACCAGAGGGTTTCATTCAGAGTGGGAGCAGCGGAAAGGTGTGCAAGTTGCTTAAGTCTATCTATGGACTAAAGCAGGCATCGCGGAGTTGGAACATCTGTTTTGATGAGACGGTCAAGGAATTTGGCTTTATCAAAAATCCAGATGAACCATGCATCTATTGTAGATTTGTAGCGAGAACTGTAGTATTCCTCGTTTTGTACGTGGATGACATTCTCTTAATAGGAAATGACATTCCTATGCTACAATCTGTCAAGGGGTTCTTGTCACACAGGTTCTCCATGAAAGACCTGGGTGATGCCTCATACATCCAGGGGATCCGGATCCATCGTGATAGATCCAAGAGGATATTAGGACTTTCACAGTCCAGGTACATCGACACCATACTGAAAAGATTCAGTATGGAAGATTCCAAGCGCGGTAACCTACCGGCTTGTCACGGGATCACCCTCTCTAAAGAGATGTCTCCCAAGACTGATTTGGAGAGGGATCGCATGTCTATTATACCCTACGCTTTTACGGTAGGCTCTATAATGTATGCGATGTTGTGTACCAGACCGGATGTAGCTTATGCACTGAGTGTGGTAAGCCGGTATCAGTCAAACCCTGGGGAGAAACACTGGATAGCGGTAAAGAACATTCTCAAGTACCTGAGAAGGACTAAGGAGATGTTCTTGGTGTATGGCGGAAAAGACCTCCAGATCGAGGCCTTTGCTGACTCCAGTTTCCAGAGTGACAAGGATGATTCCAAGTCCATGTCGGGTTTTGTCTTTACCCTCAATGGAGGGGCAGTGTGCTGGAAGAGTTCCAAACAGGAAACCGTTGCAGACTCGACGATGGAAGCGGAATACATCGCTGCATCTGATGCCGCAAAAGAAGCTGTCTGGATGAGGAAGTTCTTGAAAGAACTTCAGGTGGTTCCGTCCATTGTTGATCCAATACCTCTGTATTGCGACAACAACGGGGCTATAGCTTTAGCGAAGGAACCCAGGTCCCATCAGAGATCCAGACACATCTTGATGCGGTATCACCTGATCAGGGAGATCGTAGATCGCCAGGAGATCGAGGTTCGGAGAGTCGCTTCAGAAGATAACACTGCAGATCCATTCACCAAGGCCTTGCCCCAGACTCAGTTCGAGCGGCTGATCGAGATGATAGGTCTTCGATACGCCAGTACATGGCCTTAGTGCAAGTGGGAGATTGTTAGTGTATATGCCCTAGAGGCCATTACTGTATCATACTAGTTTGTATATTACTTAATGGAAGCTTGGGATATTCACCTTGTATATACAATCTTGCTCAAAATAGTAGTATGCTACTTGGTTTGTTTCTACTTCAATGTGTACATGTGTTTATTTTAGTATATCGCCTATACACATTAGTGGAGCCCTTAGGATCTTTGCTTGATTACCAGCGTTGTGATGGCAGTCACACTAGTGGGGCTGGGTAATCTATAAGCACATCCTTATGCAGGTCCCTGGTCGCAGGACTATCGAGACAGGGCATCGATACTCTGGAGTAGACTAGCGCATGCGCTTCTCATCCTAGTGTGGGAGACGGTCTGTCCCACAGCCGTCGGTACGTCGTACTTGAGAGAGTATGCGGGTGCTCGTTGGGTTACGAGTACACTGGACAGGACTCGTCGGGAACTGACTAGTTGGTATTATGCCTATCGTCAGTTATCAGTTCCCAGGTGACATGAGTACAGCTTAGTCCGCTGACTTGACACTGTCACTTCGCCTCGAGTGTGTTCCCACTGTACTTTGATTACTACCCTACCACGGCTCAAAGGAGTCGTGCAAACAGGTGGTAGTTGGGTGCGGTCCCGAAGCACTTGGAGGCAGTGACGGTTAGACAGGATTCGTCTCTCCCGGTATTGGGGTTTGACATCGCGCTGTGTCTAGGAGAGCCATTACACGAGTAGTCCCTGGCCAGGGCAAACGAGATATACTGGTAGGCTTCCAGTGTTATCTCAGGGTGTTTTGGGCTTCACTCCGACACGACTTGTACCGCTATTGGGGGACTGACGTTTACCGCCCCTAGGCCCGCCATGCGATGTATCAGACGAACAGACCGGACTGTACGGAGAATGTCACATTCAGGCTCAGTAGGAGTTCAGATGGGTTTCGCCTCGTCAGTCTTCTTGTCGGCATCTACCTGGGGACCGTTACGCACAGCTAGTGCCGCTTGCGGTCTGTGGTTAAACCCACTGCCAGCGTAGTGTCGAGTCTTTAGAGTCCCACACAGAAAGCTATTCGCCTTTAGGCAAAAGAGTAGAGGTCGCATGGTTTTGCGACAGGTCGCATGGTTTTGCGACAGGGTTCGGTCACATCCGTGCACTTGTGCACGTACAGTGTCCGGACAGTTTACACTAGCGGGCTTTGGTTTAAGCCAGATCCTAGTGTACCTTTTGGGATTGGATTTATCCAGTATGCATTCGTCTTCCTCGGAACGCGGATGCGGGTGTGTATGCACAGTTGACGGAGAGACAGAGGCAGAGGATTCTCATTAGGGTTGTTGACTGTTGACAGTTGACTATTGACTTTTTGCTCAACCCTAATGAGAATATGATATGTGATTAACAATTATATTAATTAAGTATTATGGTGACATGGTTGTTGAGGGGTTGACTTTGTTGACTTGTTGACTTTGTTGACCGATTGAATAGATTGGACTAGTTGACCATCATGATGACAATGGCTATCATTTCATGGCAAAGAATTTTTACTTGCTTGTTTCTTTTGTGAGAAATGAGTGCATGAAATGATTTAGCCATTTTGACTTGAACCATTTTACACAATACTTGATTATTATTTTTGTGATGATGGTTTTGGATTATGAGAGCCAAATGAGAAAAGTCTTCTCTCATTCTTTCATGCTCATTCTCTCTCTTGTTCTTGAGCTCTCATCTTCCTCCTGTTGCTCTCCCTCTCTTGATTCTATGGTTCACTTGTCTCATGAGTTGAGAACCAAGAACCATAGATAAAATCCCATACAAACTCTTCTCTACTCACTCCAGTTCACAAGGTTTAGCAAACCGAGTGAACTAGTTTCTTCAAAGTTCGAAGAAGGAGCCAAAGGTTGAAGCTTTCAGGTGGATCTTACTTCGGCGCAAGGAGACGACGGGGAGAAGCCGATTCGGACGACCATCGAAGCTTGAAGACGAAGGAGTTAGAGAAAAAGAAAGGTATAACCCCCTAACCGAGTAGTTAGCAACTCGTAGTTAGGTTGTTAGTTAGATGTTTAACAAAGATCCGGTTTTGAGTCCATGTTACCACCTCTAAGAAAATTGTTTTTCACCAAATTCCGCATGCCCGAAAGTACCGGGAGAGGTAGCATGGACTTACAGGAACCTTATGATATTTATATATTAACTTGTTGC
The DNA here is from genome assembly GCA_030015575.1 of Agapanthus africanus. NCBI lineage: Eukaryota > Viridiplantae > Streptophyta > Magnoliopsida > Asparagales > Amaryllidaceae > Agapanthus > Agapanthus africanus. Next base: position 528,345,740 of record CM057337.1, read on the forward strand.
AGTTAATTTGCGGATTTTCCTTTATATGCTGGCATTTCAGTTTTATGTTGCATATATAATATTCATGGATTTTCGCAGTGAGATATGGATTTTTCTTGATGTTTTCTGGATTTGAGGACCGTGGTAGTTTCATGAAATTATGCATTATTTGAAAAACCCGGTTTCTCTTGATATGATATTTCAGCATCCACCATGAAATTTATCGGTTCTGATATATAAATACCCCACGCAAGGAAAGGAGGGGGCCATGTACGGGTACATGGTGGGGCCCGGAGGTAGCCCGGGGCAAAAGTCATGGAGCAGACGATGATTTAGTGGGTGAACCATACCTACCGGTGATAGTACCTATGACTCGGCGGTTATCGTGAGGATACCGAGGGGAGTCATATACGTATGGATACGTCGAAGGACGAGGTTCGAAGCTGGGCACTCATGTTTTCGGAATAGCGTATGCTATGCACCTATCAGGGGCCAGTCTTGGTGATAGCACCTGATAGATCAGCCTTTATGTGTCGATGCTTGGCACAGGTTTTCATGATATTTTTACTCCTAAGTATATATAACTGTAGAATGGGACGCTGTTATATATGCATATATATATATATATATATATATATATATTAGTGGAATGGGACGCTAATATATATGTATACATATCAATTCATATACTTCATTATACTTATTCATGCAAATATACTTTTCAGGATATAGGAGATTCACTTGATATTGGACTCAGGATATTTGAGATTCACTTGATATTGGATTCAGGATATATGAGATTCACTTGGTATTGGATACAGGATATATGAGATTTACTTGGTATTGTACATTTAGGATTTATGAGACTTACATGATATGAGAGCCAATTTGGGGGCCGATTTAAAGAAATTGGGATTTGGATTATTTTGATGGACTTTGGTCCTACCACGATGTCTGGATTCCATACTTCACATTTATTGTTTATGCACTGCTTCATGTATTAGTAGTACCTGATAGAGTACCTTTCATGACTGTTGCATATATATACATTGTCATATCATTGCTTCATGTATTAGTAGTACTTGATAGAGTACATTACATGACGGTTGCATACATATTGTCACATTACTTGACAGCTGCATGATTTGAATCTGGTTCCAATTAACTCAGTGCCTCTTTTCTATATTGGATATAGAATAGTTCATATCTTAACAATGTTAAGGTACGGTGAGTTGTCCGGCTTATGCTTAAAACCAGACTCTGGATAACTCAATGCACGTTTCTGTAATGGCTGTTTGTTGGTTGACCCAGGCTATGACGAGGGTTGACTTTCTACCATCTGGAAGATCAATAGTGATATTGTTCTTAACTCGCCACAGTTTTAGTAAAATGGATTTTTTCAGAAAACAGTAATGGGAGTATGGTAGAACTGGAAGTGATTCCAGAACCGCAAACGATTACTGAAAATTTGATAAGAACCTAAAGATTCAATCTGGTTTGATATTCCATTGGCCACTCTGCAGATATGGTAGGTAACCTCAGGCACCCGGGAGGTACTCCGGTAGTCTCAAGGACGGTGAAAAGGAGGTTCTTGTTTGCCCAGATTTGACACTACTGTTGTTCCAAGCTATGAGACCCGGAATGAGGATGAGTATAGCGTCGTTCTAAACTAGCTTTAGAAGTGCACGAGTATATGACTCTGCCAGAGGGTTGTCGTAGTCCGTGGGAGCAGCGGAAGCATAGTAGACAAGTAGCTTATGTCAATTTATGGACTAAAGCAGATATAGCGGAGTTAGATCATCTATTTCTGATGTGACAGTCATTGGTTTGACTTCATCAGAATAGGGGATGGATCTTTTAAGATGGTAGTACGGTGTGATGTCTTGGTATTTGGATGACATACACAGAGTAGGAAGTGAAATTCCTATACTACGATCGGTTATGCTTTGGTTGTCACACAGTGGTTTCTCCACATAGGACATGGATATTATATCAGATATTCTGGTTACTAAATCTATGGTTTTAGATCCAGATTTGGGTAGTTTCCCAATCTGGGTACTTAGACAGCATTCTAAAGGTGTTTTAGAATGGACGACTCCTGGCACGGTAGTGTACCTGCAGGTAATGGAGTCACCCTCTCTAAAGGTGTCTTACAGACTAAAGGGGAGAGGGATGCGCATGATTGGCAGATCACTTGCTTAGGCAATTGAGTTGATCATGAGATGTCAAGTACCACACCAGACGTTATTTTTGCACTAGATGCAATAAGTTGATATTAATCCTATCCTGGAGAAATGTTCGGAAGCAGTTTTAGAACATAAGTGGATGTTTTAGGGAAATGATAACGGCGGCCTCCTTCGGGAGACAGTTATCATTCCAGGCTTTCAAGGTGACCTGGATGACAGAGTGACTGTCAGAGTTATAGTTTTCCCTCTGACGAGGGGCAGTAGTTTGGACAGGAGGTCCAAGAGGATACAGAGGGAGGCATGGCGCAGGATACTGATTAAGTTCAGTTGACGATACAGTCTAAGAAATTTGGATTTGGAGTTCATTTATGAACTAGGTCACATCAGATATCCAAACATATTCTAAGACAGGTATTACTCATTTCGGGAGATGGCTTTCTCCGCGAACTTGAGATAAAGAGAGACATAGAAAGAAACATCAGGGCGGATCCACTCACTGAGGCTATTCCTTGAACGTAATAGTTTCGCAAACGGGCTTTGTGAGACTGATTAGTAGAGGAGTTGGGTGTTCGGTATCACACGGGCTGTGCGTATGCGACATCGCAATAATTAGCTTTTAGTGCAAGTGGGAGTTTGTTGGATATAGTGCCCTCAGAGTCAATTATTGGATCACAGGCACGTGATTGCAATGATTGAGGGAGGACCAATACCGGTAGGACAGTCTTACTCGAGATGATAGTATGCTAACTGGTTTATCTTTTTCATCGTGTACAGCTTTAGGTGACCTTACATGTCGCTATTGCACGGTGATAGAGCCCTGAGGATTCTTGCTTGACTACCAGCAGTATGATGGCGATCATATACGTGGGAGCTGGGTCTATAAGCTCATCCTTAAAGTGGTCCCTAGTCATGGGAGTTTCGAGACTGGGCATCGATACTCCATTAGTAGACTAGTGTATATAGTCGAGACCCCGACGAGGGGCGGTGGCCGGTCTCACAAGCCATTGGTGTCAGTTGGATCACCTAAGATGTATACAAGTGCTCATTGGGTTATGAGTACACCGGACAGGACTCGCCGGGAACATGCTAGTTGGTATTATACCTGACGTCAGATAGCAGTTCCCTGGTGACATGTGTACAGGTTAGTTCATCGACCTGAGATCGTCATTTGTCTCGTGTGAGTTCCCACTGTGCTTTGATTACTACCCTACCACGGCTCAAAGGAGTTATGCAAACAGGTTTTAGTTAGGTACAGTCCTGAGCCACATAGAGGCAGTGAGCGGATCAGCAGGGGTTTCGTCTCTCCGGGTATTGGGGGTGAGATCGCGCTGTGTCTAGGAGAGCCATTACACGAAGTCCTTGGCCAAGGCAGGAGATTTACTGGTAGGTACTCCAGTAGTATCTCAGGGTGATCTGGGCTACACTCCGACAGGACTTGTACCGCTTTTAGGGGTCTGACTTTTACCAACCCCCTAGGCCCGCCATGCGATGCTCATAGACGAATGGACCGGACTGTACCGATATTGTCACTGACAGGCTCAGTAGGGTGTCAGGATGAGTTCGCTCATCGACCTCTCTTTTGGTCAAAACCTGGTAGCCCGTTACGTACAGCTAGTACCTCTGACGTGCTAGTCGTTAAATAGGCAGCCAGAGTATTGACGAGTCTTTAGAGTCCCCCACAGACAGTTTCTCATGTTTCGGGCGAAATGTTGTAGAGGCCGTATGATATATGGCCGGGTCCGATCATATACGTGCGGTAGTGCACGGATCATGATCGGGCAGATCATACTAGTGGGCTTTGGTTTAAGCCGGATCCTAGTATTAGATTTGTTGGATTACTTTAGTCTCATCGCATTCGCATTCGTTCAGAATGCGGATACAGGTATGTATATACAGGTGAGGGGTATGCTTGTGATCCGTCACGAGTTTACTTTAGATGTTGCCGTATCTTTTGTTGTTGTAAACATTTGGGTTAATGTTTACATATGGAAATAATAAGCTAGAATTCATCATGAGATGCATTAAATGTGACATTGGCATATATAGTGACTCATGGTCTCTTTTATTGTTAAAATGTCACATTAGTGTTTGATTTATGGGTTGATTTGATGAGAGGAGAGAGAGGGGCAGCCAAGGGTGAGGTTGGCTCTTGTGTTATTCTCTTCTTTCTCTCATTTTTATTATATACAACAACAAAAGAAAAAGAAAGCTCTTCTTCTTCTTCTTCCTATAGCTCATTATCTCCATCTATGGGAACACCTCTAACCTCCATCCAAATCAATGGATGAAAGAGACAAAGTGATCACAAACATTCTCTACATCACCTTGGACACGTCGGCTAGCACACTTCGTGCCCGAGTTGCTTCGGATGAAGCGGGAGCCCATAAAAAGAATCGATGATGTGGTGCCCTTTCCGACGAGGAGATCGAGACCGGTTATGCCGGAGGAGCTTGGGATGGTGGCCAAAGACCGAAGGACACGGATCAATCGGTATAGCTTTCCAACCCTCTCTCTTGATTGCTAGTTGTAGGTTAATGGTTCGATCCGGGAGAAAGTATACGATAGCGCCGGTTTCAAGTTAAGAAAAAGTTTTTGTTTCCGCATTTTGGCCTCGGACAGGCGGCCGGGGCGCTACCGTAGACTTACATGGTATCAGAGACACGCCATTAACCTTTACTAGCTTGTTCTAATGTATTTAGAATATCAATCGGACGAATTTTCCAAAACCGCAATTTCAAAGTCACAGTTTCTGTCGAATTTTTCCTGTGGTCAAAAAATTATTTAGTGTGCTGCAGAAAAACAGGCAGGGTTTTTTAAGCGTTCTGTGAAAATTTGGTTGATTGTTGTTACTGTTGCGCCGCGGAACCGCGGCCTTACCCATGTTTTGGCCGCGGTTCCGCCGCTATTCTACCTCTTCACTGCACCAAATTTTGTACAGTGTTCTTTGACTTGGAATTGTGATTTCTGATAATTTTTGTTTGGGCCCAGATTTGTTTGAGTACTGGGAATTGTGCTTGGGGCCTACTTCAGGAATTTTTGTCGATCGAAAATTTTAAACATGTTATTTCACAGTATTTACATTATATCTGCGACTGTGAATGTCATTTGATCGGTAAATCCTGTCTAATTGCTATAGCCCTTTTAGACGGATTTGCGAACGTGACATTCGCGTTGATGTTCTGTGTTGTGCTGTGATGTTGCGGATTTGTCGTGGTGGATAGCCTGGATGCAATGGTAGTACAGTTTGGTTATATTTGTATATTTGATATTGCGGGGCGAGCGTCCAACATATGGACTGCCAGCACTGCCAATTTGTATATTATTCTTTTGGGGCACGACCGGGCTGAGGTCGATGTACCCGTTGTATATTTTACTTTCTGTACTAGGATTACCCCACGGTGGGGTGCACGGGTAGCCGGGTTCTAGAGGGCAACGGGCCCGCGTCTCATGGCTTTGAGACGGAGGGGGATTCACTCTAGAATTGGCGGGCTATTCGCCGCACTCGTAGGGCGTACAGGTTGACCTAAGGAGGGGTGCTCAAGTTACCGGATTCCGTAAAGTGTTGGGTGGTCCATTCACTTTGTTGAAGGGGGGTGCCTCGCTTCAGGTTTTGGCGGGTAACTTGCCATGCCCGTAGGGGTCTAGAATTTCATTGCACAGGCTATCCACACGACCAGGGGAACGTCGGGTTTCAGTAGCGGCTCTATGAAACCCGGGATCCCAGATCATCTGTATTGTTCTGTGATGCTTATTACATTTCTGTGATGTTGCATTTTATTACGCCTTGAGCGAATATTATATATTGATATATATACTAGTAGATGTTGTATATGTTTTACACCCGCGCTAGTCCAGTCCCCGCTCTGTCGTTAGTTAAGTCACCTAACGAGTGATGACGGGACCTAGTGGCGAATGCGGATGGCATATACGTACATCATATTTTCGTTCTTTTGTGGTGTGATTAATTGATGGGACTGCATTGATTCGGATCAATGCAAGCTAAACAAACCTATTCCGATGTTGTTGGAACATTTTTCAAAAAGCTGTTATTGCAAGGACGTTTTCTTTTGTTTTGCACAGTGGTATTCGGTTATGAATATCCAGCACCTCAGTCGACGAGGCAAGGGCCGAGATCCCTTCACCGGGAGTGACCCCTTGGACAGAAGTTTACGTCAGGGTAATTGTTAGTTGTATGTATGCCCTAGAGGCCAGTATTGTACAGATGATGTATATTATATTGGATGCTTGGACATATATAGAGATGACTTTCTTGCTCGACATGATAGTATGCTATCTGGTTGCTATTTATCTTAACATGTACACTAGTCTCTTTATACTGTCTTATAGTTACATGTTGGTAAAGCCCTTAGGATGTGTACTTGACTACCTGGACTATGATGCAGATCATACTAGTGGGGACATGGTAGTCCATAAGTACATCCTTCAAGGTCCCTAGTCGTGGGTGTATCGAGACGGGGCATCGATATACCAGAGTAGACTAGCGTATACGCTTCTCGACCCATGTGATGGGCGATGGATGATCCCATATCCATTGGTGTTTGACATCAGAGATGGTATATGGGTGCTCAGTGGAGACTGGGTACACTGGACGGACTCGCCGAGAACTCCCAGATGGTATTATACCTCACGTCAGATGGCAGTTCTCAAGTGACACTTGTACAGGTTAGTCTGTAGACCCGAGATCGTCATAGAGTCTTGTGTGATTCCCACTGTGCTTTGATCTCCACCTTACCACGTCCATGAGGGCATGCAAAACGGTGGTCTTTGGGTATAGTCCCGATTCACATGGAGGCAATGAGCGATAGGAGGGGTTTCGTCTCTCCCGGTATTGGGAGTTGATGTTGCGCTGTGCTCGATTGGCCGTAGCAGGGAAGTCCCTGGCCAGGGCTGATCAGAGATTTACTGGTAAGTGTTACCAGCAGTTTCTCGACCCGTTATGAGCCTCACATCGGCACGACTTATCGGGTTATTGGGGTCTGACGTTTACCACCCCTAGACTTGATATGCGACGTATCTGACGAAGAGACCGGACTGTACGGTAAGTGTTACTGGTCGGATTCGCAGGAGTGTGAGCGGGCTAGCTCGTCGATCTTCTGATCGCTCAATACCCGGGTGGCCGTTATGTTTAGCAGACCACTTGCGGCTTGTGGGTGCTTGATATGATCATCATCTGCTACCGGCGTATTGACGAGTCTTTAGAGTCCTACACAGAGGTTTCCTGGTTCAAGCGAAACGAAATAGGAGCGCATATGAGATATGTGCAGGACCGAGAATAATGCGTGTATGTGATACCGCATTTCATTCTCGCGATATATGTTTCGATTGGTTATATTCGATATGACCTAGTTATCGAATCATTGATTCGATAAATCGATACATTGGATTCTAGTCGGTTATGTGCGACATGACCGGATCATTGAATCAAATGTTGATTTAATGATTTAATGCATAATTATATATTTGATATATTGCATTGCATTAACTAGTATTGGTTCACTTTAAACGGATTTTTCTCACTTGATGCACATTGTATATGTGATATACTTTTGTGCACATTTTTGTATCATGTTTGATGATACTTGAGCATTTGGTTAAGTGTGAAGGATTAAACCATGGTTAAGTGATAATTAGGGTTTTGCTTAACCATTTATTTATTCATTTCTTTATTTATTTATTTGGAAATGATTTAAAAAGGAATGGTGGCTTTCTTTGTCTTTTAGTTGAAGCTTCATGAAGCTTTGACTCATGCTTAACCCTAACCCATTCATTAACCATGGTATATTCTCTACACTTAACCCTAGTAAGAATTATGATAAGTATTCCTTTTTCTTTTTATTTTAATAAGACTTATCATTTTTCTAGCTCTTCTTCTTCTTCATCTTCAAGCTTGAAACCTTGAGGCCATTAATGGCAACTTGAGCTTGAGAGTGAGAAATCCAAATCTAAAGAGAACCCACCTCCTATTTCTTCACCCTCTACCTCTAGCCAAGTTGTAGAGTGTGTTTTCTTCACAAGTTTCATCACTTTGTGAAGTCGGAGCTTGAACTTGCGATGCCTCGACGTAGATCGTCTTTGACACGAAGCCGGCGACCTAGCTCACCCGTTTCTCCGACGAAGCCGACACTTGAGCCCGGGGTTCGACATGGACAGCGAGGAGACGAAGTTGCGGAGCCGTGGAGGTGGATATCCGGATCTACAAAGGTTGTAATTTCCATATCCAAGTAGTTAAGTGTTAACTAGTTTTCATTTCGCCTAAACATCTAGTCTAAGATCCGTAGTCTAGGGTTTCTCGGCACCAATTTTTTAAATTGGCATGTTTGATGCCATGTGAGACCCTACTAGGGTGCCTAGGAACCTTTCACTGGTATCAGAGACTAGCTAGAGCCTTAGGCGAAGTCTAGACGGAGTTTGAAACCCGGACGAACCGAAAACCCAACCCCAAAATAGCTCTCTGGAAATTTTCCGTATTTGTGGTTTTTTGTCAATTAAAAATGCCTAAAAAAATCAGCAATAAAATCTAAGAATTACTGTGTAAAAAGTTTTCTGTGAACAGTACTAACTGCGGCGGAACCGCGGCAGAAGCATGGATTCTGCGGCGGTTCCGCGGCTACTTGATGACGTCAGCCACACTTCTTTGCACAGTAATACCTGATTTATTATTCTGAGTTTTCTGGGAATTTTAATTTGGCTCCAGGTTTGAGTATTCTGGGGTTGTATTGGGAATTGTCGATTCGGTCGGATTATCGAACTTTGTCTATGTGTTTTCCGGATATTTTTTGGGTATGTTAAAAAGTTCGACCGGATATAAATACCCAATCTTTCCCCTGCCAAAAAATATCCAAGTGTTGGATTATTGTGTGGTTTAAGGACGTTCTGAGTAGTGCAAGTAACGCGATGGTCCCTCTAGAAGACAACAAACCTTAACTCGATTATGTGACCGTCTTGAACTGCCCTTTGAACCTTCGGGTTTGGGGCAGTACGGCGTGCCACATGTGAGGCGTTGGCTTGACCCTTCTACGGCTGGACCGTCGGTACTGAGGCATGAAACGAATGTCTTTGAACCTATTTCATGTGTTGGATGGTTTCGGGAAAACTTGGGTATTCGAATGTTCGATCGGAAAGTTTAATATATTCTATTTATCCGGAATTGGATACAATAATTGGAATTCACAAACAGTTATGAGATAACTGGATGAATGTTATAAGTCTAGCAGTTTAGTCCCATACGATATTGAAAAGAGTTTTCGATAATGAGACTAAAATGCGGGGTTTGTAACTGTTAGGCATGTGATGTCTAAAGAGGTTGCGGATTCCAACTGTTGTAGTTTTACACTTTCTTTTCTGTGACCGTAAGTGTAATATGTGAATCGCCGGTTTCGTTGCTATATGTCAACGACAATTGGGATGCGCATATTTACTTACGTTGATGACATGTGATGTTATGTGTTGCTGGATATGTTATATTGGATCGTCGCGTTCGAATAGCCGGGGTTTTTTATGTGAGATGAGTGTTTTTCATTTTCATTCATGTAAAAACTTGTATGTAATATTCTTTCATTTGGGGCGCTTCCAGGTAGCGGAAGTTGTCACCCGTTGTATATTATTTACTTTTCCGCATTAGGATAGACCCAAGGAGGGGAGCACAAGTAACCGGGTTCTGGGGTCCAGTGGGAGACCAACTCGAGGAGTCGAGTTCGGGTCTCCTAACCCTAGAATTGGCAGGGTTGCTTGCCGCTCTCGTAGGGGTCTAGGGGTGTGGGATTGGCTATTCATCACGACCGTGGAATCCGTGTTTTATACTGGCTCGTATTGAAAACACGGACGTCCTAGTATATCCAATATTTCATATGGTTATTCTGCTGCGATATCTGTGTTGTGATTCTGTGATGGATATAGTATATAGTATATATGATATATTATATAGACGTTACTTATGTTTTACACCCGCGCTAGCCCTGCCCTGCTCTGTCGTTAGTTACCTAACCTAACGGTGCACGAGGGGACATCGAGGCAAATGCGGATGGCATAAGTGTACGTCATATCTATCTGTGATGTTTAGGTATTTAAATGATGGGACTTCATTAATGTGATTAATGAAAGATAAGAAACCTAAGATGTTCTAGAATCGAATTTTAAAATAAAACAGGTAGCTACAGTTCTTGCTTTGCACAGCGGTATATATGATATACCCCGCACCTTATTCGATGAGGAAAGGACCGAGATCCCTTCACCGGGAGTGACTCCTTTAGCAATAACTGGCAGATGCTACACACTCGGTTTGCTTTTGACTGCTTTTGGGTTTTTGCTTTGCACAGCGATATATATGATATATCCCGCACCTCATTCGACGAGGAAAGGACCGAGATCCCTTCACCGGGAGTGACTCCTTTAGCAAAACTAGAAAAGCCTCAAAATCACTCCATTTCAAAACATCATTTGATTCTACAACGATATCAAGTTCATTACGCTCATGGTTTTTATGAAAAACCTGCGTAGCCCTCCTTCATTTCAGATAAAGACTGTTTAGTATTCGTGCTGCGTTTGTTGGCCTTTGTCAAGGCGTAGTGTGCGGTAGCTGAATAGTGCTTATCTGTTTATGCATATGATGCAGATTGTTTCAGGGTAGTCGTACGACCTTGTTGGCCTTTGTCAAGGGTCGTGCGGGTGGGTTTGATTCAATCAAGAAATGACGGGTTGAACTTGACTAGCATCCTGTGATTTGTTGGCCTTTGTCAAGGTCATAGGACACTAGGGGCAAAATATTATCGGGAATTTCAAGTGTTGAAATTTGCAATGAGATTGCATACCTTCTATGAGATAGTTGGATCCCGATACCCGCTGCGAGTAAGAGTTACTCCTGGGAGAGTTTTACACATTGCAATTAGCCGATCAAGTAGGTGTCTAGAAAGGTGTCAACGGGGTTACGCCTCTGGGAAAACGAGGTTTACATTAATTAGGTTCGTGCGAAAGCACGGGGGACCTCCCTCAAAGTACCGACACTGGCCTGGCTGAAAGATTGGCGAACTTGTAGTGTGTAATTAATCCCGGCTAGTCTTTCCTTTTAGGGTTTGGAGGAAGATTTGATAAAAAGCAGTGGGAGCCATCCTGATTAGATAAGATAATAACCAATCTGATCTTGCACGAGCTTACGCTAAAGTGTTTTCTTCTCTCTCTCTCCAGGTAGCGACCATTTCATGCCTTAATAAAGATAATAAAATGGATGTATTGACCGAACCCGCATGTTATACTGTGCTGGGGAACGTTGGTTCCGTTCTTTCCTATAAGAGTTATAGGACTGAACAGGATATAGGGGAATACCAGGATTCCCATGCCACCCGAATGAAGAAAGTACATGATGATGCATTTTCTTCGGGTGTGTTCGTTACTGAGAACTGTTTCTCCATTTGCTCTACGTCCTGGGTATTGGATACCGGGTCAGGATCCCATATATGTAATCAGTTACATGGGCTTAGGAAAGGTAGAGAACTTGGAGAAGGTGATAAAGACATTAGAGTCGGAAATGGTGCAATTGTTGCAGCTAAGACTGCCGGGGAATATCACCTTGTATTACCAACTGGCAATACATTGGTTCTGAACGAATGCTATTACATGCCGAACCTGATATGCAACATTATATCGGTTTCTTTATTAAGTAAAGAGGGATATAATTTTGTATTACAGGACAATGTTATGAACATTTTCCATAACCAAAAGTTGGTTGGATCAGGCACGTTGTGCAATGGCATTTATGTTCTAAACCAATCAACAGTCCTCAGCATAACAAACACACACAAGAGGAAGAGTTCTGAACTCAACGAATCCTTCTTGTGGCATTGTAGACTGGGTCACATCAATGCGACACGACTGGCTAAGTTGCATAAGGATGGATATTTAAATCCGTTTGAATTTTCATCCTATGACACTTGCCAGTCATGTCTCAAAGGCAAGATGACCAAGACTCCGTTTACGGGATACGGAGAAAGAGTTACCGAACTCTTAGGACTGATACATAGTGATGTATGCGGTCCCATGTCTACACATGCCAGGGATGGTTCTTCGTACTTCATTACATTCACTGACGATCTCTCTAGATTCGGATATGTGTTCCTGATGAAACACAAATCAGAAGCTTTTGAGAAATTTAGAGAATATAAACAAGAAGTCGAGAACCAAACCGGAAAAAGTATTAAAATCCTTCGATCAGATCGGGGAGGTGAATACTTGAGCAATGAATTCCTGGACTTCCTAAAAGAGAATGGGATTCTCTCTCAGCTAACTCCTCCATATACACCACAGCACAACGGTGTATCGGAGCGGAGGAACCGCACCCTATTAGATATGGTGCGCTCTATGATGAGTACAGCTGAGTTACCTATTTCCTTCTGGGGTCATGCGCTGGAGACAGCAGCATACCTATTGAATCAAGTTCCATCTAAATCTGTACCTACCACACCATATGAGATATGGAGTGGGAAGAGACCATGTCTTAAACGAGTTAAGATATGGGGTTGCCCGGCCTATGTCAAAAGGCAAAATCCGGACAAACTCGAGGCACGGTCAGTTCTATGCAAGTTTGTGGGATATCCCAAACATTCACATGGATATCTTTTCTACCATACAGAGGAACAAAAAGTGTTTGTTTCTCGCCATGCCACCTTTTTGGAAAAGGAATTTCTTGTAAAAGAAATTAGTGGCGATGAGGTAGAACTGGAAGAAATTCCAGCAACACAAACTCAAACTGAAGATTTAGTGGAACCAGAGGATTCAGTAGCTCCCGACGAACCACAGCCTCTCCGCCGATCTAGTAGGGTTTCTCGTCCACCTGAGAGATACTATGGTTTTCTCATTGATGGTGGTAGTGAGGATTGCATCATGGAGGATGATGACCCAACTAGCTTCGAGCAAGCCATCACGAGTGGGGACTCAGTGAAATGGCTGGATGCTATGCGGTCCGAGATGGATTCCATGTACACCAACAAAGTATGGACTTTGGAAGTTGCTCCTGAAGGGGTAAAACCCATTGGGAGCAAGTGGATCTTTAAGAAGAAACTTGGTGTAGATGGGAAAGTGGAGACTTTCAAAGCTAGACTTGTAGCAAAGGGTTTTCGTCAAAGACCAGGTGTGGACTATGACGAGACCTTTTCTCCAGTGGCTATGCTTAAATCCATCCGAATCATGCTTGCCATTGCTGCCTTTCATGACTACGAAATCTGGCAAATGGATGTTAAGACCGCCTTTCTAAATGGTGATTTAGAAGAGTGCGTGTACATGACTCAGCCAGAGGGCTTCGTAGACAGTGGGAGCAGCGGGAAGGTGTGCAAGCTGCTTAAATCCATTTATGGATTAAAGCAAGCATCGCGGAGTTGGAACATCTGCTTTGACGTCGTTATCAAAGAGTTTGATTTCGTCAAAAATCCAGATGAACCTTGTATCTACAAGAAGGTGGCAGAGAGTAAGGTTGTCTTCCTCGTATTGTACGTGGACGACATACTCTTGATAGGAAATGATATTCCTATGCTGCAAGCGGTCAAGCTCTTCTTATCACAAAGATTCTCAATGAAAGATCTTGGTGATGCCTCCTGCATATTGGGAATTAGGATCTATAGAGATAGATCCAAACGGATTTTTGGATTGTCCCAATCCAGGTACATTGACACCATACTAAAGAGGTTTAGTATGGAAGAGTCCAAGCGTGGGAACTTACCCACGATCTCTGGAGTCACTCTCTCCAAAGAGATGTCTCCCAAGACTGATTTGGAGAGAGCTCGCATGCAAGGGATACCCTATGCTTCGGCAGTAGGCTCTATCATGTATGCGATGCTATGTACCAGACCCGATGTAGCATACTCACTAAGTGTAGTGAGTAGGTATCAAGCTGATCCTGGAGAGAGTCACTGGACAGCTGTGAAGAGCATTCTCAAGTACTTACGAAGGACTAGAGATATGTTCTTGGTGTATGGTAACGGAGAACTCCAAGTGGAGTCCTTTACCGATTCCAGCTTCCAGAGTGATAAGGACGACTCAAAGTCGCAGTCGGGTTTTGTCTTTACCCTTTACGGAGGGGCGGTTAGCTGGAAGAGTTCCAAGCAGGAAACCGTGGCAGACTCGACGATGGAGGCTGAATACATCGCTGCCAACGATGCTGCTAAAGAAGCTGTCTGGATCAAGAAGTTCATTACTGAACTTGGTGTGGTTCCATCCATTGAGCATCCAATACCTTTGTATTGCGATAACAATGGAGCAGTGGCTTTGGCCAAGGAACCCAGGTCCCATCAGCGATCCAGGCATATTCTGAAGCGGTATCACCTGATCCGGGAGATAGTTGATCGCCGGGAGATCGAGGTCAGGAGAGTTGACACGAAGAACAACACGGCGGATCCACTCACGAAGGCCATTCCCCAGATACAGTTTGAGAGACTCTTCGGGATGCTTGGTATGCGATACTACAGCAGCTGGCCCTAGTGCAAGTGGGAGATTGTTAGTTGTATGTATGCCCTAGAGGCCAGTATTGTACAGATGATGTATATTATATTGGATGCTTGGACATATATAGAGATGACTTTCTTGCTCGACATGATAGTATGCTATCTGGTTGCTATTTATCTTAACATGTACACTAGTCTCTTTATACTGTCTTATAGTTACATGTTGGTAAAGCCCTTAGGATGTGTACTTGACTACCTGGACTATGATGCAGATCATACTAGTGGGGACATGGTAGTCCATAAGTACATCCTTCAAGGTCCCTAGTCGTGGGTGTATCGAGACGGGGCATCGATATACCAGAGTAGACTAGCGTATACGCTTCTCGACCCATGTGATGGGCGATGGATGATCCCATAGCCATTGGTGTTTGACATCAGAGATGGTATACGGGTGCTCAGTGGAGACTGGGTACACTGGACGGACTCGCCGAGAACTCCCAGATGGTATTATACCTCACGTCAGATGGCAGTTCTCAGGTGACACTTGTACAGGTTAGTCTGTAGACCCGAGATCGTCATAGAGTCTTGTGTGATTCCCACTGTGCTTTGATCTCCACCTTACCACGTCCATGAGGGCGTGCAAAACGGTGGTCTTTGGGTATAGTCCCGAGTCACATGGAGGCAATGAGCGATAGGAGGGGTTTCGTCTCTCCCGGTATTGGGAGTTGATGTTGCGCTGTGCTCGATTGGCCGTAGCAGGGAAGTCCCTGGCCAGGGCTGATCAGAGATTTACTGGTAAGTGTTACCAGCAGTTTCTCGACCCGTTACGAGCCTCACATCGGCACGACTTATCGGGTTATTGGGGTCTTACGTTTACCACCCCTAGACTTGATATGCGACGTATCTGACGAAGAGACCGGACTGTACGGTAAGTGCTACTGGTCGGATTCGCAGGAGTGTGAGCGGGCTAGCTCGTCGATCTTCTGATCGCTCAATACCCGGGTGGCCGTTACGTTTAGCAGACCGCTTGCGGATTGTGGGTGCTTGATATGATCATCATCTGCTACCGGCGTATTGACGAGTCTTTAGAGTCCTACACAGAGGTTTCCTGGTTCAAGCGAAACGAAATAGGAGCGCATATGAGATATGTGCAGGACCGAGAATAATGCGTGTATGTGATACCGCATTTCATTCTCGCGATATATGTTTCGATTGGTTATATTCGATATGACCTAGTTATCGAATCATTGATTCGATAAATCGATACATTGGATTCTAGTCGGTTATGTGCGACATGACCGGATCATTGAATCAAATGTTGATTTAATGATTTAATGCATAATTATATATTTGATATATTGCATTGCATTAACTAGTATTGGTTCACTTTAAACGGATTTTTCTCACTTGATGCACATTGTATATGTGATATACTTTTGTGCACATTTTTGTATCATGTTTGATGATTCTTGAGCATTTGGTTAAGTGTGAAGGATTAAACCATGGTTAAGTGATAATTAGGGTTTTGCTTAATCATTTATTTATTCATTTCTTTATTTATTTATTTGGAAATGATTTAAAAAGGAATGGTGGCTTTCTTTGTCTTTTAGTTGAAGCTTCATGAAGCTTTGACTCATGCTTAACCCTAACCCATTCATTAACCATGGTATATTCTCTACACTTAACCCTAGTAAGAATTATGATAAGTATTCCTTTTTCTTTTTATTTTAATAAGACTTATCATTTTTCTAGCTCTTCTTCTTCTTCATCTTCAAGCTTGAAACCTTGAGGCCATTAATGGCAACTTGAGCTTGAGAGTGAGAAATCCAAATCTAAAGAGAACCCACCTCCTATTTCTTCACCCTCTACCTCTAGCCAAGTTGTAGAGTGTGTTTTCTTCACAAGTTTCATCACTTTGTGAAGTCGGAGCTTGAACTTGCGATGCCTCGACGTAGATCGTCTTTGACACGAAGCCGGCGACCTAGCTCACCCGTTTCTCCGACGAAGCCGACACTTGAGCCCGGGGTTCGACATGGACAGCGAGGAGACGAAGTTGCGGAGCCGTGGAGGTGGATATCCGGATCTACAAAGGTTGTAATTTCCATATCCAAGTAGTTAAGTGTTAACTAGTTTTCATTTCGCCTAAACATCTAGTCTAAGATCCGTAGTCTAGGGTTTCTCGGCACCAATTTTTTTAAATTGGCATGTTCGATGCCATGTGAGACCCTACTAGGGTGCCTAGGAACCTTTCAGTAATAACTTTACTATAGCCGATTGCCTTTTGCTTTGCATCGTGGTATTCAGTTGGAATATCCTGCACCTCATTCTACGGGGAAAGAGCCGAGATCCCTTCACCGGGAGTGACCTCTTTAGCAAAGGTTTTTGCCACTATATTTTTATAAAAAGCTATCCGGTTCCTTCAACGATATCAAGTTCATTAAGTTAAAGGTTTTTCGCCAAAAACCATTCGTAGCCCTCCGTCATTTTAGACGGGTAGCACTTAGTATTCATGCTATGTTTGTTGGCCAAAGTCAAGGCATAGTGTATGGTAGCTATTTATTACTTTTCTGTTGCATAGATAGATGCGTTGGTTTGGGACAGTCGTACTGCTTTGTTGGCCAAAGTCAAGGGTAGGTACGGGTGGGTTCAAATTAACCTAGACAATGACGGGTAGAACTTGACATGTGACTTATGATTTGTTGGCCAAAGTCAAGGTCATAAGAGCATGGGGTAAAAATCACATCGGCGGTTTCTAAAGAAACTGAAACTTGCCAGATATGCGCATACCTTCTGGAGTGTGATAATGTGAGTGGATTCCATCACATTATCATGCGATGATAGTTAGATCCCGATTCCCACTGATGAGTTGGTTTACTCCTCGGGTGATCCCGACTAATTCTTCTTTCAGGTTTGGAGGAGAATTTGACGATACAGTGGGAGGTTTCCTGATTAGATAAATTGATAACCATTCTGATCTAGGTTAGAGTGCACGCAGAGTGTTTCTTTTCTCTATCTCTCTTTAGCAGCGACCATGACCCGACCCTAAACTACGACTCAGTGACCAAGTTAACCGAACCTTCTTAAAACACTGGCTTTTGGATTGTCTGAGTTGTATACCTCATTTCCACTCCTACTTTTACCCTTTTCTCCAGAACACCCCGTATTACTAAAAACATCCACTTCCATTGGATAAAACCATCGTATGGTTATATACGAACTCGAAGGAACTTGTTCCAGATTCGAGGATGGTTTCTAGTTCTGGAGAAAACGAATAGGACTATTCAGTTGTCTTTTCCTTTTACCTTCTCTCAGGTTGCGTGCGCTCCTTGGATTAGGACAGTACACCTATTACGCTTATTGGATAGTCTTCTTCCAAACCATAGGCAGGTGCCGAACGGTAGGGAATGAAGAAAACCAATTAACCTAACGATGGTGAACAGAAGATAATAAGTTAAGACAAATAAAGGGATTAGTAAGAGGGAAAAGTAAATTGCGACTGCTATTCACGACCAAACCAAGTATTTCATTGCCAATCCTACTTCACCTTTGTATTTCTCCAGAACACTCCGTATCACTACGAAGATCCACAGTTTATTGGATACTCCATCGTATGGTTATATACGAACTCGAAAGTACTTGTTCTAGTTCAGGGATGGATTCTGGTTCAGGAGAAATAGGAATAAGGTTTATTCAGTTGTCTTTTATCTTCACCTTCTCTCAGGTTACGAGTACTCCTAAGACTAGGAGAGTACACCCATTATGCTTATTGGATAGTCTTCTTCCAAACCATAGGCTGGTGCCGAACGGTAGGGAAGGAAGAAAACCATTTGGCCTAAAGGGGTGTACAGAAGGTAATGACTAAAGACATATAAAGAGATTTGGAGAGATGGCAAAGAAATATACGGTTACAGTTGTGAATCTGATAATGGAAGAGGCATTTCTAGGAATACCCGGATACCTCTTCGAAACAATTATATGTTTCAGTTTCACTATGTATTGTTAAAGGAAAACTGATTTCCTAATTAGCCCTTGCTCCAGGGCATGTATTTATCAGGTTTGATTCTCACATCTGTATGGTTTTACAGATAATGAGTGGGAGTAAATTATTAGGAATTCGGTGATCATCCTCATTATATCGGGATTCGTTGTAATTAGTGATATTTGAGGAAATCGCCTGGGTTGTTTGCCGGACGGCAAATATTTGGTTTTGAATATCCGTTGTTATGCACCAATTTCAAAGTAATATATCTGTACGTTTATTTTTATAAAGTGAGATATAACTTTTTGAAATTATGTCTATGACATTTACCTATATCAGTGGATGGTTAGGTAAGGAGCATTAAACAACGGTGTAATTCTTCTTAACCATAAGTACAGTTTTCAGCCTGCGACACACAGCGAATGAGTTATTAGACTCAGGGGACTTATACAGAGTATTGTATGTTGTCCATTGTCCATTTGGAATGAGGGGTTGGTACTCGTACTATATTCTGTTTACTTGTGACTTCTCTAGTTCTTAGACACGTGTTTCGTAGAAATACAAGGTCTAAGTTTTGAGAAGTTATAGGTATAAGAATAAAGTAGAGAACCAGGTGTTGCAAGTATCAGGATTCTTCAAGATGATCGAAGATGTAGATACTTGTGTATGGTATTCAGTTAATAGTAGTGATTATGAGAACTTGCTTCTCTTTCAGTTTACTCATAATTGGAAGCACTCCTAAGTTGAGTAATGCTGATCGGCCTCTCTCCATTTAGTTGACATGCACTAGAGACAGCTGCATGATTTGAATCTGGTTCCAATTAAATCAGTGCCTCTTTTCTATATTGGATATAGAATAGTTCATATCTTAACAATGTTAAGGTATGGGGAGTTGTCCGGCTTATGCTTAAAACCAGACTCTGGATAACTCAAGGCACGTTTCTGTAATGGCTGTTTGTGGGTTGACCCGGGCTATGACGGGGGTTGACTTTCTACCATTTGGAAGATCAATAGTGATATTGTTCTTAACTCGCCACAGTTTTAGTAAAATGGATTATTTCAGAAAACAGTAGTGGGAGTATGGTAGAACTGGAAGTGATTCCAGAACCGCAAAAGATTACTGAATATTTGATAAGAACCTAAAGATTCAATCTAGTTTGACATTCCATTGGCCACTCCGCAGATATGGTGGGTAACCTCAGGCACCCGAGAGGTACTCTGATAGCCTCAAGGACGGTGAAAGGGAGGTTCTTGTTTGCCCAGATTTGACACTACTGTTGTTCCGGGCTATGAGACCCGGCAGGAGGATGAGTATAGCGTCGTTCTAAACTAGCTTTAGAAGTGCACGAGTATATGACTCTGCCAGAGGGTTGTCGTAGTCAGTGGGAGCAGCGGAAGCATAGTGGACAAGTAGCTTATGTCTATTTATGGACTAAAGCAGATATAGCGGAGATAGATCATCTATATCTGATGTGACAGTCATAGGTTTGACTTCATCAGAATAGGGGATGGATCTGTTAAGAAGGTAGTAGGGTGTGATGTCTTGGTATTTGGATGACATACACAGAGTAGGAAGTGAAATTCCAATACTACGATCAGTTATGCTTTGGTTGTTACACAGTGGTTTCTTCACATAGGACATGGATATTATATTAGATATTCTGGTTACTAGATCTATAGTTTTAGATCTAGATTTGGGTAGTTTCCCAATCTGGGTACTTGACAGCATTCTAAAGGTGTTTTAGAATGGACGACTCCTGGCACGGTAGTGTACCTGCAGGTGATGGAGTCACCCTCTCTAAAGGTGTCTTACAGACTAAAGGGGAGAGAGATGCGCATGATTGGCAGATCATTTGCTTAGGCAATTGAGTTGATCATGAGATGTCAAGTACCACACCAGACGTTGTTTTTGCACTAGATGCAATAAGTTGATATTAATCCTATCCTGGAGAAACGTTCGGAAGCAGTTTTAGAACATAAGTGGATATTCTAGGGAAATGATAACGGCGGCCTCCTTCGGGAGACAGTTATTATTCCAGGCTTCCAAAGCGACCTGGATGACAGAGTGACTGTCAGAGTTATAGTTTTCCCTCTGATGAGGTGCAGTAGTTTGGACAGGAGGTCCAAGCGGATACTGAGGGAGGCATGGCGCAGGATACTGATTAAGTTCAGTTGACGATACAGTCTAAGAAGTTTGGATGTCAGAGTTATAGTTTTCCTTCTCATTTTCTTCATCTCTCTTCACCTCAAACTGAACACTTGCTTTCCCTACACAAAACTTCATCAAATCCTTCACAAATCTCACAAAAATCACATCTTTGGCTTGGTTTTGCCTCTTGGATGCCTTGGAGCTTGGGAAGCTAGGATCTTTGAGTTCTTTTGGTTAAGTAATGATCTGTATCTGTTAGTTAAGTCTTTTTAGTGTTGTATAGTCTTGTAGTTTCAGTTTAGATAGCGTAAAGTTAATTTTTTGTGCAAATATCGTATTTTTAGTGTCAATATATGATATCTATGGTCTGCTGTGACCCCGGGAGTTTACTAGAAAACCAAACATTGTAGTTGTGTTGTACCTGAGACCATAGGACTTCACCTCAAGCACGAACACCCGTGCTCGGACCATGGCCGGCGACGTGAAGGCGATTTCCGGCGATGCCGGATTTTTGTGGGAGTTTGGGTGTGGGTTTTTGTGGGTAGGTTTCTACAGTGGTTTAGGTGTGTTTGGTCTTGTTTGGTTGTTGAGTTTTCTCTTTATACAAAATCTGGGATCACATGGGTAGTTTGTTGTGTTACGTTTACGCGCGATACGTTATACGACATGGATCGTGTGCTTTGTGTGGTTTTGCTCTTGTGTTGGTGTCTTCGTGTCGCTACGCACGTTAGCCACAATACGAACCCTTGAGAGTAAGTTTTGTGCTGTCGCATTGGTCAATGTAGTTTTCACGTGTTTTGGATCTATTTCTAATATATACTTATTTTGTTGTGTTATGCTTTAGGTTCGCAGGCGGGGACTTCGGGCGCTGCGAAGAAGGGATAACAGTGGTAGGCTTCACTTAGCCAGGACCGTTGGTGAGTAGATTTAACATCTACAGGGGAATCGCCCATATGGCATTATGCGTCTGGGCTAGAGATGTTAATATTGTCGCATATTCTATTTCATATATAGATTTGCACATAGACCTTATTGCTTAGTTATAGTTGTGCTTGGACTTGTACCTTAGGACACTGCACTATTATTGACGGCTCATGTCGCACGAGCACTGATTGTATGCCACACACACTGTCAATAATTGCCATGACACGCAAAACACACACATAGATATGATATTGTTTGGTTAGGGACATTGTGACATTGATTCATATTCCTTATTGCATATGACATATAGCATGCCTATATACCTGCGTGCTTACACATATGACTTTACATGCTTATATGCTAGTTACATATATACCTATAGGGTATTGTACCATTAGTGATAGGTATATTTCACACATAATGACATAGCTACATGTATACCTTGCATACATACTTTACTTATACCTGGAGGGTATATTACATCATTACTGATAGGTAGATACTTATACTTTGCTATACCTTTATGTTACACATATATCTTGTTATAGCTACATGTTTACTTTTACTTGATGTTATATAGACTTGGAGAAATTAGGAACCGCATGATATTTATATATTAACTTGTTGCAATTAATTAGCGGATTTTCCTTTATAGGCTCGCATTTCAGTTTTATGTTGCTTATATTATATTCATGGATTTTCGCATTGAGATATGGATTTTTCATAATGTTTTCTAGATTTGAGGACCGTGGTAGTTTCATGAAATTATGCATTATTTGAAAAACCCGGTTTCTCTTGATATGATATTTCAGCATCCACCATGAGATTTATCGGTTCTGATATATAAATACCCCACGCAAGAAAAGGAGGAGGCCGTGGGCGGGTACATGGTGGGGCCCGGAGGTAGCCCGGGGCAAGAGTCGTGGAGCAGACGATGAGTTAGTGGGGGAACCATACCTACCGGTGATAGTACCTATGACTCGGCGGTTATCGTAGGGATACCGATGGGATTCATGTACGTATGGATACGTCGAAGGACGAGGGTCGAAGCCGGGCACTCGGGTTTTCGGAATAGCGTATTTTACGTACCTATCAGGGGCCAGTCGTGGTGACAGCACCTGATAGATCAGCCTTTATGTGTCGATGCTTGGCACATGTTTTCATGATATTTTTACTCCTAAGTATATATAACTGTGGAATGGGACGCTGTTATATATGCATATATATATATATATATTAGTGGAATGGGATGCTAATATATATGTATACATATCAATTCATATACTTCATCATACTTATTCATGCAAATATACTTTTCAGGATATAGGAGATTCACTTGATATTGGACTCAGGATATTTGAGATTCACTTGATATTGGATTCAGGATATATGAGATTCACTTGGTATTGGATACAAGATATATGAGATTTACTTTGTATTGTACATTCAGGATTTATGAGACTTACATGATATGAGAGCCAATTTGGGGTCTGATTTGAGGAAATTGGGATTTGGATTGTTTTGATGGACTTTGGACCTACCACGATGTCAGGATTCCATATTTCACATTTATTGTTTATGCACTGCTTCATGTATTAGTAGTACCTGATAGAGTACCTTTCATGACTGTTGCATATATATACATTGTCATATCATTACTTCATGTATTAGTAGTACTTGATAGAGTGCATTACATGACGGTTGCATACATATTGTCATATTATTGCTTCATGTATTAGTTGTACCTGCTAGTGTACTTTTCATGACTGTTGCATTCATATGACCATTTATTGCTATTAGCTTGCATATGTTATATTCATGCTGTACGTGCATACTTGCGATTACCTGCATATGTTATTTACTATTCACGAGTTGGCAACTCACCCCCGTTGTGCCACAGTGTTTTGCAGGTTGTTCCCCAGAGTAGTCAAGGCAGGCTATTCATCTATCTTATCATCTTTTGCTGCGGATACCGCTTCGGCTCACAGTGTGCAGTTTTGCTTTAGGTGGGTTTTATGGTTATCCGTTCTTGTTTATTGTATATTCGTTGTATCCTGTACTCTCCATCTACCAATATCATGTACGACTTAGAGACTTGATGTAAGGACAATATTGTATATTGTTTTGGTGACTTGGATGTCTTTTATGCAGTTTTATTTATATTGTCTTTTATTTCTTCGCTACGGCGTCGTATATCTGTTGTTGTGGTTGTTTTCCGCATTTCGGCGTGTTTTGATCCTGTTTGGGGATGCTTTACTTATATTTATTTGATACCCATTTTTGGGGCAGGCTTTTACAAAGGGGGTGCTGCCAAAATTTTAAAGGAAATAAATTTGGACTTTTAAAGAATTTGGGTTGAGATTGTAGGGTTCCTAGGCACACAAATGAGGTCTCACAAGTGATCAAACATGGCTAATTCAGAATTTTCCATATGCCTACAAACCCTAATACGGATCGATAACTAGAGATTAGGCGAAAATTAGAACTAGTAAACTGCTTTACTAATAAGTGAACGGAAATACAACCTTTGTAGATCCGGTCCTCCACCTCCTAGGCTCCGTGATGACGTCCCTCCGCTGTCCATACCGAATCCCGGACTCTAGCATCGGCTTCATCGGAGAAATGGACGGGCTAGGTCGTCGACTTCGATGCCGAAGATGATCTACGTCGAGGCAACTCAAGATCAAACTCCAACTTCACCAAGTCATGAAACTTATGAAGAAAACACCCTATACTACTTGGCAAGTGGTAGAGGATGAAGAAATAGGAAGTGGGTTCACTTTAGAATTGGATTTCTCACTCTTTTTCTCATGTTGCCATTAATGGATGCAAGCTTTCTTCTTTGTTGAAGATGAAGAAGAAGAAGAAAGGAATATGATAAGTTATTAAAAAATAGGAAATAAAATCATACTTATCATATACACAACCATGGTCAAGTGTAGAGAATTAACTAAGGTTATGTGAATGGTTAGGTTTAGGAAAAGAACAAGAATGGTCAAAGCCTCTTGAAACTTATAAGAAAAGAACAAAAGAAGCAATCATATCATTTTCTTTTCCTAAAATAAAGAATAAATAAATAAACTAAATAATCAAGAGAAGATGATAAAACCCTAACCATTTACTTAACCAATGTTTAAGTCTTACACAAACCCAAGTTTGCATGTATCATCAAACATGATACAAACAAGAGCACAAAACTATATCACATATACAATGTGCACATCAAGTGAGAAAATCCATCTTTAAGTGAACAAATACTAGTTAATGTAAAGTAATATATCTAATATATAATTATACATTAAATCATTAAATCAACACTTGATTTAACGATCCGGTCATATCGCATATGACCGACTAATATCCAATGTATCGGCTTATCGAATCAATCCTCGATTCGATAACTAGGTTATATCGCATACAACCAATCGATACATTCATCGCGAGAATAGAATACGGTATCACATACACGCATTATTCTCGGTCCCGCACATATCTCATATGCGCTCCTATTTCGTTTCGCTTGAGCCAGGAAACCTCTGTGTAGGACTCTAAAGACTCGTCAATACGCCGGCTGCAGATGATGATCATATCAAGCACCCACAAGCCGCAAGCGGTCTGCTAAACGTAACGGCCACCCGGGTATTGAGCGATCAGAAGATCGACGAGCAAGCCCGCTCACACTCCTGTGAATCCAACCGGTAACACTTACCGTACAGTCCGGTGTGTTCGTCTGATATGTCGCATATCTCGCCTAGGGGTGGTAAACGTCAGACCCCAGTAGCTCGATAATTCATGCCGATATAAGGTCCATAACAAGTGTGAAACTACTGATAACACTTACCAGTAGATCACTGCAACTCGGGCCAGGGATTTCCAGTTATGGCCAGTCGTGCATAGCGCAACATCAACCCCCAATACCGGGAGAGACGAATCCCCTCCTATCACTCATTGCCTCCATGTGAATCGGGACTATACCCAAAAACCACCTGTTTGCACGACTCAGTAGAGCCGTGGTAGGGTGGAAATCAAATCACAGTGGGAGACACACAAGACTCTATGACGATCTCGGGTCAACAGACTAAGCTGTACCAGTGTCACCAGAGAACTGCCATCTGACGTGAGGTATAATACCATCTGGGAGTTCTCGGCGAGTCCGTTCAGTGTACCAGTCTCCACTGAGCACCCGCATACCATCTCTGATGTCAAACACCAATGGATATGGGATCATCCATCGTCCATCACATGGGTCGAGAAGATATACGCTAGTCTACTCTGGAATATCGATGCCCCGTCTCGATATTCCCACGACTAGGAACATTGAAGGATGTACTCATTGACTACCCAGACCCCACTAGTATGATCTGCATCATAGTCCTGGAAGTCGAGTACACATCCTAAGGGCTTTATCAACATGTAATCAGAGAGACAGAAAGTATACATGTTAAGATAAAGAGCAACCAGATAGCGTACTATCATGTCGAGCAAGAAAGTCCTACCTATATATATCCCAGCATCCACTACAATATACATCCAATGTACAGTAATGGCCTCTAGGGCATACATATAACTAACAATCTCCCACTTGCACTAGGGCCATCTGTAGCAGTAGTTGCAGTATCTAATACTCAACAATCTCCTAAAAGTCTCTCTTTGGGAAAAGGCCTTCGTGAGTGGATCCGCCGTGTTGTCCTCTGAGTCTACTCTCCTAACCTCGATCACCCTGGAGATCATCTATCTTCATGATCAGGTGATGCTACCTCAGAATATGTCTGGGTCACTGATGGGACCAGGGTTCCTGGGCCAAAGCCACACTTTCATTGTCATACAATAATAGGAACCTAGTTCATCTCATGAGCCAATATACACCCAAACTTTCTCTTTGGTAGTATCTTTAATAGCGATGTTACCAGCCTTTATCGTCTAGTTTGCCACGGTATCTAGCTTGGAACTCTTCCAACATACCGTCCCTTTACTGAGGGTAAAGGCAATGCCTGTGACTGACATTCAGTCGTCTTTATCACCCTGGAACCCTTCCAGTGATTCTCCCCAGGATCGATTGATACCATCTCACTACATCTAGTGAGAATCCTAGTATCCATCTAGATCTATCTCATAGATCCAAAACCCAGGATTTAGGAGGTATCACCTTTATCCTATATGGAGAATCCATGTGATGAGCAGAGATTGACCGTGCGTAGCATAGGAAACTCTTTTCTTATCAAGAGTATGTTGTCCACGTACAATACGAGGATGACCACCTTACTCTCTACTATCTTTTTGTATATACAAGGTTCATCTACCATTTTGATGAAGTCAAACTCTTTGACTAACACATCAAAATAGACGTTCCAACTCCGCGATGCCTGCTTTATCACATAAAGCAACTTGCACATGTTTCCGCTGCTCCCACTGTTTACGAAGCCCTCTGGCTGTGTTCTTATAGACGTTCTCTTCTAAATCACTATTTAGAAAAGTAGTCATGGCACACAACCACCAGATATCGTAGTCATGGTATGTAGCAATGGCAAGTAGGATCTGGATGACTTAAGCACAGTCCCTAGAAAAGGCTTCATCATAATCCACACCTGGTTGATGACTAAAACCTTTAACAAGTCTAGCTTTGAAAGTCTCAACTTTTCCATCTACACCAAATAATCTTCTCAAGATATACTTGCTCCTGATGGGGATTTAACCCTTCAGATATAGCAACCAAAGTCCATATTTTGTTGGTGTACATGGATTCCATCTCAGATCACTAAGCATCCAGCCATTCTTACAGAGTCCCTACTCTCGATGACCTGCTCGAATCTAGTTGGGTCATCATCTCATGATGCAATCCTCGCTCCCACTGTCATCGAGAAGCCGAAGTATCTCTCAAGCGGATGAGAAACCTTACCAGATCGGCGGAGAGGATGAGATTCGTCGGGAACTATTGAATCCTTTGGTTCTATCAAATCATCAGCTGCAGTTTTGTATAGCTGGAACCTTTCCAGTTCTACAGAACTGACCATACCTCGATTTTGTCCAGATTTTGCTTTTGACACAGGCCGGACAATCCCAAATCTTAACTTACTTAAGAGATAGGCTCTCCCCATACCATATCTTATATGGAGTGGTAGGCACTGATTTGAATCGAACCCTATTCAATAGGTATGCAACTTCATAAGTGCATAACTCCCTAAAAGGAAATAGGAAACTCAGTAGTATTCATCATAGAGCGCACCGTATCATATAGGGTGTGATTGCTCCGCCCCGATATACCATCGTGCTATGGTGTATACGGAGGAGTAATGCTGAGAGAGAATATCATTCTCCTTTAGAATAGTCCAGGAATTCCATGCATAAGTATTCTCCTCCCTGGTCTCATTATAGGATATAATACTTATACCCGATTTTTGGTTCTCTACTTCTAACTTATATTTTGTGAATATCTCAAAAGCTTCGGGCCTATGTTTCAACAGGAACATATGTCTGAATCTTGAGAGATCATCAGAGAACTTGATGAAGTACAAAGAACCGGTCCTGGCACATGTAGACAGGAGACCTTACATACATCATCATGTATCAGTCCCAAGAGTTCATCAACTCTTTCTCTGTTTCCAATAAACAAAACTGTGGTCATTTAATCTTTGTGACATGACTGGCAAGTTTCACAGGATGTAAATTCAAACTGATTTAAATATGCATCTAAAATGTAACTTCAGCCAGTCGGGTCGCATTGATATGACCTAGTCTACAATACCTTAAGAAGGATTCGTTCATTTCTGAACTCTTCCTCTTGTGTGTGTTCTGTATACTAGGAACTGTAGTTTGATTTAGAACGCCAATGCTTTTAGATAACGTACCTGAACCGATCAACTTTTGATATAGGAAATGTTCAAAACATTATCCATCAATACAAAATTTTATCATTACTTTAATAAATAAAGAGATTGATATGATTTTGTATATCAGGTTCGGTATCAAATAACATTTGTTCAGAATCAATGTATTGGTAATACAGGGTGACAGTGACCAACAGACTTGGCTGCAACACTTGCCACGTTTTCTGTCTCATGAAACTTATCACCCGTTCTCAATTTTTCTACCTTTTTGTAGCCCGATGTAACAGATTACATATCTGGGATCCTGATCCGGTATCAGATACCCAGGATGCAAAGGATACTGAGAAACAGTTATGTATAATGAACACACCCGAAGGAGATGCATCTCATGCACTTTCTTTGTTTAGGCCGCATGGGAATCCTGGTATTCCCCTATTTCCTGCTCTGTCTTATAACAATTATAAGTTGGAGCGGGGACCGACGTTCCCCAGCTCAGTATAACAAGCGGGTTCGGTCAATACATCCATATTATTATCTTGATTAAGGCAAGATATGGTCGCTACCTGGAGAGAGAGAGAAGAAAACACTCTGCGTGCGCTCTTGCAAGATCAGATTGGTTATATATTTTATCTAATCAGGATGGCTCCCACTGTTTTTATCAAATCTTCCTTCA
Source organism: Agapanthus africanus (assembly GCA_030015575.1). NCBI lineage: Eukaryota > Viridiplantae > Streptophyta > Magnoliopsida > Asparagales > Amaryllidaceae > Agapanthus > Agapanthus africanus. The sequence continues at coordinate 528,374,900 of CM057337.1, forward strand.
AACCCTAAAAGGAAAGACTAGCCGGGATTAATTACACTCTACAAGTTCGCCAATCTTTCAGCCAGGCCAGTGTCGGTACTTTGAGGGAGGTTCCCCGTGCTTTCGCACGGACCTAATTACAGTAAACCTCGTTTTCCCAGAGGCGTAACCCCGTTGACACCTTTCTAGACACCTACTTGATCGGCTAATTGCAAAGTGCAAAACTCTCCCAGGAGTAACAATTACTCGCAGTGGGTATCGGGATCCAACTATCATATAGAAGGTATGCAATCTCATTGCAAGTTTCAACACTTGAAACTCCCGATAATGGTTTTTACCCCTAGCACCTATGACCTTGGCTAAGGTCAACAAATCATAGGTACTAGTCAAGTTCTACCCGTCATTTCGTGATTAATTAGACCCACCCACATGACCCTTGGCTAAGGTCAACAAAGCCACATGACTGTCCTAACTAATCGCATCATATGCAGTGTAGGAAGACATCACTTAGCTACCGCACACTACGCCTCGGCTATGGTCGACAAACGTAGCACGAATACTAAGTACTCTACTTCCTAAAATGACAGAGGGTTGCGAATGGTTTTTAAGAAAACCTTTAACGCTTTGAACTTGATCTCGTTGCGGAATCAAATGGTTTTTAAATGGAATGTTTTTGAAGCTTTTCTAGTTTTGCTAAAGGGGTCACTCCCGGTGAAGGGATCGTCGGCCCTTTCCTCGTTGAATGAGATACGGGATATATCATATATATCACTGTGCAAAGCGGAAACTATAGAAGCGATCAAAAGACAAACCGAGGGTTGTAGCATCTGCCAGTTATTGCTAAAGGAGTCACTCCCAGTGAAGAGATCTCGGTCCTTTCCTCATCGAATAAGGTGCAGGATGTTCTACAAGGAACACCTCGATGCAAAGCAAGAACTGTAGCTACCTGTTTTTATTTTGAAATTCGATTCCACAACATCAATTAGGTTTATTTTCTTTCATTAATCTCATTAATGAATGTCCCATCATTTAAGTCCACCTAAACATCACAGATAAATATAACGTACGCTTATGCCATCCGCATTCGCCTCGATGTCCCGTCTGCACCGTTAGGTTAGGTAACTAACGCCAGAGCGAGGCAGGGCTAGTGCGGGTGTAAAACATAAGCAACGTCTATATAATATATCATATATACTATATATTGTATCTATCTGAATATATCACATGATCACATCACAGATAACGCAGCAGGAAAAATCATATGAAATATTGGATATACTAGGACGCCCGTGTTTTTAATACGAGCCAGTATAAAACACGGATTCCACGGTTGTGATGAATAGCCAATCCCACACCCCTAGACCCCTACGAGAGCGGCAAGCAACCCTACCAATTCTACGGTTAGGAGACCCGGACTCGACTCCTCGAGATGGTCTCCCTCTGGACCCTAGAACCCGGTTACTTGTGCTCCCCTCCTTGGGTCTATCCTAATGCGGAAAAGTAAATAATATACAAATGGTGACATCATCCGCAACCTGGAAGTGCCCCAATAAAAGAATATTACATACAAGTTTTTATATGAATGAAAAGGAAAAACACTCATCTCACATAAAAACCCCCCGGCTATTCAAACAAGACGATCCAATATAACATATCCAGCAACACATAACAACACATGTCATCAACGTAAGTAAATATGCGCATCCCAATTGTCGTTGACATATAGCAACGAAACCGGCGATATCACATATTACACTTACGGTCACAGAAAAGAAAGTGTAAAACTACAACAGTTGGAATCCGCATCCTCTTTAGACATCGCATGCCTAATCAAATTGTTAGTTGTATGTATGCCCTAGAGGCCAGTATTGTACAGATGATGTATATTATATTGGATGCTTGGACATATATAGAGATGACTTTCTTGCTCGATATGATAGTTTGCTATCTGGTTGCTCTTTATCTTAACATGTACACTTGTCTCTTTATACTGTCTTATAGTTACATGTTGGTAAAGCCCTTAGGATATGTACTTGACTACCTGGACTATGATGCAGATCATACTAGTGGGGACATGGTAGTCCATAAGTACATCCTTCAAGGTCCCTAGTCGTGGGTGTATCGAGACGGGGCATCGATATACCAGTGTAGACTAGCGTATACGCTTCTCGACCCATGAGATGGGCGATGGATGATCCTATATCCATTGGTGTTTGACATCAGAGATGGTGTACGGGTGCTCAGTGGAGACTGGGTACACTGGACGAACTCGCCGAGAACTCCCAGATGGTATTATACCTCACGTCAGATGGCAGTTCTCAGGTGACACTTGTACAGGTTAGTCTGTAGACCCGAGATCGTCATAGAGTCTTGTGTGATTCCCACTGTGCTTTGATCTCCACCTTACCACGTCCATGAGGGCGTGCAAAACGGTGGTCTTTGGGTACAGTCCCGAGTCACATGGAGGCAATGAGCGATAGGAGGGGTTTCGTCTCTCCCGGTATTGGGAGTTGATGTTGCGCTGTGCTCGATTGGCCGTAGCAGGGAAGTCCCTGGCCAGGGCTTATCAGAGATTTGCTGGTAAGTGTTACCAGTAGTTTCTCGACCCGCTATGAGCCTCATATCGGCACGACTTATCGGTTATTGGGGTCTGACGTATACCACCCCTAGACTTGATATGCGACATATCAGACGAACAGACCGGACTGTACGGTAAGTGTTACTGGTTGGATTCACAGGAGTGTGAGCGGGCTAGCTCGTCGATCTTCTGATCGCTCAATACCCGGATGGCCGTTACGTTTAGCAGACCGCTTGCGGCTTGTGGGTGCTTGATATGATCATCATCTGCTACCGGCGTATTGACGAGTGTTTAGAGTCCTACACAGAGGTTTCCTGGCTCAAGCGAAACGAAAAGGAGTGCATATGAGATATGTGCGGGAGAGAGAATAATGCATGTATGTGATACCGCATTTCATTCTCGCGATATATGTTTCGATTGGTTATATTCGATATGACCTAGTTATCGAATCATTGATTCGATAAATCGATACATTGGATTCTAGTCGGTTATGTGCGACATGACCGGATCATTGAATCAAATGTTGATTTAATGATTTAATGTATAATTATATATTTGATATATTACTTTACATTAACTAGTATTGGTTCATTTTATACGGATTTTCTCACTTGATGTGCAAGTTGTATATGTGATATACTTTTGTGCACATATATGTATCATGTTTGATGATGCTTGATCATTTGGTTAAGTGTGAAGAATTAAACCATGGTTAAATGATAATTAGGGTTTTGCCTTATCATTTATTTATTCATTTCTTTATTTATTTTATTGGAAAAATGAAGAGATAATGGTTTGTTTTTGTCATGAAGCTTGTTGAAGCTTCATGAAGCTTTGACAAAGGAGACCATTTTGTCTTCATGCTTAACCCTAACCCATCCACTTACCATGGTTTATTCTCTACACTTAACCCAAGTTAGATTATGATAAGTATGAATTTTCTTTTCATTTTAAAATAACTTATCATAAACCAGCTTCATTTTCTTCCTTCTTCTTCAAGATAGAAACCTTGATGCCATCAATGGCAACTTGAGTTTTAGTGAGAGAAATCCAAATCTAAAGTGAACCCACCTCCTATTTCTTCATCCTCTACCTCTTGCCAAGTGGTTTTGGGTGTTTTCTTCAGAAGTTTCACAACTTGGTGAAGTCGGAGCTTGAACTTGTGCAACCTCGACGTAGATCGTCTTTGACACGAAGCCGACGACCTTGCTCGCTCGTTTTTCCGATGAAGCCGACGAATGAGTCTAGGATTCGTGATGGACAACGAGAGCACACCCACGTGGAGCTAAGGAAGTGGGGAACCGGATCTACAAAGGTTGTAGCATCTAACTTTTAGTTAAGTAGTTAACTAGATTCTCATTTCGCCTAAACATCTAGTCAACGATCCGTGTTAGGGTTTCTCGGCACCAATAATTTTTGAAATTGGCATGGTTGATGCCTTGTGAGACTTCATTAGAATGCCTAGGAACCCTACAGTGGTATCAGAGCCTAGCTAGAGCCTTAGGCGAAGTCTAGACGCAATTTGAAGCCCGAACGAACCCGAAACCCTAAACTTAACATGCTCTCTGTACATTTTCTAAAATCTGGGATTTTTCAAGATTAAAAATGCCTAAAAAATTCAGCAGGAATATCTAAGAATTATGGTGAAACACGAGCTCATGAAGCTTCCAAATAGCCGCGGAAACGCGGCAGAAGCATGGCTTCTGCCGCGGTTCCGCCGCCAACTGTTCACATTACCCAATATTGTTTGCACAGTAATTCTTCTTTTCTGGTGCTGAGTTTTATGGGAATTTTTAATAATTATTCAAGAGTTGAATTTTCTGGGGTTGCTTTGGGGATTCGGTGTTTCGATCGGGGTATCAAATTTTCGTCTTTGTGTATTTCCGGATAATTTTTTGAATATGTTAAAAAGTTCGACCGGATATAAATACCCAATTTTTCCCCTGTCGGGAGATTTCCAAGTGTTGGATTTTTCCGTAGTTTAACGACGTTCTAAGTAGTGCAAGTAACGCGATGGACCCTCTAGAAGACAACAAACCTTAACTCGATTATGTGACCGTCTTGAACTGCCCTTTGAACCTTCGGGTTTGGGGCAGTACGGCGTGCCACATGTGAGGCGTTGGCTTGACCCTTCTACGGCTGGACCGTTGGTACTGAGGCACGAACTGAATGTTGCTAGACTTATTTCATGTGTTGGACTGTATCGGGAAAACTTGGGTATTCGACTGTTCGATCGGAAAGTTTAACATTTTCTGTTTATCTGGAATGTGATACAATAATTGGAATTCACAAACAGTTATGAGATAACTGGATGAATATTATAAATCTAGCAATTTAGTCCCATACGATATTGAAAAGTGTTTTCGATAATGAGACTAAAATGCGGGGTTTGTAACTGTTAGGCATGTGATGTCTAAAGAGGTTGCGGATTCCAACTGTTGTAGTTTTACACTTTCTTTTCTGTGACCGTAAGTGTAATATGTGAATCGCCGGTTTCGTTGCTATATGTCAACGACAATTGGGATGCGCATATTTACTTACGTTGATGACATGTGATGTTATGTGTTGCTGGATATGCTATATTGGATTGTCGTGTTTGAATAGCCGGGGTTTTTTATGTGAGATGAGTGCTTTTCATTTTCATTCATGTAAAAACTTGTATGTAATATTCTTTTTTTTTGGGGCACTTCCAGGTAGCGGAAGCTGTCACCCTTTGTATATTATTTACTTTTCCGCATTAGGATAGACCGAAGGAGGGGAGCATAAGTAACCGGGTTCTAGGGTCCAGTGGGAGACCAACTCGAGGAGTCGAGTCCGGGTCTCCTAACCCTAGAATTGGCAGGGTTGCTTGCCGCTCTCGTAGGGGTCTAGGGGTGTGGGATTGGCTATTCATCACGACCGTGGAATCCATGTTTTATACTGGCTCGTATTGAAAATACGGACGTCCTAGTATATCCAATATTTCATATGTTTCTTCTGCTGCGATATCTGTGATGTGATCATGTGATGTTCTGTGATAGATACTGTATATAGTATATATGATATATTATATAGACGTTACTTATGTTTTACACCCGCGCTAGCCCTGCCCTGCTCTGTCGTTAGTTACCTAACCTAACGGTGCACGAGGGGACATCGAGGCGAATGCGGATGGCATAAGTGTACGTCATATCTATCTGTGATGTTTAGGTATTTAAATGATGGGACTTCATTAATGTGATTAATGAAAGATAAGAAATCTAAGATGTTGTGGAATCGAATTTTAAAATAAAACAGGTAGCTACAGTTCTTGCTTTGCATAGCGGTATATATATATGATATACCCTGCACCTTATTCGATGAGGAAAGGACCGAGATCCCTTCACCGGGAGTGACTCCTTTAGCAGTAATTGGCAGATGCTACACACTCGGTTTGGTTTTGATTGCTTTTAAGAGTTTTTGCTTTGCACAGTGATATATATGATATATCCCGCACCTCATTCAATGAGGAGAGGGCCGACGATCCCTTCACCGGGAGTGAGCCCTTTAGCAAAACTAGAAAAGCCTCAAAATCACTCCCTTTCAAAACTTCATTCAATTCTACAACGATATCAAGTTCATTACGCTCATGGTTTTTTCTGAAAGAACCCGCGTAGCCCTCCGTCATTTCAGATAGATATTATTTAGTATTCATGCTATGTTTGTTGACTTAGTCAAGGCATAGTGTATGGTAGCTAAATTATGTTTATCTGAAACAACATGAGATGTGATTGGATTAGAGCATTCGCACGGCCTTGTTGACTCAGTCAAGGGTCGTACGGGTGGGTTTAATTCAATCGGGAAATGTACGGGTTGAACTTGACTTGCGATTTATGGTTTGTTGACTTAGTCAAGGTCATAGATCGCTAGGGGAAAAAGCATTATCGGGAATTTCAAGTGTTGAAATTTGCAATGAGATTGCATACCTTCTATGAGATAGTTGGATCCCGATACCCACTGCGAGTAAGAGTTACTCCTGGGAGAGTTTTACACATTACAATTAGCCGATCAAGTAGGTGTCTAGAAAGGTGTTAACGAGGTTACGCCTCTGGGAAAACGAGGTTTACATTAATTAGGTTCGTGCGAAAGCACGGGGGACCTCCCTCAAAGTACCGACACTGGCCTGGCTGAAAGATTGGCGAACTTGTAGTGTGTAATTAATCCCGGCTAGTCTTTCCTTTTAAGGTTTGAAGGAAGATTTGATAAAAAGCAGTGGGAGCCATCCTGATTAGATAAGATAATAACCAATCTGATCTTGCACGAGCTTACGCTAAAGTGTTTTCTTCTCTCTCTCTCCAGGTAGCGACCATTTCATGCCTTAATCAAGATAATAATATGGATGTATTGACCGAACCCGCATGTTATACTGTGCAGGGGAACGTTGAACCCGTTCTATCTTATAAGTGTTATAAGAATGAACAGGAAACAGGAGAATATCTGGATTCTCACACCGCCCAAAAGGAGAACATGCATGTTGATGCATCATCTTCGGGTGTGTTTGTCATTGAGAACTGTTTCTCAGTTCACCCTACGTCCTGGGTATTAGATACCGGATCAGGATCCCACATATGTAAGCAGTTACATGGGCTAAGGAAAGGTAGAGAACTGGGAAAAGGTGATCATTCCGTTCAAGTAGGGAATGGGGCAAATGTTGCAGCCAAAGCAGTTGGCATATATCACCTGGTATTACCAAATGGTAATACACTAATCCTGAATGAGTGCTATTATATACCGAACATGATGTGCAACATTATATCAGTTTCTTTATTAAGTAAAGAAGGATATAATTTTGTAGTAAAGGATAATGTTATGAACATATTCCTGGATCAAAGGTTGATTGCATCAGGCTCGCTACATAATGGCATATTCATTCTTAATCAAAATACAGTCTTCAATATACAAAACACACACAAAAGGAAAAGCTCAGAAATGAACGAATCCTTCTTGTGGCACTGTAGACTTGGCCATATCAATGAGACACGACTAGCTAAGTTGCATAAGAATGGATATTTGAATTCATTCGAATTATCATCTTATGACACTTGCCATTCATGTCTCAAAGGAAAAATGACCAAAACTCCGTTTACGGGACACGGAGAAAGAGTTACTGAACTCTTGGGACTGGTGCATAGTGATGTATGCGGTCCAATGTCTACACACGCCAGAAATGGTTCTTCCTACTTCATTACATTCACTGACGATCTCTCTAGATACGGGCATGTGTTCCTGTTGAAACACAAGTCTGAAGCTTTTGAGAAATTCAAAGAATATAAGCACGAGGTAGAGAACCAAACGGGCAAAAGTATTAAGGTTCTTCGATCTGATCGAGGAGGTGAATACTTAAGCAGTGAATTCCTGGATTATCTAAAAGAGAATGGGATTCTCTCTCAGCTTACTCCTCCTTATACACCACAGCACAACGGTGTATCGGAACGAAGGAATCGCACCCTATTAGATATGGTGCGTTCAATGATGAGTAATGCTGAGTTACCTATTTCCTTTTGGGGGTATGCGCTTGAGACAGCCATATACCTATTGAATCCGGTTCCGTCTAAATCTGTACCTACCACACCATATGAGATATGGAGTGGGAAGAGACCTTATTTTAAACGAATTAAGATATGGGGTTGTCCGGCCTATGTCAAAAACCAAAATCCGGACAAACTCGAGGCACGATCAGTCCTTTGCAAGTTTGTGGGATATCCTAAGAATTCTCAAGGATATTTTTTCTACCAAGCTGAGGAACAAAGAGTGTTTGTTGCTCAACATGCCACCTTTTTGGAAAGGGAATTTCTTGCAAAAGAAATTAATGGCAAAGAGGTAGAGCTGGAAGAGGTTCCAGCACCACAAACTGCAACTAACGATTTAGTAGAACCAGAGGATTCAGTGGTGCCCGACGTACCCCAGCCTCTCCGCCGATCTAGTAGGGTTTCTCGTCCACCTGAGAGATACTATGGTTTTCTCATTGATGGTGGCAGTGAGGATTGCATCATGGAGGATGATGACCCAACTAGCTTCGAGCAGGCCATCACGAGTGGGGACTCAGTGAAATGGCTGGATGCTATGCGGTCCGAGATGGAATCCATGTACACCAACAAAGTATGGACTTTGGAAGTTGCTCCTGAAGGGGTAAAACCCATTGGGAGAAAGTGGATCTTCAAAAAAAAAAAACTTGGTGTAGATGGGAAAGTGGAGACTTTCAAAGCTACACTTGTAGCAAAGGGTTTTCGTCAAAGACCAGGTGTGGACTATGACGAGACCTTTTCTCCAGTGGCTATGCTTAAATCCATCCGGATCATGCTTGCCATCGCTGCATATCATGACTACGAAATCTGGCAAATGGATGTTAAGACCGCCTTTCTAAATGGTGATTTAGAAGAGTGCGTGTACATGACTCAGCCAGAGGGCTTCGTAGACAGTGGGAGCAGCGGGAAGGTGTGCAAGCTGCTTAAATCCATTTATGGATTAAAGCAAGCATCGCGGAGTTGGAACATCTGCTTTGACGTCGTTATCAAAGAGTTTGATTTCGTCAAAAATCCAGATGAACCTTTTATCTACAAGAAGGTGGCAGAGAGTAAGGTTGTCTTCCTCGTATTGTACGTGGACGACATACTCTTGATAGGAAATGATATTCCTATGCTGCAATCGGTCAAGCTCTTCTTATCACAAAGATTCTCAATGAAAGATCTTGGTGATGCCTCCTGCATATTGGGAATCAGGATCTATAGAGATAGATCCAAAAGGATTTTGGGATTGTCCCAATCCAGGTACATTGACACCATACTAAAGAGGTTTAGTATGGAAGAATCCAAGCGTGGGAACTTGCCCACGATCTCTGGACTCACTCTCTCCAAAGAGATGTCTCCCAAGAATGATTTGGAGAGAGCTCACATGCAAGGGATACCCTATGCTTCGGCAGTAGGCTCTATCATGTATGCGATGCTATGTACCAGACCCGATGTTGCATACTCACTATGTGTAGTGAGTCGGTATCAAGCTGATCCTGGAGAGAGTCACTGGACAGCTGTGAAGAACATTCTCAAGTACTTGCGAAGGACTAGAGATATGTTCTTGGTGTATGGTAACGGAGAACTCCAAGTGGAGTCCTTTACCGATTCGAGCTTCCAGAGTGATAAGGACGACTCTAAGTCGCAGTCGGGCTTTGTCTTTACCCTTTACGGAGGGGCGGTTAGCTGGAAGAGTTCCAAGCAGGAAACCGTGGCAGACTCGACGATGGAGGCTGAATACATCGCTGCCAACGATGCTGCTAAAGAAGCTGTCTGGATCAAGAAGTTCATTTCTGAACTTGGAGTGGTTCCATCCATTGAGCATCCAATACCTTTGTGTTGCGATAACAATGGAGCGGTGGCTTTGGCCAAGGAACCTAGGTCCCATCAGCGATCCAGGCATATTCTGAGGCGGTATCACCTGATCCGGGAGATAGTTGATCGCCGGAAGATCGAGGTCAGGAGAGTTGACACGAAGGACAACACGGCGGATCCACTCACGAAGGCCATTCCCCAGATACAGTTTGAGAGACTCTTCGGGATGCTCGGTATGCGATACTACAGCAGCTGGCCCTAGTGCAAGTGGAAGATTGTTAGTTGTATGTATGCCCTAGAGGCCAGTATTGTACAGATGATGTATATTATATTGGATGCTTGGACATATATAGAGATGACTTTCTTGCTCGATATGATAGTTTGCTATCTGGTTGCTCTTTATCTTAACATGTACACTTGTCTCTTTATACTGTCTTATAGTTACATGTTGGTAAAGCCCTTAGGATATGTACTTGACTACCTGGACTATGATGCAGATCATACTAGTGGGGACATGGTAGTCCATAAGTACATCCTTCAAGGTCCCTAGTCGTGGGTGTATCGAGACGGGGCATCGATATACCAGTGTAGACTAGCGTATACGCTTCTCGACCCATGAGATGGGCGATGGATGATCCCATATCCATTGGTGTTTGACATCAGAGATGGTGTACGGGTGCTCAGTGGAGACTGGGTACACTGGACGGACTCGCCGAGAACTCCCAGATGGTATTATACCTCACGTCAGATGGCAGTTCTCAGGTGACACTTGTACAGGTTAGTCTGTAGACCCGAGATCGTCATAGAGTCTTGTGTGATTCCCACTGTGCTTTGATCTCCACCTTACCACGTCCATGAGGGCGTGCAAAATGGTGGTCTTTGGGTACAGTCCCGAGTCACATGGAGGAAATGAGCGATAGGAGGGGTTTCGTCTCTCTCGGTATTGGGAGTTGATGTTGCGCTGTGCTCGATTGGCCGTAGCAGGGAAGTCCCTGGCCAGGGCTGATCAGAGATTTGCTGGTAAGTGTTACCAGTAGTTTCTCGACCCGCTATGAGCCTCATATCGGCACGACTTATCGGTTATTGGGGTCTGACGTATACCACCCCTAGACTTGATATGCGACATATCAGACGAACAGACCGGACTGTACGGTAATTGTTACTGGTTGGATTCACAGGAGTGTGAGCGGGCTAGCTCGTCGATCTTCTGATCGCTCAATACCCGGATGGCCGTTACGTTTAGCAGACCGCTTGCGGCTTGTGGGTGCTTGATATGATCATCATCTGCTACCGGCGTATTGACGAGTCTTTAGAGTCCTACACAGAGGTTTCCTGGCTCAAGCGAAACGAAATAGGAGTGCATGTGAGATATGTGCGGGAGCGAGAATAATGCGTGTATGTGATACCGCATTTCATTCTCGCGATATATGTTTCGATTGGTTATATTCGATATGACCTAGTTATCGAATCATTGATTCGATAAATCGATACATTGGATTCTAGTCGGTTATGTGCGACATGACCGGATCATTGAATCAAATGTTGATTTAATGATTTAATGTATAATTATATATTTGATATATTACTTTACATTAACTAGTATTGGTTCACTTTATACGGATTTTCTCACTTGATGTGCAAATTGTATATGTGATATACTTTTGTGCACATATATGTATCATGTTTGATGATGCTTGATCATTTGGTTAAGTGTGAAGAATTAAACCATGGTTAAATGATAATTAGGGTTTTGCCTTATCATTTATTTATTCATTTCTTTATTTATTTTATTGGATAAATGAAGAGATAATGGTTTGTTTTTGTCATGAAGCTTGTTGAAGCTTCATGAAGCTTTGACAAAGGAGACCATTTTGTCTTCATGCTTAACCCTAACCCATCCACTTACCATGGTTTATTCTCTACACTTAACCCAAGTTAGATTATGATAAGTATGAATTTTCTTTTCATTTTAAAATAACTTATCATAAACTAGCTTCATTTTCTTCCTTCTTCTTCAAGATAGAAACCTTGATGCCATCAATGGCAACTTGAGTTTTAGTGAGAGAAATCCAAATCTAAAGTGAACCCACCTCCTATTTCTTCATCCTCTACCTCTTGCCAAGTGGTTTTGGGTGTTTTCTTCACAAGTTTCATAACTTGGTGAAGTCGGAGCTTGAACTTGTGCAACCTCGACGTAGATCGTCTTTGACACGAAGCCGACGACCTTGCTCGCTCGTTTTTCCGATGAAGCCGACGAATGAGTCTAGGATTCATGATGGACAGCGAGAGCACACCCACGTGGAGCTAAGGAAGTGGGGAACCGGATCTACAAAGGTTGTAGCATCTAACTTTTAGTTAAGTAGTTAACTAGATTCTCATTTCTCCTAAACATCTAGTCAACGATCCGTGTTAGGGTTTCTCGGCACCAATAATTTTTGAAATTGGCATGGTTGATGCCTTGTGAGACTTCATTAGGATGCCTAGGAACCCTACACAAATGAAATACTTAGACATCACATGCCTAACAATTATAAACCCCGCATTTAGTCCCATTATCAAAAACTCTTTTCAATATCAAGTCGGGCAATTCAACAAGATTCCCGACATTTTGATCGAATGCTCGTCGCAAACTTTAGTAGGCGGCCGCACCCCCGATGCCGTCGACGAAGTGCACCAAGGCGGAACACCTCTGCCGCGAGCACCCAAATGGATGCTTTCAGCGACGGGGTTCTCCTACAGTCACTTGGTCGGGGTTATGGGGCGTGGCTGTCTATTAAGTTTACCCGGCGAGTATCCGCGTACGCTACGTGATTGAGATGGACTTTTGATCACATCAAAATTCTGTGGCAACCGATCAAGTGAGACTAAACCGCTAGATTTATAACATTCATTCAGTTATCTCATAACTACTTGTGGATTCCAAATATTGTATCATATTCCGGATAAATAGAAAATGTTAAACTTTCCGATTAAACAATCGAACACCCAAGTTTTCCCGATACAGCTCAACACATGATATAAGTTTAAAAACATTCAGTTCATGCCTCAGTACCAACGGTCCAGCCGTAGAAAGGTCAAGCCAACGCCTCACATGTGGCACGCCGTACTGCCCCAAACCCTAAGGTTCAAAGGGCAGTTCAAGACGGTCACATAATCGAGTTAAGGTTTGTTGTCTTCTAGAGGGACCATCGTGTTACTTGCACTGCTTGGAACGTCATTAAACTATGGAAAAATCCAACAATTGGAAATTTCCCGGCAGGGGAAAAAGTGGGTATTTTTATCCGGTCAAACTTTTTAACATCTTCTAAAATTACCCGGGAAAAACACATAGACAAAGTTTGATAATCCGATCGAATTAACGAACTCCTAATACAACCGAGAATATTCAACTGTTGAATAAATATTAAAAAATCCCAGAAAATCAAGAACCAAAATATAGGAATTACTGTGCAAAAATTATTGGGCAATGTGACCATACGGCCGCGGAACCGCCGCAGAATCCATGCTTCTGCCGCTGTTCCGCGGCGGTTTAGATGATTCAGGGGCTCGTTTTGCACCATAATTCTTATATCTTCCTGCTGAATTTTTTAAGAATTTTTAATCTGGAAAAAACCCAGTTTTTAAAAAATGTACAGAGAGCCGTTTTGTATTAGGGTTTCGGATCGATCGGACTTCTAACTCCGTCTACGCATCGCCTAAGGCTCTAGCTAGGCTTTGATACCACTGTAGGGTTCCTAGGCACACAAATGAGGCCTCACAAGTGATCAAACATGGCTAATTCAGAATTTTCCATGTGCCTACAAACCCTAATACGGATCGATAACTAGAGATTAGGCGAAAACTAGAACTAGTAAACTGCTTTACTAATAAGTGAACGGAAATACAACCTTTGTAGATCCGGTCCTCCACCTCCTAGGCTCCGTGATGACGTCCCTCCGCTGTCCATATCGAATCCCGGACTCTAGCATCGGCTTCATCGGAGAAATGGGCGGGCTAGGTCGTCGACTTCGATGCCGAAGATGATCTACGTCGAGGCAACTCAAGATCAAACTCCAACTTCACCAAGTCATGAAACTTGTGAAGAAAACACCCTATACTACTTGGCAAGTGGTAGTGGACGAAGAAATAGGAAGTGGGTTCACTTTAGAATTGGATTTCTCACTCTTTTTCTCATGTTGCCATTAATGGATGCAAGCTTTCTTCTTTGTTGAAGATGAAGAAGAAGAAGAAAGGAATATGGTAAGTTATTAAAAAATAGGAAATAAAATCATACTTATCATATACACAACCATGGTCAAGTGTAGAGAATTAACTAAGGTTATGTGAATGGTTAGGTTTAGGAAAAGAACAAGAATGGTCAAAGCCTCTTGAAACTTCTAAGAAAAGAACAAAAGAAGCAATCATATCATTTTCTTTTCCTAAAATAAAGAATAAATAAATAAACTAAATAATCAAGAGAAGATGATAAAACCCTAACCATTTACTTAACCAAGGTTTAAGTCTTACACAAATCCAAGTTTGCATGTATCATCAAACATGATACAAACAAGTGCACAAAACTATATCACATATACAATGTGCACATCAAGTGAGAAAATCCATCTTTAAGTGAAAAAATACTAGTTAATGTAAAGTAATATATCTAATATATAATTATACATTAAATCATTAAATCAACACTTGATTTAACGATCCGGTCATATCGCATATGGCCGACTAATATCCAATGTATCGGCTTATCGAATCAATCCTCGATTCGATAACTAGGTTATATCGCATACAACCAATCGATACATTCATCGCGAGAATAGAATACGGTATCACATACACGCATTATTCTCGGTCCCGCACATATCTCATATGCGCTCCTATTTCGTTTCGCTTGAGCCAGGAAACCTCTGTGTAGGACTCTAAAGACTCGTCAATACGCCGGCAGCAGATGATGATCATATCAAGCACCCACAAGCCGCAAGCGGTCTGCTAAACGTAACGGCCACCCGGGTATTGAGCGATCAGAAGATCGACGAGCAAGCCCGCTCACACTCCTGTGAATCCAACCGGTAACACTTACCGTACAGTCCGGTGTGTTCGTCTGATATGTCGCATATCTCGCCTAGGGGTGGTAAACGTCAGACCCCAGTAGCTCGATAATTCATGCCGATATAAGGTCCATAACAAGTGTGAAACTACTGATAACACTTACCAGTAGATGACTGCAACCCTGGCCAGGGATTTCCAGTTATGGCCAGTCGTGCATAGCGCAACATCAACCCCCAATACCGGGAGAGACGAATCCCCTCCCATCGCTCATTGCCTCCATGTGAATCGGGACTGTACCCAAAAACCACCTGTTTGCACGACTCAGTAGAGCCGTGGTAGGGTGGAAATCAAATCACAGTAGGAGACACACAAGACTCTATGACGATCTCGGGTCAACAGACTAAGCTGTACCAGTGTCACCAGAGAACTGCCATCTGACGTGAAGTATAATACCATCTGGGAGTTCTCGGCGAGTCCGTTCAGTGTACCTAGTCTCCACTGAGCACCCGCATACCATCTCTGATGTCAAACACCAATGGATATGGGATTATCCATCGCCCATCACATGGGTCGAGAAGATATAAGCTAGTCTACTCTGGAATATCGATGCCCCGTCTCGATATTCCCACGACTAGGAACATTGAAGGATGTACTCATTGACTACCCAGACCCCACTAGTATGATCTGCATCATAGTCCTGGAAGTCGAGTAACATCCTAAGGGCTTTATCAACATGTAATCAGAGAGACAGAAAGTATACATGTTAAGATAAAGAGCAACCAGATAGCGTACTATCATGTCGAGCAAGAAAGTCCTACCTATATATGTCCCAGCATCCACTACAATATACATACAATGTACAGTAATGGCCTCTAGGGCATACATATAACTAACAGAGATTTCAAAGGTTTTAAAATGATATTATTTCTTACTACTTTTGATGGTTTAGAATGCTGGGTTTTCGGCTTACTTAAATTGCGTTATACCTGTAGACGTATAGTTTAAGGGCCGTCACGTGCCAATTTCGGGTCGTGACAGATGGTATGTTGGAAGAGTTCCAAGCTAGATACCATGGCAGACTACACGATAAAGGCTGGTGACATCGCTATCAAAGATGCTACCAAAGAGGATGTCTGGGTGTATATTAGTTCATGAGATGAACTAAGTTCCTTCCATTGTTAGACAATGGAAGTGTGGCTTTGTCCTAGGAACCCCGGTCCCATCAGTGACCCAGACATATTCTAAGGCAGTATCACCTGATCATAGAGATGGTTAATCTACAGGGAGATCGAGGTTAGGAGAGTAGACTCAGAGGACAACACGGTGGATCCGCTCACAAAGGCCTTTTCCCAGAGAGAGACAATATTGGGATTGTTGGGTATTGGATACTACAACATATGGCCCTAGTGCAAGTGGGAGATTGTTAGTTGTATGTATGCCCTAGAGTCCATTATTATACATGAGATGTATATTATAATGGATGCTGGAACATATATAGGGAGGACTTTCTTGCGCGACATGATAGTACGCTATCTGGTTGCTCTTTATCTTAACATGTACACATGATGTCTCTTGGTTACATGTTGTTAAAGCCCTTAGGATGTGTACTCGACTTCCAGGATTATGATGCAGATCATACTAGTGGGGACTGGGCAGTCCATGAGTACATCTTTCAATGTTCCTAGTCGTGGGAATATCGAGACGGGGCATCGATATTCCAGAGTAGACTAGCGTATATCTTCTCGACCCATGTGATGGGCGATGGATGTTCCCATATCCATTGGTGTTTGACATCAGAGATGGTATACGGGTGCTCAGGGGAGACTGGGTACACTGAACGGACTCGCCGAGAACTCCCAGATGGTATTATACCTCACGTTAGATGGCAGTTCTCTGGTGACACTGGTACAGCTTAGTCTGTCGACCCGAGATCGTGATAGATTTTTATGTGTCTCCCACTGTACTTTGATTTCCACCCTACCACGGCACTACTGAGTCATGCAAACAGGTGGCTTTTGGGTACAGTCCCGAGTCACATGGAGGCAATGAGCGATAGGAGGGGATTCGTCTCTCCCGGTATTGGGGGTTGATGTTGCGCTATGTTCGATTGGCCATAACTGGAAATCCTTGGCCAGGGTTGATGTGATTTACTGGTAAGTGTTATTGTTGGATATAGTTCCCTCAAAGTCAATTATTGGATCGCAGGTACGTGATTGCAATGATTGAGACAGGACCTATACCAATATGACAGTCTTGCTCGAGATGATAGTATGCTATCTGGTTTGTCTTTATCATCGTATACATACTTTAGTTCACTATTGCATATTGATAGAGCCCATAAGATTCTTGCTTGACTGCCAACAGTATGATGGCGATCATATACGTAGGAGCTGGGGTCTATAAGCACATCCTTAAAGAGTCCCTAGTCGTGGGAGTTTCGAGACAGGGCATCGATACTCCAGAGTAGACTAGTGTATACAGTCGAGACCCCGACGAGGGGCGGTGGCCGGTCTCACAAGCCATTGGTGTCAGTTGGTTCACCTAAGATGTATACAGGTGCTCATTGGGTTATGAGTACACCGGACAGGACTCTCCGGGAACATGCTAGTTGGTATTATACATATCGTCAGATAGCAGTTCCCAAGTAACATGTGTACACGTTAGTTTGTCGACCTGAGATCGTCATTTGTCTCGTGTGAGTTCCCACTGTGCTTAGATTACTACCCTACCATGCTCAAAGCAGTTGTGCAAACAGGTTTTAGTTAGGTACAGTCCTGAGCCACATGGAGGCAGTGAGCGGTTCGTCGGGGATTCGTCTATCCCGGTATTGGGGGTTGATGTCGCACAGTGCACGGGTGGCCATCACTAGAAATCCTCGGCCGAGATAGTGGAGAATTACTGATTTGGATCAGTAGTTTCTTAGGTGGTGATGGGCTTCATACCGACACGATTTATCACGTTATTAGGGGTCTGACTTTATCCACCCCCTAGACTCGATATGTGATACTCTTTAGACGAACGGACCGAACTGTATATACATTGTCACTGTCAGGCTCAATATGGTTTACGGATGAGTTCACTCGTCAGCTTCCCTTCCAATCAATACATAGGCAACCGTTACATACAGCTCGTACCTTTGACGTGCTAGTGGTTATACCCAGTGCTAGTGTGTTGATGAGTCATTAGAGTCCCCCACAGACCGTTTCCCAAGTTCGGGCGAAACATTGTAGAGGCCTTATGGTTTTATGGCAGGGTTCGGAAAATGCACGTGCCTTTTCGCACGTGTCATTTCTCGGGCAGATAATACTGGTCGGCTTTGGTTTAAGCCGGATCCGAGTATTATACTGTGTAGATATAATATCTTTCTCTCGGTTGCATTTGTATTCGGTCGTAATACAAATGCAGGTATGTTTATACTGATACGGGGTTATCCTGAAATTCGTTTCGGGATCACTTTTGGAAGTTGCCAGTTTCCAGTTTTCTATCATCTGTATTTAACATTCAGTTAAATGCGGATTTATCTTTTCTTCTTGAGGGTGAGTCATGTGGTGAGTCATGAGTGGAAGCTTCATGTTGTGGTGACTAGATTAGTGAGTCACCATTATGCATTAATTGAATGGTGAGGTGTTATTAGTGAGTCACCTTTTCATTAATGGTATTTTGTAATGCTTAGGATATTTTGATCAAGATCTTTTGCTTTATGGTCACCTTCCCCCTCCTACACTCATCCTCATCCTTCCTTATAAGTGGCCGGCCCCTCTTGGTGAAGGGATGAGTTTTGTTAATTTAGAAAAGATATAGTTTTGGATTCATGGAAATTAGATAGCCTCATTTCTCATTTCACCCGATTCCAAAAGGCAACTTCATTAACCGTTCGTCCATGGCTTTGGACGTAACGAGACAAAGTGTTCTACTCATTCTCTACATCATCTTGGTCATCACTTTTAGCAAACTTGATGATCGAGTTGCCTCGGTTCAGAGGCGGGAGCCCGTTTAAAGATCCGTCGACGTGGTGCCACCTGGACGAGAAGACTGGAGATTCAGGAGATCGGAGCAGCCGCAACAAAGCATGGGATGATGGTTGAAGACCGAAGGACTCGGATCGTTCGGTATAACATTTCTACCCACTTTTTAGTTTATTAGTTTAGCTTTAATGGCAGATCCGGGTTATAGTACGCGATAGCGCCAGTTGTAAAAAGTTTTTGTTCCGCATTTGGCGTCTGTTAGACGGCCGGGGCGCTACCGTGGACTTACAGTTATCAGTAGTTTCACGCTTGTTATGGACCTTACATCGGCATGACTTATCAAGCTACTGGGGTATGACGTTTACCACCCCTAGGCGAGATATGCGACATATTAGACGAACAGACCGGACTGTGCGGTAAGTTTTACTGATTGGATTCGCAGGAGTGTGAGCAGGCTTGCTCGTTGATCTTCTGATCGCTCAATACCCGGGTGGCCGTTAAGTTTAGCAGACCGCTTGCGGCTTGTGGGTGACTGATATGATCACCACCAACTCCCGGCGTATTGACGAGTCTTTAGAGTCCTACACAGAGATTTCCTGGCTCAAGCAAAATGAAATAGGAGCACGTTTGTGATATGTGTGGGACCGAGAATAATACCAGTATGTGATACTGTATTCTATTCTCGCGATTTGTATCATCGGTCGGTTATATGCGATATAGCCGGGTTACCGAATCAAGTGTTGATTCGATATATTGATACACTAGATATTAGTCGGTTGTATGAGATATGACCGGACCATTAAATCAAGTGTTGATTGATGATTTAATGTATAATTATATATTTGATATATTACTTTATATTAACTAGTATTGGTTCACTTAAGATTGCTTTTCTCACTTGATGTGCACATAATGTATATGTGATATATGTTTGTGTACATGATTGTATCATGCTTGATGATATATGCAAACTTGGGTGTGTGTATGACTTACACCATATTGAAGACAATGGTTAGGGTTTTTATTTATTTTGTAATTCAAAATGGTGGATTACTTTGTCATGCTTGAAACTTCATGAAGCTTGAAGCATCCATTGACCAAGTCCACTTACTTTGTCTTACTAAAGATATTTATTAACCAAACCATTAGCTTAAACCATGGTTTAGTCTCTACAAAGGTTAGTGGATGATACTAACTCACCCATGGTTGCATAATTGATCATAATTCACTTCACTTGAGTTTCTATTCTTCTTCTTCTTCATCCAAAAGAAAAGCTTTCTAGGTTTTTTCTAAGTGGTGAAAACAAGTGAGAAATCAAAATCTAAAGTGAACCCACTTCCTATTTCATCATCCTCTACTACTTTCCATTTAGTTTAGGGTGTTCTTTTCACAAAGTTCTTGACCTCGTGAAGGGTTAGCTTGAGTTTGAGTCACCTCGACATAGATCATCTTCGGCCTCGAAGACTATGAGCAATCTTGTTCATTTCTCTGGGGAATTCCATACTAGAGTCTGGGAGTTCGATGATTGCAGCGAAGGGACGTCAACACGGAGCTTTAGAAGTGAAGGACCGGATCTACAAAGGTTGTGTTTTTGTTCACTTCTCCTTGTGATGATAGATTACATGTTTTGTTACCCTAGTTTTCTAGCATGATTCTTAGTTTGATTGTTTAGCACCCCCTAGAATTTTTGTTGTGGTATGTATGATGCTTGCAAATCCTGAGCTAGGTGCTAAGGAATCCCAACATCACTAAAGCTCAATTAGCCACTTAACAGCAACTTGTAATTTTCTAAGATCACATATGTTATTTAACTCAAATTCTAAACTAAAATACGTTATTTAACTCAATTACATATCTAAAGTGAAGGGATTACCTCATTAGCAATTTAAGAAAATTCTTGAGTTGCATAAAGTCTTCAAAATCCAAACTTGGATGGTTCAATGGGTTTAGAATGATGTTGTGCATGTTTTATGTGAAGGTTGCATAAGGTTTTGAGAATGGATTGGGGATGATGCATGAGGTAGTGAGATGGAGATGAAGAAATGGTGAAGATGTCAGGAATGAGGAATGGGCAGCCAAGTCTATCCCTTAGGCTCACTCTCTCTCACAAATATCTCCCCTTACACTCACTCTCTCACAAATATCAACTTTGTTTCTTTCATATAACTCATGGCATCAATTCATATTCCATTCACACTCAACTCTTTCTCTCTTTGCTTTTCTTTTCTTTTCTCATTCTTAACACATTCTCTTTCTCACAAACTCACAAATACAACACAATGCAACATGCACATGACATGGTGCACAAGTCATGAAAAAAATGTAAAAACACAGATTTTGCCAAAAATCCGATAAATATCATTTTAATCTCCGATAAATTTCCAAATTTTGGTATATACTTATAACATTTTACGAAAAATCCCTATTCGCAATTCGAATAGTTTTCGCGAAATATAATATTTTAATATTAAATTCCAAAAATAATATTTTTTGTATTTCTGAAATATTACAGTCTTCCCCCCTTAAATAAATTCGGTCCCCGAATTTATATTTATCTCCCTAAATACTAAAACATTTCAATAATCAACTCAAATCAACGGGGCTCCAAGAACACGGAAGATATAGAAATACCACAGCGCACCATGTGCGCCTGAAAAAGAGTACGAAACTCAAAATCAAACTCCGTCAAGCATCACGAAATCATCGGAGTAAAAATGGAAATACGAATCTCGAATTTCACTACTGGAATTCAAATGCACTATAGCCAAATCATAATACGTATATAGCACGCATCTTTGTAAAACCGTTTTAAAAGCTGAATAACGCATGCCAAATCTTTCCCAAATCACCGTGCTATGCATAGCTCACGGCACAAGTGGCGGACGATCATTTGTAAAGTAGTAAATATATACTTATATATGTTTTACTCAAATTATACGTCCTTCCCTTTTTGAAATATCCCAGAAGGTTCCCCTTGTAAAATTTCATGTCACTCGCGGACACGTAGGAAATAGCGAGACTATAGCTCCCCTTTTTTTTAAAACTTCTTGGTAAACATTTCATGCATACAAAAGTACTCAGACACTATCCTCAGACCAGTCCTACTCGGCTACTATATAATATAGTATCTATCATCAAAACGCGATAATCATAAATAAAATCAGCCTTGAAAGGCGTATCCAACATCACTTGCGTCTGGTGCACACGGAAATCAAATCCAATACAAGTGCCACAATATACACAAAAGCAAAACTAAGTGCAACAGGTGTGCACGGAAGCATCTGTCTAGTGCAACGGATGTGCACGACAACATTATCGAATGCATCTATAGTACACAAAAACCTCTACCCAGTGCAACTAACATGCACGAATGAAAATCCCAATCAAGTGCATCTAACCTGCATGAATAAAATCCCAATCATGTGCATTCCAATATGCACGAATAAAAATCTCAATCAAGTGCATCTAACATGCATGAATAAAAATCTCAATCAAGTGCACCCGGTGTGCACAAAATCTCATATCCTGCGCCCAACATGCGCAAAAATATAAATCAAATGCGTCTAGTCCGTATAAAACATCTAGTGCAATAGTGTGCATGATAATGAACATCAAGTGCAGATGCACACGAAAACATAATCCGGTGCAACCAATGCACGAAATACAAATCCGGTGCAACGAATGCGCAAAATACAATCTGGTGCAACCAATGCATGAAATACATCTAGTGCAACAATGCACGAAATATAAATCCAGTGCAACTAATGCACGAAAACTCATCAATATCCCAAATGCTCACAAAAACGACACCAAGTATGCCAAGGTGTATAGAATCATAAACGTGTGCAACTGTCAGCACAAAATCCATCCCAATGCACTGCAAGCACATATAAGCTATACCGAGTGCATATGTAAAGGCAAGTGCATAAAACATGCACGAAATCCAATCAATAGTATCGAATCTACAAAACCATAAATATGTGCAACGAAGGCACAAATCGATACCAAGTGCAATAGATATGCACAAATCTGAAACCAACGTAGCGGTGTATAAAACATAAATCGAGTGCAATAACTGTGCACAATATATAAATCTCTAATAGGTGCAGCCATGGTGCACAAAACATAAATCATGAGACCCAATCATCGAAACTCAAGTCCAAGCAATAAAAGTGTGATACTCGGATCACGAAACACAAATCGCAATAACTGACATTGAGGTACACCTCCTACAATGTCGAAAAATATGCAGGTGCGTCCAAACCGGCAGAGCAAGATCATCTACTTGCCTTCTGCTCACTGTAACAACTTTAATTTTAGTGTACATAAAATTCATTTAAAATTGATGTATACTTGGGGTATTTACAATTCCTGTAAGTACTATAAGTATTTGATTTACTTTTTAGTAGCAAGCAAGAGCTTGTAGCTCATTGGTAAGACCTTGCACTGCTGAACCAAAGCACCAGAGTTCAAATCCCATTGGCCACATTATTTTTTAATTAGTTTTCTTTTAAATTTTTAGAATCCCAAGAGTCTACACATGCTAAATACGTAAAACCAAAAATCACATATAAAACATACGGCCCAAGGGGTAGACGAATATGTTAGTTATATGTATGCCCTAGAGGCCATTACTGTACATTGGATGTATATTGTAGTGGATGCTGGGATATATATAGGGAGGACTTTCTTGCTCGACATGATAGTATGCTATCTGGTTACTCTTTACCTTAACGTATACATTGATTGTCTCTCTGTTACATGTTGGTAAAGCCCTTAGGATGTGTACTTGACTACCTGGACTATGATGCGGATCATACTAGTGGGGACATGGTAGTCCATAAGTATATCCTTCAAAGTCCCTAGTCGTGGGTATATCGAGACGGGGCATCGATATACCAGAGTAGACTAGCGTATACCTTCTCGACCCATACAGATGGGCGATGGATGATCCCATATCCATTGGAGTTTGACATCAGAGATGATATACGGGTGCTCAGTGGAGACTGGGTACACTGGACGGACTCACCGAGAACTCCCAGATGGTATTATACCTTACGTCAGATGGCAGTTCTCTGGTGACACTGGTACAGAGTAGTCTGTTGATCCGAGATCGTCATAGAGTCTTGTGTGATTCCCACTGTGCTTTGATTTCCACCTTACCACGTCCAAGAGGGCGTGCAAAACGGTGGTTTTTGGGTACAGTCCCGAGTCACATGGAGGCAATGAGCGATAGGAGGGGATTCGTCTCTCCCGGTATAGGGGGTTGATGTTGCGCTGTGTTCGATTGGCTATAACCGGAAATCTCTGGCCAGGGTTGCTGAAATTTACTGGTAAGTGTTACCAGTAGTTTCTCGAACTGTTATAGACCTCATATCGACACGACTTATCGAGCTGTTGGGGTCTGACGTTTACCACCCCTAGGAGAGATATGCGACATATCAGATGACGAGACCGGACTGTACGGTAAGTGTTACTGGTTGGATTCACAGGAGTATGAGCAGGCTTGCTCGTCGATCTTCTGATCGCTCAATACCCGGGTGGCCGTTACGTTTAGCAAACCGCTTGCGGCTTGTGGGTGTTTGATATGATCATCACCTGCTACCGGCGTATTGACGAGTCTTTAGAGTCCTACACAGAGGTTTCCTGGCTCAAGCGAAACGAAATAGGAGCGCATATGAGATATGTGCGGGACCGAGAATAATGCGTGTATGTGATACCGTATTCTATTCTCGCGATGAATGTATCGAATGGTTGTATGCGATATAACCTAGTTATCGAATCGAGGGTTGATTCGATAAGCCGATACATTGGATATTAGTCGGTCATATGCGATATGACCGGATCGTTAAATCAAGTGTTGATTTGATGATTTAATGCATAATTATATATTTGATATATTACTTTGCATTAACTAGTATTGGTTCACTTTAAATGGATTTTCTCACTTGCATTGCACAAGTTGTATATGTGATATACTTTTGTGCACTTGATTGTATCATGTTTGATGATACATGTTTACTTAGGTTTGTGTAAAGATTAAACCATGGTTATATGAATGGTTAGGGTTTTGTTTTCTTATTCATTTATTTATTTATTTATTCTTTTTGGAAAATAAATGGCATAAAAAGAAAATGGTGGCTTTCTTTGTTTGCATCTTGAAGCTTCATGAAGCTTTGACTAAGTGACCATTTTGTCTCATGCTTAACCCTAACCAGTCCACTTAACCCTAGTTCATTCTCTACACTTGACCATGGTTGTATTATGATAAGTATTGATTTTCTTTTCTATTTGAAAAGAACTTATCATAATATTCATTCTCTTCTTCTTCTTCTTCACTTGAAGAAAACCTTGCTTCATCAATGGTGACTTGATGAAAAGAGTGAGAAATCCAATTCTAAAGTGAACCCACTTCCTATTTCTTGATCCTCTACCTCTTGCCAAGTAGTATAGGGTGTTTTCTTCACAAGTTTCATGACTTGGTGAAGTGGGAGCTTGATCTTGTGATGCCTCGACGTAGATCATCTTCGGCATCGTAGTCGATGACCTAGCCCGCCTATTTCTCCGATGAAGCCGACACTAGAGTCCAAGATCCGATTTGTACAGCGGAGGGACGTCTACACGGAGCTATGGAGGTGGAGGACTGGATCTACAAAGGTTGTATTTCCGTTCTTTTAGTTAAGTTGTTAACTAGTTGCATGTTTCGCCTAAATATCTAGTTAACGATCCGTATTAGGGTTTCTCGGCACTTGTAAAATTTGAAATTGGCATGGTTGATGCCTTGTGAGACCTCATTAGTGTGCCTAGGAACCCTACAGTGGTATCAGAGCCTAGCTAGAGCCTTTGGCGATGCGTAGACGAAGTTTGAAACCCGAACGAACCCGAAACCCTAATTTTTCATGCTCTCTAGACTTTTTTCAAAAACTGGGTTTTTTCCAGATTAAAAATGCTTAAAAAATTCAGCAGGGAATTATAAGAATTACGGTGCAAAATTTGATAAAAGATACTTCAAGATTGCGGCAGAACCGCGGCAGAAGCCTAGCTTCTGCGGCGGTTCCGCGACAATATTGTGACGTCACCCTCCAAATTTTGCACAGTAACTTCCTTTATTCAGTGCTGAGTTCTCTAGGTATTTTTAAATATCACTCAAGAGTTGAGTTTTCTGGGGTGTTTTGGGAGTTCGCAGATTCGATCGGATTATCAAGCTTTGTCTATATGTTTTCCGGATAATTTTATAATATGTTAAAAGAGTTCGACCGGATATAAACACCCACCTTTTCCCATGTCGGGAAATTTCCAAGTGTTGGATCTTTCCGTAGTTTAAAGACGTTCTAAGTAGTGCAAGTAACGCGATGGACCCTCTAGAAGACAACAAACCTTAACTCGATTATTTGACCGTCTTGAACTGCCCTTTGAACCTTCGGGTTTGGGGCAGTACGGCGTGCCACATGTGAGGCGTTGGCTTGACCCTTCTACGGCTGGACCGTCGGTACTGAGGCATGAACTGGATGTTTTTAAACTTGTTTCATGTGTTGAGCTGTTTCGGGAAAACTTGGGTGTTTGAATGTTCGATCGGAAAGTTTAACATTTTCTATTTATCTGGAATGGGATACAATAATTGGAATTCACAAGTAGTTATGAGATAACTGAATTAATATTATAAACAAAGCAGTTTAGTCTCACTTGATCGGTTGCCACGGAATTTTGATGTGATCAAAAGTCCGTCGCAATCACGTAGCGTACACGGATACTCGCCGAGTAAACTTAATAGACAGCCTCACCCCATAGCCCCGACCAAGTGACTGTAGGAGAACCCCGTCGCCGAAAGCATCCGTTCGGGTGCTAGCGGTAGCCGTGTTCTGCCTTGGTGCACTTCATCGACGGCGTCGGGGATGCAGCCGCCTACTAAAGTTTGCGACGAGCATTCGATCAGTATGTCGAGAATCCTGTTGAATTGCCCGACTTGATATTGAAAAGTGTTTTCGATTTTGAGACTAAAATGCTGGGTTTATAATTGTTAGGCATGCGATGTCTAAGGAATTCATTTGATTAGGCATGCGATGTCTATGCAGGTTGCGGATTCCAACTGTTGTAGTTTTACACTTTCTTTTCTGTGGCCGTAAGTGTAATATGTGATATCGCCGGTTTTGTTGCTATATGTCAACGACAATTGGGATGGGCATATTTACTTACATTGATGACATGTGATGTTATGTGTTGCTGGATATGTTATATTGGATCATCGTGTTTGAATAGCTGGGGGGTTTTATGTGAGATGAGTGTTTTTCATTTTCATTCATGTAAAAACTTGTATGTAATATTCTTTTATTTGGGACACTTCCAGGTTGCGGAAGATGTCACCTTTTGTATATTATTTACTTTTCCGCACTAGGATAGACCCAAGGAGGAGGGCACAAGTAACCGGGTTCTGGGGTCCAGTGGGAGACCAACTCGAGGAGTCGAGTCCGGGTCTCCTAATCCTAGAATTGGTAGGGTTGCTTGCCGCTCTCGTAGGGGTCTAGGGATGTGGGTTTGGCTATTCATTACGACCGTGGAATCCGTGTTTTATACTGGCTCGTATTGAAAACACGGACGTCCTAGTATATCCAATGTTTCATATGATTCTTCTGCTGCGATATCTGTGATGTGATCATGTGATGTTCTGTGATAGATACTGTATATAGTATATATGATATATTATATAGATGTTACTTATGTTTTACACCCGCGCTAGCCCTGCCCTGCTCTGCCGTTAGTTACCTAACCTAACGGTGCACGAGGGGACATCGAGGCGAATGCGGATGGCATAAGTGTACGTCGTATTTATCTGTGATGTTTAGGTACTTAAATGATGGGACTTCATTAATGTGATTAATGAAATAAAAGAAACCTAAAGATGTTGTAGAATCGAATTTCAAAAATAAAACAGGTAGCTACAGTTCTTGCTTTGCACAGCGGTATATATGATATATCCTGCACCTTATTCGATAAGGAAAGGACCGAAATCCCTTCATAGGGAGTGACTCCTTTAGCAATAACTGGCAGATGCTACACACTCGGTTTGTCTTTTGATTGCTTTTAAGAGTTTTTGCTTTGCACAGTGATATATATGATATATCCTGCACCTCATTCGACGAGGAAAGGGCCGACGATCCCTTCACCGGGAGTGACCCCTTTAGCAAAACTAGAAAAGCCTCAAAAACACTCCATTTTAAAATCATTTGATTCTACAACGATATCAAGTTTATTACGCAATAGGTTTTCAGAAAAACCTGTCGTAGCCCTCCGTCATTTCAGATAAGTAGTAGTTAGTATTCGTGCTACGTTTGTTGGCCTTTGTCAAGGCATAGTGTGCGGTAGCTGACTGGTGCTTATCTGCTTTTACATATGATGCAGATTGGATTAGGGTAGTCGTGCGACCTTGTTGGCCTTTGTCAAGGGCCGTGCGGGTGGGTTTAATTCAATCAAGAAATGACGGGTTGAACTTGACTAGCATCCTATGGTTTGTTGGCCTTTGTCAAGGTCATAGGAGGTTAGGGGCAAAATTATCGGGAATTTCAAGTGTTGAAATTTGCAATGAGGTTGCATACCTTCTATGAGATAGTTGGATCCCGATACCCACTGCGAGTAATTGTTACTCCTGAGAGAGTTTTACACATTACAATTAGCCGATCAAGTAGGTGTCTAGAAAGGTGTTAACGAGGTTACGCCTCTGGGAAAACGAGGTTTACATTAATTAGGTTCGTGCGAAAGCACGGGGGACCTCCCTCAAAGTACCGACACTGGCCTGGCTGAAAGATTGGCGAACTTGTAGTGTGTAATTAATCCCGGCTAGTCTTTCCTTTTAGGGTTTGAAGGAAGATTTGATATAAAACAGTGGGAGCCATCCTGATTAGATAAAATAATAACCAATCTATTCTTGCAAGAGCGCACGCTGAGTGTTTTCTTCTCTCTCTCTCCAGGTAGCGACCATATCATGCCTTAATCAAGATAATAATACGGAATATTGACCGAACCCGCTTGTTATACTGAGCTGGGGAATGTTGGTCCCGCTCCAACTTATAATTGTTATAAGACAGAGCAGGAAATTGGGGATTACCAGAATTCCCGTGCCGCCCAAACGAAGAGAGTGCATGCTGATGCATCATCTTCGGGTGTGTTCAATACAAAGAACTGTTTCTCTGTATCCTCTACGTCCTGGGTATGTGATACCAGATCAGGATCCCAGATATGTAATCTGTTACATAGGGCTACAGCTAGGTAGAGAACTGAGAACGGGTGATAAGTTTCATGAGGCAGAAAACGGGGCAAGTGTTGCAGCCAAGTCTGTTGGTCACTGTCACCCTGTATTACAAATACATTGATTCTGAACGAATGTTATTAGATACCGAACCTAATATACAAAATCATATCAGTCTCTTTATAAGTAAAGAAATGTTAAAATTTTGTATGGTTGGATAATGTTTTGAACATTTCCTATATCAAAAGTTGATCGGTTCAGGCACGTTATCTAAAAGCATTGATGTTCTAAATCAAACTACAGTTCTTTAGTATACGGAACACACATAAGAGGAAGAGTTCAGAAATGAACGAATTCTTCTTAAGGTATTGTAGACTAGGTCATATCAATGCGACCCGACTAGCTGAAGTTACATTTAGATGCATATTTAAATCTGTTTGAATTTGCATCTTATGAAACTTGCCAGTCATGTCACAGAGATAAGATGACCACAGCTCTGTTTATTGGAAACAGAGAAAAAGTTAGTAAACTCTTGGGATTGATACATGTTGATGTATGTAAAGTCCCCTGTCTACATATTCCAAGACCGGTTCTTTGTACTTCATTACATTCTCTGATAATCTCTTTAGATTCAGACATATGTTCTTGTTGAAACACAAGTTCGAACCTTTTGAGATATTCACAGAATATAAGTTAGAAGTAGAGAACCAAAACGGGTATAAGTATTATGTCCTTTGATGTGATCAAGGAGGAGAATACTTGAGCACGGAATTCCTGGACTATTCTAAAGGAGAATGAGATTCTCTCTCAGCATTACTCCTCCGAATACACCATAGCACGTTGGTGTATCGGGGCGGAGCAATCACACCCTATATGATAAGGTGTGCACTATGATGAGTACTACTGAGTTACCTATTTCCTTTTGGGAGTTATGCACTTGAGAAGCTGCATACCTATTGAATAGGGTTCAAATCAAATCAGTTGCCTACCATTTCATATGTGATATGATAAGGGAAGAGCCCATATCTTAAGATGGTTAAGATTTGGGGTTGTCCAGCCTATGTCTAAAAGCAAAATCCGAACAAGCTCGAGGCAAGGTCTGTAATGTAGAACTGGAAAGGTTCCAGCTATACAAACTACAGCAGATGATTTGATAAAACCAAAGGATTCAATAGTTACCAACGAACCTCAGCCTCTCCACCGATCTAGTAGGGTTCCTCACCCACCTGAGAGATAATTTTGTTTCTCTATGACAGTGGGAGCGAGGATTGCATCATGAGATGATGACCCAACTAGTTTCGAGCTGGCCATCAGGAGTGGGACTCCGTAAGAATGGCTGGATGCTTAGCGATCTGAGATGGAATCCATGTACACCAACAAAGTATGGACTTTGGTTGCTATATCTGAAGGGTTAAATCCCCATCAGGAGCAAGTATATCTTGAGAAGATTACTTGGTGTAGATGGAAAAGTTGAGACTTTCAAAGCTAGACTTGTTAAAGCTTTTCGTCATCGACCAGACGTGGATTATGATGAAACCTTTTCAAGTGGCTATGCTTAAGTCCATCCAGATCCTACTTGCCACGGCTACATACCATGACTACGATATCTGGCGGTTGGGTGCCATGACTGCTTTTCTAAATGATGTTTTAGAAGAGAACGTCTATAAGTACACAGCCAGAGGGCTTCGTAGAAAGTGGGAGCAGCGGAAACGTGTACAAGATGCTTTATAGGATAAAGCAGGTATCGCGGAGTTGGAACATCTGTTTTGATGTAGTAGTCAAACAGTTTGACATCATCAAAATGGTAGATGAACCTAGTATATACAAAAAGGCAGTAGGGAGTATGGTGATGATCCTCGTAGAGTACGTGGATGACATACTCTTGATAGGAAAGGAGTTTCCTATGCTACATTCGGTCAATCTCCACTTATCACAATGATTCTCCATAAAGGATCAAAATGATACCTCCTAAATCCTGGGTTTTGAATCTATGAGATAGATCTAATTGGATGTTAGGATTCTCACTAGTTGTAGTGAGATGGTATCAATCAATCCTGGGGAGAATCACTGGAAGGGTTCCAGGGTGATAAGGATGACTGAAAGTCAGTCGCAGGCATTGTCTTTACCCTCAGTAAAAGGACGGTATGTTGGAAGAGTTCTAAGCTAGATACCGTGGCATACTAGACGATAAAGGCTCGATACATCGCTACTTAAGATGCTACCAAAGAGGCAGTCTGGATGTATATTTGTTCATGAGATGAACTTAGTTCCTCCCATTGTGTGACAATGGAGTTGTGGCTTATGCCATGGTACGTCCGTCCCATCAGTGATCCAGACATATTCTGAGGCAGCATCACCTGATCATGGAGATAGTTGATCTCTAGGGTGATCGAGGTTAGGAGAGTAGACTCAGAGGACAACACGGCGGATCCACTCACGAAGGCCAATTCCCAGAGAGACTTTTATGGGATGGTTGAGTATGAGATACTACAACCACTGCAATAAGATGGCCCTAGTGCAAGTGGGAGATTGTTAGTTATATGTATGCCCTAGAGGCCATTACTGTACATTGGATGTATATTGTAGTGGATGCTGGGACATATATAGTGAGGACTTTCTTGCGCGACATGATAGTATGCTATCTGGTTACTCTTTACCTTAACGTGTACATTGATTGTCTCTCTGTTACATGTTGGTAAAGCCCTTAGGATGTGTACTTGACTACCTGGACTATGATGCGGATCATACTAGTGGGGACATGGTAGTCCATAAGTACATCCTTCAAAGTCCCTAGTCGTGGGTATATCGAGACGGGGCATCGATATACCAGAGTAGACTAGCGTATACCTTCTCGACCCATACAGATGGGCAATGGATGATCCCATATCCATAGGTGTTTGACATCAGAGATGATATACGGGTGCTCAGTGGAGACTGGGTACACTGGACGGACTCGCCGAGAACTCCCAGATGGTATTATACCTTACGTCAGATGGCAGTTCTCTGGTGACACTGGTACAGAGTAGTCTGTTGACCCGAGATCGTCATAGAGTCTTATGTGATTCCCACTGTGCTTTGATTTCCACCTTACCACGTCCAAGAGGGCGTGCAAAACGGTGGTTTTTGGGTACAGTCCCGAGTCACATGGAGGCAATGAGCGATAGGAGGGGATTCGTCTCTCCCGGTATAGGGGGTTGATGTTGCGTTGTGTTCGATTGGCTATAACCGGAAATCCCTGGCCAGGGTTGCTGAGATTTACTGGCAAGTGTTACCAGTAGTTTCTCGAACTATTAAAGACCTCATATCGACACGACTTATCGAGCTATTGGGGTCTGACGTTTACCACCCCTAGGCGAGATATGCGACATATCAGACGACGAGACCGGACTGTACGGTAAGTGTTACTGGTTGGATTCACAGGAGTATGAGCGGGCTTGCTCGTCGATCTTCTGATCGCTCAATACCCGGGTGGCCGTTACGTTTAGCAGACCGCTTGCGTCTTGTGGGTGTTTGATATGATCATCACCTGCTGCCGGTGTATTGACGAGTCTTTAGAGTCCTACACAGAGGTTTCCTGGCTCAAGCGAAACGAAATAGGAGCGCATATGAGATATGTGCGGGATCGAGAATAATGCGTGTATGTGATACCGTATTCTATTCTCGCGATGAATGTATCGAATGGTTGTATGCGATATAACCTAGTTATCGAATCGAGGGTTGATTCGATAAGCCGATACATTGGATATTAGTCGGTCATATGCGATATGACCGGATCGTTAAATCAAGTGTTGATTTGATGATTTAATGCATAATTATATATTTGATATATTACTTTGCATTAACTAGTATTGGTTCACTTTAAATGGATTTTCTCACTTGCATTGCACAAGTTGTATATGTGATATACTTTTGTGCACTTGATTGTATCATGTTTGATGATACATGTTTACTTGGGTTTGTGTAAAGATTAAACCATGGTTATATGAATGGTTAGGGTTTTGTTTTCTTATTCATTTACTTATTTATTTATTCATTTTGGAAAATAAATGGCATAAAGAGAAAATGGAGGCTTTCTTTGTTTGCATCTTGAAGCTTCATGAAGCTTTGACTAAGTGACCATTTTGTCTCATGCTTAACCCTAACCACTCCACTTAACCCTAGTTCATTCTCTACACTTGACCATGGTTGTATTATGATAAGTATTGATTTTCTTTTCTATTTGAAAAGAACTTATCATAATATTCATTCTCTTCTTCTTCTTCTTCACTTGAAGAAAACCTTGCTTCATCAATGGTGACTTGATGAAAAGAGTGAGAAATCCAATTCTAAAGTGAACCCACTTCCTATTTCTTCATCCTCTACCTCTTTCCAAGTAGTATAGGGTGTTTTCTTCAAAAGTTTCATGACTTGGTTAAGTGGGAGCTTGATCTTGTGATGCCTCGACGTAGATCATCTTCGGCATCGTAGTCGATGACCTAGCCCGCCTATTTCTCCGATGAAGCCGACACTAGAGTCCAAGATCCGATTTGTACAGCGGAGGGACGTCTACACGGAGCTATGGAGGTGGAGGACCGGATCTACAAAGGTTGTATTTCCGTTCTTTTAGTTAAGTTGTTAACTAGTTGCATGTTTCGCCTAAATATCTAGTTAACGATCCGTATTAGGGTTTCTCGGCACTTGTAAAATTTGAAATTGGCATGGCTGATGCCTTGTGAGACCTCATTAGTGTGCCTAGGAACCTTACAGAATCAGCAAGGGACACGTGGCCCCCAGACCCGGCCTGACTCGGCCGGATCGGGCCGGCTGACTCGGCCGGCGCCGCCGGCCGAACTCTGTTGAATCTGAGTGGTGCCTTCATGAAATTTGTGTCTTTTGGTCTTCTGTAAACCCCTGCATAGTTTAATTACCCTGCACATTTACAGAGTCAATAAAAACACCTATTTACTCTAGTTTAAATACAATTTTCATACATCCTTTCATCAACCCTAAACCCTAGATTACCCTATAAATACCACTCCAAATCACACCCCCCTCACTCAAAAATTCTGTCCAAACTCTAAAGAAAAATCTCTAAACTTTTGTGTACAAGTGGAGTTAGCGAAGGGCAAAGCTCCGGCGAACTTCCGACGACGACCCTAGGAGCTCCCGGCGAAGAAACGACGCACCGGAACCTACTTCCACTCCCTCTTCCTCTTTTCTAATCTACAATCTAGAAAGACCCTCCTCCCTCTTCACTTTGCTATTCTAAAAACTCATATTTCTAAAACCCGACGGAAGCGGAGTTAATCCGACATCCGATTCAGTTTTTCTTAAAAATTCCATCCTTTCTTAAATACAAACATATCAAACCCTTATATCTTGACTATTAAACATTAACAAAACATCATGAACAAGTTTCATAGCAAAATATTTCATATTTCAATTTTTATCGTACTTTTTTAGTAAAATACCATATAGTTTAGTTTTGAAATTAAACATCATATTTCTGGCTATACATTTAAATAGATCACGAGGTAATGACCTACTTCCGCAAAACACTCATATGCAACATAGCACGATACCTTTCGGGAATATAGAATATGGGAAAATGCAATTTTACACATAAATACCTTTTACTATTAAAACCTTTTTCTATAAGATTATGTATTTTAAATAAATCTTTGCAAAGCGCCGCTACAACCAATTTTGGGGAACCCGTTCGGGATGGTGCAGATTATCGCACATTCTCGGGCTTAGTAGTGCGAAATGCAGACCTCTGCAAGGAGCATTCGGTCTCGAAAGATTTAAAAATACAAACATCTTAAGAAAATGAGATTTCTAGAAAAATAATAAATTAAATTATTTTTATAAATATATATATATATATATATATATATATGTATGTATGTATGTATCATCAAAATATCTATTTTTGATATAGTATAAATATTCCAACTTTTCTAAATAAAAAAGAATCACTTTACATGAAAATACCATGCAATTCTATACAAGTTCACTACTTTATAATTAAATACCATATATAATGAAAAAGGGTTTTAATCACTAGAAATGTCACAATGATAAAATATAAATCAATGAAAAGTTTAAAGACGATAATAAAATACTTGAGGTGTATTTTGAAAACTATACAAAATTATTTTTTCATAAAATCCCTCAAGTTTTATAAATTACAATAAGAACCCTAGTAAATATAGGTTTAAGCGGGACCAGTCTTTTGAGCCTCAGAGAGCCGGAGATATGGGTGCTTGCCTATTTAAGGTAGACAACTTAACAAATGGTGTTATCAACACGGTAATCGTCTTTGAAAAAGATACAAATCCTGCCGCTCATGTGCAGCGGTTACCGATAACACCAAAACCTAATTCAGGACTTCAATTTCTTTTCTAATTGTCTGATTCAGAATGAGTCTCATTATAAATAATCTAACTTGAATATGATTAAAGTACAAACTATAATTCAATATGAATCCAAGAATCCATATAAACAATCTGTTCAATCTATTCAATCTATATTGACTGAACCGAACCATGGATATACTTACATCTACATGATTCTCCAGTTACATCCATTTACTGATATCATGGTTTCGGCAAGTCATCTATCTGTACAGTCTATAATACAAGACAATACAATACAAACAATACAATCAAGATATCACGGGGTTTAAGGGGTAGATTCGTACGGAAGGTGTTAGAAGTGGCACGAGACTGCAAGATTTAAGATACCTAACCTGTATTCCATTGCTGTTGTACCGTGGCATAAACGGTTCCTTGTACATTCCGTTCACCTTAGTATCTGGTCTACTGAGACTCTTCTCATATACACTGGCATCCTTCTGTACCAAGCTACAAACAACAG
The DNA here is from genome assembly GCA_030015575.1 of Agapanthus africanus. Lineage (NCBI taxonomy): Eukaryota > Viridiplantae > Streptophyta > Magnoliopsida > Asparagales > Amaryllidaceae > Agapanthus > Agapanthus africanus. The sequence goes on from CM057337.1 coordinate 528,410,900, forward strand.
CGTTAACAATATAATACAACTTTAAAAGTTACACACTCTCTCTCTGACTATTCTATTTCTCGCTCAACTTTGGGACTTACCGAGAGATTGTTTGCTGACGACATTCCTTCTCTTTCTTCTTTGGAATATTGTCAGGTGATTTGGACCTTCAGGAGATTGAGCCCACCTGCGAGGACTTGGATCAGCCAGCCTACAACCCAAAGCTTTAGATTCATTGTACACATTTCATTTCAGTACTTTCCATTTCTGTTATACCACTGTTTAGGCATTCCTTTCATTCAGATGTATTTACTTTTCCATATATTGTAAAAGAGTGTTAATAAATAAAGTTGCTGTTCATTACATTTATCTCTTGTGTATATATCTTTTATATTGCTTAGATAGGCTTAGTGTGTTTACTTCAGAGTAAATACGTAGCGGCTTTGTCGCGTCCCCTTCGCCGTATACCGGGAAGCGGGGCGTGACAGCTTTTGTTGGTGACCCATGCAGGTCTGAACTGTATGGAACACTACCATGTAGTTCAGTTCTGCGTGGACAAGCTAAGCAATATAGCACAAGAACCAGCAACTAAAACATTCTCTATAAGTCATACTTCTTGAATCTCGTCATTTCATATACTTTGAATCTGTCATATCCTAAATTTTCATTCAAGGTTATAGATTCCCCGAACAATACCAGCCCCGATGTCAACAACACACCTCTACCACTACCACTCATACCTGCCGTCCCTACTCCGATCAACGAGCAGACGGTTATGTTTTAGGCGATCCCCAGCCACTTGGAAGGACAGCAGCAGTAGACTGCTATTCTCTTGAACCGTCCAGAAGCGGAAGCATCCGGAATGAAGCAATTCCAGGCACTGCAACCCAAGAACTTTTCGGGAAAAGAGAGCCTTCTAGAAGCTAAGGAATGGGCTCACATCATTGAAGACGATCTAGCAGCAGCATAAGTGCCAGAGATAGCTTAGGTCCGTGTTGTGAAACTGCAACTCATGAACAATGCATGGGTTTGGTGGAAGGCGGAAGAAAGCCGTCTTAATCAACCCATCCAATGGAAGACTTTCCGAGACATGTTCGACGCAAAGTACTTCCGTGAGACTGCCAGGTTCGACATGGAACAACAGTTCATCCATCTGCAACAAGGTTCAATGTGGACCAAGTCAGTAGATGAATACGATGCTTAGTTCACCATGCTCAGTCGGTAAGATATGTCTCAATAATTCGATTTTTCAATATATCACATACTACACAACTCACATAATACTTTAACAGATTTGGGCACACCTGATACAGACGGATGAGATCAGAGCCCGTCGATTTCAACAAGGCTTGGATTCGGAGATCCAGGCTGCACTAGCCATAGGAGATTTTCAGACTCATGAATCGGCTCTGAAAGATGCCCGCCGTTACGAGACAGCGGTAAAAATGAGGAGCAGATCTCAATCTGCAAGAGTTAAGCACCCTTCTAACCAGATGGAAGGAGGAGCCTCATCAAGGCCACTTTTTGTGCCAAGGAGACCGGAAGTACCGAACAACAGGCCCAGCCCAGCCTTTTATACCTACTGCAAGAGAGTTGGACATATGATGAAAGACTGTTGGCGAGCCAACTGTCTTTGCTTAGTCAACGGCTCAGCTACTCACTATATTGGGTCTTTTCCTCATAGACAAAATCCAATTGCTGCACCCAGGACAGCAATCACTTATCAGCAGTGACCAGCCCTTCAGGCACCTGCTCCAAGACTCGCTCTCCCTGCTCCACCACCTAGAGGACCACCGACTGCACCACCTCCTCGTCAGTTCCATCAAGCTCAATAGATCGTTCCGAGGAATGCTCCTCCGGCCAGGAGGAATGTACCACGGCGACAGGCTTTCACGATGACAGTGGAAGAAGCTGAGGCCACTGGCCAAGTTATCACTGGTAACCCTATCTTCTCAAACTTTTCTTTCAGTCTTATTACATACACATATATTTTTCCTATACCTAAAACATATCCCACATACCTTAGGTACAATCTTAGTAGCATCACTACCTGCACTAGCACTCTTCGATACTGGAGCATCTCATTGCTTTATGTCGCAAAGGTTCGTCCGAACTCATGCGATTCCAGTCACACTGCTTGTATCCAGCTGGAATGCCAGTTCAAGAAAAGGCGTTCTAAAGGCAACAATGGGATACATCTTGTGTCCAGTAGTCATCTGCAGCAGAGAATTCTATGCTGACTTCAAGGTGCTGGACATACCGAACTTCGATGTGGTTCTAGGTATGGATTGGCTAGGAACCTTCTATGCTACCATCGACTGTCGTCAAAGGAGGGTAGTGTTCGAGATTTCAGACCATCCGGTCTTCCATTTCAAAAGTGGAGACCGAACCCTGGAGCCAAGTACTTACAAGGCGAAACCAAGGAAGGCAGTGATTGCAGCAATTCAAGCGAAGGAATGATCTGCAGGGTTCCTAGGCACTCTAGTGAGGTCTCCAAAGCCATCAACCATGGCAATTTCAAATATTATGGTGCCTACAAACCCTAAACAACGGATCGTATACTAGAAGTCTAGGCGAACAAGAACTAGTTAACAGTTAACTAATGAGAATACGGAAATACAACCTTTGTAGATCCGGTCCTCCACCTCCACGGCTCCGCAACGAGGTCGTCTCCGCTGTCCAAATCAAATCCGGGCTCTAGAGTCGGCTTCGTCGGAGAATGGGCAAGCTAGGTCGTCGATGTCCATGTCGAAGATGATCTACGTCGAAGCATCGATGAATCAAGCTCCACCTTCAACAAGTCATGAAACTTGTGAAGGAAACACACTCTACTACTTGGCAAGAGGTAGAGGATGAAGAAATAGGAAGTGGGTAGACTTTAGAATTGGATTTCTCACTCATATGCATCAATCACCATTGATGGACTTCAAGCTTCTTCACTTGAAGCATGAAGAAGAAGAAGAAAGATATTATGATAAGTTAAAAGAAAAATGAAAAGAAAAACAATTCTTATCATAATTCTAACTATAGTAAAGTGTAGAGAGTTAACCAAGGTTAGTTGTATGGTTAGGGTTAAGAATGAGATAAGAATGGTGGACTTAGGTCAAAGCTTCATGAAGTTTCAACTAAACAACAAAAGAAGCCACCATTCTTTTCTCATTTTCTTTTATTCATTTATCAAAAAGAATAAATGAATAATTAAGAAAATAAAACCCTAAACATAAACACAACCATGGTTCAAACTTTACACTTAACCAAAGTGGTATGCATCATCAAACATGATACAATCAAGTGCACAAAAACATATCGCATATGCAATGCGCACGAACCAAGTGAGAAAATCCGTCTAAAGTGAACCGATACTAGTTAATGCAAAGTAATATATCAAATATATAAAATTATACATTAAATCATTAAATCAACACTTGATTCAATGATCCGGTCATGCGCACATAACCGACTGGTATCTAATATATCGGCTTATCGAATCAACGCTTGAATCGATAACTAGGTTATATCGCATACAACCATTCGATATATTTATCGCGAGAATAGAATACGGTATCACATACACGCATTATTCTCGGTCCCGCACATATCTCATATGCGCTCCTATTTCGTTTTGCTTGAGCCAGGAAACCTCTGTGTAGGACTCTAAAGACTCGTCAATACGCCGGCAGCAGGCGATGATCATATCAAACACCCACAAGCCGCAAGCGGTCTGCTAAACGTAACGGCCACCCGGGTATTGAGCGATCTGAAGATCGACGAGCAAGCCCGCTCACACTCCAGTGAATCCGACCAGTAACACTACCGTACAGTCCGGTCTGATCGTCTGATATGTCGCATATCTCGCCTAGGGGTGGTATACGTCAGACCCCAATAGCTCAATAAGTCGTGTCGATATGAGGTCTATAACTGTTCGAGAAACTACTGGTAACACTTACCAGTAAATCTCAGCAACCCTGGCCAGGGATTTCCTGTTATAGCCAATCGAACACAGCGCAACATCAACCCCCTATACCGGGAGAGACGAATCCCCTCCTATCGCTCATTGCCTCCATGTGACTCGGGACTGTACCCAAAAACCACCGTTTTGCACGCCCTCTTGGACGTGGTAAGATGGAAATCAAAGCACAGTGGGAACCACACAAGACTCTATGACGATCTCGGGTCAACAGACTACTCTGTACCAGTGTCACCAGAGAACTGCCATCTGACGTGAGGTATAATACCATCTGGGAGTTCTCGGCGAGTCCGTCCAGTGTACCCAGTCTCTACTGAGCACCCGTATATCATCTCTGATGTCAAACACCGATGGATATGGGATCATCCATCGCCCATCTATATGGGTCGAGAAGGTACACGCTAGTCTACTCTGGTATATCGATGCCCCGTCTCGATACACCCACGACTAGGGACTTTGAAGGATGTACTTATGGACTACCATGTCCCCACTAGTATGATCCGCATCATAGTCCAGGTAGTCAAGTACAAATCCTAAGGGCTTTACCAACATGTAACAGAGAGACAATCAGTATACACGTTAAGGTAAAGGTCAACCAGATAGCATACTATCATGTCGAGCAAGAAAGTCCTCTCTATATATGTCCCAGCATCTACTACAATATACATCCTATGTACAGTAATGGCCTCTAGGGCATACATATAACTAACAATCTCCTACTTGCACTAGGGCCATCTGTAGCAGTGGTTTGAAGTATCTCATACTCAACCATCCCATAAAAGTCTCTCTCTGGGAACAGGCCTTTGTGAGTGGATCCGCTGTGTTGTCCTCTGAGTCTACTCTCCAAACCTCGATCTCCCTGGAGATCAATCATCTCCATGATCAGGTGATGCTGCCTTAGAATATGTCTGGATCACTGATGGGACGGACGTTCCTTTGCATAAGCCACAACTCCATTGTCACACAATGGGAGGAACTAAGTTCATCTCATGAACCAATATACACCCAAACAGCCTCTTTGGTAGCATCTTAAGTAGCGATGTATCCAGCCTTTATCGTCTAGTATGTCACGGTATCTAGCTTGGAACTCTTCCAACATACCGTCCCTTTACTGAGGGTAAATACAATGCCTGTGACTGACATTCAGTCGTCTTTATCACCCTGGAACACTTCCAGTGATTCTCCCCAGGATCTGTTGATACCGTCTCACTACAATTAGTGAGTATCCTAACATCCATTTAGATCTATCTCATAGATCCAAAATCCAGGATTTAGTAGGTATCACTTTAACCCTATGTGGAGAATCATAGTGATAAGCGGAGATTGATCGAGCGTAGCATAGGAAACTCCTTCCCTATCAAAAGTATGTCATCCACGTACTCTACGAGGATCACCACCATACTCTCTACTACCTTTTTGTTTATACAAGGTTCATCTACCATTTTGATGATGTCAAACTCTTTGACTTATTCATCAAAACAGACGTTCCAACTCCGCGATGCCTGCTTTATCTTATAAAGCATCTTGCTCACGTTTCCGCTGCTCCCACTGTCTACGAAGCCCTCTGGCTGTGTACTTACAGACGCACTCTTCTAAATCATCATTTAGAAAAGCAGTCAAGACACCCAACCACCAGATATCGTAGTCATGGTATGTAGCCGTGGTAAGTAGGATCTGGATGGACTTAAGCATAGATCCTTGAAAAGGTTTCATCATGATCCACGCCTGGTCAATGAAGAAAACCTTTAACAAGTCTAGCTTTGAAAGTCTCAACTTTTCCATCTACACCAAGTAATCTTCTCAAGATATACTTGCTCCTGATGGGGATTTAACCCTTCAGATATAGCAACTAATGTCCATACTTTGTTGGTGTATAAGGATTCCATCTCAGATCGCTAAACATCCAGCCATTCTTACAGAGTCTCACTCCTGATGGCCAGCTCGAAACTAGTTGGGTCATCATCTCATGATGCAATCCTCGCTCCTACTGTCATAGAGAAACCGAAGTATCTCTCAGGTGGGTGAGTAACCCTACTAGATCGGCGGAGAGGCTGAGGTTCGTTGGTGTCTACTGAATCCCTTGGTTCTATCAAATCATCATCTGCAGTTTGTATAGCTGGAACACTTCCAGTTGTACATAACAGACCTTGCCTCGAGCTTGTCCGGATTTTGCTTTCAGATGTCGGGACCCGGTTCTTGCTCACGGAGCAAAGTGCCACACGGAACAAAGTGCCACGCCAAGTGTCATGTTAAGTGGGCGGGGGCCACCTCTTGAATCCGTGGGGGCCACCTCTTGAGTCCGTGGGACCCACTGTAGAACAATGGGGAATCTTCGGAATACATTCCGAAAGGGGACAGATCTGTATTATAAATGGAATGATACCACTCTTCAATACAGAGGCGCCTTTTAAGTGAACCGGAACTACAGGAGTTTGAGAACTCCGTAGTTAAGCGTGCTCGGGTCAGGGAAGTCCTGGGATGGGTGACCTCCTGGGAAGTGGCCTATGGTCGGGTCCGGTTCGCTCCGAAGGACAAAACCGTGCGGCTTCGGCCAGAGCGGACAATAGTCTCTGTATTGGTGGTGGGGCGAGACAGAATGGTATCAGAGATGGTTCCTCAAAAGTAGGTCTGTGGTTCGAGGACGAACCATTGTTCAAAGGTAGGGAGAATGTCGGGACCCGGTTCTTGCTCACGGAGCAAAGTGCCACACGGAACAAAGTGCCACGCCAAGTGTCATGTTAAGTGGGCGGGGGCCACCTCTTGAATCCGTGGGGGCCACCTCTTGAGTCCGTGGGACCCACTGTAGAACAATGGGGAATCTTCGGAATACATTCCGAAAGGGGACAGATCTGTATTATAAATGGAATGATACCACTCTTCAATACAGAGGCGCCTTTTAAGTGAACCGGAACTACAGGAGTTTGAGAACTCCGTAGTTAAGCGTGCTCGGGTCAGGGAAGTCCTGGGATGGGTGACCTCCTGGGAAGTGGCCTATGGTCGGGTCCGGTTCGCTCCGAAGGACAAAACCGTGCGGCTTCGGCCAGAGCGGACAATAGTCTCTGTATTGGTGGTGGGGCGTGACATCAGACATAGGCCGGACAACTCCAAATCTTAACTAACTTAAGACATGGGTTCTTCCCATTCCATATCACATATGAAGCGGTAGGCAACTGATTTGATTCGAACCCTATTCAATAGGTATGCAGCTTCTCAAGTGCATAACACCCAAAAGGAAAAAGGTAACTCAGTATTACTCATCATAGAGCACACCTTATCACATAGGGTGTGATTGCTCCGCCCCGATATACCATCGTGCTATGGTGTATACGGAGGAGTAATGCCGAGAGAGAATCTCATTCTCCTTTAGAATATTCCAGGATTTTCGTGCTCAAGTATTCTCCTCCTTGATCTTATCTAAGGACATAATACTTATACCCGTATTGGTTCTCTACTTCTAACTTATATTCTGTGAATATCTCAAAAGGTTCGGACTTGTGTTTCAACAGGAACATATGTCTGAATCTTGAGAGATCATCAGAGAACGTAATGAAGTATAAAGAACCAGTCTTGGCATGTGTAGACAGGGGACCTTTATACATCAACATGTATCATCCCAAGAGTTTATTAACTCTTTCTCTGTTTCCAGTAAATGGAGCTATGGTCATCTTATCTTTGTGACATGACTGGCGAGTTACACAAGATGTAAATTCAAACTGATTTAAATATGCATCTTTATGTAACTCTAGCTAGTCGGGTCACATTGATCTGACCTAGTCTACAATACCTCAAGAAGGATTCGTTCATTTCTGAACTCTTCCTCTTGTGTGTGTTCCGTATACTAAGAACTGTAGTTTGATTTAGAATTATAATGCTTTTAGATAACGTGCCTGAACCGATCAACTTTTGATATAGGAAATGTTCAAAACATTATCCAACTATACAAAATTTTATCATTTCTTTACTAATAAAGAGATAGATATGATTTTGTATATCAGGTTCGGTATCTAACAACATTCGTTCAGAATCAATGTATTGTAATACAGGGTGACAGTGACCGACAGACTTGGCTGCAACATTTGCCCCGTTTTCTGCCTCATGAAACTTATCACCCGTTCTCAGTTCTCTACCTTTCTGTAGCCCTATGTAACAGATTACATATCTGGGATCCTGATCTGGTATCACATACCCAGGACGTAAAGAATACTGAGAAACAGTTCTGTATAATGAACACACCCGAAGATGATGCATCAGCATGCACTCTCTTCGTTTGGGCGGCACGGGAATTCTGGTAATCCCCAATTTCCTGCTCTGTCTTATAACAATTATAAGTTGGAGCGGGACCAACGTTCCCCAGCTCAGTATAACAAGCGGGTTCGGTCAATAATCTGTATTATTATCTTGATTAAGGCGTGATATGGTCGCTACCTGAAGAGAGAGAGAAGAAAACACTCAGCGTGCGCTCTGTCAAGAATAGATTGGTTTTTATTTTATCTAATCAGGATGGCTCCCACTGCTTTTTATCAAATCTTCCTTCAAACCCTAAAAGGAAAGACTAGCCGGGATTAATTACACACTACAAGTTCGCCAATCTTTCAGCCAGGCCAGTGTCGGTACTTTGAGGGAGGTCCCCCGTGCTTTCGCACGAACCTAATTAATGTAAACCTCGTTTTCCCAGAGGCGTAACCTCGTTAACACCTTTCTAGACACCTACTTGATCGGCTAATTGTAATGCGTAAAACTCTCCCAGGAGTAACTCTTACTCGCAGCGGGTATCGGAATCCAACTATCTCATAGAAGGTATGCAATCTCATTGCAAATTTCAACACTTGAAATTCCCGATAATATTTTGCCCCTAACCTCCTATGACCTTGACAAAGGCCAACAAACCATAGGATGCTAGTCAAGTTCAACCCGTCATTTCCTGATTGAATTAAACCCACCCGCACGGCCCTTGACAAAGGCCAACAAGGTCGCACGACTACCCTAACTCAATCTGCATCATATGCATAAGCAGATAAGCACCAGTTAGCTACCGCACACTGCGCCTTGACAAAGGCCAACAAACGCAGCACGAATACTAACTACTACTTATCTGAAATGACGGAGGGCTACGACAGGTTTTTCTGAAAACCTATTGCGTAATGAACTTGATATCGTTGTAGGATCGAATGAATTTGAAATGGAGTGCTTTTGAGGCTTTTCTAGTTTTGCTAAAGGAGTCACTCCCGGTGAAGGGATCGTCGGTCCTTTCCTCGTCGAATGAGGTGCGGGATATATCATATATATCACTGTGCAAAGCAAAAACACTTAAAAGCAATCAAAAGACAAACCGAGTGTGTAGCATCTGCCAGTTATTGCTAAAGGAGTCACTCCCGGTGAAGGGATCTCGGTCCTTTCCTCATCGAATAAGGTGCAGGATATATCACATATACCGCTGTGCAAAGCAAGAACTGTAGCTACCTGTTTTATTTTGAAATTCGATTCTACAACATCTTAGGTTTCTTTTATTTCATTAATCACATTAATGAAGTCCCATCATTTATGTACCTAAACATCACAGATAGATATCACGTACACTTATGCCATCCGCATTCGCCTCGATGTCCCCTCGTGCACCGTTAGGTTAGGTAACTAACGGCAGAGCAGGGCAGGGCTAGCGCGGGTGTAAAACATAAGTAACGTCTATATAATATATCATATATACTATATACTATATCCATCACAGAAACATCACATGATCTCATCACAGATATCGCAGCAGAAGAATCATATGAAATATTGGATATACTAGGACGTCCGTGTTTTCAATACGAGCCAGTATAAAACACGGATTCCACGGTCGTGATGAATAGCCAAACCCACACCCCTAGACCCCTACGAGAGCGGCAAGCAACCCTACCGATTCTGGAGTTAGGAGACCCGGACTCGACTCCTCGAGTTGGTCTCCCACTGGACTCCAGAACCCGGTTACTTGTGCCCTCCTCCTTGGGTCTATCCTAGTGCGGAAAAGTAAATAATATACAACAGGTGACAACTCCCGCAACCTGGAAGCGCCCCAATAAAAGAATATTACATACAAGTTTTTACATGAATGAAAATGAAAAACACTCATCTCACATAAAAAACCCCGGCTATTCAAACACGACGATCCAATATAACATATCCAGCAACACATAACATCACATGTCATCAACGTAAGTAAATATGTGCATCCCAATTGTCGTTGACATATAGCAACGAAACCGGCGATATCACATATTACACTTACGGTCACAGAAAAGAAAGTGTAAAACTACAACAGTTGGAATCCGCAACCATCTCAGACATCGCATGCCTGACCAAATGAATTACTTAGACATCGCATGCCTAATAATTATAAACCCCGCATTTTAGTCTCATTATCGAAAACACTTTTCAATATCAAGTCGGGCAATTCAACAAGATTCCCGACATCCTGATCGAATGCTCGTCGCAAACTTCAGTAGGCGGCTGCACCCCCGATACCGTCGACGAAGTGCACCAAGGCAGAACACCGCTACCGCGAGCACCCGGAGGGATGCTTTCGGCGACGGGGTTCTCCTACAGTCACTTGGTCGGGGCAATGGCGTGAAGCTGTCTATTAAGTTTACCCGGCGAATATCCGCATACGCTACGTGATTGCGACGGACTTTTGATCACATCAAAATTCCGTAGCAATCGATCAAGTGAGACTAAACTGCTACGTTTATAACATTCATTTAGTTATCACATAACTACTTGTGAATTCCAATTATTGTATCCCATTCCAGATAAACAGAAAATGTTAAACTTTCCGATCGAACAATCGAACACCCAAGTTTTCCCGATTCAGATCAACACATGAAACAAGTCTAACAACATTCCGTTCGTGCCTCAGTACCAACGATCCAGCCGTAGAAGGGTCAAGCCAACGCCTCACATGTGGCACGCCGTACTGCCCCAAACCCGAAGGTTCAAAGGGCAGTTCAAGACGGTCACATAATCGAGTTAAGGTTTGTGTCTTCTAGAGGGACCATCGCGTTACTTGCACTACTTAGAACGTCGTTAAACTGCGGAAAAATCCAACACTTGGAAATTTCCCGACAGGGGAAAAGTTGGGTATTTATATCCGGTCGAACTTTTTAACATATCCTAAAATTTATCCGGAAAGCCACACAGACAAAATTTGATATCCCGATCGAAACATCGAATTCCCAAATCAACTCAGAAAATTTCAACTCTGGAAAAAATTATTAAAAATATCCAGGAAAACCAGCACAGAATATTGTGAATTACTGTACCAATTAGGATGCCTAATACGACAAAATGGCCGCGCTTGCGCCGCACGAGCCAAGCTCGTGCCGCGGAAGCGCGGCGCACTGTAGGAATTAGGAAGCCGAATTTTACAGAATTTCTTATAATTTCCTGCTGATATTTCTGAACATTTTTAATGTGGAAAAATCCCTGTTTTTAAAAATTGTACAGAGAGCAATTTCCCGGGTGAGGTTTCGGTTCGATCGGACTTCAATTTCCGTCTGGACTTCGCCTAAGGCTCTAGCTAGGCTCTGATACCACTGCAGGGTTCCTAGGCACTCTAGTGAGGTCTCCAAAGCCATCAACCATGGCAATTTCAAATATTATGGTGCCTACAAACCCTAAACAACGGATCGTATACTAGAAGTCTAGGCGAACAAGAACTAGTTAACAGTTAACTAATGAGAATACGGAAATACAACCTTTGTAGATCCGGTCCTCCACCTCCACGGCTCCGCAACGAGGTCGTCTCCGCTGTCCAAATCAAATCCGGGCTCTAGAGTCGGCTTCGTCGGAGAATGGGCAAGCTAGGTCGTCGATGTCCATGTCGAAGATGATCTACGTCGAAGCATCGATGAATCAAGCTCCACCTTCAACAAGTCATGAAACTTGTGAAGGAAACACACTCTACTACTTGGCAAGAGGTAGAGGATGAAGAAATAGGAAGTGGGTAGACTTTAGAATTGGATTTCTCACTCATATGCATCAATCACCATTGATGGACTTCAAGCTTCTTCACTTGAAGCATGAAGAAGAAGAAGAAAGATATTATGATAAGTTAAAAGAAAAATGAAAAGAAAAATAATTCTTATCATAATTCTAACTATAGTAAAGTGTAGAGAGTTAACCAAGGTTAGTTGTATGGTTAGGGTTAAGAATGAGATAAGAATGGTGGACTTAGGTCAAAGCTTCATGAAGTTTCAACTAAACAACAAAAGAAGCCACCATTCTTTTCTCATTTTCTTTTATTCATTTATCAAAAAGAATAAATGAATAATTAAGAAAATAAAACCCTAAACATAAACACAACCATGGTTCAAACTTTACACTTAACCAAAGTGGTATGCATCATCAAACATGATACAATCAAGTGCACAAAAACATATCGCATATGCAATGCGCACGAACCAAGTGAGAAAATCCGTCTAAAGTGAACCGATACTAGTTAATGCAAAGTAATATATCAAATATATATAATTATACATTAAATCATTAAATCAACACTTGATTCAATGATCCGGTCATGCGCACATAACCGACTGGTATCTAATATATCGGCTTATCGAATCAACGCTTGAATCGATAACTAGGTTATATCGCATACAACCATTCGATATATTTATCGCAAGAATAGAATACGGTATCACATACACGCATTATTCTCGGTCCCGCACATATCTCATATGCGCTCCTATTTCGTTTTGCTTGAGCCAGGAAACCTCTGTGTAGGACTCTAAAGACTCGGCAATACGCCGGCAGCAGGCGATGATCATATCAAACACCCACAAGCCGCAAGCGGTCTGCTAAACGTAACGGCCACCCGGGTATTGAGCGATCTGAAGATCGACGAGCAAGCCCGCTCACACTCCAGTGAATCCGACAAGTAACACTACCGTACAGTCCGGTCTGATCGTCTGATATGTCGCATATCTCGCCTAGGGGTGGTATACGTCAGACCCCAATAGCTCAATAAGTCGTGTCGATATGAGGTCTATAACTGTTCGAGAAACTACTGGTAACACTTACCAGTAAATCTCAGCAACCCTGGCCAGGGATTTCCTGTTATAGCCAATCGAACACAGCGCAACATCAACCCCCTATACCGGGAGAGACGAATCCCCTCCTATCGCTCATTGCCTCCATGTGACTCGGGACTGTACCCAAAAACCACCGTTTTGCACGCCCTCTTGGACGTGGTAAGATGGAAATCAAAGCACAGTGGGAACCACACAAGACTCTATGACGATCTCGGGTCAACAGACTACTCTGTACCAGTGTCACCAGAGAACTGCCATCTGACGTGAGGTATAATACCATCTGGGAGTTCTCGGCGAGTCCGTCCAGTGTACCCAGTCTCTACTGAGCACCCGTATATCATCTCTGATGTCAAACACCGATGGATATGGGATCATCCATCGCCCATCTATATGGGTCGAGAAGGTACACGCTAGTCTACTCTGGTATATCGATGCCCCGTCTCGATACACCCACGACTAGGGACTTTGAAGGATGTACTTATGGACTACCATGTCCCCACTAGTATGATCCGCATCATAGTCCAGGTAGTCAAGTACAAATCCTAAGGGCTTTACCAACATGTAACAGAGAGACAATCAGTATACACGTTAAGGTAAAGGTCAACCAGATAGCATACTATCATGTCGAGCAAGAAAGTCCTCTCTATATATGTCCCAGCATCCACTACAATATACATCCTATGTACAGTAATGGCCTCTAGGGCATACATATAACTAACATGATCATAGTCAGAAGTGGTTCGAGAGTTCGATGATGTGTTTCCTGACGATATATCAGGTTTGCCTCCTAATCAAGCTCTTGAATTCAGCATTGATTTAGTAACAAGAGCACAATCGGTGATCAAAGTGTAGGGTTACTAGGCACTGTCACAAGGTTCTACAAGGCATCAACCATACCCGATTTAAAAATTAGACGTACCGAACAACCCAAAGCAAGGATCTTTGCTAGATAATTAGGGCTAAATATGCAAGTAAACATCTTTACTACTAAGAGAGAGGGATTACAATCATTGTAGTCCGCTCCTTCGCTTCATAAGCTCCGAGTAGTAGTCCCTTCGCCGCGATCCATGATCTCCCGGACTCAAGAGAAGCTCCACAACCCGAATGATCCATACTTGCTTGAAGTCTTCCTTTTCTAAGATGATCTACCTTGAAATTTCTTTAACTCAAGCTCTCACTAACTAATCAAGTATTAATGAAGTGAACACCCTAATTTAATTGGCTAGATTAGATGAGGATGGTGAAGTAGGATTTATGCTCTTTTTTATTATCAATTTCTCACACTAATACATCACAAAAGAAAAACCTAGAAAGCTTTTCAAGAGCTCAAGGAAGAAGAAGAAGAATGATTCATTTTGTGATGAATAATGAATTGTTCTTATCATTACAATTGCAACCATGGTTAAGTCAAGAAAGACTTAACCATTGTAGAGATTTAACTAGGGTTAAAGGGTGTGGGTTGGGTTAGGAAAATATCTCCAAAATATCAACACATAATATATTTGCTCAAAACAAAAGAAAAGCTTCTAGAAGCTTCTAGAAAAGATTAACCCAAATCAAACCCTAACCATGTCTAATCTCTACTAATCATGTTGCATTTGTAATCATAACTTGTTACACTATTATATATCACATATATAATATATTTTTGTAACAAAAGAAAATAATACAATTAATATATATCGCATATATATCAATGTATTATCCGGTGAGAAAATGAATCAATAAAGCGAGCCAATATTAGATAATGTAATGTAATATATCACATATATATTTATACATTAAATTATCGAATCAACACTTGATCCGACAATCCGGTTATATCGCATATAACCGACTAATATATCATGTACCGATACATCGAATCAACACTTGATCCGATGACCCGGCTGATATCAAATATCGTGAGAATAGAATACGGTATCTCATATCGTATTATTCTCGCTCCCGCACATATCACATATGTGCTCCTACTCCATTTTGCCTGAGTCAAGAAACCTCTGTGTAGGACTCTAAAGAATCGTCAATACGCCGGCAGTAGGTGATGATCATATCAAACACCCACAAGCTACAAGCGATAAGCAAAACGTAACAGCCACCTAGGTATTGAACGATCAGAAGATCAACAAGCAAGCATGTACATTCTCCTGTGAATCCAATCAGTAACACTACCGTACAGTCTGGTCTCTTCGTCTGATATGTTGCATATCTAGTCTAGGGGTGGTATACGTCAGACCCCAGTAACCGATAAGTCGTGTCGATGTGAGGCTCATAACTGGTCGAGAACCTACTGATAACACTTACCAGTAGTACTCAATATCCGCCCTGGTCAGGGACTTCCAGTTATAGCCAATCGAACACAGCACAACATCAACTCCCTATACCGGGAGAGACGAATCCCCTCCTATCGATCATTGCCTCCATGTGACTCGAGACTGTACCCAAAACCCACCGTTTTGTACGCCCTCTTGGAGGTGGTAAGGTGGAAATCAAAGCACAGTGGGAATCACACAAGACTCTATGACGATCTCGGGTCTACAGACTAATCTGTACCAGTGTCACCAGAGAACTGCCATCTGACGTGAGGTATAATACCATCTGGGAGTTCTCGGCGAGTCCGTACAGTGTACCCAGTCTCCACTGAGCACCCGTACACCATCATTGATGTCAAACCCCGATGGATATAGTATCATCCATTGCCCATCATATGGGTCAAGATGCGTATACGCTAGTCTACTCTGATGTATTGATGCCCTATCTCGACACACCCTCGACTAGGAACAGTTATAGGATGTACTCATTGACTACCCTGGCCCCACTAGTATGATCTCGTCATAGTCCGAGTAGTCGAGTACATATCTTAAGGGCTTTATCAACAAGTGAGAACAAGACAGTAAACTAATACAAGTCAACATGTTAAGATAAAGTGAAACCAAATAGCATACTATCATGACGAGCAAGAAAGTCCTCTCTATATATATTCAAGCATCCACTATAATATGTAAGTCCATGCAATCTCTCCCGGTACTTTCGGGCATGCGGAATTTGGTGAAAAACAATTTTCTAGAGGTGGTAACATGGACTCAAAACCGGATCTTTGTTAAACATCTAACTAACAACCTAACTAGGAGTTGTTAACTACTCGGTTAGGGGGTTATACCTTTCTTTCTTGAATTCCTTCGTCTTCAAGCCTCGATGGTTGTCCGAATCGACTTCGCCCCGTCGTCTCCTTGCGCCGAAGATAGATCCACCTGAAAGCTTCTACCTCTGGCTCCTTCTTCGAACTTTGAAGAAACTAGTTCACTCGGTTTCCTAAACCTTGTGAACTAGAGTAAGTAGAGAAGAGTTTTGTTGGGATTTTGTCTATGGTTCTTGGTTCTCAACTCATGAGACAAGTGAACCATAGACTCAAGAGAGGGAGAGCAAGAGGAGGAAGATGAGAGCTCAAGAACAAGAGAGAGAATGAGAATGATAGAATGAGAGAAGACTTTTCTCCTTTGGCTCTCATAATCCATAACCATCATAACACATCATAGCGATCAAGTATTATGTGATGGTTTAAGCAACAATAGCCATATCATTTCATGCACTCATTTTGCACAAGAGAGCAAGCAAGCAAAAGTCTTTGCCATGAAATGATAGCTATTGTTATCATGATAGTCAACTAGTCAAGCCTAGTCAACCGGTCAACAAAGTCAACAAGTCAACAAAGTCAACAAGTCAACAAGTCAACAAAGTCAACCCCTCAACAACCATGTCACCATAATACTTAATTAATATAATTGTTAATCATATATCATATTCTTATTAGGGTTGAGCAAAAAGTCAATAGTCAACGGTCAACGGTCAACAACCCTAATGAGAATCCTCTGCCTCTGTCTCTCCGTCAACTGTGCATACACACCCGCATCCGCGTTCCGAGGAACACGAATGCATACTGGATAAAACCAATCCCAAAAGGTACACTAGGATCTGGCTTAAACCAAACCCCGCTAGTGTGAACTGTCCGGACACTATACGTGCACAAGTGCACGGATGTGACCGAACCCTGTCGCAAAACCATGCGACCTGTCGCAAAACCATGCGACCTCTACTCTTTTGCCTAAAGGCGAATAGCTTTCTGTGTGGGACTCTAAAGACTCGACACTACGCTGGTAGTGGGTTTAACCACAGACCGCAAGCGGCACTAGCTGTGCGTAACGGTCCCCAGGTAGATGCCGACAAGAAGACTGACGAGGGGAAACCCATCTGAACTCCAACTGAGCCTGAATGTGACAATCTCCGTACAGTCCGGTCTGTTCGTCTGATACATCGCATGGTGGGCCTAGGGGGCGGTAAACGTCAGTCCCCTAATAGCGGTACAAGTCGTGTCGGAGTGAAGCCCAATACACCCTGAGATAACACTGGAAGCCTACCAGTATATCCCGCTTGCCCTGGCCAGGGACTACTCATGTAATGGCTCTCCTAGACACAGCGCGATGTCAACCCCCAATACCGGGATAAACGAATCCTGTCTAACCGTCACTGCCTCCAAGTGCTTCGGGACTGCACCCAACTACTACCTGTTTGCACGACTCCTTTGAGCCGTGGTAGGGTAGTAATCAAAGTACAGTGGAAACACACTCGAGGCGAAGTGACAGTGTCAAGTCAGCGGACTAAGCTGTACTCATGTCACCTGGGAACTGATAACTGACGATAGGTATAATACCAACCGGTCAGTTCCCAACGAGTCCTGTCCAGTGTACTCATAACCCAACGAGCACCCGCATACTATCTCCAGTACGACGTACTGATGGCTGTGGGACAGACCATCTCCCACTCTGGGATGAGAAGCGCATGCGCTAGTCTACTCCGGAGTATCGATGCCATGTCTCGATAGTCCTGCGACTAGGGACCTGCATAAGGATGTGCTTATAGATTACCCAGCCCCACTAGTGTGACTGCCATCACAACGCTGGTAATCAAGCAAAGATCCTAAGGGCTCCACTAATGCGTATAGGTGATATAATGAAATAAACACATGTACACATTGAAGTAGAAATAAACCAAGTAGCATACTACTATTTTGAGCAAGATTGTATATAGAAGGTGAATATCCCAAGCTTCCATTAAGTAATATACAAACTAGTATGATACAGTAATGGCCTCTAGGGCATATACACTAACAATCTCCCACATGCACTAAGGCCATGTACTGGCGTATCGAAGACCTATCATCTCGATCAGCGGCTCGAACTGAGTCTGGGGCAAGGCCTTGGTGAATGGATCTGCAGTGTTATCTACTGAAGCGACTCTCCGAACCTCGATCTCCTGGCGATCCACGATCTCCCTGATCAGGTGATACCGCCTCAAGATGTGTCTGGATCTCTGATGGGACCTGGGTTCCTTCGCTAAAGCTATAGCCCCGTTGTTGTCGCAATACAGAGGTATTGGATCAACAATGGACGGAACCACCTGAAGCTCTTTCAAGAACTTCCTCATCCAGACAGCTTCTTTTGCGGCATCAGATGCAGCGATGTATTCCGCTTCCATCGTCGAGTCTGCAACGGTTTCCTGTTTGGAACTCTTCCAACACACCGCCCCTCCATTGAGGGTAAAGACAAAACCCGACATGGACTTGGAATCATCCTTGTCACTCTGGAAGCTGGAGTCAGCAAAGGCCTCGATCTGGTGGTCTTTTCCGCCATACACCAAGAACATCTCCTTAGTCCTTCTCAGGTACTTGAGAATGTTCTTTACTGCTATCCAGCGTTTCTCCCCAGGGTTTGACAGATACCGGCTTACCACACTCAGTGCATAAGCTACATCCGGTCTGGTACACAACATCGCATACATTATAGAGCCTACCGCAGAAGCGTAGGGTATAATAGACATGCGATCCCTCTCCAAATCAGTCTTGGGAGACATCTCTTTAGAGAGGGTGATCCCATGACAAGCCGGTAGGTTAACGCGCTTGGAATCTTCCATACTAAATCTCTTCAGTATGGTGTCGATATACCTGGACTGTGGAAGTCCTAATATCCTCTTGGATCTATCACGATGGATCCGGATCCCCAGGATGTATGAAGCATCACCCAGGTCTTTCATGGAGAACCTGTGCGACAAGAACCCCTTGACAGATTGTAGCATAGGAATGTCATTTCCTATTAAGAGAATGTCATCCACGTATAAAACGAGGAATACTACAGTTCTCGCTACAAATCTACTATAGATGCATGGTTCATCTGGATTTTTGATAAAGCTAAATTCCTTGACCGTCTCATCAAAACAGATGTTCCAACTCCGCGATGCCTGCTTTAGTCCATAGATGGACTTAAGCAACTTGCACACCTTTCCGCGGCTCCCACTCTGAATGAAACCCTCTGGCTGGTCTATATAGACACACTCCTCTAAATTTCCATTTAGAAAAGCTGTCTTTACGTCCATCTGCCAAATCTCATAATCGTGGAAGGCAGCAATGGCAAGAAGGATCCGAATGGATTTCAGCATAGCCACTGGAGAAAAGGTTTCGTCATAGTCCAAACCAGGTCTTTGACGAAAACACTTTGCCACAAGTCTAGCTTTATAGGTCTCAACCTGTCCATCTACACCAATCTTCCTTTTGAAGATCCACTTGCATCCTACGGGTTTTACCCCGTCTGGAGCAATGTCCAACGTCCATACTTTGTTGGTGTACATGGACTCCATTTCGGTCCGCATTACATCCAGCCATTTTACTGAGTCAACGCTCTGAACGGCCTGCTGGAAGCTAGTAGGCTCATCATTATCTATGATGCAATCCTCTCTATCCCCGTCTATGAGAAAACCGTAGTATCTCTCGGGCGGATGAGACTGCCTACTACTCCTATGGAGCGGCGTAGGAATGTTCTGTTCTTTTGAACCCTCTGGTTCCACTAAGCTTTCAGTAATAGCTCGTGGTTCTGGAATTTCTTCCAGTTCTACTGCGCTCCCACTAATTTCCTTTTCTAAGAACTGGTGTTCTAGAAAGTGGGCATGACGAGAAACAATAACTTTTTGTTCCTCTTCGCAGTAGAAGAAATATCCCTTGGAGTTCTTTGGATATCCCACAAACTTGCACTGTACTGAGCGTGTATCGAGCTTGTCCGCATGCTGCTTTTTGACAAAAGCTGGACTTCCCCATGTCTTAATGTGATTAAGATGGGGCCTCTTCCCACACCACATCTCATATGGTGTGGTAGGCACAGTCTTAGTGGGAACTCGGTTCAAAAGGTACGCAGCTGATTCTAGCGCATACCCCCAGAATGATCGCGGTAACTCAGCGTTACTCATCATGGACCGTACCATATCCAATAGGGTGCGGTTCCGTCTCTCCGATACACCGTTATGTTGCGGAGTGTATGGAGGAGTAAGCTGAGAGAGAATTCCATTCTCTTTTAAATAGTCCAGGAACTCGGCACTTAAGTATTCACCACCTCGATCCGATCTTTGGATCTTGATACTTTTGCCGGTTTGTTTTTCTACTTCATTCTTATATTCCTGGAATTTTCCAAAGGCTTCGGACTTATGTTTCATTAAGAAGACATAACCGTACCTTGAAAAGTCATCCGTAAAAGTAATGAAGTAAGAAAAACTGCTTCGCGCATGTGTTGACATTGGACCGCACACGTCGCTGTGTACGAGTCCCAAGAGCTCGCTCGCTCTTACTCCGTGTCCAGTGAACGGAGACTTTGTCATCTTTCCTTTGAGACAGGATTGATAAGTGGCATACGATTGATATTCGAACGGATTCAAATATCCTTCTGTATGTAACTTTGTCAACCTTTTCTCATTGATGTGACCCAGTCTACAATGCCATAAGAAAGTCTGATTTATTTCTGGAGACTTTCTTTTGTGTGTATTCTGGACATTGAAAATCTGTGGTTGGTTTAATACGTATATACCATTGCTCAATGTACCTGACCCAATCAGAACTTGATTAAGGTGAATGTTTATAACATTGCTTACAAACGCAAATTCATAACCTTCTTTAGAAACCAAAGATACAGAAATGATATTACAAGTTGCGTTGGGTACAAAAAAGCAATTACGCAAAACCAAAACATGTCCATCTGACATTCCTAGGTGATAGTCCCCCACGGCTTTAGCATCCATGCTAGCTCCGTTCGCAACTCTGAGGGTCATGTCACCTACTTTCAAAACACTACGGTTTCTCAACGCCTGCAAAGAATTACAGATATGAGATCCTGATCCGGTATCCAATACCCAGGAAGTGGAGTTTATTGAAAGACAGTTTTCAATAACATACACACGTGAAGCTGGAGCTGCAACCTGCTTCAATTCCTGTGTTCTGGCCTTCCAGGCCCTGCAATCATTCTTCCAGTGTCCTTTCTTATGACAATAGAAGCATTCTTCCTTATCCACAAGCTTCCCCGCTTTCTTTGTTGCTTTAGCTTTTCCCTTCGTATCCACTTTACTAACACCGCCTCTTGGTTTGGCGGGGGCTTTCTTCTTCTTTCCCTTGGCTTTCTCCTTGGACCTAGAAGAAGAAGATCCTCCTACAAACAAAGTGGATGTTTCCCTACCTTTCTGTAGGGTGCCCTCTGCGCTCCTCAGCATGTTGAGGAGTTCTGAAAGTTCAACTTCCTTTTCTTGTAAGTTGAAGTTCAGTATGAACTGGGCATAAGTGGAAGGAAGGGACTGGAGAATCAAGTCCGTATAGAACTCATTCTCCAACGTGGTCCCAAGGTCCGCGAGCTCCTCAATGTAGCCAATCATCTTAAGCACGTGTTCCGCTACCGATGATCCGACGGCCAATCTTGCCGAAAATAACTTCTTCGACACTTCGTATCTTGCAATACGAGATTGCTCTCCATACAGTTCTTTTGTATGAAGAAATATGGATTCCACGTCCATATTCCCGTGCCTCCTCTGTGTTCATTGTTCATAGAGGCAAGCACGAGGCACTTGGCCTTCGCGCAGTCTAATTCCCAGGTCTTACGGATTTTCTTATCCGCGACGCTGGTTTTGGGACCTGGGACAGGGGGAGCTTTGGTGGTAAGAAGATACCCCAGCTTGTCGTAAGTGATTGCCATCTTGACATTCCTGAGCCAATCTTTGTAGTTTGGCACTGTCAGTATGTTTTTATCTAGAAGTAACTTAAGTCCAGTCATGTCGATTAGTCGCTGCAATTAGGAGAGAGAGAAGAAACACTCAGCATGATGCTCTTGCAAATTTAGAGTGGTTTTTAGTTTGTCTAAACAGGATGGCTCCCACTATTTCTCGAATCCCTCCTCAAACCATAAAGGAAGAATTAGTCGGGATCAATCCCACCGCACAATACTTGCTTAACCGTTCAGCCAGGACAGTGTCGGTACTTCGAGGGAGGTTTTCCAACGCTTTCGCGAAGTTCCTTAATTCAAGAACCTCTTTTCCCTGGGGGCATAGCCCCGCTAACACCTTTCTAGGCACCTACTAGGTTTATAGCATTGATCGTTTAGTGAGAAATTTCCCGAGGAGTAGCATATACTCACAGTAGGATCGGGATCCAAATATCATCGCGTGACGAAACTGAAGGAATCCTACCATAATCATCACACTCCAAGTGGTATGCAAATCTAGCAAGTTTCAGTACTTATGAAACTCCCGATGTGGATTTTTGCCCCATGCTCTTATGACCTTGACTTTGGCCAAAATATCATAAGTCACATGTCAAGTTCTACCCGTCATTATCCAGGTTAATTTGGATCCATTCGCACCTACCCATGACTTTGGCCAAAATGGCAGTACGACTGTCCCAAACCAACGCATCTATCTATGCTACACATGAACACCCAATAGCTACCAATCACTATGCCTTGACTTTGGCCAACATACATAGCTTGAATACTATTGACTATTCATGTGAAACGACGGAGGGCTACGAATGGTTTTGGCAAAACCGTGAACGTAGTGAACTTAATATAGTCGATGGAACGAGATAGCTTTTAAAAGGAGTGGCCCAAGCTCCGCATTTAAAAGTTAGTTTTGAAAAGAACCGAGTGGTTTTTCGAAAGTGTTCCAATGACTTTAACATGGTTTATTTTCTTGCATTAGTTCTTTTAATGCGTGATATTCTTGCATTAGTTCTTTTAATGCGTCCCATCATTTAATCCTACCATTGCAGAAAACAACCAAAATATGACGTACGCTTATGTCATTCGTATTCGCCACGGGGCCCCATCATTACCCGTTAGGTTACTTAACTAACGACAGAGCGGGGGCTGGGCTAGCGCGGCTGTAAAACATAAGCAACGCCTAAATAATATCATATATAGATATATTGCAATGATAGCCATTTCAGATCACAGATGAATACATTGGATATACTAGGAATTCGCAATTCGTACGAGCCTGTAACGAAAAGCAGATTACACGGTCACGGTGAATAGCCAATACCCCACCCAAGACCCCTACGGGGGCGGCAAACTACCCACCAAGTACCCGAAGCGAAGCAACCTCCCTCAACTCTGTGAGTAGGCCACTCGGCACTTCGGCATACCCGGTAGTTTGTGCACCCCCTCCATGGGTCTATCCTAGGAGCAAAAACAGTAAAAAGAAATTATACAATGACGGCTACAACCCCGACCCGGTTGTACGGCCATACAAATAATTATTACATCAATTTACAAATTTACATGAATTGAAAGAAAAGAAAACTCTCGTCTCACAACCCCCGGCTATTCACCCGCGACAATCCAATGAATTCATATACACATTCCAATAACATTACAGATCACAAATTTGTATAACCCCCACTAGTCGACATATAGCGATTAGCAGACGTTCAATACAAATATCATATCACAGTAAAACCCGTCAGCTTAAGTCTTTTAGAAGTTCGATCAAAAATACGGATTTTCAGGCCCCAAACACAAAATTTTCGTTCTGGAAAATCTGGGCAAAAAATGCATATTCCAAAAATCCCAAAATACCCCACTGAACAAACTGCAACCAAAATTTCCCACTACTGAGTCAACTCGGCCGCGGAACCGCGGCGGGAGCACGCTCCCGCCGCGTTTCCGCGGCGCTTTGATCGGTTCAGTGGACGAAATTTTGTCAGTTTGTTATAAAAACCCTGAGCCGAATTTTAAAGTATTATTTATCATTTTTGGAACAGAGGAAAAATTCGACAGCAAGCATGATATCGGGGTTCATTTCGGGACTTTTTCTTTGATCGATCTTCTAGCTGTAAGTCCACGGTAGCGCCCCGGCCGTCTACAGACGCCAAATGCGGAACAAAAAACTTTCAACTGGCGCTATCGTATACTATAACCCAGATCTGCCATTATTGCTAAACTAACAAATAGTAAAGAGTGTAGAAAGGTTATACCGAACGATCCGAGTCCTTCGTTCTTTAACCATCATCCCACGCTCCGTTGCGGCTGCTCCGATTTCGTCGATCTCCGATCTCCTCGTCCAAGTGGCACCACGTCAACGATTCTTTAAACGGGCTCCCACCTCTGACTCGAGGCAACTCGGTCGTCAAGTTTGCTAAAAGAGACGACCAAGAATGATGTAGAGAATGAGTAGAAGACTTTGTCTCGTTCCGTCCAAAGCTATGGACGAACGGTTAATGAAGTTGCCGTGGGAATCGGGTGATGGAATGAAATGAGCTGTGAAATTCCATACACCGAAAACTCTATCATAATCTTTTTACCAGATGAAAAATCAAGTGAGAGAGAGAGAGGAGGGGGCCGGCCATATATAGGGATGGGGGGGTGAGTGTAGGAGAGAGGAGAGTGACCACAAGAGTGTGAACACAAATAAATATCTAGTGTGAACACAAATAAATATCTAGTGTGAACACACAGTGTGAACACAAAGAAAGCAACCAATGAAACAATAACACCTCACCGCTTCTAGAACCTTCTAGAAGCATCCACACTCATCCAAAGAAAAGATAAATCCGTCATTAACCGAATGTTAAAAGACGGCTGATAGAAAACTGAAAACTGGCAACTTCCAAAAGTGATCCTGAAACGACTTTCAGGATAACCCCGTAACTGTATAAATATACCCGCATTTGTATTACAACTGAATACAAATGCAACTGAGACAAAGATATTATATCTACTCAATATAATACTTGGATCCGGCTTAAACCAAAGCCGACCAGTATCATCTGCCCGAAAACTGACACGTGTGTAAACGCACGTGCATTTTCCGAACCCTGCCATAAAACCATACGGCCTCTACAACGTTTCGCCCGAACTTGGGAAACTGTCTGTGGGGGACTCTAATGACTCATCAGTACCCTGGCAGTGGGTTTAACCATAAACCGTCAGCGGCACTAGCTATGCGTAACGGCTGCCCATGGACTGACCTCAAGGGAGGCCGATGAGCGAACTCATCCGGAAACCCTACTGAGCCTAACAGTGACTATGTATATATAGTCCGGTCCGTTCGCCTATGAGTATCGCATATCTGCCTAGGGGGCTAGTAACGTCAGACCCCCAATAGCAGTATAAGTCGTGTCGGAGTGTAGCCTAATAACACCCTGAGATACTACTGGAGTACCTACCAGTAAATCTCCTGCCACGGCCGTGGGCTATGTGTAATGGCTCTCCTAGACACAGCATGATCTCGCCCCCAATACCGGGAGAGACGAATCCCCTGCCGATCCGCTCACGTGCCTCCGTATGGCTCGGGACTGTACCCAAAAACTACCTGTTTGCACGACTCCTTTGAGCCGTGGTAGGGTAGAAATCAAAGCACAGTGGGAACTCACACGAGACAAATGATGACCTCAGGTCGATGAACTAACCTGTACACATGTCACCAGGGAACTGCTATCTGACAATATGTATAATACCAACTAGCAGGTTCCCGGCGAGTCCTGTCCGGCGTACTCATAACCCAATGAGCACCTGTATACATCTTAGGTGATCCAACTGACACCAGTGGCTTGTGAGACCGGCCACCGCCTCTCGTCGGGGTCTCGACTGTATACACTAGTCTACTCCGGAGTATCGATGCCCTGTCTCGAAACTCCCACGACTAGGGACCACAATTAAGGATATGCATATAAACTACCCAACTCTCACGTATATGATCGCCATCATACTGTTGGTAGTAAAGCAAGATCCTAAGGGCTCTATCAAAGTGTAACATGTAATCAGTCACCTGAATATGTACACGACTGATAAAGGCAAACCAGATAGCATACTATCATCTCGAGTAAGACTGTCCTACCAGTATAGGTCCTCCGCAATCATTGCAATCACGTACCTGCGATCCAATAATTGACTATGAGGGCACTATCACCAACAATCTCCCACTTGCACTCAAGGCTAATTATTGCGATGTCGACTACTCACAGCCCGTGTGAAACCGAACATCCAACTCCTCTACTAATCAGTTTCACAAAGCTCGTTTGTAAAACTATTGTGTTCGAGAAATAGCCTCAGTGAGTGGATCCGCCTAGAAGTTTCTTTCTATATCTCTCTAAATCTCAAGTTCGCGGAGAAAACTATCTCCCGAATCGAGTAATACCTGTCTTAGAATATGTCTGGATATCTGATGGGACCTAGTTCATAAATGAACTCCAAATCCAAACTTCTTAGTTTGTATCGATCACTGAACCTAATCAGTATCCGGCACCATGCCACCCACAGTATCCTCTTGGACCACCTGTCCATAATACTGTCCCTCATCAGAGGGAAAACTAAAACTCTGACAATCACTCTGTCATCCACGTCACCTTTGAAGCCTGGAATGATAATCGTCTCCCGAAGGAGGCTGCCGTCATCAAATCCGTAGAACATCCACTTATGTTCTATAACTGCTTCCTTATGTCTCTCCAGGATTGGATTAATACAAACTTATCGCATCTAGTGCAAAAACAACATCTGGTGTGGTACTTGACACCTCACGATTGACTCAATTGCCTAAGCAAGTGATCTGCCAATCATGCACAGTCCTCTCCCCTTTAGTCTATACGACACCTTTAGAGAGGGTGACTCCATCACCTGCAGGTACACCACCATGCTAGGAGTCAACTATTCTAAAAACCATTAGAATATCTGTCAAAGTACCCACATTAGGAAACTACCCAAATCTAGATCTAAAACCATAGATCCAGAAACCAGAATGTCAAATATTATATCCATATCCTATCTGGAGAAACAACTGTGTGACGACCACAGTACAACCGATCGTAGTATAGGAATTTTACTTCCTACTCTGTGTATGTCATCCAGATACCATGACATCACACCCTACTACCTTCTTAACAGATCCATCCCCTATTCTGATGAAATCAAACCCATGACTGTTACATCAAAATTAGATGATCTTTCTCCGCTATAACTGCTCTAGTCTATAAATAGACATAAGCTACTTGCCCACTATGCTTCCGCTGCTCCCACTGACTACGACAACCCTCTGGCAGAATAATATACACGTGCACTTCTAAAGCTAGTTTAGAACGACGCTATACTTATCCTCCTGCCTGGTCTCATAGTCTGGAACAACAGTAGTGTCAAGTCTGGGTAGATAAGAACCTCCCTGTCACCGTCCTTGAGGCTACCGAAGTACCTCTCGGGTGTCTGAGGTTACCCACCATATCTGCGGAGTGGCTAATGGAATGTCAAACCTGATTGAATATATAGGTCCTATTAAATTTTCCGTAATCGTTCGCGGTTCTGGAATCACTTCCAGTTCTATCATACTCCCACTACTGTTTTCTGAAAAAATCCATTTTACTAAAACTGTGGCGAGTCAAGAACAATATCACTATTGATCTTCCAAATGGTAGAATATAAACCCTCGTCATAGCCAGGGCCAACCCACAAACAGCCATTACAGAAACGTGCCCTGAGTTATCCAGTGTCTGGTTTTAAGCATAAGCTGGACAACTCCCCGTACCTTAACATCTTTTAAGGTATGAACTATTCTATATCCAATATAGAAACTTTGGCACTTATTTAATTGGAACCATATTCAATCATGCAGCTGTCTCCAGTGCATATCATCTTAATGGAGAGAGGCTGATCAGCATTACTCAACTTAGGAATCCTTCCAATTATGAGTAACCTGAAAGAGAAACAAGTTTCTCAAAATCATTACTATCATCTGAATACCAATCACAAGAATCTACATCTTCGATCTCTTTGAAGAATCCCGATATTTATGACATCTGGTTCTCTACTTTATTCTTATACCCACAACTTCTCAAAACTTTGATCTTGTATTTCTACGAAACACTTGTCTAAAAAACTAGAGAAGTTATAAGTAAATAGAACAAAGTACGAGGACCTATCCCTTTGTCTTGATGGACACTGGACAACATACAATACTCTGTATAAGTCCGCTGAGTTGAATAACTCAAAACCTGTGCTTCGTAGGTTGAAAACTGTACCTTGGCGATTTCCTCAAATATCACCAATTACAACGAATTCCGATATAATGAGGATAATCACCTAATTCCCAATAACTTACTCCCACTCATCATCTGTAAAACCATACAGATATAAGAATGAAACCTGGTAAATACATACCCTTGGAGTAAGTATCTAATCGGGAAAACAGTTTTTCTTTAACAATGCACTGAAACATGAAAATGTTTCGTAGGGGTATCCTGGTATTCATAGCAATGCCTTTTCCATAATCCAATTCATGACTTCAACCGTATATTTTATTGCCATCTCTCCAAATCCCTTTATTTGTCTTTAGTCGTTACCTTCTGTACACCATCGTTAGGCTAAATGGTTTTCTTCCTTCCCTACCGTTCGGCACCAGCCTATGGTTTGGAAGAAGACTATCCACTAAGCATAATAGGTGCACCCTCCTAAACCAAGGAGTACTCACATCTTGAGAGAAGGTGATGATAAAAGACATCTGAATAATACCTTATTCTTTTAAAGGTGAAATAGGAGTGGGGATGAAGTACGCGGTTTTGGTCGTGAATGATATCAGTCGCAATTTACTTTTCCCTCTTTCTAATCCCTTTATTTTGTCTTTACATATTACCTTCTGCACACCCTACTTAGGCTAATTGGTTTTCTTCATTCCCTACCTTTCGGCACCTGCCTATGGTTTGGAATAAGACTATCCAATAAGCGTAATAGGTGTACTCTCCTAAACCAAGGAGCCCTCGCAACCTGAGAGAAGGTGATAATAAAAGACAACTGAATAAACCAATTCTATTTCTCCTGAACCTGGATCCATCCTCGAAGAAGTCCCTTCGAGTTCGTATATAACCATACGATGGATCTATCCAATGGAAGTGGATGTCCGTAGTAATACGGGTGTTCTGAGAAATACAAAGGGTAAAAGAAGGAGTGGCAATGACTTATGCAACTCGGACAATCCAAAAGCCAGTAATTTAAGAAGGTTCGGTCAACTTGGTCACTGAGTCATAGTCTAGGGTCGGTCAAAGGTCGCTGCCAAAGAGAGAGAGAAAAGAAACACTCTGCGTGCACTCTAACCTAGATCAGAATGGTTATCACTTTATCTAATCCGGAAACCTCCTACTGTCCTGTCAAATTCTCCTCCAAACCTGAAAGAAGAATCAATCGGGATCACCCGAAGAGTAAACCAACTCATCAGTGGGAATCGGGATCCAACTCTCATCGCATGATAACGTGATGGAATGCATCCACGTTACTCATACTCCAGAAGGTATGCGCATACTTGGCAAGTTTCAGTTTCTTTAGAAACTCCCGATAAGATTTTTGCCCCATGCTCTTATAACCTTGGCTTTGGTCAAAATGTCATAAGTCACATGCCAAGTTCTACCCGTCACTATCTTGTCAATTTGAACCCACCCGCACATGCCCCTGACTTTGGCCAATCGGCAGAACGACTGTCCTAAACTAACTCATCTATCTATGCAACAATTGAATACCCAGCAGCTACCAAACACTATGCCTTAACTTTGGCTAAAATGCATAGCATGAATACTACTGAATACCCAATAGAAGTGACGGAGGGCTACGGCTGGTTTTTGGCGAAAAAACCTTTAACGTAGTGAACTTGATATCGCTGAAGGAACCTGATAGCTTTTTTAAAATATAGTGGCGAAAACCTTTTGCTAAAGAGGTCATTCCCGGTGAAGGGATCTCGGCTCTTTCCTCGTGGAATGAGGTGCAGGATATTCCACTGAATACCGCGATGCAAAGCAACTTGTAATCGACTATAGTGAAGTTATTACCCTGACGCAAACTTCTGCCCAAGGGGTCAGTCCCGGTGAAGGGATATCGGCCCTTGCCCCGTCGAATGAGGTGCAGGATATTCCACTGAATACCGCTATGCAAAACAAAAGGAAACATCTTTGTAATAACACTTTTAAATTTGTTCCAACAACTTCAAACAGGTTTGTTTTACTTTGCATTGATCAGAATCAACGCAGTCCCATCAATTAATCACACCAGAAAAGAACGAAAATAAAATGTACGTATATGCCATCCGCATTCGTCACTGGGTCCCGTCATCACCCGTTAGGTTACTTAACTAACGACAGAGCGGGGACTGGACTAGCGTGGGTGTAAAACATATACAACATCTAATAGTATATAAACCAATATACAATAATCGCTCCAGGCGTGATAATATGCAACTTTACAGAAAAGTAATAAGCATCACAGAACAATACAGATAATCTGGGATCCCCGGGTTTCACAGAGCTGCTGCTGAAACCCGACGTTCCCCTGTCGTGTGGATAGCCTGTGCAATGAAACTGTTAGTGTATATGCCCTAGAGGCCATTACTGTATCATACTAGTATGTATATTACTTAATGGAAGCTTGGGATATTCACCTTGTATTGACAATCTTGCTCAAAATGGTAGTATGCTACTTGGTTTGTTTCTACTTCAATGTGTACATGTGTTTATTTTAGTATATCGCCTATACACATTAGTGGAGCCCTTAGGATCTTTGCTTGATTACCAGCGTTGTGATGGCGGTCACACTAGTGGGGCTGGGTAATCTATAAGCACATCCTTATGCAGGTCCCTGGTCGCAGGACTATCGAGACAGGGCATCGATACTCCGGAGTAGACTAGCGCATGCGCTTCTCATCCCAGTGTGGGAGACGGTCTGTCCCACAGCCGTCGGTACGTCGTACTTGAGATAGTATGCGGGTGCTCGTTGGGTTACAAGTACACTGGACAGGACTCGTCGGGAACTGACTAGTTGGTATTATGCCTATCGTCAGTTATCAGTTCCCAGGTGACATGAGTACAGCTTAGTCCGCTGACTTGACACTGTCACTTCGCCTCGAGTGTGTTCCCACTGTACTTTGATTACTACCCTACCACGGCTCAAAGGAGTCGTGGAAACAGGTGGTAGTTGGGTGCAGTCCCGAAGCACTTGGAGGCAGTGACGGTTAGACAGGATTCGTCTCTCCCGGTATTGGAGGTTGACATCGCGCTGTGTCTAGGAGAGCCATTACACGAATAGTCCCTGGCCAGGGCAATCGAGATATACTGGTAGGCTTCCAGTGTTATCTCAGGGTGTTTTGGGCTTCACTCCGACACGACTTGTACCGCTATTGGGGGACTGACGTTTACCGCCCCCTAGGCCCGCCATACGATGTATCAGACGAACAAACCGGACTGTACGGAGAATGTCACATTCAGGCTCAGTAGGAGTTCAGATGGGTTTCACCTCGTTAGTCTTCTTGTCGGCATCTACCTGGGGACCGTTACGCACAGCTAGTGCCGCTTGCGGTCTGTGGTTAAACCCACTGCCAGCGTAGTGTCGAGTATTTAGAGTCCCACACAGAAAGCTATTCGCCTTTAGGCAAAAGAGTAGAGGTCGCATGGTTTTGCGACAGGTTGCATGGTTTTGCGACAGGGTTCAGTCACATCCGTGCACTTGTGCACGTTTAGTGTCCGGACAGTTTACACTAGCGGGCTTTGGTTTAAGCCAGATCCTAGTGTACGTATTGGGATTGGTTTTATCCAGTTTGCATCCGTGTTCCTCGGAACGCGGATGTGGTTGTGTATGCACAGTTGACAGAGAGACAGAGGCAGAGGATTCTCATTAGGGTTGTTGACCGTTGACAGTTGACTATTGACTTTTTGCTCAACCCTAATGAGAATATGATATATATATATATATATATTTAGCAATAATATTAATTAAGTATTATAGTGACATGGTTGTTGGAGGGTTGACTTTGTTGACTTGTTGACTTTGTTGACCGGTTGACTAGGTTGGACTAGTTGACCATCATCATCATAATGGTTGTCATTTTCATGCAAAGACTTTTGCTTGCTTGTTGTAGTTTGCAAAATGAGTGCATGGAAATGATATTGCCTTTGTCATGATATGAACCATCACATAATACTTGGTTGACATTATGGCTAATGATGCTTTTGGATTATGAGAGGATGAAAGCCAAAAGAGAGGCTCATTCTTGCTTGACTTTTCTCTCTCTTGGTTTTGAGCTCTCATGCTCTTGCTCTCACCCTCTTCTTCTTGCTCTCTCTCTTTAGTCTATGGTTCACTTGTCTCATGTGTTGAGAAGCAAGAACCATAGAGCAAAATCCCAACATACTCTTCTCTACTCATTCTAGCTCACAAGGCCTAGCAATCCAAGTGATCTAGTTTCTTCAAAGTCCGAAGAACAAGCCAAAGGTAGAAGCTTTCGGGTGGATCCATCTTCGACGCAAGGAGACTACGAGGTGAGGCCAATCCGAACTCCGGGACGAGTTGAAGACGAAGGAGTTCAAGAAAGGTATAGCCCCCTAACCGAGTAGGTAAACTCTTGTTAGGTTGTTAGTTAGCAGTTTAACAAAGATCCGGGTTTTTGAGTCCATGTTACCACCTCTTGAAAATCGTTTTTCACCAAATTCCGCAAGCCCGTAAGTACCGGGAGAGGTAGCATGGACTTACTATGGTATCAGAGACTAGTTAAACTCTATCTAACATGTTAGCAAAGTAGCTAGAAGATCGATCAAAGAAAAAGTCACAAAACGAACCCCGGTTTTTAAACTTTCTGTCGATTTTAAAAGTGCTGGAAATTTTTTTTGAGATACACCAAAAATCGACTCAGGGTTTTCTGAAGAAACTGCAAAAATTTGACCCCCTAACTCGATCAAAGCGCCGCGTTTCCGCGGCGGGAGCTTGCTCCCGCCGCGGAACCGCGGCCGAGTTGACTCGGTCATGGGGTTTCTTCTTTGCAGTTTGCTCATAGGGGTATTTTGGGATTTTTGGAATATATATTTTCTGCGCAGATTTTCAAGAACGAAAATTTTATTTTTGGGGTCCTGAAAATCCGTATTTTTGATCGAACTTCTAAAAGACTTAAGCTGACGGGTTTTTCTGTGATGTGATATTTGTATTGAACGTCTGCTAATCGCTATATGTCGATTAGTGGGGGTTATACAAATCTGTGATCTATAATGTCATTGGAATGTGTATATGAATTCATTGGATTGTCGCGGGTGAATAGCCGGGGGTTGTGAGACGAGAGTTTTCTTTTCTTTCAATTCATGTAAATTTGTAAATTGATGTAATATTATTTGTATGACCGCACAACCGGGTCGGGGTTGTAGCCGTCATTGTATAATTTCTTTTTACTGTTTTTGCTCCTAGGATAGACCCATGGAGGGGGTGCACAAACTACCGGGTATGCCGAAGTGCCGAGTGGCCTACTCACGGGGATGAGGGAGGTTGCTTCGCTTCGGGTACTTGGCGGGTAGTTTGCCACACCCGTAGGGGTCTTGGGTGGGGTTTTGGCTATTCACCGCGACCGTGTAATCTGCTTTTCGTTACAGGCTCGTACGAATTGCGGATTTCTAGTATATCCAATGTATTCATCTGTGATCTGAAATGTCTATCATTGCAATATATCTATATATGATATTATTTAGGCGTTGCTTATGTTTTACAGCCGCGCTAGCCCAGCCCCCGCTCTGTCGTTAGTTAAGTAACCTAACGGGTAATGACGGGGCCCCATGGCGAATGCGAATGGCATAAGCGTACGCCATATTTTGGTTGTTTTCTGCAATGGTAGGATTAATTGATGGGACGCATTAAAAGAACTAATGCAAGAATATCACGCATTAAAAGAACTAATGCAAGAAAATAAACCAAGTACAAGTCGTTGGAACACTTTGAAAACCACTCGGTTCTT
The DNA here is from genome assembly GCA_030015575.1 of Agapanthus africanus. NCBI lineage: Eukaryota > Viridiplantae > Streptophyta > Magnoliopsida > Asparagales > Amaryllidaceae > Agapanthus > Agapanthus africanus. Next base: position 528,444,998 of record CM057337.1, read on the forward strand.
TTCAAAACTAACTTTTAAATGCGGAGCTTGAGCCACTCCTTTTAAAAGCTATTTCGTTCCTTCGATTATATCAAGTTCACTACGTTCAAGGTTTCGCCAAAACCATCCGTAGCCCTCCGTCGTTTCATATGAATAATCAACAGTATTCAAGCTGTGTTTGTTGGCCTTAGTCAAGGCACAGTGTTTGGTAGCTGGTGGGTATTCATATGTTGCATAGATAGAATGCGTTGGTTTGGGACAGTCGTATTACTTTGTTGGCCATAGTCAAGGGTATATACGGGTGGGTTCAAATCAACCTGGACAACGACGGGTAGAACTTGACATGTGACTTATGATTTGTTGGCCTTAGTCAAGGTCATAAGAGCATAGGGCAAAAATCCACATCGGGAGTTTCAAAAGTACTGAAACTTGCTAGTGTTGCATACCATTTGGAGTGTGATGATCCTGGTAGGATTCCTTCAGTTTCGTCACACGATGATATTTGGATCCCGATCCTACTGTGAGTATATGCTACTCCTCGGGAAATTTCTCACTTAACGATCAATGCTATAAACCAAGTAGGTGCCTAGAAAGGTGTTAGCGGGGCTACGCCCCCAGGGAAAAGAGGTTCTTGAATTAAGGAACTTCGCGAAAGCGTTGGAAAACCTCCCTCGAAGTACCGACACTGGCCTGGCTGAACGGTTAAGCAAGAATTGTACGGTGAGATTGATCCTGACTAATTCTTCCTTTTTGGTTTTGAGGAGGGATTCGAGAGACAGTGGGAGCCATCCTGTTTAGACAAATTAAAAACCACTCTAAACTTGCAAGAGCATCATGCTGAGTGTTTTCTTCTCTCTCTCTTAATTGCAGCGACCAAGTGACCGCACCTAGGTTACATCTAGATAATAAAAATGACTGAATCTGACTGTTATGACTGGCAAAGGTCTGTCCAGATGTCCATTACCCATGACAAGCTGGGACACCTCTTAACTAATCAAACCCCTGCCGTCTCAGGTCCAGTTTCCCCTGTCACGGATGTTTACATCCAAAGGACATCGGAAAAGGATTGTGCGAAAACCAAGTGCCTCGTGTTAGCCTCAGTTGATGGTGCGAACCAGGGGCAGCACGAGAAGATGGACTCAGTTTCTATCTTCCTCCATAACAAAAATTTATATGGAGAGCAATCTCGTATCGCAAGATATGAGACCTCGAACGAATTGCTTCAAGCGAGGTTGGCTGTCGGGTCATCTGTAAGGGACAACGTCCTTACAGAGACCAGCTATTTTAAGCTCACGGACCTGGAGACCAGGTTGAAGAATGGGTCAAGTACCGACTTAATTCTACAGTCCCTGCCCTCTGCTTATACCCTGAAAGAAACCAGGGAAGAAAAAGGAAAAGCAAGGGCAAAAGTTTCAGGACTGGATATAGTAAAAGAGGGACGTTCCTATTGTAACGGGAATGAACAATGGCAGAAAGATTGCAGGGCTTGCAAAGCCAGTAGCCAGAATTCGAAGCATGTTGTGGCTTCGGCTTCAAGTGTGTTTGTAATAGAGAACTGTTTGTCAGTTAACCCTACTTCCTGGGTATTGGATACCGGATCAGGATCTCACATCTGTAATTCGTTACAGGCTCTGAGAAACCGTAGGGTTATCAGGAAAGGTGATATGACTCTCAGGGTTGCTAACGGAATGAGCATGGATGCTGTATCCGTAGGGGAATATCACCTAGGACGGACAACTGGGCAGATATTGATTCTGCATAACTGTTTGTATGTACCAGGTGCGACTTGTAATATCATATCTGTATCCTTACTTTCTAAGGAAGGATATGATTTTGCTTTTGTAAGCGATGTAGTAAACATCCACCTAAATCAAGTACTGATTGGGTCAGGTACATTAAATAACGGTATATACGTATTGAATCAAGCTCAGATATTCAGTGTCCAGAACACACTTAAAAGAAAGTCTCCAGAATTAAATCAGGCTTTCCAATTATTGTATCACATTCCAGATAAACAGAAAATGTTAAACTTTCCGATCGAACATTCGAACACCCAAGTTTTCCCGATACAGTCCAACACATGAAATAAGTCTAGCAACATTCAGTTCGTGCCTCAGTACCAACGGTCCAGCCGTAGAAGGGTCAAGCCAACGCCTCACATGTGGCACGCCGTACTGCCCCAAACCCGAAGGTTCAAAGGGCAGTTCAAGACGGTCACATAATCGAGTTAAGGTTTGTTGTCTTCTAGAGGGTCCATCGCGTTACTTGCACTACTTAGAACATCGTTAAACTACGGAAAAATCCAACACTTGGAAATTTCCCGACAGGAGAAAAATTGGGTATTTATATCCGGTCGAACTTTTTAACATATTCTAAAAATTATCCGGAAAAGCACAAAGACGAAATTTGATACCCCGATCGAAACACCGAATCCCCAAAGCAACCCCAGAAAATTCAAATCTTGAATAAATTTTAAAAATTCCCAGAAAATCCAACACCAGAAGATATATGTTACTGTGCAAAAATTATATAATAATTTAATAAAGATGCCGCGGATCCGCCGCCTAAGGAGGCTTAGGCCGCGGATCCGCCGCGCTTTAGAATGTTCATAAAGAAATTTTTGTACCGTAATTCATATATTTCCCTACTGAATTTTTTAGCAATTTTTAATCTGGAAAAATCCCAGAATTTAGAAAAAGTCCAGAGAGCATCTTAAAGTTAGGTTTTCGGGTTCGATCGGGTTTCAAACATCGTCTAGACTTCGCCTAAGGCTCTAGCTAGGCTCTGATACCACTGTAGGGTTCCTAGGCACACTATAGAGGTCTCAGAAGGCATCGAACATGCCAATTTAAAATTTTATGGGTGCCGAGAAACCCTAATACGGATCGTCGGCTAGATTTCTAGGCGAAACTAAAAACTAGTTAACACTTTAACTAAAAGTTAGATGCTACAACCTTTGTAGATCCGGATATCCACTTCTTTAGCTCCACGTAGTCATCCTCTCGCTGTCCTTTTCGAATCCTAGACTCATTCGTCGGCTTCATCGGGAAAACGAGCGGAATAGATCGTCGGCTTCGTGTCAAAGACGATCTACGTCGAGGTTGCACTAGTTCAAGCTCCGACTTCACAAAGTTGTGAAACTTGTGAAGAAAACACCCAAAACAACTTGGCAAAAGGTAGAGAGTGAAGAAATAGGAGGTGGGTTCACTTTAGAATTGGATTTTGCTCACTTTTACTCAAGTTGCCATTGATGGCATCAAGCTTTTCTCTTGAAGATGAAGATGAAGAAGCAAATAGAATATGATAAGTATTGTGAAAAAGAATAATAAAATCAAATACTTATCATGTTCTAACCTAGGTTAAGTGTAGAGAATAAACCATGGTCACTTGGATGGGTTAGGGTTAAGCATGAAGATAAGGATGGTTACAAAAGTCAAAGCTTCATGAAGCTTCAACTTAAAACAAAAAAAGCCACCATTCTCATCATAATCCTTTTCAAATAAATAAATAAATAAATAAATGAATATGTAAAACCCTAATCAACTCTTAACCATGGTTTAATACTTCACACTTAACCTAATGAGCAAGTATCATCAAACATGATACAAAGATGTGCACAAAAGTATATCACATATACAACATGTACATCAAGTGAGAAAATCCATTTAAAGTGAACCAATAGTAGTTAATGCAATGCAATATATCAAATATATAATTATGCATCAAATCATTAAATCAACATTTGATTCAATGATCCGGTCATGTCGCACATAACCGACTAGAATCCAATGTATCGATTTATCGAATCAATGATTCGATAACTAGATCTTATCGAATATAACCAATCGAAACATATATCGCGAGAATGAAATGCGGTATCACATACACGCATTATTCTCGGTCCTGCACATATCTCATATGCGCTTCCTATTTCGTTTCGCTTGAACCAGGAAACCTCTGTGTAGGACTCTAAAGACTCGTCAATACGCCGGTAGCAGATGATGATCATATCAAGCACCCACAAGCCGCAAGCGGTCTGCTAAACGTAACGGCCATCCGGGTATTGAGCGATCAGAAGATCGACGAGCTAGTCCGCTCACACTCCTGTGAATCCAACCAGTAACACTTACCGTACAGTCCGGTCTATTCGTCTGATATGTCGCATATCAAGTCTAGGGGTGGTATACGTCAGACCCCAATAACCGATAAGTCGTGCCGATGTGAGGCTCATAACGGGTCGAGAAACTACTGGTAACACTTACCAGCAAATCTCTGATCAGCCCTGGCCAGGGACTTCCCTGTTACGGCCAATCGAGCACAGCGCAACCTCAACCCCCAATACCGGGAGAGAAGAAACCCCTCCTATCGCTCATTGCCTCCATGTGACTCGGGACTGTACCCAAAGACCACCGTTTTGCACGCCCTCATGGACGTGGTAAGGTGGAGATCAAAGCACAGTGGGAATCACACAAGACTCTATGACGATCTCGAGTCTACAGACTAACCTGTACAAGTGTCACCTGAGAACTGCCATCTGACGTGAGGTATAATACCATCTGGGAGTTCTCGGCGAGTCCGTCCAGTATACCCAGTCTCCACTGAGCACCCGTATACCATCTCTGATGTCAAACACCAATGGATGTGGGATCATCCATCGCCCATCTCATGGGTCGAGAAGCGTATACGCTAGTCTACTCTGGTATATCGATGCCCCGTCTTGATACACCCACGACTAGGGACCTTGAAGGATGTACTTATGGACTACCATGTCCCCACTAGTATGATCTGCATCACAGTCCAGGTAGTCAAGTACATATCCTAAGGGCTTTACCAACATGTAACTAAAAGATAGTATAAAGAGACTAGTGTACATGTTAAGATAAAGAGTAACCAGATAGCATACTATCATATCGAGCAAGAAAGTCATCTCTATATATGTCCAAGCATCCAATATAATATACATCATCTGTACAATACTGGCCTCTAGGGCATACATACAACTAACAATCTCCCACTTGCACTAGGGCCAACTGCTGTAGCATCGCATACCGAGCATCCCGAAGAGTCTCTCAAACTGTATCTGGGGAATGGCCTTCGTGAGTGGATCCGCGGTGTTGTTCTTCGTGTCAACCCTCCTGACCTCGATCTCCCGGCGATCAACTGTCTCCCGGATCAGGTGATACCGCCTCAGAATATGCCTGGATCGCTGATGGGACCTGGGTTCCTTGGCCAAAGCCACCACTCCATTGTTATCGCAATACAAAGGTATTGGATGCTCAATGGATGGAACCACTCCAAGTTCAGTAATGAACTTCTTGATCCAGACAGCCTCTTTGGCAGCATCGTTGGCAGCGATGTATTCAGCCTCCATCATCGAGTCTGCCACGGTTTCCTGCTTGGAACTCTTCCAGCTAACCGCCCTTCCGTAAAGGGTAAAGACAAAGCCCGACTGCGACTTAGAGTCGTCCTTATCACTCTGGAAGCTCGAATCGGTAAAGGAATCCACTTGGAGTTCTCCGTTACCATACACCAAGAACATATCTCTAGTCCTTCGCAAGTACTTGAGAATGCTCTTCACAGCTGTCCAGTGACTCTCTCCAGGATCAGCTTGATACCTGCTCACTACACTTAGTGAGTATGCTACATCGGGTCTGGTACATAGCATCGCATACATGATAGAGCCTACTGCCGAAGCATAGGGTATCCCTTGCATGTGAGCTCTCTCCAAATCAGTCTTGGGAGACATCTCTTTGGAGAGAGTGACTCCAGAGATCGTGGGCAAGTTCCCACGCTTGGACTCTTCCATACTAAACCTCTTTAGTATGGTGTCAATGTACCTGGATTGGGACAATCCCAAAATCCGTTTGGATCTATCTCTATAGATCCTGATTCCCAATATGCAGGAGGCATCACCAAGATCTTTCATCGAGAATCTTTGTGATAAGAAGAGCTTGACCGATTGCAGCATAGGAATATCATTTCCTATCAAGAGTATGTCGTCTACGTACAATACGAGGAAGACAACCTTACTCTCTGCCACCTTCTTGTAGATACAAGGTTCATCTGGATTTTTGACGAAATCAAACTATTTGATAACGACTTCAAAGCAGATGTTCCAACTCCGCGATGCTTGCTTTAATCCATAAATGGATTTAAGCAGCTTGCACACCTTCCCGCTGCTCCCACTGTCTACGAAGCCCTCTGGCTGAGTCATGTACACGCACTCTTCTAAATCACCATTTAGAAAGGCGGTCTTAACATCCATTTGCCAGATTTCGTAGTCATGAAAGGCAGCAATGGCAAGCATGATTCGGATGGATTTAAGCATAGCCACTGGAGAAAAGGTTTCGTCATAGTCCACACCTGGTCTTTGATGAAAACCCTTTGCTACAAGTCTAGCTTTGAAAGTCTCCACTTTCCCATCTACACCAAATTTCTTCTTGAAGATCCACTTGCTCCCAATGGGTTTTACCCCTTCAGGAGCAACTTCCAAAGTCCATACTTTGTTGGTGTACATGGATTCCATCTCGGACCGCATAGCATCCAGCCATTTCACTGAGTCCCTACTCGTGATGGCCTGCTCGAAGCTAGTTGGGTCATCATCATCCATGATGCAATCCTCGCTTCCACCATCAATGAGAAAACCGTAGTATCTCTCAGGTGGACGAGAAACCCTACTAGATCGGCGGAGAGGCTGGGGTTCATCGGGAACTACGGAATCCTCTGGTTCAACCAAATCTTCTGTTGTAGTCTGTGTCGCTGGAACCTCTTCCAGTTCTACCTCAATGCCACTTATCTGTTTCATAAGAAAACTTTTTTCTAAGAAAGTGGCATGTCGAGAAACAAACACCTTTTGTTCCTCGGGGTGGTAGAAGATATACCCTTGTGAATTTTTGGGATATCCTACAAACTTACATAAGACAGATCTTGCCACGAGTTTGTCCGGATTTTGTCTTTTGACATAGGCTGGACAACCCTATATCTTAATATAATTAAGATGTGGTCTCTTCCCTTTCCATATCTCATATGGAGTGGTAGGCACCGATTTGGTAGGAACTCTATTCAATAGGTCCATGGCTGTCTCAAGCGCATATCCCCAGAAGGAAATCGGTAACTCAGCTGTACTCATCATTGAGCGCACCATATCTAATAGGGTGCGGTTTCTCCGTTCAGATACACCGTTGTGCTGTGGTGTATATGGAAGAGTCAGCTGAGAGAGAATCCCATTCTCTTTTAGGAAGTCCAGGAATTCATTACTCAAGTATTCCCCTCCTCGATCAGATCGTAGGATTTTAATACTTTTTCCGGTTTGGTTCTCAACTTCTTGTTTATATTCCCTAAATTTCTCAAAAGCTTCTGATTTGTGTTTCATCAGGAACACATACCCGAACCTAGAGAGATCGTCAGTGAATGTAATGAAGTATGAAGAACCATCCCTGGCATGTGTAGACATGGGACCGCATACATCACTATATATCAGTCCCAAGAGTTCGGTAACTCTTTCTCCGTGTCCCGTAAACGGAGCTTTGGTCATCTTGCCTTTGAGACATGACTGGAAAGTGTCATAGGATGAAAATTCAAACGGATTTAAATATCCATCCTTATGCAACTTAGCCAGTCGTGTCGCATTGATGTGACCCAGTCTACAATGCCACAAGAAGGATTCGTTCAGTTCAGAACTCTTCCTCTTGTGTGTGTTTGTTATGCTCAGAACTGTTGATTGGTTTAGAACATAAATGCCATTGTACAACGTGCCTGATCCAACCAACTTTTGGTTACGGAAAATGTTCATAACATTATCCTGTAATACAAAATTATATCCCTCTTTACTCAATAAAGAAACCGATATAATGTTGCATATCAGGTTCGGCATGTAATAGCATTCGTTCAGAACCAATGTATTACCAGTTGGTAATGCAAGGTGATATTCCCGACAGTCTTAGCTGCAACAATTGCACCATTTCCAACTCTAATGTCTTTATCACCTTCTCCAAGTTCTCTACCTTTCCTAAGCCCATGTAACTGATTACATATATGGGATCCTGACCCGGTATCTAATACCCAGGACGTGGAGCAAATGGAGAAACAGTTCTCTGTAACGAACACACCCGAAGAAAATGCATCAACATGTACTTTCTTCATTCGGGTGGCATGGGAATCCTGGTATTCCCCTATTTCCTGTTCATTCCTATAACTCTTATAAGAAGGAACAGAACCAACGTTCCCCAGCACAGTATAACATGCGGGTTCGGTCAATACATCCATATTATTATCTTGATTAAGGCATGAAATGGTCGCTACCTGGAGAGAAAGAGAAGAAAACACTTTAGCGTAAGCTCGTGCAAGATCAGATTGGTTATTATCTTATCTAATCAGGATGGCTCCCACTGCTTTTTATCAAATCTTCCTTCAATCCCTAAAAGGAAAGACTAGCCGGGATTAATTACACACTACAAGTTTGCCAATCTTTTAGCCAGGCCAGTGTCGGTACTTTGAGGGAGGTCCCCCGTGCTTTCGCACGAACCTAATTAGTGTAAACCTCGTTTTCCCAGAGGCGTAACCTCGTTAACACCTTTCTAGACACCTGCTTGATCGGCTAATTGTAATGTGTAAAACTCTCCCAGGAGTAACTCTTACTCGCAGTGGGTATCGAGATCCAACTATCTCATAGAAGGTATGCAATCTCATTGCAAATTTCAACACTTGAAATTCCCGATAATATTTTGCCCCTAGCGTGCTATGACCTTGACGCATGCCAAACAACCCATAGTCCGCTAGTCAAGTTCAACCCGTACATTTCTTGATTGAATTAAACCTACCCGCACGACCCTTGACGCATGCCAAACAACGCCGTGCGAATACCCTAATCCAATCGCATCGTATGCTAGCAGATAAGCACTAGTTAGCTACAGTACACTACGCCTTGACGCATGCCAAACAACCGCAGCACGAATACTAACTAGTACTTATCTGAAATGACGGAGGGCTACGACAGGTTTTTCTGAAAACCTATTGCGTAATGAACTTGATATCGTTGTAGAATCAAATGAAGTTTTGAAATGGAGTGATTTTGAGGCTTTTCTAGTTTTGCTAAAGGGGTCACTCCCGGTGAAGGGATCGTCGGCCCTTTCCTCGTCGAATGAGGTGCGGGATATATCATATATATCACTGTGCAAAGTAGAAACTATAGAAGCAATCAAAAGTCAAACCGAGTGTGTAGCATCTGCCAGTTATCGCTAAAGGAGTCACTCCCGGTGAAGGGATCTCGGTCCTTTCCTCATCGAATAAGGTGCAGGGTATATCATATATACCGCTATGCAAAGCAAGAACTGTAGCTACCTGTTTTATTTAAAATTTGATTCTACAACATCTGAGGTTTCTTTTCTTTCATTAATCACATTAATGAAGTCCCATCATTTAAATACCTAAACATCACAGATAAATATGACGTACACTTATGCCATCCGCATTCGCCTCGATGTCCCCTCGTGCACCGTTAGGTTAGGTAAGTAACGACAGAGCAGGGCAGGGCTAGTGCGGATGCAAAACATAAGTAACGTCTATATAATATATCATATATACTATATACTGTATCTATCACAGAACATCACATGATCACATCACAGATATCGCAGCAGAAGAAACATATGAAATATTGGATATACTAGGACGTCCGTGTTTTTAATACGAGCCAGTATAAAACACGGATTCCACGGTCGTGATGAATAGCCAATCCCACACCCCTAGACCCCTACGAGAGCGGCAAGCAACCCTGCCAATTCTAGGGTTAGGAGACCCGGACTCGACTCCTCGAGTTGGTCTCCCACTGGACCCCAGAACCCGGTTACTTGTGCTCCCCTCCTTGGGTCTATCCTAATGCGGAAAAGTAAATAATATACAAAAGCTGACAACTTCCGCTACCTGGAAGTGCCCCAAATAAAAGAATATTACATACAAGTTTTTACATGAATGAAAATGGAAAACACTCATCTCACATAAAAACCCCCGGCTATTCGAACACGACGATCCAATATAACATATCCAGCAACACATAAAATCACATGTCATCAACGTAAGTAAGTATGCATACCCCAATTGTCGTTGACGTATAGCAACGAAACCGGCGATATGAACATACTACATTTACGGTCACAGAAAAGAAAGTGTAAAACTACAACAGTTGGAATCCGCAACCTCTTTAGACATCGCATGCCTAACAGATATAAATCCCGCATTTTAGTCTCATTATCGAAAACTCTTTTCAATATCATATGGGACTAAATTGCTAGATTTATAACATTCATTCAGTTATCTCATAACTACTTGTGAATTCCAATTATTGTATCACATTCTAGATAAACAGAAAATGTTAAACTTTCCGATCGAACATTCGAACACCCAAGTTTTCCCGATACAGTCCAACACATGAAATAAGTCTAGCGACATTCAGTTCGTGCCTCAGTACCAACGGTCCAGCCGTAGAAGGGTCAAGCCAACGCCTCACATGTGGCACGCCGTACTGCCCCAAACCCGAAGGTTCAAAGGGCAGTTCAAGACGGTCACATAATCGAGTTAAGGTTTGTTGTCTTCTAGAGGGTCCATCGCGTTACTTGCACTACTTAGAACATCGTTAAACTACGGAAAAATCCAACACTTGGAAATTTCCCGACAGGGGAAAAATTGGGTATTTATATCCGGTCGAACTTTTTAACATATTCTAAAAATTATCCGGAAAAGCACAAAGACGAAATTTGATACCCCGATCGAAACACCGAATCCCCAAAGCAACCCCAGAAAATTCAAATCTTGAATAAATTTTAAAAATTCCCAGAAAATCCAACACCAGAAGATATAAGTTACTGTGCAATAATTATATAATAATTTAATAAAGATGCCGCGGATCCGCCGCCTAAGGAGGCTTAGGCCGCTGATCCGCCGCGCTTTAGAATGTTCATAAAGAAATTTTTGTACCGTAATTCATATATTTCCCTGCTGAATTTTTTAGCAATTTTTAATCTGGAAAAATCCCAGAATTTAGAAAAAGTCCAGAGAGCATCTTAAAGTTAGGTTTTCGGGTTCGATCGGGTTTCAAATATCGTCTAGACTTCGCCTAAGGCTCTAGCTAGGCTCTGATACCACTGTAGGGTTCCTAGGCACACTATAGAGGTCTCACAAGGCATCGACCATGCCAATTTAAAATTTTATGGGTGCCGAGAAACCCTAATACGGATCGTCGGCTAGATTTCTAGGCGAAACTAAAAACTAGTTAACACTTTAACTAAAAGTTAGATGCTACAACCTTTGTAGATCCGGATATCCACTTCCTTAGCTCCACGTAGTTATCCTCTCGCTGTCCTTTTCGAATCCTAGACTCATTCGTCGGCTTCATCGGGAAAACGAGCGGAATAGGTCGTCGGCTTCGTGTCAAAGACGATCTACGTCGAGGTTGCACTAGTTCAAGCTCCGACTTCACAAAGTTGTGAAACTTGTGAAGAAAACACCCAAAACAACTTGGCAAGAGGTAGAGGGTGAAGAAATAGGAGGTGGGTTCACTTTAGAATTGGATTTTGCTCACTTTTACTCAAGTTGCCATTGATGGCATCAAGCTTTTCTCTTGAAGATGAAGATGAAGAAGCAAATAGAATATGATAAGTATTGTGAAAAAGAATAATAAAATCAAATACTTATCATGTTCTAACCTAGGTTAAGTGTAGAGAATAAACCATGGTCACTTGGATGGGTTAGGGTTAAGCATGAAGATAAGGATGGTTACAAAAGTCAAAGCTTCATGAAGCTTCAACTTAAAACAAAAAAAGCCACCATTCTCATCATAATCCTTTTCAAATAAATAAATAAATAAATAAATGAATATGCAAAACCCTAATCAACTCTTAACCATGGTTTAATACTTCACACTTAACCTAATGAGCAAGTATCATCAAACATGATACAAAGATGTGCACAAAAGTATATCACATATACAACATGTATATCAAGTGAGAAAATCCATTTAAGGTGAACCAATACTAGTTAATGCAATGCAATATATCAAATATATAATTATGCATCAAATCATTAAATCAACATTTGATTCAATGATCCGGTCATGTCGCACATAACCGACTAGAATCCAATGTATCGATTTATCGAATCAATGATTCGATAACTAGGTCATATCGAATATAACCAATCGAAACATATATCACGAGAATGAAATGCGGTATCACATACACGCATTATTCTCGGTCCTGCACATATCTCATATGCGCTTCCTATTTCGTTTCGCTTGAACCAGGAAACCTCTGTGTAGGACTCTAAAGACTCGTCAATACGCCGGTAGCAGATGATGATCATATCAAGCACCCACAAGCCGCAAGCGGTCTGCTAAACGTAACGGCCATCCGGGTATTGAGCGATCAGAAGATCGACGAGCTAGTCTGCTCACACTCCTGTGAATCCAACCAGTAACACTTACCGTACAGTCCGGTCTATTCGTCTGATATGTCGCATATCAAGTCTAGGGGTGGTATACGTCAGACCCCAATAACCGATAAGTCGTGCCGATGTGAGGCTTATAACGCGTCGAGAAACTACTGGTAACACTTACCAGCAAATCTCTGATCAGCCCTGGCCAGGGACTTCCCTGTTACGGCCAATCGAGCACAGCGCAACATCAACCCCCAATACCGGGAGAGACGAAACCCTCCTATCGCTCATTGCCTCCATGTGACTCGGGACTGTACCCAAAGACCACCGTTTTGCACGCCCTCATGGATGTGGTAAGGTGGAGATCAAAGCACAGTGGGAATCACACAAGACTCTATGACGATCTCGAGTCTACAGACTAACCTATACAAGTGTCACCTGAGAACTGCCATCTGACGTGAGGTATAATACCATCTGGGAGTTCTCGGCGAGTCCGTCCAGTGTACCCAGTCTCCACTGAGCACCCGTATACCATCTCTGATGTCAAACACCAATGGATGTGGGATCATCCATCGCCCATCTCATGGGTCGAGAAGCGTATACGCTAGTCTACTCTGGTATATCGATGCCCCGTCTCGATACACCCACGACTAGGGACCTTGAAGGATGTACTTATGGACTACCATGTCCCCACTAGTATGATCTGCATCACAGTCCAGGTAGTCAAGTACATATCCTAAGGGCTTTACCAACATGTAACTATAAGACAGTATAAAAAGACTAGTGTACATGTTAAGATAAAGAGTAACCAGATAGCATACTATCATATCGAGCAAGAAAGTCATCTCTATATATGTCCAAGCATCCAATATAATATACATCATCTGTACAATACTGGCCTCTAGGGCATACATACAACTAACAAAGACGGCTTTTCTAAATGGAAATTTGGAAGAGTGCGTCTATATGGATCAGCCAGAGGGATTCAATCAGAGTGGGAGCAGCGGTAAAGTGTGCAAATTGATCAAGTCCATCTATGGACTCAAGCAGGCATCGCGGAGTTGGAACATCTGCTTTGATGATACTGTCAAAGAATTCGACTTTGTCAAAAACCCAGATGAACCATGCATTTACAGTAAGATTGTAGGGAGAAATGTGGTATTCCTCGTCTTGTACGTCGATGACATTCTCCTAATAGGAAATGATATTCCTATGCTACATTCAGTTAAAGGATTCTTGTCGCAGAGGTTCTCCATGAAGGACCTGGGCGATGCCAACTACATTCTGGGGATCCAGATCTATCGTGATAGATCCAAGAGGATGTTGGGACTTTCACAGTCAAGGTACATCGACACCATACTGAAACGATTCAGTATGGAAGATTCCAAGCGCGGTAATCTACCGGCTTGTCACGGAATCACCCTCTCCAAAGAGATGTCTCCCATGACTGATTTGGAAAGGGCTCGCATGTCATCAATACCCTACGCATCTGCGGTAGGCTCTATTATGTATGCGATGTTATGTACCAGACCGGATGTAGCATACGCATTGAGCGTTGTAAGCCGGTATCAGTCGAACCCAGGGGAGAAACACTGGATAGCAGTAAGGAACATTCTCAAGTATCTGAGAAGGACTAAGGAGATGTTCTTGGTGTATGGCGGAAAAGACCTCCAGATTGAGGCCTTTGCTGACTCCAGCTTCCAGAGTGATAAGGATGACTCCAAGTCCATGTCGGGTTATGTCTTTACCCTCAATGGAGGGGCGGTTTGCTGGAAGAGTTCCAAGCAGGAAACCGTTGCTGACTCAACTATGGAAGCGGAGTACATAGCTGCTTGCGATGCCGCAAAGGAAGCTGTCTGGATGAAGAAGTTCCTCACGGAACTTTAGGTGGTTCCTACCAGTGTTGATCCAATACCGCTGTATTGTGACAACAACGGCGCTATAGCTTTAGCGAAGGAACCCAGGTCCTATCAGAAGTCCGGGCATATTTTGAGGCGGTACCACCTGATCAGGGAGATCGTTGATCGCCGGGAGATCGAGGTGAAGAGAGTAAATACGGAAGATAACACTGCTGATCCACTCACGAAGGCCTTACCCCAGACTCAGTTCGAGCGGCTGATCGAGATGATAGGTCTTCGATACGCCAGTACATGGCCTTAGTGCAAGTGGGAGATTGTTAGTGTATATGCCCTAGAGGCCATTACTGTATCATACTAGTATGTATATTACTTAATGGAAGCTTGGGATATTCACCTTGTATTGACAATCTTGCTCAAAATGGTAGTATGCCACTTGGTTTGTTTCTACTTCAATGTGTACATGTGTTTATTTTAGTATATCGCCTATACACATTAGTGGAGCCCTTAGGATCTTTGCTTGATTACCAGCGTTGTGATGGCGGTCACACTAGTGGGGCTGGGTAATCTATAAGCACATCCTTATGCAGGTCCCTGGTCGCAGGACTATCGAGACAGGGCATCGATACTCCGGAGTAGACTAGCGCATGCGCTTCTCATCCCAGTGTGGGAGACGGTCTGTCCCACAGCCGTCGGTACGTCGTACTTGAGATAGTATGCGGGTGCTCGTTGGGTTACGAGTACACTGGACAGGACTCGTCGGGAACTGACTAGTTGGTATTATGCCTATCGTCAGTTATCAGTTCCCAGGTGACATGAGTACAACTTAGTCCGCTGACTTGACACTGTCACTTCGCCTCGAGTGTGTTCCCACTGTACTTTGATTACTATCCTACCACGGCTCAAAGGAGTCGTGCAAACAGGTGGTAGTTGGGTGCAGTCCCGAAGCACTTGGAGGCAGTGACGGTTAGACAGGATTCGTCTCTCCCGGTATCGGGGGTTGACATCGCGCTGTGTCTAGGAGAGCCATTACACGAGTAGTCCCTGGCCAGGGCAATCGAGATATACTGGTAGGCTTCCAGTGTTATCTCAGGGTGTTTTGGGCTTCACTCCGACACGACTTGTACCGCTATTGGAGGACTGACGTTTACCGCCCCCTAGGCCCGCCATGCGATGTATCAGACGAACAGACCGGACTGTACGGAGAATGTCACATTCAGGCTCAGTAGGAGTTCAGATGGGTTTCACCTCGTCAGTCTTCTTGTCGGCATCTACCTGGGGACCGTTACGCACAGCTAGTGCCGCTTGCGGTCTGTGGTTAAACCCACTACCAGCGTAGTGTCGAGTCTTTAGAGTCCCACACAGAAAGCTATTCGCCTTTAGGCAAAAGAGTAGAGGTCGCATTGTTTTGCGACAGGTCGCAAGGTTTTGCGACAGGGTACAGTCACATCCGTGCACTTGTGCACGTTTAGTGTCCGGACAGTTTACACTAGCGGGCTTTGGTTTAAGACAGATCCTAGTGTACGTATTGGGATTGGTTTTATCCAGTTTGCATCCGTGTTCCTCGGAACGCGGATGCGGGTGTGTATGCACAGTTGACAGAGAGACAGAGGCAGAGGATTCTCATTAGGGTTGTTGACCGTTGACAGTTGACTATTGACTTTTTGCTCAACCCTAATGAGAATATGATATATATATATATATTTAGCAATAATATTAATTAAGTATTATAGTGACATGGTTGTTGGAGGGTTGACTTTGTTGACTTGTTGACTTTGTTGACCGGTTGACTAGGTTGGACTAGTTGACCATCATCGTCACAATGGTTGTCATTTTCATGCAAAGAATTTTGCTTGCTTGTTGTAGTTTGCAAAATGAGTGCATGGAAATGATATTGCCTTTGTCATGATATGAACCATCACATAATACTTGGTTGACATTATGGCTAATGATGCTTTTGGATTATGAGAGGATGAAAGGCAAAAGAGAGGCTCATTCTTGCTTGACTTTTCTCTCTCTTGGTTTTGAGCTCTCATGCTCTTGCTCTCACCCTCTTCTTCTTGCTCTCTCTCTTTAGTCTATGGTTCACTTGTCTCATGTGTTGAGAAGCAAGAACCATAGAGCAAAATCCCAACATACTCTTCTCTA
Source organism: Agapanthus africanus (assembly GCA_030015575.1). Lineage (NCBI taxonomy): Eukaryota > Viridiplantae > Streptophyta > Magnoliopsida > Asparagales > Amaryllidaceae > Agapanthus > Agapanthus africanus. The sequence continues at coordinate 528,461,407 of CM057337.1, forward strand.
CTCATTCTAGCTCACAAGGCCTAGCAAGCCAAGTGATCTAGTTTCTTCAAAGTCCGAAGAACAAGCCAAAGGTAGAAGCTTTCGGGTGGATCCATCTTCGACGCAAGGAGACTACGAGGTGAGGCCAATCCGAACTCCGGGACGAGTTGAAGACGAAGGAGTTCAAGAAAGGTATAGCCCCCTAACCGAGTAGGTAAACTCTTGTTAGGTTGTTAGTTAGCAGTTTAACAATGATCCGGGTTTTTGAGTCCATGTTACCACCTCTTGAAAATCATTTTTCACCAAATTCCGCAAGCCCGTAAGTACCGGGAGAGGTAGCATGGACTTACAGAAACCTAAACCCCTACGGGTGCGGCAAGTTACCCGCCAAAACCTGAAGCGAGGCAGCCCCTACAGCAAAGTGAATGGACCACCCTGCACTTCACGAAATCCGGTAATCTTGGGCACCCCTCCATGGGTCAACCTGTACCCCATACGAGTGCGGCGAATAGTCTGCCAATTCTAGAGTGAGGCCCCTCTGCCTCTCAAAGCCATGAGATGCGGACCCGTTGCCCTCCAGAACCCGGCTATCCGTGCACTCCGTCGCGGGGCAAAACCTAGTACAGTAATAAATAATACTACAACAGGTACATCGACCGCAACCTGGTCGTGCCCCAAAAGAATATTATACAACAGGAAGAGACGGCAGTCCACAAGTTGGACGCTCGCCCCGCAATATCAAATGTACAAATAAATCCAAACTGCACTACCATTGCACACTGCTATCCACCACGACAAATCCACAACATCACAACACGACACAGAACATCAACGCGAATGTCACGTTCGCAAACCCGTCTAAAAGAACTATAGCAATCAGACGCGGTTTACCGATCAAATGACATTCCCGGTCGGAGATATAACGTAAGCACTGTAAACTAACATGTTTAAATTTCGATCGACTAAATATCACGAAGTGGGCCCCACGAACATCTGTTGAACAGTAACAAAATATGGGCCCAAAAGATATATACCAAAAACCCCAAATTCCAACAGAGAAGACACTCTGCAAATTTGGTGCACTGATTCAATAGAACGGCCGCGGATGCGCGGCCAAACCATGGGTTTGGCCGCGATTCCGCGGCGGTTTGGTGGAATCACGTGCTCAAATTTGGTCGGTGTGCTTCTAAAACCCTGCACAACTTTCTGTGATATATCGAATAATTTTAGGACTTCATTTAAAATCGACAGAAACTGTGAATGGAGATTTTGCAGTTTTCGATATCCGGTTCGATCGATATTTTAAACGCGTTAGCACAAGTTAGTAAAGCAAAATGGTGAGGCTCTGATACCACTGTAAGTCCACGGTAGCGCCCCGGCCGTCTACAGACGCCAAATGCGGAACAAAAAACTTTTAACTGGCGCTATCGTATACTATAACCTGGATCTGCCATTATTGCTAAATTAACAAATAGTAAAGAGTGTAGAAAGGTTATACCGAACGATCCGAGTCCTTCGTTCTTTAACCATCATCCCACGCTCCATTGCGGCTGCTCCGATCTCATCGATCTCCGATCTCCTCGTCCAGGTGGCACCACGTCAACGATTCTTTAAACGGGCTCCCGCCTCTGACTCGAGGCAACTCGTTCGTCAAGTTTGCTAAAAGAGACGACCAAGAATGATGTAGAGAATGAGTAGAAGACTTTGTCTCGTTCCGTCCAAAGCTATGGACGAACGGTTAATGAAGTTGCCGTGGGAATCGGGTGATGGAATGAAATGAGCTGTGAAATTCCATACACCGAAAACTCTATCATAATCTTTTTACTAGATGAAAAATCAAGTGAGAGAGAGAGAGGAGGGGGCCGGCCATATATAGGGATAGGGGGGTGAGTGTAGGAGAGAGGAGAGTGACCACAAGAGTGTGAACACAAATAAATATCTAGTGTGAACACAAATAAATATCTAGTGTGAACACACAGTGTGAACACAAAGAAAGCAATCAATGAAACAATAACACCTCACCGCTTCTAGAACCTTCTAGAAGCATCCACACTCATCCAAAGAAAAGATAAATCCGTCTTTAACCGAATGTTAAAAGACGGCTGATAGAAAACTGGAAACTGGCAACTTCCAAAAGTGATCCTGAAACGACTTTCAGGATAACCCCGTAACTGTATAAATATACCCGCATTTGTATTACAACCGAATACAAATGCAACTGAGACAAAGATATTATATCTACTCAATATAATACTCGGATCCGGCTTAAACCAAAGCCGACCAGTATCATCTGCCCGAAAACTGACACGTGCGTAAACGCACGTGCATTTTCCGAACCCTGCCATAAAACCATACGGCCTCTACAACATTTCGCCCGAACTTGGGAAACTGTCTGTGGGGGAATCTAATGACTCGTCAGTACCCTGGCAGTGGGTTTAACTACAAACCGTCAGCGGCACTAGCTATGCGTAACGGCTGCCCATGGACTGACCTCAAGGGAGGCCGATGAGCGAACTCATCCAGAAACCCTACTGAGCCTAACAGTGACTATGTATATACAGTCCGGTCCGTTCGCCTATGAGTATCGCATATCTGCCTAGGGGGCTAGTAACGTCAGACCCCCAATAGCAGTATAAGTCGTGTCGGAGTGTAGCCCAATAACACCCTGAGATACTACTGGAGTACCTACCAGTAAATTTCCTACCACGGCCATGGGCTATGTGTAATGGCTCTCCTAGACACAGCACGATCTCGCCCCCAATACCGGGAGAGACGAATCCCCTGCCGATCCGCTCACGTGCCTCCATATGGCTCGGGACTGTACCCAAAAACTACCTGTTTGCACGACTCCTTTGAGCCGTGGTAGGGTAGAAATCAAAGCACAGTGGGAACTCACACGAGACAAATGACGACCTCAGGTCGATGAACTAACCTGTACACATGTCACCGGGAACTGCTATCTGACGATATGTATAATACCAACTAGCAGGTTCCCGGCGAGTCCTGTCCGGTGTACTCATAACCCAATGAGCACCTGTATACATCTTAGGTGATCCAACTGACACCAGTGGCTTGTGAGACCGGCCACCGCCCCTCGTCGGGGTCTCGACTGTATACACTAGTCTACTCCGGAGTATCGATGCCCAGTCTCGAAACTCCCACGACTAGGGACCACAATTAAGGATATGCATATAAACTACCCAACTCTCACGTATATAATCGCCATCATACTGTTGGTAGTAAAGCAAGATCCTAAGGGCTCTATCAAAGTGTAACATGTAATCAGTCACCTGAATATGTACACGACTGATAAAGGTAAACCAGATAGCATACTATCATCTCGAGTAAGACTGTCCTACCGGTATAGGTCCTCCGCAATCATTGCAATCATGTACCTGCGATCCAATAATTGACTATGAGGGCACTATCACCAACACTAGCTACTTTGCTAACATGTTAGATAGAGTTTAACTAGGCTCTGATACCACTGTAAGTCCATGCTACCTCTCCCGGTACTTTCGGGCATGCGGAATTTGGTGAAAAACAATTTTCTAGAGTTGGTAACATGGACTCAAAACCGGATCTTTGTTAAACATCTAACTAACAACCTAACTAGGAGTTGTTAACTACTCGGTTAGGGGGTTATACCTTTCTTTCTTGAATTCCTTCGTCTTCAAGCCTCGATGGTTGTCCGGATCGGCTTCACCCCGTCGTCTCCTTGCGCCGAAGATAGATCCACCTGAAAGCTTCTACCTTTGGCTCCTTCTTCGAACTTTGAAGAAACTAGTTCACTCGGTTTGCTAAACCTTATGAACTAGAGTGAGTAGAGAAGAGTTTTGTTGGGATTTTGTCTATGGTTCTTGGTTCTCAACTCATGAGACAAGTGAACCATAGACTCAAGAGAGGGAGAGCAAGAGGAGGAAGATGAGAGCTCAAGAACAAGAGAGAGAATGAGAATGATAGAATGAGAGAAGACTTTTCTCCTTTGGCTCTCATAATCCATAACCATCATAACACATCATAGCAATCAAGTATTATGTGATGGTTTAAGCAACAATAGCCATATCATTTCATGCACTCATTTTGCACAAGAGAGCAAGCAAGCAAAAGTCTTTGCCATGAAATGATAGCTATTGTTATCATGATGGTCAACTAGTCAAGCCTAGTCAACCGGTCAACAAAGTCAACAAGTCAACAAAGTCAACCCCTCAACAACCATGTCACCATAATACTTAATTAATATAATTGTTAATCATATATCATATTCTCATTAGGGTTGAGCAAAAAGTCAATAGTCAACGGTCAACGGTCAACAACCCTAATGAGAATCCTCTGCCTCTGTCTCTTCGTCAACTGTGCATACACACCCGCATCCGCGTTCCGAGGAACACGAATGCATACTGGATGAAACCAATCCCAAAAGGCACAATAGGATCTGGCTTAAACCAAAGCCCGCTAGTGTGAACTGTCCGGACACTGTACGTACACAAGTGCACGGATGTGACCGAACCCTGTCGCAAAACCATGCGACCTGTCGCAAAACCATGCGACCTCTACTCTTTTGCCTAAAGGCGAATAGCTTTCTGTATGGGACTCTAAAGACTCGACACTACGCTGGCAGTGGGTTTAACCACAGACCGCAAGCGGCACTAGCTGTGCGTAACGGTCCCCAGGTAGATGCCGATAAGAAGACTGACGAGGTGAAACCTATCTGAACTCCTACTGAGCCTGAATGTGACAATCTCCGTACAGTCCGGTCTGTTCGTCTGATACATCGCATGGCGGGCCTAGGGGGGCGGTAAACATCAGTCCCCTAATAGCGGTACAAGTCTTGTCGGAGTGAAGCCCAATACACCCTGAGATAACACTGGAAGCCTACCAGTATATCTCGCTTGCCCTGGCCAGGGACTACTCGTGTAATGGCTCTCCTAGACACAGCGCGATGTCAACCCCCAATACCGGGAGAGACGAATCCTGTCTAACCGTCACTGCCTCCAAGTGCTTCGGGACTGCACCCAACTACTACCTGTTTGCACGACTCTTTTGAGCCGTGGTAGGGTAGTAATCAAAGTACAGTGGAAACACACTCGAGGCAAAGTGACAGTGTCAAGTCAGCGGACTAAGCTGTACTCATGTCACATGGGAACTGATAACTGACGATAGGTATAATACCAACCGGTCAGTTCCCAACGAGTCCTGTCCAGTGTACTCGTGACCCAACGAGCACCCGCATACTATCTCCAGTACGACGTACTGATGGCTGTGGGACAGACCATCTCCCACTCTGGGATGAGAAGCGCATGCGCTGGTCTACTCCGGAGTATCGATGCCATGTCTCGATAGTCCTGCGACTAGGGACCTGCATAAGGATGTGCTTATAGATTACCCAGCCCCACTAGTGTGACTGCCATCACAACGCTGGTAATCAAGCAAAGATCCTAAGGGCTCCACTAATGCGTATAGGTGATATAATGAAATAAACACATGTACACATTGAAGTAGAAACAAACCAAGTAGCATACTACTATTTTGAGCAAGATTGTATATACAAGGTGAATATCCCAAGCTTCCATTAAGTAATATACAAACTAGTATGATACAGTAATGGCCTCTAGGGCATATACACTAACATAATATACATCATATGTACAACAATGGCCTCTAGGGCATATATATATCTAACAATCTCCCACTTGCAATAAGGCCAGCTGTTGTAGTATCTCATACCCAGCATCCCGAAGAGTCTCTCAAACTGTGTATGGGGAATGGCCTTCGTGAGTGGATCCGCAGTGTTGTCCTTCGTATCAACTCTCCTGACCTCGATCTCCTTGCAATCAACTATCTCCCGGATCAGGTGATACCGCCTCAGAATATGTCTGGACTTCTGATGGGACCTGGGTTCCTTGGCTAAAGCCACAGCTCCATTGTTATCGCAATACAAAGGTATTGGATGCTCAATGGACAGAACCACACCAAGTTTAGTAATGAATTTCTTTATCCAGGCAGTCTCTTTGGCAGCATCGTTGGCAGCGATGTATTCAGCCTCCATCGTCAAGTCAGCAATGGTATCATGTTTGGAACTCTTCCAACACACCGCCCCTCCATTGAGGGTAAAGACAAATCCCGAGTGCGACTTAGAGTTATCCTTATCACTTTGGAAGCTCGAATCGGTAAAGGACTCCACTTGGAGTTCTCCGTTACCATATAACAAGAACATCTCCTTAGTTCTTCTCAAGTACTTGAGAATGTTCTTCATAGCTATCCAGTGACTCTCTCCAGGATCTGCTTGATACCTACTCACTACACTTAGTGAGTATGCTACATCAGGTCTGGTACATAGCATCGCATACATGATAGAGCCTACTGCCGAAGCATAGGGTATCCCTTGCATGCGAGCTCTTTCCAAATCAGTCTTGGGAGACATCTCTTTAGAGAGAGTGAGTCCAGAGATCGTGGGTAGGTTTCCACGCTTGGATTCTTCCCTACTAAACCTCTTTAGTATGGTGTCAATGTACCTGGATTTGGACAATCCCAGTATCCGTTTAGATCTATCTCTTTAGATCATTATTCCCAGTATGCAGGAGGCATCACCTAGATCTTTCATTGAGAATCTTTGTGATAAGAAGAGCTTGACCGATTGCAGCATAGGAACATCATTTCCTATCAAGAGTATGTCATCGGCGTACAATACGAGGAAGACGACCTTACTTTCTGCAACCTTTTTATATATACAAGGTTCATCTACGTTTTTGATGAAGTCAAACTCTTTGACTACAACATCAAAGCAGATGTTCCAACTCCGCGATACTTGCTTTAACCCATAAATGGATTTAAGCAACTTGCACACCTTTCCGCTGCTCCCACTATCTATGAAGCCCTCTGGCTGAGTCATGTACACGCACTCTTCTAAATCACCATTTAGAAAGGCGGTCTTAACATCCATCTGCCAGATTTCGTAGTCATGGTATGCAGTAATGGCAAGTAAGATCTAGATGGACTTAAGCATAGCCACTGGAGAAAAGGTTTCGTCATAATCCATACCTGGTCATTAACGAAAACCCTTTGCAACAAGTCTAGCTTTGAAAGTCTCAACTTTTCTATCTACACCAAGTTTCTTCTTAAAGATCCACTTGCTCCCAATGGGTTTTACCCCTTCAGGAGCAACTTCCAAAGTCCATACTTTGTTGGTGTACATGGATTCCATCTCAGATCGCATTGCATCCAGCCATTTCACAGAGTCACCACTCGTGATGGCCTGCTCGAAACTAGTCGGGTCTTCATCTTCCATGATGCAATCCTCATTTCCACCATCAATGAGAAAACCGTAGTATCTCTCAGGTGGATGAGGAACCTTACTAGATCGGCGGAGAGGCTGAGGTTCGTTGGGAACTACTGAATCCTCTGGTTCCACTAAATCTTCTGTCGTAGTTTGTGTTGCTGGAACTTCTTCCAGTTCTACCTCAGAGCCACTAATCTCTTCTGTAAGAAATTCCTTTTCTAAAAAGGTGGCGTGCCGAGAAACAAACACCTTTTGTTCTTCGGTGTGGTAGAAGATATACCCTCTTGAATGTTTGGGATATCCAATAAACTTACACATAATAGACTTTGCCCCGAGCTTGTCCGGATTTTGTGTTTTCACATATGCCAGACAACCCCATATCCTAACATAATTAAGATATGGTCTCTTTCCTTTCCATATCTCATATGGAGTGGTTGGCACAGATTTGGTGGGAACCATATTCAGTAGGTCTGCAGTTGTCTCCAGTGCATATCCCCAGAAGGAAATAGGTAACTCAGCTGTACTCATCATAGAGCGCACCATATCTAATAGGGTGCGATTCCTCCGCTCCGATACACCGTTGTGCTGTGGTGTATAAGGAAGAGTAAGCTGAGAGAGAATCCCATTCTCTTTTAGATAATCTAAGAACTCATTGCTTAAGTATTCTCCTCCTCGATCAGATCGTAGGATCTTAATACTTTTGCCCGTTTGGTTCTCAACTTTGTTCTTATATTCTTTGAATTTCTCAAAAGCTTCAGACTTGTGTTTCATCAGGAACACATGTCCGAATCTTGAGAGATCATCAGTGAATGTAATGAAGTAAGAAGAACCGTTCCTGGCATGTGTAGACATAGGACCGCATACATCACTATATACCAGTCCTAAGAGTTCCTCAACTCTTTCTCCGTGTCCACTAAACGGAGTTTTGGTCATTTTACCTTTGAGACATGAATGGCAAGTGTTATAAGATGATAATTCGAACGGATTAAAATATCCATCCTTATGTAACTTAGCTAGCCGTGTCGCATTGATATGACCAAGTCTACAATGCCATAAGAAAGATTCGTTCATTTCTGAACTCTTCTTCTTGTGTGTGTTTTGTATATTAAGGACTGTATTTTGATTGAGAATGAATAGGCCATTATATAACGAGCCTGATCCAATCAACTTTTGATTTAGGAAGATGTTCATAACATTATCCTGTATTTAAAAATTATACCCTTCTTTACTTAATAATGAAACTGATATAATGTTGCACATCATGTTCGGTATATAATAGCACTCATTCAGAATCAATGTATTACTACTTGGTAATACAAGGTGATATTCGCCAACTGCTTTGGCTGCAATATTTGTACCATTCCCTACTTGTACGGAATGATCACCCTTTCCCAGTTCTCTACCTTTACGTAGCCCACGTAACAATTTACATATGTAGGATCCCGATCCAGTATCTAATACCCAGGACGTAGGGTGAACTGAGAAACAGTTCTCAATAACTAACACATCTGAAGAAGATAAATCAACATGCTTGTTCTTCGTTTGGGCGGTGTGAGAATCCAGATATTCTCCAATTTCCTGCTCAGTCTTATAACACTTATAAGAAAGAACAGGACCAACGTTCCTCTGCTCGGTATAATAAGCGGGTTCAGTCAATACATCCATATTATTATCTTGATGATGTCCTGACATGGTCGCTACCTGGAGAGAGAGAGAAGGAAACACTTTAGCTTATGCTCTTGCAAGATTAGATTGGTTATTATCTTATCTAATCAGGATGTCTCCCACTGTTTTTATCAAATCTTCCTTCAAACCCTAAAAGGTAAGATTAGCTGGGATTAATTACACCCTACAAGTTCATCAATCTTTCAGCCAAATCAGTGTTGGTACTTTGAGAGAGGTTCCCCGTGCTTTCGCACTGACCTAATTAAAATAAACCTCGTTTTCCCAGAGGCATAACCCCGTTAACACCTTTCTAGACACCTACTTGATCGGCTAATTGTCCTGTGTAAAATTCTCCCAGGAGTAACTCTTACTCGCAGTGGGTATCGGGATCCAACTATCTCATAGGAGGTATGCAATCTCATTGCAAATTTCAACACTTGAAATTCCCGATAATGCTTTTAGCCCTAGCGTCCTATGATCTTGACGCAGGCCAACAAACCATAGTCCGCTAGTCAAGTTCAACCCGTACATTTCTTGATTGAATTAAACCCACTCGCACGACCCTTGACGCAGGCCAACAAAGGCATACGACTACCCTAATCCAATCACATCTCATGTTGCAGATAAATACTAGTTAGCTACTGCTCACTACGCCTTGACGCAGGCCAACAAACATAGTACGAATACTAAGTAATATCTATCTGAAATGTCGGAGGGCTACGCAGGTTTTTCAGAAAACCATGAGCGTAATGAACTTGATATCTTTGTAGAAACAAGTGATTTTTGAAAAGAAGTGTTTTTGAGGCTTTTCCAGTTTCGCTAAAGAGGTCACACCCGGTGAAGGGATCTCAGCTCTTTCCTCATCGAATAAGGTGCAGGGTATATCATGTATACCGCTGTGCAAAGCAAGAACTATAGAAGAAACCAAAAAACTAATCCGTGAGTTTGTAGCATCTGCCAGTTCTGCTAAAGAGGTCACTCCTGGTGAAGGGATCTCGGCTCTTTCCTCATCGAATAAGGTGCAGGGTATATCATATATACCGCTGTGCAAAGCAAAACTGTAGCTACCCCTTTTATAAAGTTTTGATTCTACATCTTTTAGGTTTCTTTTCTTTTATTAATCTCATTAATAAAATCCCATCAATTATGCTTCTTAAGCATCACAGAAGAAACGAAAGCTGTAATATTTATATATCAACATATATATATAGTATAAGCATTCGTCTCAGGCAGTAATATGATCTCATCACAGAACATTGCAGCAGAAGATAACATATGAAATATTGGATATTCTAGGATGTCCGTGTTTTATTTCGAGCCTGTATAAAACACGGATTCCACGGTCGCGATGAATAGCCAAACCCACATCCCTAGACCCCTACGAGAGCGGCAAGAAACACTGTCAATTCTAGGGTTAGGAGACCCGGTCTCGACTCCTCGAGATGGCCTCCCACTGTACCCTAGAACCCGGTTACTTGTGCTCCCCTCCTCGGGTCTACCTAATGCGGAAAAGTAAATAATATACAATGGTGACATCATCCTCATCCCGGAAGTGCCCCAATAAAAGAATATTAGATACAAATGAATTTTACATGAATGAAAATAAAAACCCTCATCTCATATAAAAACCCCGGCTATTCAGAACAAGACGATCCAATATAACATATCACAGCAACACATAATATCTCATATCATCAACGTAAGAAAGTATGCGTATCCCGACTGTCGTTGATGTATAGCAACGAAGCCGGCGATACACCACATACTACGCTTACGGTCACAGAAAAGAAAATGTAAAACTACAACATTTGGAATCCACAATCACTTTAGACATCTTAAATCCGAAATATCACATATTTCGCACTTCATGCCTAACTATATGAATTCCACATATTGTATCACATTCCAGATAAATAGACAATATTAAACTTTCCGATCGAATAATCAAACACCCAAGAATTCCCAAATAGCTCAACACTTGAGCGGAGTTAAAAAATCCCAGAACATGTCACCGCCCCAATGAACCAGCCGTAGAAGGGTCAAACCAACGCCTCACATGTGGCAACGCTAAACTACCACAAACCCTAGGGTTTAGTAGCAGTTTTGACGGTCACATAATCGAGTTAAGGTTAAGTTCTTCTAGAGGGTCCACAGATATGCTTGCATGTTTTTCCGAAAGTTTTAAACTCAAGAAATATTCAACACTTGAAAAATTTTCGTGTCGGGAAAAATCGAGTTATTGATATCCGTTCGAACATTTTAACACGTTCTAAATTATCCAGAAAACTAAACGAAATTAAACTTTCCGATCGAATCAACGAATACAAAGGATCTCCAGAGCACTCAACACTTGAGTAATATTAAAAATTCCCAGAATTATGTACTAACACCTACGGATTAACCCTTCCAATACGAGCCCCTAACACCCAAGTTCGACCGTCGAACCACCGTGGGAAGCATGCTCCTGCCGCGGTTCCGCGGCGACTTTAGGGTATTATGGGTTCGAATTTTACAGTTATCCTTAGAATCACCTGCTGAATTTTCTGAGTATTTTTAATACTAAAAAACCACCTTTTAAAAAATTTTCCAGAGAGGGGGTCATTTTTGACGTTTCGGGGTTCGATCGGACTTTTAACTTCGTATACATGTCGCCTAATGCTCTATCTTGGCTCTGATACCACTGTAGGGTTACTAGGCACTGTCATAAGGTTCTACAAGGCATCAACCATGCCCGATTTAAAAATTAGACATGCCGAACAACCCAAAGCAAGGATCTATGCTAGATAATTAGGGTTAAACATGCAAGTAAACATCTTTACAACTAAGAGAGAGGGATTACAACCTTTGTAGTCCGCTCCTTCGCTTCCTAAGCTCCGAGTAGTAGTCCATTCGCCACGACCCATGATCTCTCGGACTCAAGCGAAGCTCTACAACCCGAATGATCCATGCTTACTTGAAGTCTTCCTTTTCTAAGATTATCTACCTTGAAATTTCTTTAACTCAAGCTCTCACTCACTAATCAAGTATTAATGAAGTGAACACCCTAATTTAATTGGCTAGATTAGATGAGTATGATGAAGTAGGATTTATGCTCTCTTTTATTATCAATTTCTCACAATAATACATCACAAAAGAAAAACCTAGAAAGATTTTCAAGAGCTCAAGGAAGAAGAAAAAGAATGATTCATTTTGTGATGAATAATGAATTGTTCTTATCATTACAATTGCAACCATGGTTAAGTCAAGAAAGACTTAACCATTGTAGAGATTTAACTAGGGTTAAAGGGTGTGGGTTGGGTTAGGAAAATATCTCCAAAATATCAACACATAATATCTTTGCTCAAAACAAAAGAAAAGCTTCTAGAAGCTTCTAGAAAAGATTAACCCAAATCAAACCCTAACCATATTTAATCTCTACTAATCATGTTGCATTTGTAATCATAATTTGTTACAATATTATATATCACATATATAATATATTTTTTGTAACAAAAGAAAATAATATAATTAATATATATCGCATATATATCAATGTATTATCCGGTGAGAAAATGAATCAATAAGGCGAGCCAATATTAGATAATGTAATGTAATATATCACATATATATTTATACATTAAATTATCGAATCAACACTTGATCCAACAATCCGGTTATATCGCATATAACCGACTAATATATCATGTACCGATACATCGAATCAACACTTGATCCGATGACCCGGCTGATATCAAATATCACGAGAATAGAATACGGTATCACATATCGTATTATTCTCGCTCCCGCACATATCACATATGTGCTCCTACTCCGTTTTTCCTGAGTCAAGAAACCTCTGTGTAGGACTCTAAAGAATCATCAATACGCCGGCAGTAGGTGATGATCATATCAAACACCCACAAGCTGCAAGCGGTCAGCTAAACGTAACAGCCACTTAGGTATTAAATGATCTGAAGATCAACAAGCAAGCCTGTACATTCTCCTGTGAATCCAATCAGTAACACTACCGTACAGTCCGGTCTCTTCGTCTGATATGTTGCATATCTAGTCTAGGGGTGGTATACGTCAAACTCCAGTAACCGATAAGTCGTGTCGATGTGAAGCTCATAACAGGTCGAGAACCTACTGATAACACTTACCAGTAGTACTCAATATCCGCCCTGGCCAGGGACTTCCAGTTATAGCCAATCGAACACAGCACAATATCAACTCCCTATACCGGGAGAGACGAATCCCCTCCTATCGCTCATTGCCTCCATATGATTCGGGACTGTACCCAAAATACACCGTTTTGCATGCCCTCTTGGACGTGGTAAGGTGGAAATCAAAGCACAGTGGGAATCACACAAGACTCTATGACGATCTCGGGTCTACAGACTAACCTGTACCAGTGTCACCAGAGAACTGCCATCTGACATGAGGTATAATTCCATCTGGGAGTTCTCGGCGAGTCCGTCCTGTGTACCCAGTCTCCACTGAGCACCCGTACACTATCTTTGATGTCAAACACCGATGGATATGGGATCATCCATCGCCCATCATATGGGTCAAGATGCGTATACACTAGTCTACTCTGGTGTATCGATGCCCTATCTCGACACACCCTCGACTAGGAATAGTTATAGGATGTACTCGTTGACTACCCTGGCCCTACTAGTATGATCTCATTATAGTCCGAGTAGTCGAGTACATATCCTAAGGGCTTTATCAACAAGTGAGAACAAGACAGTAAACTAATACAAGTCAACATGTTAAGATAAAGTGAAACCAAATAGCATACTATCATGACGAGCAAGAAAGTCCTCTCTCTATATATCCAAGCATCCACTATAATATACATCATATGTACAACAATGGCCTTTAGGGCATATATATATATCTAACACAAAGCACCTTATCGATTATGTCCGGAAGGTTTAAAGGAGGTCCGAAGTCAGTTGGACGAGCTATTGGTGAAAGGATGGATTCGTCCTAGCACTTCAAGTTGGGGATCTCCTGTACTGCTTGTGAAGAAGAAGGAAGGTTCATATCGAATGTTCATTGATTATGGAGCCTTGAATGAAGTAACGATAAAGAACAACTATCTGCTACCGCGTATTGACGATTTATTCGATCAGCTAAGTGGATCTTGTGTTTTCTCCAAATTAGTTCTTCGTTCAGGTTATTATCAGGTGAAGGTCAAGGAAGCTAATATTCATAAAACGGCTTTCAGAACTCGTTATGGACATTATGAATTTCTTATGATGCCATTTGTAGTGACCAACGCACTAGAAATATTCATGAACCTGATTAATCAAGTTTTCCGGGAGTACTTACACAGGTTCATTGTCATCTTCATCGGCGACATCCTGGTGTATTCTAAGAGTCGGAAAGAATATGCCGTGCACCTATGAATATTCTTGGAAACTCTACGGCAACATCAACTTTATACCAAGTACAGCAAATGCGAGTTTTGGCTAGATCAAGTTGGGTTCCTCGAACATATTGTATCAGGCAAAGGAATCTCTGTGGATCCAGCAAAAGTTTCAACTGTAAGCAAATGGCCGACACCAAAGTCTGTGAAGGACATTTGAAGTTTCTTGGGTCTAGCTAGATATTACAGAAGGTTCATTAAAGGCTTTTCCAAGATAGCAACACCCCTAACCAAGCTCACACGTAATGATAAATACTTTGTGTGGTCAGAAGAACGCGAACAAGCTTTTGTAGAACTCAAGTCAAGGTTGACATCAGCGCCTATTCTCATTATACCAGACCAATCTGGAGATTTCGAAGTACATTTTGATGCATCCGGTAAGGGATTAGGATGTGTTCTACATCAACATGGTAAGGTTTTGGCTTATGCTTTAAGACAGCTAAAGATTCATGAGTGCAATTATCCGACGCATGATTTGGAATTGGCAGCCGTTATCTTTGCTCTTATGATTTGGCGCCATTATCTTCTTGGTGAACGAGTGAACATATACAAAGATCACAAGAGTCTGAAATATGTGTTTACTCAGAAGGAGCTTAATATGCGGCAGAGACGATGGTTAGAACTCATGGCGGACTTTGACATCAACTTGCAATATCACCCAAGGAAGGTGAATGTGGTACCTGATGCCCTTAGTCGCCAACCTTTAGCAATGTATCTCACCGCTCAGTGGAAGCTTCAACAAGACTTGCATCAGATGGAGATTGAAGTAGTCATGCCAGGTAACGCTTCAAGTTTGATGAATTTACAAGTTTAATCTACTATTATCATTCAGATCAAAGCAGCTCAAGTAAGTGATGCTAAGTTGCAAAAGTTCAGATAACAAGTAGAGAATGGACTCAGAACAGACTTCATCATCCATGAAGATGGATCTTTGAGATACGGCAGCAGATTATGTGTACCAAAAGGTTCTGTTCGGAAAGAGTTAATGAAAGAAACTCACAGCTATCCCTACTCAGTACACCCTGGAAGTACAAAGATGTAGAAAGATCTACATCAAAATTACTGGTGGCATGGAATGAAGCGTGAGGTAGCCAGAAGCGTCGTTAAATGCTTGGCGTGTCAGCAAGTAAAGGCTGAACATCACAGGACAGCTGGATTACTTTAACCGTTACCTATCCCAGAATGGAAGTGGCAACACATCACGATCGATTTTGTGACTGCACTTCCTCGCGGCACAAAGGGTAACGATGCGGTATGGGTCATTGTGGATCGACTCATAAAGTCGGCTCACTTCATCCCATTTCGAGTTGGCCAATCAACTGAGACATTAGAAAAGAAATACATGGAGGTAAGAATCTAAGTAAATATTTAAACTCTTCAAATATGTACTATCTCTGATACCCATGAACTCATACAGGAAATTGTACGACTTCATGGAGTATGGTCTGCATTGTCTCCGATCGTGACACCGGGTTCCGATCGCAATTTTGGCAGAGTCTGCAAGCGAGCTTGGGAACAAGTCTGAACTTCAGCACGGCTTATCATCAACAAACAGATGGTCAGTCTGAGTGAACTATTCAGATCTTGGAGGATATGCTCAGAGCGTGTATGTTAGACTTCAGAGGATCATGGGAAGATCACCTACATCTTGTGGATTTTTCATACAACAACAGCTACCAAGCAAGCATTGAAATGGCACCTTTTGCAGCGCTCTATGGAAGGAAGTGTCGATCGCCATTAAGTTGGGACGAAATCGAAGATAGAGAACTTCTTGGACCTGAGATGATAGTAGCAACTGTTGATGTGGTTCGTACTATCAAAGAAAAGATGCGCATAGCCTAAGATCGACAGAAGCACTGGGCTGATACAAAGCGCCGTCACTTGGAATTCCAGCCGGGAGATTACGTATTCTTAAAGATATCTCTGAACCGTAGAGTGATCTGATTTGGAAGACGGGGTAAGCTAAGTCCAAGATGTTAGTTATATATATGCCATAGAGGCCATTACTGTACATGCGATATATATTGTAGTGAATGCTTGGACATATACATGGAGTACTTTCTTGCTCGACATAATAGTATGCTCTATGGTTGCACTTTCTTAACATGTACACTGATTATCTCTATGTTACATGTTGATAAAGCCCTTAGGATGAGTACTTGACTACCAGAATTATGATGCAGATCATCCTAGTGGGGACAGAGTAGTCACTAAGTACATCCTTCAAATGTTCCTAGTCGAGGGTGTATCGAGACAGGGCATCGATATACAAGACTAGACTAGCATATAGCTTCTCGACCTATGAAGATGGGCGATGGATGATCCCATATCCATTGGTTTTTGACATCAGAGATAGTATACGGGTGCTCAGTAGAGACTGGTTACACTGTACGAACTCGCTGAGAACTCCTAGATGGTATTATACATATCGTCAGATAGCAGTTCTCTGGTGACACTGGTACAGGTTAGTCTGTAGACCCGAGATCGTCATAGAGCCTTGTGTGATTCCCACTATGCTTTGATTTCCACCTTGCCACGTTCAAGAGAACATGCAAAATGGTGGCTTTTGGGTACAGTCCCGAATCACATGGAGGCAATGAGCGATAGGAGGGGTTTCTTCTCTCCCGGTATTAGGAGTTGATGTTGCACTGTACTCGATTGGCTATAACAGGAAGTCCCTGGCTAGGGCTGCTTCAGAGATATACTGGTAAGTGTTATCAGTAGTTTCTCGACCCGTTATGAGCCTCACATTGGCATGACTTATCGAGTTACTGGGGTCTGACGTTTACCACCCTTAGACTTATGCGACATATCAGTCGAAGAGACCGGACTGTACGGTAGTGTTACTGATTGGATTCGCAGGAGTATGGACAGGCTTGCTTGTTAATCTTCTGATCGCTCAATACCCGGTTGGTCGTTACGTTTAGCAGACCGCTTGCGGCTTGTGGGTGTTTGATATGATCATCACCTACTGCCGGCGTATTGACGAGTCTTTAGAGTCCTATACAGAGGTTTCCTGGCTCAAGCGAAACGGAGTAGGAGCGCATATGTGATATGTGCGGGACCGAGATTAATATGATATGTGATACCGTATTCTATTCTTGTGATTTATGACATCGGTCGGTTATATACGATATAGCCGGGTTATCGGATCATGTGTTGATTCGATAAGTTGTTACATAAGATATTAGTTAGTTATATGTGTGATATAGCTGAAATATTAAATCAAGAGTTGATTTGATAATATAATGTATAATTATATATATTTGATATATTAATTTACATTAAATAGTATTAGCTCACTTAAGATTTCTTTTCTCACTTAGTTTGTGCTCATTGTATATATGTGATATAAGGAAGTGTACATTATTTTGTGTCATGTTTGATGATACATGCAACTTGGGTGTGTGTATGACTTACACCATGCTTGGTTTAATTGCTAGGGTTTTATTTATTTTGATAATTACAAAATGGTGGCATTTTTTCATGGATGAAGCTTGTAGAAGCTTGTAGTTTGCATTGACCAAGTCCACTCTTATGTTTTGCCTAAGATATTTATTAACCCAATCAATTAAACCTAGCTATGGTTAACTCTCTACAAAGATTAGTATATGATACCAACCCACCTAGGGTTGCCATTATCTTTTGGATAATGATCATGATGAGTTCATTCTCTCTTGATGAGTTTTTCTTCTTCTTCTTCCTCAAAGCTTTCTAGCTTCAATGGAGATGTGAGGAAAAATGTGAGAAATTCATTTCTAAAGTGAGCCCACTTCCTACTTCATCAACCTCTACTACTTGCCATTTAGTATAAGGTGTTTGTTTCACTAATTCTACACTTAGTGAAGAGATAGCTTGGTTTAGTGTCTCCTCGACGTATATCATCTTCGGCCTCGAAGACTTCGATGAAAGCATATTCATTTCTTCATGGAAGCCTCTCTAGAGTCCGGGACTTCATGATCTTAACGAAGGGACTACTACACGTAGCTAATGAAGCGAAGGACCGGTCTACAAAGATTGTATTCCTTGTTCACTTTACTTGCAAAGTTGGTTGCATTTCATTCCGTCGGATTTCTAGCATACGATTCTAGTGTTATGGTTAGCTAGAACGACAAAATTTTAATTTGGCATGGACGATACTTCCTGAAACCATGCTGCCATGCTAGGCAACCCTGCACAAGATACATTGGACCGTTCGACATACTCGAACGAGTCGGTAAAGTGGCATATCGCTTAGCACTCCAACCTTCATTGGAAGGAGTGCATAATGTGTTCCACATATCCCAACTCAGAAGGTATGTGAGTGACCCCAGCCATATTCTCAATCATTCGGAGCTCACTGTACAGCCCAACTTATCTTATGAGCAACAACCTGTGGAGATTCTAGACAGGAAAGTGAAGTCACTTCGGAACAAGGAAGTCAACTTGGTTCGAGTGATGTGGAGAAAAGACACTCCAGGAGAATCGACTTGGAAAAGGGAAGATGAGATACGTGCAAGATACCCCCACCTATTTGTAAACTAGTCCTTAAAATAAATTGTAAATTTCGAGGACGAAATTTTTGTAAGGAGGGTAGACTATAACAACTCCAATTTTAGTGTACAGAAAATTCATTTAAAATTGAAGTATACTTAGGGTATTTACAATTCCTGTGAGTATTATAAGTATTTGATTTACTTTTTAGTAGCAAGCAAGTGCTTGTAGCTCTTTGGTAAGACCTTGCACTGCTGAACCAAAGCACCAGAGTTTAAATCCCATTAACCACATTATTTTTTAATTAGTTTTCTTTTAAATTTTTTGAATCCCAAGAGTCTAGACGTGCTAAACACGTAAAACCAAAAGTCACATATAAAACAAACTAGCCCAGGAGGTAGACGAATCGGCAAGGGACACATGGCCCCCAGACCCGGCCTGACTCGGCCAGATCGGGCCGGCGGCGTGGCTGACTCGGCCGGCAGCGCCGGCCGAACTCGGTTGAATCCGAGTGGTGCCTTCATGAAAGTTGTGTCTTTTGGTCTTTTATAAACCCCTGCATAGTTAAATTACCCTGCACATTTACAGAGTCAATAAAAACACATATTTACTCTTTTTTAAATACAATTTTTAATACAATTTTCATACAACCTTTCATCTACCCTAAACCCTAGATTACCCTATAAATACCACTCCAAATCACACACACACACACCCTCACTCACAAACCCTGTCCAAAATCTGAAGAAAAATCTCTAAACTTTTGTGTACAAGTGGAGTTAGCGAAGGGCGAAACTCCGGCGAACTTCCGACGACGACCCTAAGAGCTCCCGACGACGAAACGACGCACCGGAATCTACTTCCACTCCCTCTTCCTCTTTTCTAATCTACAATCCAGTAAGTCCCTCCTCCCTCTTCACTTTGCTAATCTAAAAACTCGTATTTCTAAAACCCGACGGAAGCGGAGTTAATCCGACTTCCGATTCAGTTTTTCTTAAAAATTCCATCCTTTCTTAAATACAAACATATCAAACCCTCACATCTTGACTATTAAACATTAATAAAATATCTTGAACAAGTTTCATAGCAAAATATTTCATATTGCAATTTTTATCCTACTTTTTCAGTAAAATACCATATAGTTTAGTTTTGACATTAAACATCATATTTCTGGCTATACCTTTAAATAGATCATGAGGTAATGACCTAACTCCGCACAACACTCATATGCAACATAGCACGATGCCTTTCAGGAACATAGAATACGGGAAAATGCAATTTTACACATAAATACCTTTTACTTTTAAAACCTTTTTCTATAAGATTATGTATTTTAAATAAATCTTTGCAATGCGCCACTACAACCCATTTCGGGGAACCCGTTCAGGATGGTGCGGATTATCATACATTCTCGAGTTTAGTAGTACGAGATGAAAACCTCTGTAAGGAGCATTCGGTCTCGAAAGATTTAAAAATACAAACATCTTAAGAAAATGAGATTTCTAGAAAAATAATAAATTAAATTATTTTTATAAATATAAATATATATATATATATATATATATGTATGTATCATCAAAATATCTATTTTTAATATAGTATAAATATTCCAACTTTTCTAAATAAAAAAGAATCACTTTACATGAAAACACCATGCAATTCTATACAAGTTCACTACTTTACAATTAAATACCATATATTATGACAAATAGGTTTTAATCACTAGAAATATCATAATGATAAAATATACATCAATGAAAACTTTAAAGACGATAATAAATTACTTGAGGTGCATTCTGAAAACTATACAAAATTATTTTTACATAAAACCCCTCAAGTTTTATAAATTACAATAAGGACCCTAGTAAATATAGGTTTAAGCGGGACCAGTCTCTTGAGCCTCAGGGAGGCGTAGATATGGGTTCTTGCCTATTTAAGATAGACAACTTAATAAACAGTGTTATCAACATGGTAATCGTCTTTGAAAAAGACACAAATCCTGTCGCCCATGTGCAGCGGTTACCGATAACACCAAAATCTAATTCAGGACTTCAATTTCTTTTCTAATTGTCTGACTCAGACTGAGTCTCATTATAAATAATCTAACTTGAATATGATTCAAGTACAAATTACAATTCAATATGAATCCATGAATCCATATAAACAATCTGTTCAATCTATTCAATCTATATTGACTGAACCGAACCATGGATATACATACATCTACATGATTCTCCAGTTACATCCATTTACTGATATCATGGTTTCGGCAAGTCATCCATCTATACAATCTATAATACAAGACAATACAGTTTACAATACAATACAAACAATACAATCAAGACATCGCGGAATATAAGGGGTTGATTGGTACGGAAGGTGTTAGAAGTGGCACGAGACTGCAAAATTTAAGACACCTAACCTGTATTCCATTGTTGTTGTACCGTGGCATAAACGGTTCCTTGTACATTCCGTTTACCTTAGTCTCTGGTCTACTGAGACTCCTCTCATATACACTGCCATCCTTCTATACCAAGCTACAAACAACAGCGTTAACAATATAATACAACTTTAAAAGTTACACACACTCTCTCTCTTTCTGCTTATTCTATTTCTCCCTCATCTTTGGGACTTACCGAGCGATTGTTTGCTGACGACATTCCTTCTCTTTCTTCTTTGGATTGTTGTCAGGTAATTCGAAGCTTCAGGAGATCGAGCCCACCAGCGAGGACTTGGATCAGCTAGCCTACGACCTAAAGCATTAGATTCATTGTACACATTTCATTTCAGTACTTTCCATTTCTGTTATGTCACTGTTTAGGCATTACTTTCGTTCAGATGTATTTACTTATCCATGTACTGTAAAAGAATGTTAATAAATAAAGTTTTCATTCATTACATTTGTCTCTTGTGTATATATTTTTTATATTGCTTAGATACGCTTAGCGTGTTTACTTCAGAGTAAATACGTAGCGGCCTTGTCGCGTCCCCTTCACCGTATACCAGAAAGCGGGGCGTGACAGGTTTTGTTGGTGGCCCATTCAGGTCTGAGATGTATAGAAAACTACAATACAATTCAGTTCTGCGTGGAAAACCTAAGCAATATAACACAAGAACCAGCAACTAAAACATTCTTTACAATTCATACTCCTTGAATCTCATCAATTCATATACTTTGAATCTGTCATAACCTAAATTTTTCTTTCAAGATTATGGATTCCCCGAACAACACCAGCACCAATGTCAACAACACACCTCCACCACTACCACTCACACCTGCCGTCCCTGCTCCGATCAATGAGCAGACGGTTCTGCTTGAGGCGATCCGCAGCCTCCTGGAAGGACAGCAGCAGCAGACTGCTATTCTCTTGAACCGTCCAGAAGCGGAAGCACCCGGAATAAAGCCATTCCGGTCACTGCACCCCAAGAACTTTTCGGGAAAATATAGCCCTCTAAAAGCTGAGGAATGGGCTCAGAGCATTGAAGATGATCTGGCAGCAGCACAAGTGCCAGAGATAGCTTGGGTCCGTGTTGCGAAACTGCAACTCACGGACAATGCACAGGTTTGGTGGAAGGCAGAAGAAAACCGTCTTGATCAACCCATCGAATGGAAGACTTTCCAAGACATGTTCGACGCAAAGTACTTCCCTGAGACTGCCAGGTTCCACATGGAATAACAGTTCATCCATCTGCAATAAGGTTCAATATGGACCAAGTCGGTAGATGAATACGATGCTGAGTTCACCATGCTTAGTCGGCAAGATTTGTCTCAATAATTTGATTTTTCAATATATCACATACTGCACAGCTAACACAATACTTTAACAGATTTGCAGCACACCTGATACCGACGGATGAGATCAGAGCCCGTCGATTTCAACAAGGTTTGGATTCGGAGATCCAGGCTGTACTAGCCATAGGAGATTTTCTGACTCATGAATCGGCTCTGAAAGCTGTCCGCTGTTATGAGGCAGTGGTAAAAATGAGGGGCAGATCTCAATCTGCAGGAATTAAGCGCCCTGCCAACCAAATGGCAGGAGGAGCCACGTCAAGGCCACTTTTTGTGCCAAGGTGTAGCATTTCAGAAAATATAAAATAGTATTTTTGGAATTTAATATTAAAATAATGTATTTCAAGAAAACTACCCGATTTGTGAAATTGGTGTTTTCGTAAAGTGGTATATGTATATACCAATATTTGGAAATTTGTCGAAGATTAAAATGATTTATTTATTTAATGATTTTTATCGGATTTTTAGCAAAATCCGTATTTTTACATTTTCCGTGACTTGTGAACATGTCATGTGCATGTTGGTTTTTGAGTGTTGTGACTTGTGCATATGAGTTTTGTGAGATAAAGAATGAGAAGGAAAAGAAAAGAAAAGCAAAGAGAGAAAAGAGTTAAGAGTGTGAAAGAAATAGAATTTGATGCCTTGAGATTTTTGTGAATAAAACAAAAGAATTTAGATATTTGTGAGAGAGTGAGTGTGGGGAAAGATATTTGTGAGGAGAGTGAGGCTAAGAGAGAGAGGGAGAGAGCCTTGGCTGCCCATTTTCCATTGTTTCTTCACAATATTTCTTCATCTCATTCACTTCCTCACTACTTCAATGCAACCTTTCAAATTCCATCTCAAAACCCTATGCCATCTTCTTTAAAAACATGCACACATCCATTCTAAAGCCTTAGAACCAATCAATTTCGGATTTTGAAGACTTTGAACAACTCTAGAATTTTCCTAACCAATGAGGTATATCTCTTCACTTTTAGATTGTGATCGTGTTAAATATCGTATTTTGTGGATTTTGTGATAGGATTCTGAGATCTGCTATGACCTGGAGAGCCTAAAAATTATTTAGCGATTACAGAGAGACGTGGAGACAACCTAGAAGCTATCATTGAAATACGAGCCCATTCCCAATCATTCTGGCCGCAAATTAATTCATTGTGGCCGCAAATTGCGGCCACATCGGAGTGAAACCTTGTGATTTTTGTTCTGTAGCTTCCTTATCCTCTATCTAGAGCAACCCTATATGCAAAATTGGCTAATTTGACCTGAGA
The DNA here is from genome assembly GCA_030015575.1 of Agapanthus africanus. Lineage (NCBI taxonomy): Eukaryota > Viridiplantae > Streptophyta > Magnoliopsida > Asparagales > Amaryllidaceae > Agapanthus > Agapanthus africanus. The sequence continues at coordinate 528,485,274 of CM057337.1, forward strand.
CAAAATCTCGGATAGATTTCCTTAGTTGTTGAATTTCGTTTTGCGATTTCTGAGATTTGGTTTTTGATATTTGATTTGGATTCCGTCGTTAGACGTTTGTATGTCAATAGATGAAGTTTGTTTGGTTAGTTTTGCATGTGTAGGCTATAGGTTCTAACCTATGAGCGCACCGCGTGCCGTATTGGATTTCGGAACTTGATGTTAATAGCTTTGTGATTTTGTATTGATTGTAGGCACTTCGCGTGGATTCCGAGGCGATGGAGCATGGCATCATCGACTTCGGCAAGAAAGGATCAAAGTGAGTAGATCTATATCTACGGGGGAAGTCGGACGGATGGCGTATAGCATCCCTGCAAATTATAATGGAAACCTAGATTAGAAAACTAGGGATATGGTTTAAAAGATAGTTAGAGATGATATGAGTGATTGAATATATATATATATATATATATAGAGAGAGAGAGAGAGATAAGATGAAAGCTTTAGGGATATGGAAATGAATGTGAATCATGACTTATAGATATGTATTTGTTAGTTATATGTATGCCCTAATGGCCATTACTGTACATACGATGTATATTGTAGTGGATGCTTGGACACATATAGGGAGGACTTTCTTGCTCGACATGATAGTATGCTATCTGGTTGCTTTTTATCTTAACATATATACTGATTGTCTCTATGTTACATGTTGATAAAGCCCTTAGGATGAGTACTTGACTACCAGGATTTTGATGCATATCATACTAGTGGGGACAGAGTAGTTGCTAAGTACATCCTTCAAATGTTCCTAGTCATGGGTGTATCGAGACAAGGCATCGATATACCAGAGTAGACTAGCGTATAGCTTCTCGACCTAAGTAGATGGGCGATGGATGATCCCATATCCATTGGTGTTTGACATCAGAGACAGTATACGGGTGCTCAGTGGAGACTGGGTACGCTGGACGGACTCGCTGAGAACTCCCAGATGGTATTATACCTCATGTCAGATGGCAGTTCTCTGGTGACACTGGTACAGGTTAGTCTGTAGACCCGAGATCGTCATAGAGCCTTGTGTGATTCCCACTATGCTTTGATTTCCACCTTACCATGTTCAAGAGAACGTGCAAAACGGTGACTTTTGGGTACAGTCCTGAGTCACATGGATGTAATGAGCGATAGGAGGAGTTTCGTCTCACCCGGTATTGGGAGTTGATGTTGCGCTATGCTCGATTGGCTATAACAGGAAGTCCCTGGCTAGGGCTACTTCAGAGATATATTGGTAAGTATTATCAGTAGTTTCTCGACCCGTTATGAGCCTCTTATCGGCATGACTTATCGAGTTACTGGGGTCTGACGTTTACCACCCCTAGACGAGATATGCGGCATATCAGATGAATAGACCGGACTGTACGGTAGTGTTACTGATTGGATTCACAGGAGTATGGGCAGGCTTGCTTGTTGATCTTCTGATCGCTCAATACCCGGGTGGCCATTACGTTTAGCAGACCGCTTGCGGCTTGTGGGTGTTTGATATGATAATCACTTACTGCCGGAGTATTGACGATTCTTTAGACTCCTACACAGAGGTTTCCTGGCTCAAGCGAAATGGGGTGGAGCACATATGTGATATGTGCGGGACCGAGATTAATAAGATATGAGATACCGTATTCTATTCTCGCGATGTGTGACATGATTGGTTATATGTGATATAGCCGGGTTATCGGATCAAGTGTTGATTCGATAAGATGTTACATTTGATATTAGTCGGTTATATGTGATATAACCGGATTATTAAATCAAGTGTTGATTTAATAATTTAATGTATAATTATATATTTGATATATTACATTACATTAACTAATATTAGCTAACTTATGATTTCTTTTCTCACTTTGGATACATTGATATATATGTGATATATGTTAAATGTATCATGCTAGGTTACAAATACAACTAGGGTTTATGAGGATTAAACCATGCTAGGGTTAAGATTAGGGTTTATATTTATCATTAAGTAATTCAAATATTGTGGACTTTGTCATGGTTGATATTTGTTGAAAGCTTGTAAAAGCTTGTAAGCATCTTGGACTTTGTCCATTCTTTTTGTCTAGCTTAAGATATTTTTTGACCTAAACTTTAACCCTAGCTCATGGTTAACTCTCTACAAGGGTTAAGCATGACATGCTTAACCCTTAGTTGCATTTCTGACCTCAACAATAATTCATCACAACTTCACTTGATCTTCTTCTTCCTCTTGAGCTTGCTCTCTAGTTTGTGATCAAGTGATGATTTTGAGTGAGAAAATAAAATCTAAAGTGAACAAAATTCCAGCTTCATCATCTTCTACTACTTTCCATTTAGTGTAGGGTGTTTTCTTCACTAATTGCACAATTAGTGAAGAGATAGCTTGGGTTAGTGTCTCCTCGACGTAGATCATCTTCGGCCTCGAAGACTTTGAAGCAAGCTTGTTCTATTCTTCTTGTGGAGCCTCTCTAGAGCCCGGAGTTCATGATTGCAGTGAAAGGACTACTACACGGAGCTTATGATGTGAAGGACCGGTCTACAAAGGTTGTATTCCTTGTTCACTTTACTTCCAAAGTTGTTTGCATTTCATTCCGTCGGATTTCTAGTATATGATTCCAGGGTTAGGGTTAGCTAGAACGGCAAATTTTTGAATTTAGCATGGACGATGCCTCCCGAAACCTTGCTACCATGCTAGACAACCCTGTAGTAGTTGCAATAGAATAGGTATGAGATTTAGAGTAGCATGACATTTGACGTATAAGGTAGAATGCAGATATAAAATTGACCTGATGTAAGATGACTTAATGTGATGAAAGGATATACAATGTGATATGATGACTTAATTGATATGTCGGTATACGGATGCAAGTCGATATGAGAGGATTGATACCTTTGCCGGTCCCCCTATATGAGATTGTTATGGATGTGACCAGGGCGTATAGGTATATATAATGTTGTGAATCATGAGTGATATGCCGTACGAGACATTAGGTCCGTACCTTCATTGTCATATAGGTTGATAGGATCCCCAATTGTTAATGCTGCCGTACGATGGATTATACCGTACGTGATTTTGTGAAGATGGATATCGATTGATAAATTCACCGACTCGGTCATGTTAGATACGTATACCTTATAGCATTTAGCTCACGATGTACTTTATGCTACATTCATGTTATTCCCATTTCATTTCAAATACCTGTGCTAGTACACCTACACCATTATCGATGATGCGTATGCAACACTTACACAGATTGCCGGCTCACACACTTCATCATCGATAATTGCTATGTCACTACACAGTAGAATTGCTGCATCATGGTATGACTCCTTGCATGATTTACTTACTATGCTCACATCATTATGCTATGTTGCATGACATACCCTGCTATACCTGCACATACACCTATGTGGTATTGTATCATTATTGACATTTAGACGTTGATTCTTGTGCTATTGGCATATGAAATGCATCAAGCTTACATACTTACATGTATATACACACATCTTGCTGGAGCTACATGTACGTCTTTATATGATGTTGCAAATGATTTTGGAGGAATTGGTAACCGCATGATATATTTAAAAACTGGATTCATTTAAAAGAGCGGTTTTCCCTTAATATGCTCATATTACTGCGTTATGTTGCATATATCATATTTCATGTGATCTACGGATTTGAGAACCGTGGGGATATTTCAAGAAAGTATGCATTGTTTTAAAAACCCGGTTTCTCTAGATATGATATTTTGAGACATCCACCATGTATTTTCTATGTTCAGAGATTTGTTGGATATAGTGCCCTCAGAATAAATTATTGGATCACAGGCACGTGATTGCAATTATTGAGGGAGGACCTATACCGGTAGGACAGTCTTACTCGAGAGGTTTGTATACTATATGGTTTGTCTTTATCATCGTGTATATGTTTTAGGTGACATTGTAGTTCGCTATTACACGTTGATAGAGAATAGTATGCTACCATGGTTTGTCTTTATCATCGTGTACTGTTTTAGATGACCTTACAGGTCACTATTGCGCGTTGATAGAGCCCTTAGGATTCTTGCTTGATGGCCAGCAGTATGATGGCGATCATATACGTGGGAGCTGGGGTCTATAAGCACATCCTTAAAGTGGTCCCTAGTCGTGGGAGTTTCGAGACAGGGCATCGATACTCCAGAGTAGACTAGTGTATACAGTCGAGACCCCGACGAGGGGCGGTGGCCGGTCTCACAAGCCGCTGGTGTCAGTTGGATCACCTAAGATGTATACAGGTGCTCATTGGGTTATGAGTACACCAGACAGGACTCGCTGGGAACTTGCTAGTTGGGATTATACCAAACGTCAGATAGCAGTTCCCTGGTGACATGTGTACAGGTTAGTTCATCGACCTGAGATCATCATTTGTCTCGTGTGAGTTCCCACTGTACTTTGATTATTACCCTACCACGGCTCAAAGGAGTCGTGCAAACAGGTTTTAGTTGGGTACAGTCCCGAGCCATATAGAGGCAGTGAGCAGATCTGCAGGGGTTCGTTTCTCCCGGTATTGGGGGTGAGGTCGCGCTGTGTCTAGAAGAGCCATTACACGAAGTCCTTGGCCAAGGCAGGAGATTTACTGGTAGGTATTCCAGTAGTATCTCAGGGTGTTCTGGACTACACTCCGACACGACTTGTACCGCTTTTGGGGTTCTGACTTTTACCAACCCCCTAGGCCCGCCATGCGATGCTCATAGACGAACGGACCAGACTGTATGGATATTGTCACTGACAGGCTCGGTAGGGTGTCAGGATGAGTTCGCTCATTGACGTCCCTTTTGGTCAATACCTGGTAGCCCGTTATGTATGGCTAATACCTCTGACGTGCTAGTGGTTAAATCCTCAGCCAAAGTATTGACGAGTCTTTAGAGTCCCCCACAGACAGTTTCTCAAGTTTCGGGAGAAACGCTGTAAAGGCCGTATGGATATATGGCAGGGTTCGATCATATACGTGCGGTATTGCACGAATCATGATCGGACGGATAATACTAGCGGGCTTTGGTTTAAGCCGGATCTTAGTATTGTACAGTATAGATTTTGTCTCATTGCATTTGTATTCGGTCAGAATACAAATGCAGGTATGTATATACAGTCGCGGAGTTTTCCTGTAATTTATTACGGGATCGTTTTTTGAAGTTGCCAATTTGCATTCCATTTCGGCCATTTTCCTTTGTTTCTTTCCATGGCTGAAAATTGATGGGAGGGGGTTATTTGCAAATGTGCTATTAATAATGGAGAAGACCTTTTGTGGCACATGATGGTTCTCATGATGGTTCAACCATCATTTGACTTCTTTATTCATCATTGCTTGCTATGATGGGTTGAGTGATGGGCTTTGGAGTTGGAATTTTTGGTGTGACTTATTTTCTCATCATCACTCATCATTCTCCTTTGCATTATTGACCTCCCTCCTCTCTCCACATGATGGCCGACCACTTCTCTTGTGTGGGGGCTGTCACAATTTTGGTGTGGGATTTTGGTTCTCATTTGCTTACAAAAAAAGTTCTCTAGTTCATCTAAAAGTTCACATCTCCTTTCCCACTTCCAAAATGGCAACTTCTTATAACCTCATAAGACATAGAGTTCTACACTATTCTACAGCAATCTTGGACACGTCGGCTTGCCAACTTCGTGTCCAAGTTGCCTCGGTCCAGAGGTGGGAGCCCATAAAAAGACTCGGCGATGTGGTGCCTTTGCCGACGAGGAGATCAAGACTGGAGATTACGCGGAGAGATCGGGATGGTGGCCGAAGACCGAAGGACACGGATCGCTCGGTAAAGCATTCTACCCTTTCTCTAGTTCGCTAGCATTAGGTTAATGGTCCGATCCGGGTTTAAAGTCCGCGGTAGCCCCGGTTTTCTAGTTTTTAGAAAAGTCTTGTTTCCGCATTTTGGCCTCGTTCTGACGGCCGGGGCGCCGCCGTGCACTTACATCAGTATCAAAGCCACGCCATTAACCTAGTCTAGCTTTCTCTAACGTGTTTACAAGTTCGATCGAACGGATTTTCCAAAAACCGCATTTTCAAGTCCAGTTCCTGTTGATTTTATTTTGTGCTCTAAAAATTTTTCTGGGCATGTCAAAAAATCGTGCAGGGTTTTGTAAGAATTCTATGAAAATTTGGCTCACTGATGTTCCTGTAGCACCGCGGCCGTACCCCTGTTCTGGCCGCGGTTCCACCACAGTATTGAGGCAACAGTGCACTAAATTTTTTCAGCAATTCTCTGTCTTAGAAATGGGGTTGTTGGTATATTCTTTTTGGGCCAAGATTTATTTTGAGTGCTACAGTTGTGCTTGGGGCCCACTTCGGAAATTTTGTCGATCGAAAATTTTAAACTTGTTAGTTCACAGTATTTATATTATATCCGCGACCGTGAATGTCACTTGATCGGTAAATCATGTCTAACTGCTATAGCCCTTTTAGACGGATTTGCGAACGTGACATTCACGTTGATGTTCTGTGTTGTGCTGTGATGTTGCGGATTTGTCGTGGTGGATAGCCTAGATGTAATGTTAGTACAGTTTTGGTATTATTATGTACATTTGATATTGCGGGGCGAGCGTCGGACATGTGGACTGCCGTTACTGCCTGTTTGTATATTATTCTTTTGGGGCACGACCGGGCTAGGTCGATGTACCCGTTGTATGTATATTTTACTTTCTGTACTAGGATTACCCCGCGGTAGGGTGCACGGATAGCCGGGTTCTAGAGGGCAACGGGCCCGCATCTCATAGCGTTGAGACGGAGGGGGCTTCACTCTAGAATTGGCGGGCTATTCGCCGCACTCGTAGGGGGTATAGGTTGACCCAATGAGGGGTGCTCAAGTTACCGGATTCCGTGAAGTGCTGGGTGGTCCATTCACGTTGTTGAAGGGGGCTGCCTCGCTTCAGGTTTTGGCGGGTAACTTGCCACGCCCATAGGGGTCTAGGATTTCATTGCACAGGCTGTCCACACGACCAGGGGAACGTCAGGTTTCAGTAGCGGCTCTATGAAACCCAGGGATCCCAGATATCTGTATTGTTCTGTGATGCTTATTACATTTCTGTGATGTTGCATTTTATCACGCCTTGGGCGATTATTATATATTGATATATATACTAGTAGATGTTGTATATGTTTTGCATCCGCGCTAGTCCAGTCCCCGCTCTGTCGTTAGTTAAGAAACCTAACGGGTGATGACGGGACCCAGTGGCGAATGCGGATGGCATATACGTACATCGTATTTTCGTTCTTTATTGGTGTGATCAATTGATGGGACTGCATTGATTCGGATCAATGCAAGCTAAACAAACCTATTCTGATGTTGTCGGAACAATTTTCAAAAAGCTGTTATTGCAAGGTCGTTCTCTTTTGTTTTGCACAGTGGTATTCGGTTATGAATATCCAGCACCTCAGTCGTGAGGCAAGGGCCGAGATCCCTTCACCGGGAGTGACCCCTTGGACAGAAGTTTGCGTCAGGGTAATAACTTCACTATAGCCGATTGGCTTTTGCTTTGCATGGTAGTATTCAGTTGGAATATCCTGCACCTCATTCTACGGGGAAAGAGCCGAGATCCCTTCACCGGGAGTGACCTCTTTAGCAAAGTTTTTCGTCACTATATTTTTATAAAAAGCTATCCTATTCCTTCAATGATATCAAGTTCATTACGTTAAAGGTTTTTCGTCAAAAACCATTCGTAGCCCTCCGTCATTTCAGAAGGGTAGCACTTAGTATTCATGCTATGTTTGTTGGCCTTAGTCAAGGCGTAGTGTATGGTAGCTATTTGTTATTTTTCTGCAGCATAGATAGATGCGTTGGATTGGGACAGTCGTACAGCCTTGTTGGCCCTAGTCAAGGGCTTGTACGGGTGGGTTCAAATTAACCTGGACAATGACGGGTAGAACTTGACATGTGACTTATGATTTGTTGGCCTTAGTCAAGGTCATAAGAGCATGGGGTAAAAATCACATCGGGAGTTTCTAAAGAAACTGAAACTTGCCAGATATGCGCATACCTTCTGGAATGTGATAACGTGAGTGGATTCCATCACGTTATCATGCAATGATAGTTGGATCCCGATTCCCACCGATGAGTTGGTTTACTCCTCGGGTGATCCCGACTAATTCTTCTTTCAGGTTTGGAGGAGAATTTGAGGTTACAGTAGGAGGCTTCCTGATTAGATAAAGTGATAACCATTCTGATCTAGGTTAGAGTGCACGCTGAGTGTTTCTTTTCTCTCTCTCTTTGGCAGCGACCATGACCCGACCCTTGACTATGACTCAGTGACTAAATTAACCGAACCTTCTTAAACACTGGCTTTTGGATTGTTAGAGTTGCATACCTCATTGCCACTCCTTCTTTTACCCTTTTCTCCAGAACAACTCGTATTACTACGAACGTCCACTTCCATTGGATAAAACCATCATATGGTTATATACGAACTCGAAGGAACTTGTTCCAGATTCGAGGATGGTTTCCGGTTCTGGAGAAAACGAATAGGACTATTCAGTTGTCTTTTCCTTTTACCTTCTCTCAAGTTGCGAGTGCTCCTTGGATTAGGGGATAGTACACCCGTTACGCCTATTGGATAGTCTTCTCCCAAACCTTAGGCTGGTGCCGAACGGTAGGGAATGAACAAAACCAACTAGCCTAACGATGGTGTACAGAAGTTATTAAGCTAAGACAAATAAAGGGATTAGAAGGAGGACAAAGTAAATTGCGATTGCTATTCACGACCAGACTAAATATTTCATTACCACTCCTACTTCACCTTTGTATTTCTCCAGGACACTCCGTATCACTACGAAGATCCACAGTTTTTTGGATACTCCATCGTATGGTTATATACGAACTCGAAAGGAACTTGTTCCAATTCGGGGATGGATTCTGGTTCAGGAGAAATAGGAATAAGGTTTATTCGGTTGTCTTTTATCTTCACCTTCTCTCGCATTGCGAGTGCTCCTAGGATTAGTGCAGTACACCTACTATGCTTATTGGATAGTTTTCTTCCAAACCATAGGCTGGTGCCGAAAGGTAGGGAAGAAATAAAACCATTTAGCCTAAGAGGGTGTACAGAAGGTAATGACTAAAGATAAATGAAGGGATTTGGAGAGATGGCAAAGAAATATACGGTTACAGTTGTGAATCTGGATAATGGAAGAGGCATAACTGGGAATTCCCGGATATCCCTACAAAACATTTCAATGTTTCAGTTTCACTGTGTACTGTTAAAAGAAAACTGATTTCCCAATTAGACACTTGCTCCAGGATATGTATTTACTAGGTTCGATTCTCACATCTGTATGGTTTTACAGATGATGAGTGGGGCAAGTTATTGGGAATTAGGTGATTATCCTCAATATATCGGAATTCGTTGTAATTGGTGATATTTGAGGAAATCACCAGGGTTGTTTGCCGAACGGCAGATATTTGGTTTTGACTATCCGTTGTTATGCACCAATTTCAAATTGATATATCTCTACGTTCATTTTTATGAAGTGAGATATAACTTTTTGAAATTTTGTCCATGACATTTACCTATATCATTGGATGGTTAGGTAAGGAGCATTAAACAGCGGTGTAATTATTCTTAACCATAAGTACAGTTTTCAACCTACGACACACAGGGAATGAGTTATTAGACTCAAGGGACTCATACAGATTATTGTATGTTGTCCAGTGTCCATTAGGACAGAGGGGTTGGTCCTCGTACTATTTTCAGTTTACTTATGACTTCTCTAGTTTTTAGACAAGTGTTTCGTAGAAACACAAGGTCCAAGTTTTGAGAAGTTATAGGTATATGAATAAAGTAGAGAACCAGATGTTGCAAGTATCGGGATTTTTCAAGGTGATCGAAGATGTAGATACTTATGGTATTCAGTACATAGTAATGGTTAAGAGAACTTGCTTCTCTTTCAGGTTACTCATATCTGGATGTATTCCTAAGTTGAGTAATGTTGATCGGCCTCTCTCCATTTAGTTGACATGCACTGGAGACAGCTGCATGATTTGAATCTGGTTCCAATTAAATCAGTGCCTCTGTTTCTGTATTGGATATAGAACAGTTCATATCTTGACGATGTTAAGGTACGGGGAGTTGTCCGGCTTATGCTTAAAACCAGACTCTGGATAACTCAAAGCGCGTTTCTGTAATGGCTGTTTGTGGGTTGACCCGGGCTATGACGAGGGTTGACTTTCTACCATCTGGAAGATCAATAGCGATATTGTTCTTGACTCGCCACAGTTTTAAAAGAAATGGATATTTTCAGAAAACAGTAGTGGGAGTATGGTGAACTGGAAGTGATTCCAGAACCGCAAACGATTACTGAAAATTCGATAAGAACCTAAAGATTCAATCTGGCTTGACATTCCATTGGCCACTCCGCATATGATGGTGGGTAACCTCAGGCACCCGAGAGGTACTCCGGTAGCCTCAAGGACGGTGACAGGGAGGTTCTTGTTTACCCAGACTTGCCATTGCTGTTGTTCCAGACTGTGAGACCCGGCAGGAGGATGAGTATAGCGTCGTTCTAAACTACCTTTTGAAATGTACGTCTATATGACTCTGCCAGAGGGTTGTCATAGTCAGTGGGAGCAGCGGAACCATGGTGGACAGGTAGCTTATGTCTATTTACAGACTAAAGAAGATATAGTGGAGATAGATCATCTATTTCTGATGTGACAGTCATAGGTTTGACTTCATCAGAATAGGGATGGATCTGTTAAGAAGGTAGTAGAATGTGATGTCCTGGTATTTGGATGACATACACATAGTAGGAAGTGAAATTCCTATACTACGGTCGGTTATACTTTGGTTGTCACGCGGTAGTTTCTCCACATAGGAATTGGATATTATATCAGACATTCTGGTTACTAGATCTATGGTTTTAGATCTAGATTTGGGAAGTGTCCCAATTAGGGTACTTAGACAGCATTCTAAAGGTATTTAGAATGGACGACTCCTGGCACGGTAGTGTACCTGCAGGTGATGGAGTCGTCCTCTCTAAAGGTGTCTTACAGACTATAGGGGAGAGTGATGTGCATGATTGGCAGATCACTTGCTTAGGCAATTGAGTCAATCATGAGATGTCAAATACCACACCAGATGTTTTTGCACTAGATGCAATAAGTTGATATTGATCCTATCCTGGAGAAACATTCGGAAGCAGTTTTAGAACATAAGTGGATGTTCTAAGGATATGATAACAACAGCCACTTTTAGGAGACAGTTATCATTCCAGGCTTCCAAGGTGACCTGGATGACAGGGTGGCTGTCAGAGTTATAGTTTTCCCTCTGACGAGGGGCAGTGTTTTGGACAGGTGATCCAAGCGGACAATGAGGGAGGCATGACACAGGGTACTGATTAAGTTCAGTTGACGATACAGTCTAGGAAGTTTGGATTTGGAGTTCATTTATGAACTAGGTCGCATCAGATATCCAGACATATTCTAAGACAGGTATTGCTCATTTCGGGAGATAGTTTTCTCCGCGAACTTGAGATAAAGAGAGACATAGAAAGAAACATCAGGGCGGATCCACTAGCTAAGGCTATTCGTCGAACGCAATAGTTTCGCAAACGGGCTTTGTGAGACTGATTAGTAGAGGAGTTGGGTGTTCGGTATCACACGGACTATGAGTATGCGACATCGCAATAATTAGCCTTGAGTGCAAGTGGGAGATTGGTGGATATAGTGCCCTCAGAGTCAATTATTGGATCACAGGCACATGATTGCAATGATTGAGGGAGGACTTATACCGGTAGGACAGTCTTACTCGAGAGGTTTGTATACTATATGGTTTGTCTTTATCATCGTGTACATGCTTTAGGTGACATCGTAGTTCGCTATTACACGTTGGTAGAGAATAGTATGCGACCATGGTATGTCTTTATCATCGTGTACTGTTTTAGGTGACCTTACAGGTCACTATTGCGCGTTGATACAGCCCTTAGGATTCTTGCTTGACATCCAGCAGTATGATGGTGATCATATACGTGGGAGCTGGGGTCTATAAGCACATCCTTAAAGTGGTCCCTAGTCGTGGGAGTTTCGAGAAAGGGCATCGATACTCCAGAGTAGACTAGTGTATACAGTTGAGACCCCGACGAGGGGCGGTGGCCGGTCTCACAAGCCACTAGTGTCAGTTGGATCACCTAAGATGTATACAGGTGCTCATTGGGTTATGAGTACACCGGACAGGACTCACCGGGAACATGCTAGTTGGGATTATACCAGACGTCAGATAGCAGTTCCCTAGTGACATGTGTACAGGTTAGTTCATCGACCTGAGATCGTCATTTGTCTCGTGTGAGTTCCCACTGTACTTTGATTACTACCCTACCACGGCTCAAAGGAGTCATGCAAACAGGTTTTAGTTGGGTCCAGACCCGAGCCACATAAAGGCAGTGAGCGGATCTGCAGGGGTTCGTCTCTCCCGGTATTGGGGTGAGGTCGCGCTGTGTCTAGGAGAGCCATTATACGAAGTCCTTGGCCAAGGCAGGAGATTTACTGGTAGGTATTCCAGTAGTATCTCAGGGTGTTCTGGACTACACTCCGACACGACTTGTACCGCTTTTGGGGGTCTGACTATTACCAACCCCCTAGACCCGCCATGCGATGCTCATAGAAGAACGGACCGGACTGTACGGATATTGTCACTGACAGGCTCGGTAGGGTGTCAGGATGAGTTCTCTCATCGACGTCCCTTTTGGTCAATACCTGGTAGCCCGTTACGTATGGCTAATACCTCTGACGTGTTAGTGGTTAAATCCACAGCCAAAATATTGACGAGTCTTTAGAGTCCCCCACAGAAAGTTTCTCAAGTTTCGGGCGAAACGATGTAGAGGCCGTATGGATATATGGCAGGGTTCGATCATATACGTGCGGTATTGCATGAATCATGATCGGATGGATAATACTAGCGGGCTTTGATTTAAGCCGGATCCTAGTATTGTACAATATAGATTTTATCTCATTGCATTTGTATTCGGTCGGAATACAAATGCGGGTATGTATATACAGTCATGGGGTTTTCCTGTAATTTATTACGGGATCGATTTTTTGAAGTTGCCAGTTTGCATTCCGTTTCGGCCATTTTCCTTTGTTTCTTCCCTTGGCTGAAAATTGATGGGAGGGGGTTATTTGCAAATGTGCTATTAATAATGGAGAAGACCTTTTGTGGTACATGATGGTTCTCATGATGGTTCAACCATCATTTGACTTCTTTGTTCATCATTGCTTGCTATGATGGGTTGAGTGATGGGCTTTGGAGTTGGACTTTTTGGTGTGACTTATTTTCTCATCATCAGTCATTATTCTCCTTTGCATTATTGACCCCCCTCCTCTCTCCACATGATGGACGGCCACTTCTCTTGTGTGGGGGCTGTCACAATTTTGGTGTGGGATTTTGGTTCTCATTTGCCTGCAAAAAAAGTTCTCTAGTTCATCTAAAAGTTCACATAGCCTTTCCCACTTCCAAAATGGCAACTTCTTATAACCCCATAAGACATAGAGTTCTATACTATTCTACAGCAATCTTGGACATGTCGGCTTGCCAACTTCGTGTCCGAGTTGCCTCGGTCCAGAGGTGGGAGCCCGTAAAAAGACCGGCGATGTGGTGCCCTTGCCGGTGAGGAGATCAATACCGGAGATTCCGCGGGGAGATCGGGATGGTGGCCGAAGACCGAAAGACACGGATCGCTCGGTAAAGCATTCTACCCTTTCTCGAGTTTGCTAGCATTAGGTTAATGGCCCGATCCGGGTTTAAAGTACGCGGTAGCGCCGGTTTTCTAGTTTTTAGAAAAATCTTGTTTCCGCATTTTGGCCTCGTTCTGACGGCCGGGGCGCCACCGTGCACTTACAAGATTAGCATATGAAACCCGATTCAAGGAGTGGGAGGCACCATCTGCGGGTACATGGTGGACCCGGTATTGTTCCCCAGGGCAAGAGGTGATTTTCGTGGTGTATACGATGAGCCTGGCAGAGGGAGTAGTACCTACCGGTGATAGTATTTAGACTCGGCGGTTATTCCGGAAGATATTGACCGGAGTTATGAGATGGATATAGGCTGATCCGTACTGCCGGAGCCCGCGGGCCGATCCCACAGACGATACGGAGCCTGAGATATGAGGATTTACGTGTCGATGCTGGACATGGGTTTCATGATGTTTCGAGTGTCGGTATTGGACACTCAGGTTCCATGATTTGATGTGTCATTGATGGACACACATTCCTTGATATCCCCATATATATTTACATGCATATGTTTTATGATATTTATATGCATAATATTGTTGTGTCATTGGTTGACACGTGGACGAGATCCACATACATACAGGTATTGATATTATTATGGCACATATGTAGATACGGTCACCCTAGATATCATAGTATTACCTTTATGATACAGTTGACCTAGGAATCGTTGTTTATTCGATTTCTACCTGTTGATGTTTTCTACTCACGAGTTGGCAACTCACCTCCGTTGTGCCACAGTTCTTGCAGGTTGACCACAAGGATCAGTAGCGGTATCGCCGGCATACAGTTGCATTCGGGTGTTTTGCTTTGGTAGGTGGTACATGTTGGATCGTACCCCGCTTGTATTTATTATTCCTTTTGTATCTAGTTAACTCCCTCAAATCAGAAACTTGTATTTGTATATGTAGTAAGACTTAGAAAGACTTGTAGTTGCGAGACTTGAGCGATGGGTTTTATGTTCACTTATTGGGTTGATGTCTTGCTTTATTCATTTTCTTTTGTGTTGATCTTCGCCGTTGGGTGTCATATACTTGTTTTATGACTTGAGTGGTTCTGAATCCACCGATTGGCGAAGAGCTAGCTCCCGCTTGGGGATGCCTTTTATATTAGCATGTATTTGTGGTTTTGGATCAAAATATACAAAGGAGGTGCTGCCCAAATTTTCAAAAAACAAAACATGATTCAACATACCTTTATTTCAAAACTTTACCTCTTTTATTTCTTAAAATGGTTTAGATTTCTGGGTTTCGGCTCACTTGAATTACGTTACGCCTTTAGACATTGCATGATTTAAGTGCTGGTCACGAGCTAATATTTCAGGTCGTGGCAAAATTGGTATCAGAGCGCTAGGTTTAACCTTGGTTAGAGTTTAGGTTTGACTATGTAGAGTCTGGGGCGTAAATTTATTTCGGAACCTAGGCTTGACCTTACGGAACTTAGACTAGAACAGGGGGGTATTAGACCCGAACTTTCGTTACATAGGCTCACCCTGATTGATGGAGTGGGTAGCTTGAGTAGAGTGACGTACAGTACATATATTCCGCGGCATATTTACGATACGATACTCCACTTAAGAAACCTTAGGATGTACATATTTTGAGATCTATGATTCTCTTCATACCCATGATTATACATCCATTGGAGATCCTTGATTCTATTCGTTTCCATGATCATACTCTCATTAATTCCATTCCTCCTTATGATCATGTATCCATTTTGGGATCTGTTGATTCCTTTCAATTCCTTTGATCCATCTTCATTGATACATGCTTGAAGTTCCTGTCACCATGATTTGAGCACAGATTGAGCTGCTGCTAGTGTTGCAGTCACGGTGAGCTCGTTGAGGACGAGGACTGACCATTGTGTTTTCTGGTGATACGGGAACGTCTCGAGTTAGTGTTGGTGTGTGTCCTCTTGTTGGACGCTGCCATATTTTGAGAGGACTGTTGGTGTACAGCCTACCCCGGAGATTGTGATGTCGTCTACCTTGCAGACAGATGACCCAGTTGTTGCTGGAATTGATAGGATGTCGCTTCCAGAGCTTACGAGCTGAGATCACTGGAGCTTCCAGGCAGAGATGCGATAGATAATAGCTAGTCTATCTTGAATTGAGTTGAGCGACTGAGATGATTCATCTGATTGATGCACCGACGCAAGCCCAGTGGAGTTGAAGATTTCCAGTGTGGAGAATCTTACTCAGATCTAGAGTAGATCAATCCATAGATGAACTTGTTCGTTGGATGATCCGATAGGAGATCAGTAAAATGACCAGCTTCGGATAGAGGACCTTACCCAGATGCGTTGTTAGTTGATCAAGAACGGATGAATGAAGTGTATTCCTCCGATGATATGGATGAGTTCCTGAGGACGTGTTCGGCTAGATACCTTCTACAGAGTGATGAAAATACCGAGTTCGTAATTTTGAGTTCATGCGAGATGCCGACGAGCTGTTGTTACTCCATGTTGAGATCAGAGATTGGATGTGTATACGGAAGCATTGGAATATGACCAGTTCCCAAGGAAAAGCTGTGCTGAGAACGTAGATGTCCAGAGAACGAGAAGATGATTATGTAAGAGTACCAGCTTTCGTACAGTTTGACATAGGCGAGATCGGAAGAGAACCTGAGCAGGCTCCTTCCAGGACACTGCTGCAATAAGAATTGCACTGAGGATCAGATGTGTCATGTGTATTCAGAGGACCAGAGGCCGACGCCAGTGACGTGCTGCATTATGGTGATCATACTAATTGACCGGAGAAGTGCCAGAGCGGAATCGTTCCCGTTAGTGCACCGGACCGGACCGACAAGCCGATAGATTGCAATATGGGTAATCCATAGAGGAAATGAGGACCCAGAGATAGAGGACACCAGACCATGAGCAGGAGGCAGGCAGATGTTCTTGCTCTGCCAGTTTTGGGCAGACCAATATTTTTTTCGACATAGTAGGAGGTGTACCTCAATGTCGTTTATTGCGATTTGCGTTTGTGATCCGAGTATCACGTTTATATCGCTTGGATTTGAGTTTCATGATATTGACTTCGTGCACCATGGCTGCACCTACTGGGTATTTATATTTTTGTGCATAGTAATTGCACTTGATATACGTTTTACACATTATTGTGTTGGTTTATGATTTGTGCATATCTATTGCACTTGATGTCAATTTTGTACGTTCGTGGCACGTGTTTATGATTTCATGGATTTCATATAGTTCAATTGATTTTGTGCATATGGTACGCACTCGATTTGATTTTTGCACTCGGGATAACTCACATGTGCATGCAGTGCATTGATACGGATTTTGTACACATAGCTGCACACGTTTTTGATTTTAAACACCTTGGTAGTGTTGCTTTTTATACGCATTTGAGTGATTGCATTTCGTGCCTTTGTTGCACTGGATTTATACGCCGTGCATTGGTTGCACCGTATTTGTATTTTGAGCATTTGTTCACCAGATTTATGTTTTTGTGCGCATTTGCACTTGATGTTCGTTTTCGTGCATGCTATGGCACTAGATACTTTTACGGACCTGACGCGTTTGATTCGGAGTTTTGCGCATATTAGGTGCTTGGTATTGGATTTTGTGTGCATCGGATGCACTTGAGTAAGATCTTATTCGTGCATGTCGGATGCACTTGATTTAGATTTCATTTGTGCATGACGGATGCACTTGATTTGGATTTTCGCGCATGTTGGGGCGCATGATATGAGATGTGATTTCGTGCACACCGGATGCACTGGATTGAGATTTCCGTGCACTATAGATGCACTACATGTTGTTGTCGTACATACCCGTTGCACTGGACAGATGCTTTCATGCACACCCGTTGCACTTAGTTTTGCTTTCATGCATATTGTGGCACTTGGATTTGGATTTGATTTCCATGCGCACCAGACGCACGTGATTGTTGGATACGTCTTTTGAGGCTGATTTTTGCTCTTGAGCACTTTGTTTTCATGTCGGGTACTATATTATGTAGTAGCCGAACAAGACTGATCTGAGGACAGTACCCGAGTACTTTGCTTGCAATAAAAAGTCTAACAAGAGTATTTTAAGAAGGGATGCGTACTATATACATAATATAGTATTTGACTAGTGTACATTGGATTTCAGGCGAGGATTTCGAGATCTGTATCTCCATTGTAACTCCGATGATATGCATGCAAGTCCGATGATTTGCGTGACACTTGACGGAGTTTGGTTTTGAGTTTCATATACGGCTTCAGACGTATGCGATGTGCTGTGTAATTTCTGTAGCTTTCATGATTTCGGAGCCCCGTTGATTGAGTTGAATTTTGAAATGTTTTAGAATTTGGGGGTTTAAATTTAAATTCGGAGACCGAATTTATTTAAGGGGGGAAGATTGTAACATTTTAGAAAATATAAAATATTATTTTTGGAATTTAATATTAAAATAATATATTTCGCGAAAACTATCCGATTTATGAAATTGGGGTTTTCTTAAAGTGGTATAAGTATATACCAATATTTGGAAATTTGTCAGAGATTAAAATGATTTATTTATTTAATGATATTTATCGGATTTTTGGCAAATTCCGTATTTTTACATTTTCCGTGACTTGTGAAATGTCATGTGCATGTTGGTTTTTGAGTGTTGTGACTTGTGCATATAGTGAGTTTTGTGAGATAGAGAATGAGAAGGAAAAGAAAAGAAAAGCAAAGAGAGAAAAAGAGTTAAGAGTGAGAAAGGAATAGAATTTGATGCCTTGAGATTTTTGTGAATAAAACAAAAGAGTTTAGATATTTGTGAGAGAGTGAGTGTAAGGAAAGATATTTGTGAGGAGAGTGAGGCTAAGAGAGATAGGGTGAGAGCCTTGACTGCCCATTTTCCATTGTTCTTCACAATATTTCTTCATCTCATTCACTTCCTCACTACTTCAATGGAACCTTTCAAATTCCAACTCAAAACCCTATGCCATCTTCTTTAAAAACATGCACACATCCATTCTAAACCCTTAGAACCAATCAATTTCGGATTTTGAAGACTTTGAGCAACTCTAGAATTTTCCTAAGTGGCCAATGAGGTATATCTCTTCACTTTTAGATTGTAATCGTGTTAAATATCGTATTTTGTGATAGGATTCTGAGATCTGCTATGACCCAGAGAGCCTAAAAATTATTTACCGATTACGAAGAGACGCGCAAACAACCTAGAAGCTACCATTGAAACACGAGCCCATTCCCATTCATTCTGGCCACAAATTAATTCATTATGGTCACAAATTGCGGCCACGACGGAGTGAAACCTTGTGATTTTTGTTCTGTAGCTTCCTTATCCTATATCTAAAGCAACCCTATGTGCAAAATTGGCTAATCTGACATGAGACAAAATCTGGGATAGATTTCCTTAGTTGCTGAATTTCGTTTTGCGATTTCTGAGATTTGGTTTTTGATATTTGATTTGGATTCCGTCGTTGTACGTTTGTACGTCAACGGATGAGGGTTGTTTGGTTGGTTTTGCATGCATAGGCTATAGGTTCTAACCTATGAGCGCACCGTGTGCCGTATTGGATTTCGGAACTTGATGTTAATAGCTTTGTGATTTCGTATTTGTTGGGATTCCTCAGCACCTAGCCTAGGGTTTGCAAGCATCACTCATGCCACAACAAAAATTAAAGGGGGTGCTAAGCAATCAACCTAAAGATCATACTAGAAAACTAGGGTAACAAAACTTGTAAACCAACATTTCAAAGAGAAGTGAATGAAAATACAACCTTTGTTGATCCGGTCCTTCACTTCTAAAGCTCCGTGTTGACGTCCCTTCGCTGCGATCATCGTACTCCCGAACTCTAGAATGGATTTCCCCGGAGAAATGATCAAGCTAGCTTGTTGATTTCGAGGCCGAAGATGATCTACGTCGAGGTGACTCAAACTCAAGATCCCTCTTCACTAGGTCAAGAACTTTGTGAAGAGAACACCCTAAACTAAATGTCAAGTAGTAGAGAATGATGAAATAGGAAGTGGGTTCACTTTAGATTTTGATTTCTCACTTTATTTCTTCACTTAAAAAAAATCTAGCAAGGTTTTCTTCTTTTGGATGAAGAAGACGAAGAAGAAAAGAATGAGAATGAAAAAAATCAAGTGAAGATAATGGAATGAGGTTAGATTTGCAACCATGGTGAGTTTTGTATCATCACTAACTTTTGTAGAGACTTAACCATAGCAAGGATAATGGTTAGGTTTATAAATATCTTAGTGTAAAACAAATTGTGTAGACTTTGCCAAAGCTTACAACTAGCTTCCATAATTCCACTCACAATTTGAATTACTAAAGATAATTAAAAACCTAAACTTATCATGGTTATGGTGTAAGTCCTACACACACAAGTTGCATATATAACCTTGCATGATACAATATATATATATCACATATATATAATGTAACAAAAAGTGAGAGAAAGAAAAAATCAAGTGAGCAATATTAGTCAATGTAAATTCATATATCAAATATATAATTATACATTAAATTAATAAATCAACTACTTGATTTAATAATCCGGCTATATCACATATAACCGACTAATATCAAGTGTATCAATATATCGAATCAACACTTGATTCGGTAACCAGGCTATATCGCATATAACCGACCGATAATACAAATCACGAGAATAGAATACAGTATCACATACTGGCATTATTCTCGATCCTGCACATATCTCATATGCGCTCTTATTTCGTTTCGCTTGAGCCAGGAAACCTCTGTGTAGGACTCTAAAGACTCGTCAATACGCCGGCAATAGGCAATGATCATATCAGTCACCCACAAGCCGCAAGCGGTCTGCTAAACGTAACGGCCACCCGGGTATTGAGCGATCAGAAGATCAACGAGCAAGCCTGCTCACACTCCTGTGAATCCAATCAGTAACACTTATCGCACAGTCCGGTCTGTTCGTCTGATATGTTGCATATCTTGCCTAGGGGTGGCAAACGTCAGACCCCAGTAGCTTGATAAGTCATGCCGATGTAAGGTCCATACCGATCGTGAAACTACTGATAACACTTACCAGTAAATCACATCAACCCTGGCCAGGGATTTTCAGTTATGGCCAGTCGAGCATAGCGCAACATCAACCCCCAATACCGGGAGAGACGAATCCCCTCCTATCGCTCATTACCTCCATATGACTCAGGACTGTACCTAAAAACCACCTGTTTGCACAACTCAGTAGAGCCATGGTAGGGTGGAAATCAAAGCACGGTGGGAGACACACAAGACTCTATGACGATCTCGGGTCGACAGACTAAGCTGTACCAGTGTCACCAGAGAACTGCCATCTGACGTGAGATATAATACCATCTGGGAGTTCTCGACGAGTCCGTTCAGTGTACCCAGTCTCCACTGAGCACCCGTATACCATCTTTGATGTCAAACACCAATGGATATGGGAACATCCATCGCCCAACACATGGGTCGAGAAGATATACGCTAGTCTACTCTTTCCTGAGCTCAACCAACTAAACTAAGGAGGGGCCATCAGCCAAACCAACCCTTGGATCCACCAGGCTCAAACTCGATTTGGAATATCGATGCCCTGTCTCGATATTCCCACGACCAGGAACATTGAAGGATGTACTCATGGACTACCCAGGCCCTACTAGTATGATCTGCATCATAATCCTGGAAGTCGAGTACACATCCTAAGGGTTTTATCAACATGTAACAAAGAGACATCATGTGTACATGTTAAGATAAAGAGCAACCAGATAACATACTATCATGTCGAGCAAGAAATTCCTCCCTATATATGTCCAAGCATCCACTACAATATACATCTCATGTACAGTAATGGCCTCTAGGGCATACATATAACTAACAATCTCCCACTTGCACTAGGGCCATCATATAGCAGTGGTTATAGTATCTCATACTTAACCATCCCATAAAAGTCTCTCTTTGGGAAAAGGCCTTTGTGAGTGGATCCGCCGTGTTATCCTCTGAGTCTACTCACCTAACCTCGATCTCCCTGGAGATCAGCTATCTCCATGATTAGGTGATACTGCCTTGGAATATGTCTGGGTCACTGATAGGACCGTGGTTCCTGGGCCAAAGCCTCACCTCCATTGTCACACAATGGTAGGAACTTAGTTCATCTCATGAACAAATATACACCCAGACTACCTCTTTGGTAGCATCTTTGGTAGCGATGTATCCAGCCTTTATCGTCTAGTTTGCCACGGTATCTAGCTTGGAACTCTTCCAACATATCGTCCCTCCACTGAGGGTAAAGACAAAGCCTGTGACTGACATTCAGTCGTCCTTACCACCCTGGAAGCTATCCAGTGATTCTCCCCAGGATCGATTGATACCATCTCACTACACCTAGTGAGAATCCTAACATCCATTTAGATCTATCTCATAGATCCAAAACCCAGGATTTAGGAGGTATCACCTTGATCCTATATGGAGAATCCTTGTGATAAGAAGAGATTGACCGTGCGTAGCAAAGGAAACTCTTTTCCTATCAAGAGTATGTCGTCCACATACAATACAAGGATGACCATCATACTCTCTACTACCTTTTTTGTATATACAAGGTTCATCTACAATTTTGATGATGCCAAACACTTTGACTACCACATCAAAACAGATGTTCCAACTCCGCGATGCCTGCTTTATCCCATAAAGTATCTTGCACACGTTTTCGCTGCTCCCACTGTCTACGAAGCCCTCTGGCTGTGTACTTATAGACGCTCTCTTCTAAATCATTATTTCGAAAAGCAGTCATGACACCCAACCGCCAGATATCGTAGTCATGGTATGCATCAATAGCAAGTAGGATCCGGATAGACTTAAGCACAGCCACTGGAAAAGGTTTCATCATTATCCACGCCTGGTCGATGATGAGAACCATTGACAAGTCTAGCATTGAAAGTCTCAACTTTTCCATCTACACCAAGTAATCTTCTCATGATATACTTGCTCCTGATGGGGATTTAACCCTTCAGATATAGCAACCAAAGTCCATACTTTGTTGGTGTATATAGATTCCATCTCAGATCTCTTAGCATCCAGCCATTCTTACAGAGTCCCCACTCTTGATGGCCAACTCGAAACTAGTTGGGTCATCATCTCATGATGCAATCCTCGCTCCCATTGTCATCGAGAAACCGAAGTATCTCTCAGGCGGATGAGGAACCCTGCTAGATCGGCAGAGAGGCTGAGGTTCGTCGGGGACCATTGAATCCTTTGGTTCTACCAAATCATCAGCTGTAGTTTGTATAGCTGGAACTCCTTCCAGTTCTACAGAACTGACCTTACCACGATCTTGTCCAAATTTTTCTTTTAGACATAGGCCGGACAACCCCAAATCTTAACTTGCTTAAGAGATGGGCTCTTCCCATACCATATCACATATGCAGTAGTAAGCACTGATTTGATTGGAACCCAATTCAATAGGTATGCAGCTTCTCAAGTGCATAACCCCCAAAAGGAAACAGGTAACTCGGTAGTACTCATCATAGAGCACACTATATCTAGTAGGGTGCGATTGCTCCGCCCCGATACACCGTTGTGCTGTGGTGTCTACAGAGGAGTAATGCTGAGAGAGACTCTTATTCTCCTTTAGAATAGTCCAGGATCTCTATGCCTAAGTATTCTCCTCTCTGATCACATCAAAGGACCTAATACTTATTTCTGTATTAGTTCTCTACTTCTATCTTATATTCTTTGAAGTTCTCAAAAGGTTCAGACATGTATTTCAACAGGAACATGTGTCCGAATCTTGAGAGATCATCAGTGAATGTAAGGAAGTATAAAGAACCAGTCCTTGTTAGTTGTATGTATGCCCTAGAGGCCAGTATTGTACAGATTATGTATATTATATTGGATGCTTGGACATATATAGAGATGACTTTCTTGCTCGACATGATAGTATGCTATCTGGTTGATCTTTATCTTAACATGTACACTTGTCTCTTTATACTGTCCTATAGTTACATGTTGGTAAAGCCCTTAGGATGTGTACTTGACTACCTGGACTATGATGCAGATCATACTAGTGGGGACATGGTAGTCCATATGTACATCCTTCAAGGTCCCTAGTCGTGGGTATATCGAGACGGGGCATCGATATACCAGAGTAGACTAGCGTATATGCTTCTCGACCCATGTGATGGGCGATGGATGATCCCATATCCATTGGTGTTTGACATCAGAGATGGTATACGGGTGCTCAGTGGAGACTGGGTACACTGGACGGACTCGCCGAGAACTCCCAGATGGTATTATACCTCACGTCAGATGGCAGTTCTCAGGTGACACTTGTACAGGTTAGTCTGTAGACCCGAGATCGTCATAGAGTCTTGTGTGATTCCCACTGTGCTTTGATCTCCACCTTACCACGTCCATGAGGGCGTGCAAAACGGTGGTCTTTGGGTACAGTCCCGAGTCACATGGAGGCAATGAGCAATAGGAGGGGTTTCGTCTCTCCCGGTATTGGGGGTTGATGTTGCGCTGTGCTCGATTGGCCGTAACAGGGAAGTACCTGGCCAGGGCTGATCAAAGATTTGCTGGTAAGTGTTACCAGTAGTTTCTCGACCCGTTACGAGCCTCACATCGGCATGACTTATCGGGTTATTGGGGTCTGACGTTTACCACCCCTAGACTTGATATGCGACGTATCAGACGAACAGACCGGACTGTACGGTAAGTGTTACTGGTTGGATTCACAGGAGTGTGAGCGGGCTAGCTCGTCGATCTTCTGATCGCTCAATACCCGGGTGGCCGTTACGTTTAGCAGACCGCTTGCGGCTTGTGGGTGCTTGATATGATCATCATCTGCTACCGGCGTATTGACGAGTCTTTAGAGTCCTACACAGAGGTTTCCTGGCTCAAGCGAAACGAAATAGGAGCGCATATGAGATGTGTGCAGGACCGAGAATAATGCGTGTATGTGATACCGCATTTCATTCTCGCGATAAATGTTTCGATTGGTTATATTCGATATGACCTAGTTATCGAATCATTGATTCGATAAATCGATACATTTAATACTAGTCGGTTATGTGCGACATGACCGGATCATTGAATCAAATGTTGATTTAATGATTTAATGTATAATTATATATTTGATATATTACTTTGCATTAACTAGTGTTGGTTCACTTTAAACGGATTTTTCTCACTTGAAAAGAACATTGTATATGTGATATATTTTGTGTGCACTTGTATGTGTCATGTTTGATGAGGAATGTAAATTGGTTATGTGTTAAGTATTAAACCATGGTTATGAGATGAGTTAGGGTTTTGATTTAATTACTTATTTATTTATCTATTCTTTCTTGATAAATAAATAAATGAAAAACAAAATGGTTTCAATTTTAACTTGAAGCTTGTTGAAGCTTCATGAAGCTTTGACTAATGATACCATTTTGTCATCATACTAAACCCTAACCAATCCCACTAACCATGGTCTATTCTCTACACTTGACCATGGTTAGAAGATGATAAGTATTGTTTTATTATTCTTTTTTCATAACACTTATCATAACAATTCTATCATCTTCTTCTTCTTCTTCAAGTGAGAAACCTAGATGCCATTAATGGCAACTTGAGATCTAGTGAGAGAAATCCAAATCTAAAGTGAACCCACCTCCTATTTCTTCACCCTCTACCTCTTGCCAAGTTGTTTTGGGTGTTTTCTTCACAAGTTTCACTACTTGGTGAAGTCGGAGCTTGAACTAGTGCGACCTCGACGTAGATCGTCTTTGACACGAAGCCGACGACCTATTCCGCACGTTTCTCCGATGAAGCCGTCATGAGAGTCCAAGGTTCAAGATGGACAGCGAGAGGACGCCCTCGTGGAGATAAGGAAGTGGGTATCCGGATCTACAAAGGTTGTAGCTTCTCACTTCTAGTTAAGTAGTTAACTAGTTTATCATTTCGCCTAAACATCTAGTCTAAGATCCGTAGTCTAGGGTTTCTCGGTACCATTTTTTTTTAAATTGGCATGTTCGATGCCTTGTGAGACCTCACTAGGGTGCCTAGGAACCTTTCACTGGTATCAGAGCCTAGCTAGAGCCTTAGGCGAAGTCTAGACGGAGTTTGAAGTCCGAACGAACCCGAAACCATAATCCCAAGGTGCTCTCTGGAAAATTTCTGAAATTTTGGATTTTTGTCAATTAAAAATATGCAGAAAATCATGCAGGGCTTATATGAAATACTGTGAAATTCGAGGGCCTGATTCAACTTTTCCACCGCGGAACCGCGGCATGAGCCATGCATGCTCGGCGGTTCCGCGGCCGTACTGTCCCCTTGTCTGGTGATTTTTTCACAGTAATTCATGAATTCAGATATTATATTTTCTGGGTATTTTTATTGTGACTCTACAGAACAGTATTTTGGGGTTGCTTTGGGGATTCAATTATTCGTTCGGGTTATCAGATTTTGTCTATGTAGATTTCCGGATAACTTTAGAATATGTTAAAAAGTTCGACCGGATATAAATACCCAATTTTTCCCCTGTCGGGAAATTTCCAAGTGTTGGATTTTTCCGTAGTTTAACGACGTTCTAAGTAGTGCAAGTAACGCGATGGACCCTCTAGAAGACAACAAACCTTAACTCGATTATGTGACCGTCTTGAACTGCCCTTTGAACCTTCGGGTTTGGGGCAGTACGGCGTGCCACATGTGAGGCGTTGGCTTGACCCTTCTACGGCTGGACCGTCGGTACTGAGGCACGAACTGAATGTTGTTAGACTTATTTCATGTGTT
This sequence comes from Agapanthus africanus, assembly GCA_030015575.1. Taxonomy (NCBI): domain Eukaryota; kingdom Viridiplantae; phylum Streptophyta; class Magnoliopsida; order Asparagales; family Amaryllidaceae; genus Agapanthus; species Agapanthus africanus. Next base: position 528,511,791 of record CM057337.1, read on the forward strand.
GAGCTGTATCGGGAAAACTTGGGTATTCGACTGTTCGATCGGAAAGTTTAACATTTTCTGTATTATCTGGAATGTGATACAATAATTAGAATTCACAAACAGTTATGAGATAACTGGATGAATGTTATAAATCTAGCAATTTAGTCCCATATGATATTGAAAAGAGTTTTCGATAATGAGACTAAAATAGGGGATTTATATCTGTTAGGCATGCGATGTCTAAAGAAGTTCCGGATTCCAATTGTTGTAATTTTACACTTTCTTTTCTGTGACCGTAAGTGTAGTATGTTCATATCGCCGGTTTCGTTGCTATATGTCAACGACAATTGGGGTATGCATACTTACTTACGTTGATGACATGTGATGTTATGTGTTGCTGGATATGTTATATTGGATCGTCGTATTCGAATAGCCGGGGGTTTTTATGTGAGATGAGTGTTTTTCATTTTCATTCATGTAAAAACTTGTATGTAATATTCTTTTATTTGGGGAACTTCCAGGTAGCGGAAGATGTCACCTTTTGTATATTATTTACTTTTCCGCATTAGGATAGACCCAAGGAGGGGAGCATAAGTAACCGGGTTCTGGGGTCCAGTGGGAGACCAACTCGAGGAGTCGAGTCCGGGTCTCCTAACCCTAGAATTGGCAGGGTTGCTTGCCGCTCTCGTAGGGGTCTAGGGGTGTGGGATTGGCTATTCATCACGACCGTGGAATCCGTGTTTTAGACTGGCTCGTATTGAAAACACGGACGTCCTAGTATATCCAATATTTCATATGTTCATTCTGCTGCGATATCTGTGTTGTGACTCTGTGATGGATATAGTATATGATATATATGATATATTATATAGACGTTACTTATGTTTTACACCCGCGCTAGCCCTGCCCTGCTATGTCGTTAGTTACCTAACCTAACGGTGCACGAGGGGACATCGAGGCGAATGCGAATGGCATAAGTGTACGTCATATCTATCTGTGATGTTTAGGTATTTAAATGATGGGACTTCATTAATGTGATTAATGAAAGATAAGAAACCTAAGATGTTGTAGAATCAGATTTTAAATAAAACAGGTAGCTACAGTTCTTGCTTTGCATAGCGGTATATATGATATACCCCGCACCTTATTCGATGAGGAAAGGACCGAGATCCCTTCACCGGGAGTGACTCCTTTAGCAATAACTGGCAGATGCTACACACTCGGTTTGCTTTTGACTGCTTTTGCGTTTTTGCTTTGCACAGCGATATATATGATATATCCCGCACCTCATTCGATGAGGAAAGGACCGAGATCCCTTCGCCGGGAGTGACTCCTTTAGCAAAACTAGAAAAGCCTCAAAATCACTCCATTTTAAAACTTCATTTGATTCTACAACGATATCGAGTTCATTACGCTCATGGTTTTCAGAAAAACCTGGCGTAGCCCTCCGTCATTTCAGATAAATCCTACTTAGTATTCGTGCTACGTTTGTTGACCTCCGTCAAGGCGTAGTGTGCGGTAGCTAACTAGTATTTGTCTGCTTATGCATATGATGCAGATTGGATTAGGGTAGTCGTACGACCTTGTTGACCTCCGGCAAGGGTCGTGCGGGTGGGTTTGATTCAATCAAGAAATGACGGGTTGAACTTGACTTGCACCCTGTGGTTTGTTGACCTCCGTCAAGGTCATAGGATGCTTGGGGCAAAATATTATCGGGAATTTCAAGTGTTAAAATTTGCAATGAGATTGCATACCTTCTATGAGATAGTTGGATCCCGATACCCACTGCGAGTAAGAGTTACTCCTGGGAGAGTTTTACACATTGCAATTAGCCGATCAAGTAGGTGTCTAGAAAGGTGTCAACGGGGTTACGCCTCTGGGAAAACGAGGTTTACAGTAATTAGGTTCGTGCGAAAGCACGGGGGACCTCCCTCAAAGTACCGACACTGGCCTGGCTGAAAGATTGGCGAACTTGTAGTGTGTAATTAATCCCGGCTAGTCTTTCCTTTTAGGGTTTGGAGGAAGATTTGATAAAAAGAAGTGGGAGCCATCCTGATTAGATAAGATAATAACCAATCTGATCTTGCACGAGCATACGCTAAAGTGTTTTCTTCTCTCTCTCTCCAGGTAGCGACCATTTCATGCCCTAATGAAGATAATAATATTGATGTATTGACCGAACCCGCATGTTATACTGTGCTGGGGAACGTTGGTTCCGTTCTTTCTTATAAGAGTTATAGGAATGAACAGGATATAGGGGAATACCAGGATTCCCATGCCACCCGAATGAAGAAAGTACATGTTGATTCATTCTCTTCGGGTGTGTTCGTTACTGAGAACTGTTTCTCTATTTGCTCTACGTCCTGGGTATTGGATACCGGGTCAGGATCCTATATATGTAATCAGTTACATGGGCTCAGGAAAGGTAGAGAACTTGGAGAAGATGATAAAGACATTAGAGTTGGAAATGGTGTAATTGTTGCAGCTAAGACTGCCGGGGAATATCACCTTGTATTACCAACTGGTAATACATTGGTTCTGAACGAATGCTATTACATGCCGAACCTGATATGCAACATTATATCGGTTTCTTTATTAAGTAAAGAGGGATATAATTTTGTATTACAGGACAATGTTATGAACATTTTCCGTAACCAAAAGTTGGTTGGATCAGGCACGTTGTGCAATGGCATTTATGTTCTAAACCAATCAACAGTTCTGAGCATAACAAACACACACAAGAGGAAGAGTTCTGAACTGAACGAATCCTTCTTGTGGCATTGTAGACTGGGTCACATCAATGCGACACGACTGGCTAAGTTGCATAAGGATGGATATTTAAATACGTTTGAATTTTCATCCTATGACACTTGCCAGTCATGTCTCAAAGGCAAGATGACCAAAGCTCCGTTTACGGGACACGGAGAAAGAGTTACCGAACTCTTGGGACTGATACATAGTGATGTATGCGGTCCCATGTCTACACATGCCAGGGATGGTTCTTCGTACTTCATTACATTCACTGACGATCTCTCTAGATTCGGATATGTGTTCCTGATGAAACACAAATCAGAAGCTTTTGAGAAATTTAGAGAATATAAACAAGAAGTCGAGAACCAAACCGGAAAAAGTATTAAAATCCTTCGATCAGATCGAGGAGGTGAATACTTGAGCAATGAATTCCTGGACTTCCTAAAAGAGAATGGGATTCTCTCTCAGCTAACTCCTCCATATACACCACAGCACAACGGTGTATCGGAGCGGAGAAACCGCACCCTATTAGATATGGTGCGCTCTATGATGAGTGTAGCTGAGTTACCTGTTTCCTTCTGGGGATATGCACTGGAAACAGCAGCATACCTACTGAACAGGGTTCCCACCAAATCTGTGCCTACCACACCATATGAGATATGGGAAGGGAAGAGACCATATCTTAATTTTATAAAGATATGGGGTTGCCCGGCCTATGTTAAAAGACAAAAACCGGACAAACTCGAGGCAAGATCTGTTTTGTGTAAGTTTGTTGGATATCCCAAACATTCGCGAGGGTATATCTTCTACCACAGTGAGGAACAAAGAGTATTCGTTGCTCAACATGCCACCTTTTTAGAAAAGGAATTTCTTGCAAAAGAGATTAGTGGCTCTGAGGTAGAACTGGAAGAGGTTCCAGCTGAACAAAACACAACAGAAGATTTAGTGGAACCAGAGGATTCAGGAGCTCCCAATGAACCTCAGCCACTCCGCCGATCTAGTAGGGTTCCTCGCCAACCTGAGAGATACTACGGTTTTCTCATGGATGGTGGGAGCGAGGATTGCATCATGGAGGATGATGACCCAACTAGCTTCGAGCAGGCCATCACGAGTAGGGACTCAGTGAAATGGCTGGATGCTATGCGGTCCGAGATGGAATCCATGTACACCAACAAAGTATGGACTTTGGAAGTTGCTCCTGAAGGGGTAAAACCCATTGGGAGCAAGTGGATCTTCAAGAAGAAACTTGGTGTAGATGGGAAAGTGGAGACTTTCAAAGCTAGACTTGTAGCAAAGGGTTTTCGTCAAAGACCAGGTGTGGACTATGACGAAACCTTTTCTCCAGTGGCTATGCTTAAATCCATCCGAATCATGCTTGCCATTGCTGCCTTTCATGACTACGAAATCTGGCAAATGGATGTTAAGACCGCCTTTCTAAATGGTGATTTAGAAGAGTGCGTGTACATGACTCAGCCAGAGGGCTTCGTAGACAGTGGGAGCAGCGGGAAGGTGTGCAAGCTGCTTAAATCCATTTATGGATTAAAGCAAGTATCGCGGAGTTGGAACATCTGCTTTGACGTCGTTATCAAAGAGTTTGATTTCGTCAAAACTCCAGATGAACCTTGTATCTACAAGAAGGTGGCAGAGAGTAAGGTTGTCTTCCTCGTATTGTACGTGGACGACATACTCTTGATAGGAAATGATATTCCTATGCTGCAAGCGGTCAAGCTCTTCTTATCACAAAGATTCTCAATGAAAGATCTTGGTGATGCCTCCTGCATATTGGGAATTAGGATCTATAGAGATAGATCCAAACGGATTTTGGGATTGTCCCAATCCAGGTACATTGACACCATACTAAAGAGGTTTAGTATGGAAGAGTCCAAGCGTGGGAACTTGCCCACGATCTCTGGAGTCACTCTCTCCAAAGAGATGTCTCCCAAGACTGATTTGGAGAGAGCTCGCATGCAAGGGATACCCTATGCTTCGGCAGTAGGCTCTATCATGTATGCGATGCTATGTACCAGACCCGATGTAGCATACTCACTAAGTGTAGTGAGCAGGTATCAAGCTGATCCTGGAGAGAGTCACTGGACAGCTGTGAAGAGCATTCTCAAGTACTTGCGAAGGACTAGAGATATGTTCTTGGTGTATGGTAACGGAGAGCTCCAAGTGGAGTCCTTTACCGATTCGAGCTTCCAGAGTGATAAAGACGACTCTAGGTCGCAGTCGGGCTTTGTCTTTACCCTTTACGGAGGGGCGGTTAGCTGGAAGAGTTCCAAGCAGGAAACCGTGGCAGACTCGACAATGGAGGCTGAATACATCGCTGCCAACGATGCTGCCAAAGAGGCTGTCTGGGTCAAGAAGTTCATTACTGAACTTGGAGTGGTTCCATCCATTGAGCGTCCAATACCTTTGTATTGCGATAACAATGGAGCGGTGGCTTTGGCCAAGGAACCCAGGTCCCATCAGCGATCCAGGCATATTCTGAGGCGGTATCACCTGATCCGGGAGATAGTTGATCGCCGGGAGATCGAGGTCAGGAGAGTTGACACGAAGAACAACACCGCGGATCCACTCACGAAGGCCATTCCCCAGATACAGTTTGAGAGACTCTTCGGGATGCTCGGTATGAGATACTACAGCAGCTGGCCCTAGTGCAAGTGGGAGATTGTTAGTTGTATGTATGCCCTAGAGGCCAGTATTGTACAGATTATGTATATTATATTGGATGCTTGGACATATATAGAGATGACTTTCTTGCTCGATATGATAGTATGCTATCTGGTTGATCTTTATCTTAACATGTACACTTGTCTCTTTATACTGTCCTATAGTTACATGTTGGTAAAGCCCTTAGGATGTGTACTTGACTACCTGGACTATGATGCAGATCATACTAGTGGGGACATGGTAGTCCATAAGTACATCCTTCAAGGTCCTTAGTCATGGGTATATCGAGACGGGGCATCGATATACCAGAGTAGACTAGCGTATATGCTTCTCGACCCATGTGATGGGCGATGGATGATCCCATATCCATTGGTGTTTGACATCAGAGATGGTATACGGGTGCTCAGTGGAGACTGGGTACACTGGACGGACTCGCCGAGAACTCCCAGATGGTATTATACCTCACGTCAGATGGCAGTTCTCAGGTGACACTTGTACAGGTTAGTCTGTAGACCCGAGATCGTCATAGAGTCTTGTGTGATTCCCACTGTGCTTTGATCTCCACCTTACCACGTCCATGAGGGCGTGCAAAACGGTGGTCTTTGGGTACAGTCCCGAGTCACATGGAGGCAATGAGCGATAGGAGGGGTTTCGTCTCTCCCGGTATTGGGGGTTGATGTTGCGCTGTGCTCGATTGGCCGTAACAGGGAAGTCCCTGGCCAGGGCTGATCAGAGATTTGCTGGTAAGTGTTACCAGTAGTTTCTCGACCCGTTACGAGCATCACATCGGCACGACTTATCGGGTTATTGGGGTCTGACGTTTACCACCCTTAGACTTGATATGCGACGTATCAGACGAACAGACCGGACTATACGGTAAGTGTTACTGGTTGGATTCACAGGAGTGTGAGCGGGCTAGCTCATCGATCTTCTGATCGCTCAATACCCGGGTGGCCGTTACGTTTAGCAGACCGCTTGCGGCTTGTGGGTTCTTGATATGATCATCATCTGCTACCGGCGTATTGACGAGTCTTTAGAGTCCTACACAGAGGTTTCCTGGCTCAAGCGAAACGAAATAGGAGCGCATATGAGATGTGTGCAGGACCGAGAATAATGCGTGTATGTGATACCGCATTTCATTCTCGCGATAAATGTTTCGATTGTTTATATTCGATATGACCTAGTTATCGAATCATTGATTCGATAAATCGATACATTGAATACTAGTCGGTTATGTGCGACATGACCGGATCATTGAATCAAATGTTGATTTAATGATTTAATGTATAATTATATATTTGATATATTACTTTGCATTAACTAGTGTTGGTTCACTTTAAACGGATTTTTCTCACTTGAAAAGCACATTGTATATGTGATATATTTTGTGTGCACTTGTATGTGTCATGTTTGATGATGCATGTAAATTGGTTATGTGTTAAGTATTAAACCATGGTTATGAGATGAGTTAGGGTTTTGATTTAATTACTTATTTATTTATCTATTCTTTCTTGATAAATAAATAAATGAAAAACAAAATGGTTTCAATTTTAACTTGAAGCTTGTTGAAGCTTCATGAAGCTTTGACTAATGATACCATTTTGTCATCATACTAAACCCTAACCAATCCCACTAACCATGGTCTATTCTCTACACTTGACCATGGTTAGAAGATGATAAGTATTGTTTTATTATTCTTTTTTCATAACACTTATCATAACAATTCTATCATCTTCTTCTTCTTCTTCAAGTGAGAAACCTAGATGCCATTAATGGCAACTTGAGATCTAGTGAGAGAAATCCAAATCTAAAGTGAACCCACCTCCTATTTCTTCACCCTCTACCTCTTGCCAAGTTGTTTTGGGTGTTTTCTTCACAAGTTTTACTACTTGGTGAAGTCGGAGCTTGAACTAGTGCAACCTCGACGTAGATCGTCTTTGACACGAAGCCGACGACCTATTCCGCACGTTTCTCCGATGAAGCCGTCACGAGAGTCCAAGGTTCAAGATGGACAGCGAGAGGACGCCCTCGTGGAGCTAAGGAAGTGGGTATCCGGATCTACAAAGGTTGTAGCTTCTCACTTCTAGTTAAGTAGTTAACTAGTTTATCATTTCGCCTAAACATCTAGTCTAAGATCCGTAGTCTAGGGTTTCTCGGCACCATTTTTTTTAAATTGGCATGTTCGATGCCTTGTGAGACCTCACTAGGGTGCCTAGGAACCTTTCAGTCCTGGCATCTGTAGACAGGGGAATTACATACATTACTATGTATCAGTCCCAAGAGTTCATTAATTCTTTTTCTGTTTCCAGTAAATGGAGCTATGGTCATCTTATCTTTGTGACATGACTGGCAAGTTTCACAAGATGTAAATTCAAACTGATTTAAATATGCATCTAAATGTAACTTAGCTAGTCGGGTCGCATTGATATGACCTAGTCTACAATACCTCAAGAAAGATTCGTTTATTTCTGAATTCTTCCTCTTGTGTGTGTTCTGTATGTTAAGAACTGTGGTTTGATTTAGAATGTATATGTTTTTAGATAACATGCCGGAACCGATCAACACTTGATATAGGAAATGTTCAAAACATTATCCAACAATACAAAATTATATCCTTCTTTACTAAATAAAGAGACTGATATGATGTTGTATATCAGGTTCGGTATCTAATAGCATTCGTTCAGAATCAATGTATTTGGTAATAAAGGGTAATAACTGCCAACACCTTGGCTGCAACAATTGCACCGTTTCCAACTCTTGAAACTTATCACCCTTTCTCAGTTTTCTACCTATCTATAGCCCATGTAATAGATTACAAATATGGGATCCTGATCCGGTATCAAATACCCAGGACGTAGAGGATACTGAGAAATAGTTCTATGTAATGAACACACCCGAAGAAGATACATCATCATGCTCTTTCTTTGTTTGGGTGGCCTGGGAATTCTGGCATTCCCCTATTTCCTGCTCGGTCTTATAACATTTATAAGTGGGAGAGGGACCAACGTTCCCTAGCTCTGTATAACAAGTGGGTTCGGTCAATACATCCATATTATTATCTTGATTAAGCCGTGACATGGTCGCTACCTGGAGAGAGAGAAGAAAACACTCTGCGTGCGCTCTTGCAAGATCAGATTGGTTATATATTTTATCTAATCATGATGGCTCCCACTGTTTTTATCAAATCTTCCTTCAAACCTGAAAAGGAAAGACTAGCCTGGATTAATTACACTCTACAAGTTCGCCAATCTTTCAGCCAGGCCAGTGCCAGTACTTTGAGGGAGGTTCCCCGTGCTTTCACACGGACCTAATGAAAATAAACCTCGTTTTCCCAGGGGCGTAACCCCGTTGACACCTTTCTAGACACTACTTGATCGGCTAATTGTAAAGTGCAAAACTCTCCCAGGAGTAACAATCACTCGCAGTGGGTATCAGGATCCAACTATCTCATAGAAGGTATGCAATCTCATTGCAAATTTCAACACTTGAAACTCCCGATAATGGTTTTTACCCCTAGCACCTATAACCTTGGCTATAGTCAACAAATCATAAGCACAAGTCAAGTTCTACCCGTCATTTCATGATTAATTAGACCCACCCACATGACCCTTGGTTAAGGTCAACAAAGTCACATGACTGTCCTAACTAATCGCATCATATGCTATGTAGGAAGACATCACTTAGCTACCGTACACTACGCCTCGGCTATGGTCGACAAACGCAGCACGAATACTAAGTACTCTACTTCCTAAAATGACGGAGGGTTGCGGATGGTTTTTAAGAAAACCTTTAACGCTTTGAACTTGATCTCGTTGCAGAATCAAATGATTTTAAATGGAGTGTTTTTTAGGCTTTTGCTAGTTTCGCTAAAGAGGCCACTCCCGGTGAAGGGATCTCGGCTCTTTCCTCGTCGAATGAGGTGCTGGATATTCTCAATACCACTATGCAAAGCAAGAACTAGAAAGCAATCAGAAGACAAAACCGAGGGTTGTAGCATCTGCTAGTTATTGCTAAAGAGGTCACTCCCGGTGAAGGGATCTCGGCTATTTCCTCGTTGAATGAGGTGTTGGATATTCTACAAGGAATACCGCTATGCAAAGCAACAACTAGAGCTACCTAATTTTTGAAATTCGATTCCATAACATCATTTAGGTTTATTTTCTTTCATTGATCTCATTAATGAATGTCCCATCAATTAAGTCACCTAAATATCACAGATAAATACAATGTACGCTTATGCAATCCGCATTCGTCTCGATGTCCCGTCATGCACCGTTAGGTTAAGTAACTAACGGCAGAGCGGGGAAGGGCTAGCGCGGATGTAAAACATAAGCAACGTCTATATAATATATCATATATACTATATACAGTATCTATCTGAACATATCACATGATTACATCACAGATAACGCAGCAGAAAACAACATATGAAATATTGGATATACAAGGATGTACGTGTTTTATTTTGAGCCTGTATAAAACACGGATTCCACGGTCATGATGAATAGCCAACCCCAATTCCCTAGACCCCTACGAGAGCGACAAGCAACCCTACCAATCCTAGAGTTAGGAGACCCGGACCCAACTCCTCGAGATGGTCTCCCACTGGACTCTAGAACCCGGTTACTTGTGTTCCCCTCCTTGGGTCTATCCTAATGCGGAAAAGTAAATAATATACATCAACGGTGACGTCTTCCTCAACCCAGAAGTGCCCCAAAAAAAAGAATATTACATACAAGTTTTTACATGAATGAAAATGAAAACCACTCATCTCAAATAAAAACCCCCGACTATTCAAACACGACGATCCAATATAACATGTCCAGCAACACATAACATCATATGTCATCAACGTAAGTAAATATGCATATCCCAATTTTCGTTGACGTATAGCAACGAAACCAGCGATACCCCATATATTATACTTACGGACGCAGAAAAGAAAGCGAAAAACTACAACAGTTGGAATCCGCAACCGCCTTAGACATCACATGCCTAACAATATGAATTCCTTAGACATCACATGCCTAACAATTATAAACCCCGCATTTTAGTCTCGATATTGAAAACACTTTCCAATAATGAATCGGGCAATTCAACAAGATTCTCGACATTCCGATCGAATGCTCGTCGGAAACTTTAGTAGACGGCCGCACCCCTCGATACCGACGACGAAGTGCACTTAGGCGGAACACCGCGGCCGCGAGCACCCGGACGGATGCTTTTTGGCAACGGAATTCTCCTACAGTCACTTGGTGGGGGTTATTGGGCGTGACTATCTAGTAATGTTACCCGGCGAGTATCCGAATACACAAAATGATTGCGACGGACTTTTGATCGCATCAAAATCCCATGGCAACCGATCAAATGAGACTAAATTGCTAGACTTATAAAATTCAAATGTTGTTGATTCTAAGTATTGTATCACAATATATACTAGACTATGTTAAACGTTTCGAACGAATCAACAAATCCCCACAACTCCCATTGAGCTCAACAAAAGAGCGAAGTTAAAGTACCCAAAACGTGCCACAGTACCTATGATCCAGCCGTAGAAGGGTCAAACCAAAGCCTCACTTATGACACCGCGAAACCACGGCAAACCCTAGGGTTCAAACGTCTTAATTCCCGAGCAATCGCGCCAAAAACTTGAGTTCCTTTTGGATTTCCTTCTTGATCACGGTTCAGAGGGCATAGAATCGAGTTAAGGTTTATGTTCTTCTAGAGGGTCTATAAAGTTACTTGCACGAACATTGAATATAATTAACTTAGAAAAATTTCATAGGGGATCAAGGGGTGCTGTTTGAATATCGTTCGAACTGTCAAATATAGCCTAGGTTACCATCACAATGTTAAATTATACGACTACGAAACACTCCGTTCTGGTCCTATAGCAAAATTTGCATCACATGAAAATTTGGACCAAGTCAACAATACCAAAAACCCCACAATCAAAAGTATAGTGCACAGCAAGAATTTGGGACCCTAAGGATCCGAGGAGGCCAGCCAGAGGGGGGGTATCGATTCATTTCCGAGGGAAAGCTCCCAAATTTTTTCTGTGCACTCCTTGTATCATATACATCACTCTGAAGTTGTTTGCAAAATTTTTACAGACCTCTAAAATTTCGACAGAGAGCAAAACTGCAGGGTTTTAGAAACTGTTTTTACGGAGTTGTTTCGGTTTCGTATTAGTTCTAGCATCGTCAAGTCTCTAGTTTGGCTCTGATACCATGTTGGGATTCCTCAGCACCTAGCCTAGGGTTTGCAAGTATCACTCATGCCACAATAAAAATTAAATGGGGTGCTAAGCAATCAACCTAAAGATCATACTAGAAAACTAGGGTAACAAAACTTGTAAACCAACATTACAAAGAGAAGTGAATGAAAATACAACCTTTGTAGATCCGGTCCTTCACTTCTAAAACTCCGTGTTGACGTCCCTTCGCAGCGATCATCGTAGTCCCGAACTCTAGAATGGATTTCCCCGGAGAAATGATCAAACTAGCTTATTGACTTCGAGGCCGAAGATGATCTACATCGAGGTGACTCAAACTCAAGCTCCCTCTTCACTAGGTCAAGAACTTTGTGAAGAGAACACCCTAAACTAAATGGCAAGTAGTGGAGGATGATGAAATAGGAAGTGGGTTCACATTAGATTTTGATTTCTCACTTTATTTCTTCACTTAAAAAAAATCTAGCATGGTTTTCTTCTTTTGGATGAAGAAGAAGAAGAAGAAAAGAATGAGAATGAAAAACTCAAGTGAAGATAATGGAATGAGGTTAGATTTGCAACCATGGTGAGTTTTGTATCATCACTAACTCTTGTAGAGACTTAACCATAGCAAGGATAATGGTTAGGTATATAAATATCTTAGTGTAAAACAAATTGTGTGGTCTTTGTCAAAGCTTACAACTAGCTTCCACAATTCCACTCACAATTTGAATTACTAAAGATAATTAAAAACCTAAACTTATCATGGTTATGGTGTAAGTCCTACACACACAAGTTGCATATATAACCTTGCATGATACAATATATATATATATATATATATATATATATATATCACATATATAATGTAACAAAAAGTGAGAGAAAGAAAAAATCAAGTGAGCAATATCAGTCAATGTAAATTCATATATCAAATATATAATTATACATTAAATCATTAAATGAAATACTTGATTTAATGATCCGGCTATATCACATATAACCGACTAATATCAAGTGTATCAATATATCGAATCAACACTTGATTCGGTAACCCAGCTATATCGCATATAACCGACCAATGATACAAATCGCGAGAATAGAATACAGTATCACATACTGGTATTATTCTCGGTCCCGCACATATCTCATATGCGCTCCTATTTCGTTTCGCTTGAGCCAGAAAACCTCTGTGTAGGACTCTAAAGACTCGTCAATACGCCGGCAGTAGGTGATGATCATATCAGTCACCCACAAGCCGCAAGCGGTCTGCTAAACGTAACGGCCACCCGGGTATTGAGCGATCAGAAGATCAATGAGCAAGCCTGCTCGCACTCCTGCGAATCCAATCAGTAACACTTATTGCACAGTCCGGCCTATCCGTCTGATATGTCGCATATCTTGCCTAGGGGTGGTAAACGTCAGACCCCAGTAGCTTAATAAGTCATGCCGATATAAGGTCCATAACGGTCGTGAAACTACTGATAACACTTACCAGTAAATCACATTAACCCTGGCCAGGGATTTCCAGTTATGGCCAGTCGAGCATAGCGCAACATTAACCCCCAATACCGGGAGAGACGAATCCCCTCCTATCTCTCATTGTCTCCATGTGACTCGGGACTGTACCTAAAAACCACCTGTTTGCACGTCTCAGTAGAGCTGTGGTAGGGTGGAAATCATAGCACAGTGGGAGACACACAAGACTCTATGACGATCTCGGGTCGACAGACTAAGCTGTACCAGTGTCACCAGAAAACTGCCATCTGACGTGAGGTATAATACCATCTGGGAGTTCTCGGTGAGTCCGTTCAGTGTACCCAGTCTCCACTGAGCACCCGATACCATCTCTGATGTCAAACACCAATAGATATGGGAACATCCATCGCCCATCACATGGGTCGAGAAGATATACGCTAGTCTACTCTGGAATATCGATGCCCCGTCTCGATATTCCCATGACCAGGAACATTGAAGGATGTACTCATGGACTACCCGGGCCCTACTAGTATGATCTGCATCATAATCCTGGAAGTCGAGTACACATCCTAAGGGTTTTATCAACATGTAACAAAGAGACATCATGTGTACATGTTAAGATAAAGAGCAACCAGATAGAATACTATCATGTCGAGCAAGAAAGTCCTCCTTATATATATCCAAGCATCCACTGTAATATACATCTCATGTACAGTAATGGCCTCTAGGGCATACATATAACTAACAGTATTGATTGTAGGCACTTCGCGTGGATTCCGAGGCGACGGAGCAAGGCATCATCGACTTCGGCAAGTAAGGATCAAAGTGAGTACACATATATCTACTGGGGAAGTCGGGCAGATGGTGTATAGCACCCCCGCAAATTATAATGGAAACCTAGATTAGAAAACTAGGGATATGGTTTAAAAGATAGTTAGAGTTGATATGAGTGATTGAATATATATATATATATATATATATATATATATATATATTGAGATATGAGATGAAAGTTTTAGGGATATGGAAATGAATGTGAATCACGACTTATAGATATGTTGTTGCACTAGAATAAGTATGAGCTTTAGAGTAGCATGACATTTGACATATATGTAGAATGTAGATATAAAATTGACCTAATGTAAGATGACTTAATATGATGAAAGAATATACGATGTGATATGATGACTTAATTGATATGTTGGTATATGGATGCGAGTCGATATGAGAGGATTGATACCTTTGCCGGCCCCCCTATATGAGATTGTTATGGATGTGACCTGGGATATAGGCATATAGGTATATATAATGTTGTGAATCATGAGTGATATGTCGTACGAGGTATTAGGTCCGTACCCTCATTGTCATATAGGTTTATAGGATCCCCAATTCTTAATGCTGTCATACGATAGATTATACCATACGTGATGTTGTGAAGATGGATGCCGATTGATAGATTCACCGACTCGGTCATGTCAGATACGTATACCTTATAGCATTTAGCTCATGATGTACATTATGCTACATTCATGTTATTCCCATTTCATTTCATATACCTGTGCTAGTACACCTACACCATTATCGATGATGCGTATGCTACACTTACACAGATTGCCGGCTCACACATTTCATTATCGATAATTGGTAGTCACTACACAGTAAAATTGCTGCATCATGATATGACTCCTTGCATGATTTACTTACTATACTCACATCATTATGCTATGTTGCATGACATACCCTGCTATAGCTGCATATACACCTATGTGGTATTGTATCATTATTGATATTTAGACGTTGACTCTTGTGCTATTGCGCATATGAAATGCACCATGCTTACATACATACATATATATACACACATCTTACTAGAGCTACATGTACGCCTTTATATGATGTTGCATTTGATTTTGGAGGAATTGGGAACCGCATGATATATTTAAAAACTGGATTCATTTAAAAGAGTGGTTTTCCCTTAATATGCTTATATTACTGCTTTATGTTGCATATATTATATTTCATGTGATTTACGGATTTGAGAACCGTGGGGATATTTCAAGAAAGTATGCATTGTTTTAAAAACCCGGTTTCTCTTGATATGATATTTTGAGACGTCCACCATGTGTTTTCTCGATTCTGAGTTTAGCATGTGAAACCCGATTCGAGGAGTGGGAGGCACCATCTGCGGGTATATGGTGGACCCGGTATGGTTCCCCAGGGCGAGAGGTGATTTTCTTGGTGTATACGATGAGCCTGGCAGAGGGAGTAGTATCTACCGGTGATAGTATTTGAACTCGGGAGTTATTCCGGAGGATACCGACCGGAGTTATTAGATGGATATAGGCTGATCCGTACTGCTGGAGCCCGCGGGCCGATCCCGCAGACAATACGCAGCCTGAGATATGAGGATTTATGTGTCGATGCTGGACACGGGTTTCATGATGTTTCTAGTGTCGGTGTTGAACACTCAGGTTCCATGATTTGATGTGTCATTGATGGACACACATTCCTTGATATCCCCATATATATTTACATGCATATGTTTTATGACATTTACATGCATGATATTGTTGTGTCATTGCTTGACACGTGGACGAGATCCACATACATACAGGTATTGATATTATTGTGGCACATATGTAGATACGGTCACCCTAGATATCATAGTATTATCTTTATGATACAGTTGACCTAGGAATCGTTGTTTATTCGATTTCTACCTGTTGATGTTTTCTACTCACGAGTTGGCAACTCACCCCCGTTGTGCCACAGTTCTTGTAGGTTGACCACATGGATCAGTAGCGGCATCGCTGGCACACAGTTGCATTCGGGTGTTTTGCTTTGGTAGGTGGTACATGTTGGATCATACCCCTCTTGTATTTATTATTCCTATTGTATCTAGTTAACTCCATCAAATCAGAAACTAGTATTTGTATATGTAGTAAGACTTAGAAAGACTTGTAGGTACGAGACTTGAGCGATGGGTTTTATGTTCGCTTATTGGGTTGATGTTTTACTTTATTCATTATCTTTTGTGTTGATCTTCGCCGTTGGGCGTCGTATACTTGTTTTATGACTTGCGTGGTTATGAATCCGCCGATTGGCGAAGAGCTAGCTCCCGCTTGGGAATGCCTTTTATATTATCATGTATTTGTAGTTTTGGATCAAAATATAGAAAGGAGGTGCTGCCCAAATTTTCAAAAGACAAAACATGATTCAGTATACCTTTATTTCAAAACTTCACCTCTTTTATTTCTTAAAAAGGTTTAGATTTCTGGGTTTCAGCTTACTTGAATTACGTTATGCCTTTAGATGTTGCGTGATTTAAGTGTTGGTCACGAGCTAATATTTCGGGTCGTGACACAAGGAGACCGGGAGTACCGAACAACAGGCCCAACCCAGCCTTTTGTACCTACTGCAAGAGAGTTGGACATATGATGAAAGACTGTTTGCGAGCCAACCATCTTTGCTTAGTCTGCGGCTCAGCTACTCACGATATTGGGTCTTGTCCTCATAGACAAAATTCAATTGCTCCACCCAGGCCTGCAATCACTTATTAGCAGCGACCAAACCTTCAAGTACCTGCTCCAAGACTCGCTCTCCTTGCTCCACCACCTAAAGGAATACCGATTGCACCACCTCCTCGTCAGTTCTATTAAGCTCAACGGAACTTTTTGAGGAATGCTCCTCTGGCCAGGAGGAATGTACCATGGCGACAGGTTTTCACGATGACAGTGGAAGAAGCTGAGGCCACTGGCCAAGTTATTACTGGTAACCCTTTCTTCTCAAACTTTTCTTTCAGTCTTATTACATACCCACATATTTTTCCTATACCTAAAACATATCCCATATACCTTAGGTACAATCTTAGTAGCTTCATTTCCTGCACTAGCACTCTTCGATACTGTAGCATCTCATTGCTTTATGTTGCAACGGTTCGTCCAAACTCATGCGATTCCAGTCACACTGCTTGTATCCAACTGGAATGTCAGTTCAGGAAATGGCGTTCTAAAGGCAACAATGGGATACAGCTTGTGTCCAGTACTCGTCTGCAGTAGAGAATTCTTTTCAGACTTCAAGTTGCTGGACATACTGAACTTCGATGTGGTTCTAGGTATGGATTGGCTAGGAACATTCTACGCTACCATCGACTGTCGTCAAAGGAGGGTAGTGTTCAATATTCCAGAACATCCAGTCTTCTATTTTAAAAGTGGAGACCGTACCCTGGAGCCAAGTACTTACAAGGCGAAATCGAGGAAGGCAGTGATTGCATCAATTCAAGCGGAGGAAGGATCAAAGCCAGAAGTGGTTTGAGAGTTCAACGATGTGCTTCCTGACGATATATAAGGTTTGCTTCCCGATCGAGCTCTTAAATTCAGCATTGATTTAGTACCAGGAGAATAACTGGTGATCAAAGCACCTTATCGATTAAGTCCGGAAGGTTTAAAGGAGGTCCGAACTCAGTTGGACGAGCTATTGGCGAAAGGATGGATTCGTCCTAGCACTTCAAGTTGGGGATCTTCTGTACTGCTTATGAAGAAAAAGGAAGGTTCATATCGAATATGCATTGATTATAGAGCCTTGAACAAAGTAACGATAAAGAACAAGTATCTGCTACCGTGTATCGACGATTTATTCGATCAGCTAAGTGGATCTTGTGTTTTCTCCAAATTAGATCTTTGTTCAGGTTATCATCAGGTGAAGGTTAAGAAAGTTGATATTCATAAAATGGCTTTCAGAACTCGTTATGGATATTATGAATTTCTTGTGATGCCATTTGGAGTGACCAACATACCAGCAATATTCATGAACCTGATGAATCAAGTTTTCCGAGAGTACTTAGACAGGTTTGTTGTCATCTTCATCGACGACATCCTGGTGTATTCTAAGAGTCGGAAAGAACATGCCGAACACCTACGAGTTGTCTTTGAAACTCTACGACAACATCAACTCTATGCCAAGTGCAGCAAATGCGAGTTTTGGCTAGATCAAGTTGGGTTTCTCGGACATATTGTATCAGGCGAAGGAATCTCTGTTGATCCAGCGAAACTTTCAGCAGTAAGCGAATGGCCAACACCAAAATCAATGAAGGACATTCGAAGTTTCTTGGGTCTAGCTGGATATTACAGAAGGTTCATTGAAGGCTTTTCTAAGATAGCAACACCCCAAACCAAGCTCACACGTAAAGATGAAGACTTTGTGTAGTCAGAAGCATGCGAACAAGCTTTCGTAGAACTCAAGTCAAGGTTGACATCAGTGCCTATTCCCGTTATACCGGACCAATCTGGAGGTTTTGAAGTACATTGTGATGCATCCGGTAAGGGATTAGGATGTGTTCTACATCAGCGCGGTATGGTTATGGCTTATGCTTCAAGACAGCTGAAGATTCATGAGCGCAATTATCCGACGCATGATTTAGAATTGGCAGCCATTATCTTTGCTCAAAAGATTTGGTGCCATTATCTTCTTAGCGAATGAATGAACATATACACAGATCACAAGAGTCTGAAATATGTGTTTACTCAGAAAGAGCTTAATATGCGGCAGAGATGATGGCTAGAACTCATGGCGGACTTTGACATCAACCTGCAATATCACCCAGGGAAGGAGAACGTGGTACCTGATGCCCTTAGTCACCAACCTTTAGCAATGTATCTCACCGCTCAGTGGAAGCTTCAACAAGACTTGCATTAGATGGAGATTGAAGTAATCATGCCAGGTAACGCTTCAAATTTGATGAATTTACAAGTTCAATCAGCTATTGTCAATCAGATCAAAACAGCTCAAGCAAGTGATGCTAAGTTGCAAAAGATCAGAGAACAAGTAGAGAAAGGACTCAGAACAGACTTCATCATCCATGAAGACGGATCTTTAAGATACGGCAGAAGATTATGTATACCAAAAGGTTCTTTTTGGGAAGAGTTAATGAAAGAAGCTCACAGCTCTCCCTACTCAGTACACCCTGGAGGTATAAAAATGTACAAAGATCTATGTCAGAATTACTGGTGGCATGGAATCAAGCGTGAAGTAGCCAGAAGTGTCACTAAATGCTTGGTGTGTCAGCAAGTAAAGGCTGAACATCACAGGATAGCTGGATTACTTCAACCGTTACTTATCCCAGAATGGAAATGGCAACACATCACGATGGATTTTATGACTGCACTTCCTCGCAGCACAAAGGGTAACGATGCGGTATGGGTCATTATGGATCGACTCACAAAGTCGGATCACTTCATCCCATTTCGAGTGGTCAATCTACTGAGACATTAGCAAAGAAGTACATGGAGGTAAGAATCTAAGTAAAGATTTAAACTCTTCAAATATGTACTATCTCTGATACCTATGAACTCATACTGGAAATTGTGCGACTTCAGGGAGTACCGGTCTGCATTGTCTCCGATCGTGATATCAGGTTCCGATCGCAATTTTGGCAGAGTCTGCAAGCGAGCTTGGAAACAAGTCTGAACATCAGCACAGCTTATCATCCACAAACAGATGGTCAGTCTGAGTGAACTATTCAAATCTTGGAGGATATGCTCAGAGTGTGTATGTTAGACTTTGGAGGATCGTGGGAAGATCACCTACATCTTGTGGAGTTTTCATACAACAACAGCTACCAAGCAAGCATTAGAATGACACCTTTAGCAGCGCTCTATGGAAGGAAGTGTCGATCGCCATTAAGTTGGGACAACATCGGAGATAGAGAACTTCTTGGACCTAAGATGATAGTAACACCTGTTGATGTGGTTCATACTATCAAAGAAAAGATGCGCATAGCCCAAGATCGACAGAAGCACTGGGCTGATACAAAGCGCCGTCACTTGGAGTTCCAGCCGGGAGATCACGTATTCTTAAATATATCTCCGAACAGTGGAGTGATCCGATTTGGAAGACGGGGTAAGCTAAGTCCAAGATACATTAGACCGTTCGACATACTCGAACGAGTCGGTGAAGTAGCATATCGCTTAGCACTTCCACCTTAATTGGAAGGAGTGCATAATGTGTTCCACATATCCCAACTCAGAAGGTATGTGAGTGACCCCAGCCATATTCTCGATCATTCCGAGCTCACTGTACAGCCCGACTTATCTTGTGAGCAACAACCTGTGGAGATCCTGGACTGGAAAGTGAAGTCACTTCGGAAGAAGGAAGTCAACTTGGTTCGAATGATGTGGAGAAAAGACACTCCAGGAGAATCGACTGGGAAAGGGAAGATGAGATGCGTGCTAGATACCCCCACCTATTTGCAAACTAGTCATTAAAATAAATTGTTAATTTTAAGGACGAAATTTTTGTAAGGAGGGTAGACTATAACAACTCCAATTTTAGCGTACATAATATTCATTTAAAATTGATGTATACTTAGGGTATTTACAATTCCTGTAAGTACTTTAAGTATTTGATTTATTTTTAGTAGCAAGCAAGAGCTTGTAGCTCATTGGTAAGACCTTGCACTGCTGAACCAAAGCATCAGAGTTCAAATCCCATTAGCCACATTAATTTTTAATTAGTTTTCTTTTAAATATTTAGAATCCTAAGAGTCTACACGTGCTAAACACATAAAATCAAAAATCACATATAAAACATACTGGCCTAGGGGGTAGACGAATCGGCAAGGGACACGTGGCCCCCAGACCCGGCCTGACTCGGCCAGATCGAGCCGGCGGCGCCGCTGACTTGGCCGGCGCCACCGGACGAACTCGGTTGAATCCGAGTGGTGCCTTCATGAAAGTTGTTTCTTTTGGTCTTCTGTAAACCCTTGCATAGTTTAATTACCCTGCACATTTACAGAGTCAATAAAAATACCTATTTACTCTATTTTAAATACAATTTTTAATACAATTTTCATACAAACTTTCATCTACCTTAAACCCTAGATTACCTTATAAATACCACTCCAAATCACACCCCCTCACTCATGAACTCTATCCAAACTCTCAAGAAAAATTTCTAAACTTTTGTGTACAAATAGAGTTAGCGAAGGGCGAAGCTCCGGCAAACTTCCTACGATGACCCTAGGAGCTCCCGGCGACGAAACAACGCACCAGAACCTACTTCCACTCCCTCTTTCTCTTTTCTAATCTATAATCCAGTAAGTCCCTCCTCCCTCTTCACTTTGCTAATCTAAAAACTCGTATTTCTAAAACCCGACGGAAGCGGAGTTAATCCGACTTCCGATTCGGGTTTTCTTAAAAATTCCATCCTTTCTTAAATACAAACATATCAAACCCTCACATCTTGACTATTAAACATTAATAAAACATCTTGAACAAGTTTCATAGCAAAATATTTCATATTGCAATTTTTATCGTACTTTTTCAATAAAATACCATATAGTTTAGTTTTGACATTAAACATCATATTTCTGGCTATACCTTTAAATAGATCACGAGGTAATGACTTACCTCCGCACAACACTCATATACAACATAGCACGATACCTTTCGGGAACATAGAATACGGGAAAATGCAATTTTACACACAAATACCTTTTACTATTAAAACCTTTTTCTATAAGATTATGTATTTTAAATAAATCTTTGCAATGCGCCGCTACAACCCATTTTGGAAAACCCGTTCAGGATGGTGCAGATTATCGTACATCCTCGGGTATAGTAGTACGAGATGCAGACCTCCGCAAGGAGCATTCGGCCCCGAAAGATTTAAAAATACAAACATCTTAAGAAAATGAGATTTCTAGAAAAATAATAAATTAAATTATTTTTATAAATATATATATATATATATATGTATATGTATATGTATCATCAAAATATCTATGTTTGATATAGTATAAATATTCCAACTTTTCTAAATAAAAAAGAATCACTTTACATGAAAATGCCATCCAATTCTATACAAGTTCACTACTTTACAATTAAATATCATATATTATGAAAAATAGATTTTAATCACTAGAAATATCACAATGATAAAATAAACATCAATGAAAACTTTAAAGACGATAATAAAATACTTGAGGTGTATTTTGAAAACTATACAAAATTAATTTTACATAAAACCCCTCAAGTTTTATAAATTACAATAAGGACCCTAGTAAATATAGGTTTACGCGGGACCGGTCTCTTGAGCATCATGGAGCCGGAGATATGGGTGCTTGCCTATTTAAGATAGACAACTTAACAAACGGCGTTATCAACACGGTAATCATCTTTGAAAAAGACACAAATCCTGTCGCCCATGTGCAGCAGTTACCGATAACACCAAAACATAATTCAGGACTTAAATTTATTTTCCAATTGTCTGACTCAGACTGAGTCTCATTATAAATAATCTGACTTGAATGTATTTCAAGTAGAAACTACAATTCAATATGAATCCATGAATCCATATAAACAATTTGTTCAATCTATTCAATCTATATTGACTGAACCGAACCATGAATATACTTTCATCTACATGATTCTCCAGTTACATCCATTTACTGATATCATAGTTTCGGTAAGTCATTGTAACGTTTTAAAAATAATTAAATAAATAAAATCGTTTAAGTGAATTTTATGATTTTCGGTAAAGTAAAACGTATTTTTCGTAAAACTAAACCGTAATTATTTTTTCACTATAAAAATAAAAATACCTATTTTAATTATGTAATTACTAGTAAATAGTGTTTATTTAGCCACTTATAATTTTTTAGTTTAATTAAATATTTTTCCTAAATTAATTAATTTAAATATTAACATAAGCTTTATTTACACCCTAAATTAGTGTAAATTACAAATTTGAATGGGTTAAATTTGCAAAAATGAACCATTGCATCTTAGAATCAAGTGTGTTTCATGAAAAATTTATTTTCAAAATTTTACAATGGTTCTAGACCATTCTAGGTCAAATGGAGTGAAGAAAATAAAGAATTTTTAAATAAATTCATGAAAAGACTTAATTGTGTGATATTTTTGTGAAACCTTCTACACTTTTCTTCACCTTTTCTCACTCTCCTCTCTTTTCCTCACCTCATGGCCGGCCTCACCTCCATGGTCAGCCCCAAACTTTTCCCCCCATCATTTTTGCATTAAAAATCATCAAAATTCATCAAAATTTCAATAAAAAATCCACAAAATCCTAATAAATTCCTACCCTCTATTCTTTGCTCATCTTTACATGGATTTTGGAGATGGAAAGAATTCATTTTAGAGGCTTATTTTCATGTTTGGATCTCATGTTGTGGAGGTATAAATCTTCTTCTTTTAATTTATTGTTATTAGATGTTTCATTTAAGCATAATTAGATTTAATAAATAATATCTATCTACAAGTTTTAAAATTCAAGCTAGGGTTTATAAAATTAAGTTATGGTTTTTATTAATTAAGTAGGGTTATAATAACTAGTTTAACATTTTTAGAAGTGGAAAATCTTGTATGGATGATATATTGTAAATTGTTTATCCAAAATTGTTTAAATTAATCCATTTTGCAAACTAGATTTATATATATTGTATATATTGGTGAGATAAAATTCTAATTAATGTTTGTAACACTATATTATGGTTTTAATGAGAATATTAACTTGTTAGTGCAATGAAAAACCTAATTTGGTTACTAGTTTTTATTGATAATTAAGAAATTGTGAGAAAAATGCTATTTTGCAAACTAGATTTTTGAAATTCTTAATTAAATGAGATTTAAATTCTACTTTATGGTTTCATTATACTATTATCATCATGAATTGTAGTTTGATAAGTTAATTTAGGCAAAATCAAGTTTAGTCGTGAAATTATGGAATTTTTGCTTGCAAGGTGTTGAAATTGATAAAATTGCAAACTAGAAATTTATTTTTAATACAAATTAGTGTAATAAAAATATGGTTATGGTTTCTATAACTTAGTTATGTTATTTAATGAATATTATGACCAATAGTTTCATTAAACGTCAAGTTTTGAAGTAAAACGGTTAATTGATATTTTCAAGGTTTTCGGAATTGGATGATTTGATTGATTTTAGGGTTCCGATGATTTGAACCAAGTTTTATATTATAAGTAATGGGTTTTGAAACTACGGGTTGTTTATTGGTTTTTATCTCAATCAATCGGCGTTTGTACGCCGATATCGAGCGATATTTGGTTCTTTTGCGTGAACGGGACATAGGTTTTAACCTATGCGCGTTCTGTGCGTCGTTTTGACTTTTGTCCCTGATTCAGTTTACGATACTATATATGTTTGCGTATAGGTACCCCTCACGTGGACTGCGGGCGATAAAGAGGAGGATGGGGACATCATTTTCGGCAGAAAAGGACCAGGTGAGTAGATGTATATCTACGGGGGGAAGTCGGGTGGATGGCGTTTAGCACCCCCGCAAACGTAGAATAGGGATAGTACTTATTGTCATTAGAAAGCCAGACATGACCTTAGATTCTTGATGAGTAGGACCCTAGTAATCACCCTAGGTTGGACTAGACTGATTTAGAAAGACCATACCAGAGGATGAATACCTTGGAAGAGATTCGTAGGTTTCAGGTAGATACACACACACGCACACACTGAGACTCGACGTGGTGTATACGTGTATGTATATATATATATAGGATTAGGTGTAGGTATATATATACACAATACGTATATATGATACAAGGATGAGATATGATACACGGGGATGAAACAATATAACTGGGCTGATGCCGTGATTCTTGGCTATACAGTCGTGTTATGATGTTAGCGGATCATTAGAAAATGAGATAATGGATTTGTATACTTGAACAATAATAAAGGGTGGTGATGATATTGAAGTATTTGAGACTCTAAAATAGAACCCGGACCGTAACTTGTGCCTGAAATTCTGATATGATATCATATAGGTGTGACTTGATTACGACATCATATAGGTGTGACTTGATTTCGATATCATATATGTGTGACTTGATTACGATATCATATAGGTGTGACTTGATTACGATATGATCTAAGTATGACTTAATCACAATATGATACATATGACATGATATTTCTGAGGATAAATTAACGATGTATATTTATGCTGACAATGATATATGATTGATGTATGCGATTACAGTATAGCACCTTGATCTTAACATGTGTTGATGATGATATTATACTAATGATGAGACACGTAGGTGATACTTGACCTGTACCCCGATATTGGGATACCGTACGATGGATTTTACTGTACGAGGCATAGATATGATGATTGATCCGCACTCTTGATTCGAGGAAGCCGTACTACGTACGTGATGCTATTGAGGCTGGATCGCCGACTATTAGAGATATGGATTCAGACCTTAGGTGGACTCTTATTTCTTATTGACTAGTTTCTTAGGTTTAGTTCCTTAGGAGGTTAGATGGACACTAGTTTAGGCTCGAGTCATATAGTTGTAGTTATACTTGTATATCACAGATGAGTGGTTATTACACATCCGTCTTTATATTCATACCGTAATCATAATGGTGCATGTTCATTCATATGTTTCTATAATCAGAATAAAACTTTGCCTGTTAGGACACCAGCACCATTACCGATGATGCGCATATTCCACGCACACTTATTTGCCGGCTCACACACATCATCATCGGTAATTGCTATGTCACGTACACTTTAGATCATATTATCTTTTATTGATACAATCAGCTAACAGCTAGATCGATATAATATTGTGATTACTCTCTGGTGTTAGTATAGATATGGTATTTATTACTTAGACATTTCATGCATTCGCATTTTCATGTTATCATGCAGTATTATGGGGCATATGCCGACACTTATCATATACTTACTCATGATTTTGGGATTTTGGATTTCTATGAGATTTCTGGAATTTTGGCGAAAACCGCAAGAATATATAAAAACATCTCTCTCTCTCTCCTCCTCTCTTTTTAAAACATAAGATGCGGTTTTCTCGTGATGTATGTGTCGTCCACCATGAGATTTCATGTTTTCTGTTGGATTTCGAGACCCGATTCGAGGAGTGGATGAACCGTCTCGGGTACATGGTGGGCCCGGTATGGTACCCCGGGGCAAGAAGATCGAGTTGTAGACGATGAGCCTGGCAGGGGAAGACTACCTACCGGTGATGTCTGGCGCGGCGGATATCCGGAGGATACCGACCGTTGTCGTGAGATTTGATGATATGGGCCGATCCGGACTAACGGAGCCCAAGATATTGAGACTATGAGATATTGAGACTTGAGATTTACATGTTTTGTGTCGATACTTAACACGGATTTCCATGGATTTCATCGTTGATATTTCAGATTTCTATACACATTTTACCATGATAAAAGCTAAAGATTTCTTATACAGATATAACTAGATTTCAGGATTGGTTATTTTACATTCATGGTGCATGCATACTCGTTCTCATGACATAGTACTATATGAGGCACTGACACGAGCACGGAACATTTGCACTTATACGTAGCTTATTATTCTGTCCTTACTTGATGACTAGTAGTATGTTAGTATATTATTATGACCTAGGATAGCGTCGTGCATTCGATTTCTTTTCGCAGATATCTTCTACTCACGAGTTGGCAACTCACCCCCGTTGTGCCAAATTTTATTACAGGTTCGATGTACAGGTTTTCCTGGCAGCTTGCTGGCACATCTTTTCATTCTGGGTGATTTGCACGGTAGGTTGGTTCACTTGTATCTGGACCGCCATTGTACTTTTATTATTTCATTTGTATCTAGAAAACTCTATCAACCAAACTTGTATTACTTGATAGTTTACTGGACCATTTATTTATTTCAACCTTAGAGTCGCGCATGTATTATTCTGGTTTGGTGGATTTGTTTTCTTTTGAGTTTTGAGCCTCGCCCTTTGGCGTTGTATATTCTTATGCTTGTTGTGGTTGTTTCCGCCTGTTGGCGTTGAGCTAGCTCCCGTTTGGGGATGCTTTTTATTGTTTGTGTATATTATACTTGTTGTACCCGTTTGGGGCCAGTTTTTACAAAGGAGACTCTGCCGAAATTTTTGAGAAAATTGGATGATGCTTTTAAACTTATTTTCTACATGTTTTCCTTCTTCTTATTCTTTTATGGTTTAGATTTCTGGGCTTCGGCTTACTTAGGTTACGTTGCGCCTCTAGACGCTGCGTAATCTAAGTGCCGGTCACGTTCCGTACTTTCGGGTCGTGACAGTCATCCATCTATACAATCTATTATATAAGGCAATACAATTTACAATACAATACAAACAATAAAATCAAGATATCACGGGGTTTAAGGGGTAGATTGGTACGGAAGGTGTTAGAAGTTGCACGAGACTGCAAGATTTAAGACACCTAACATGTATTCCGTTGTTGTTGTACCGTGGTATAAACGGTTCCTTGTACATTCCATTCACCTTAGTCTCTGGTCTACTGAGACTCCTCTCGTATACACTGGCATTCTTCTGTACCAAGCTATAAAAAACAGCGTTAACAATATAATACAATTTTAAAAGTTACACACACTCTCTCTGTCTGTCTATTCTATTTATCCCACTTCTTTGGGACTTACCGTGCGATTATTCGCTGACGACATTCCTTCTCTTTCTTCTTTGGAATGTTGTCAGGTGATTTGGACCTTCAGGAGATTGAGCCCACCAGCGAGGACTTGGATCAGCTAGCCTATGACCCAGAGCTTTAGATTCATTGTATACATTTCATTTCAGTGCTTTCCATTTCTGTTATGCCACTGTTTAGGCATTTCTTTCTTTCAGATGTATTTACTTTTCCATGTACTTTAAAAGAATGTTAATAAATAAAGTCGTTGTTCATTACATTTGTCTCTTGTGTATATATCTTTTATATTACTTAGATACGCTTAGCATGTTTACTTCAGAGAAAATACGTAGCAGCCTTATCGCGTCCCCTTCACCGTATACCAGGAAGCAGGGCCTGACACTCACGGTCTGGCATCTCTGGTCTCTAGGTTCCCTTTCTTCTCTGGATTACCAATTTCGCAATTCCTTCAGCTCGTCGTCCCGCTCAGGTGTACTAACGGAACAGCCCCGCTCTATAACTTATCCGATCACCGCTTGGACAATCAACATGACCACTCGCAATGGCACAATACTGACGGCGGCATCTGGCCCCCTGAATACGCACGATATAACTGATCCTGGGTGCAAGTTTTTATCGCTGTGTGTCCTGGAAAGAACTTGCTCACGGCTTCTTCCGATCTCACCTATGCCGAACTATACGAAGGTCGGCACTCTTGCATAACTCTTTTCTCATAACTGGACAGATGTGTCATCAGCACGGTTTTCCTCTGAAATAGGGTTGTATCTAATGCCTTTGTACACATATCAATCCTCTGCCATCAACGGAGAGTAACGACCGCTCTTTAACATCTCGCACGAACCTCTGGCTCCACTCGTCTTTATTATCGTCCACTTCAACGTCATCTCTTGCTGTCTGCATATTGCAATTCATTCTCGGCTACGGTCAATCTGGAGTCTCTCACATGAACTCGAAATTACAAATTCGGTACCTTCACCACTCTGTGGAAGATATCTAGCCGAACACGTTCTCGAGAACTCGTCCAAATCATCGGAGGAATACAATTTATTCGTCCGTGCTCGATCAACTCATAACACATCTGTTGAGGTCCTTCTATCTAAAACTGGTCAACCTACCGATCTCACATCGAAGCATCCAACGAACAACGTCCTCTCTTACTCGATTTAATCTAGATCTAAGTAAGATCCTTCAACTGGAATTCTTCAACTCAACTGAGCCTGCATCGGCACATTAATCTGATGAATCATAACAGATGCCCCACTCGAGATAGACTAGCTACCTTCTATCACATCTTTGCCTGAAAGCTCCAGCGGTTTCAGCTCCTAAACTCTGGAAACGACATCCCATCAATCTCAGCAACAGCTAGGTCATCTGTCTGCATAGTAGACTACATCACGATCTAAGGTATGCTGTACACCAACAGTCCTCTTAATCCGGAAGCCTCTATCTATGGCCCGATCATCCGGTGCAAAACCAAACACTCTCCTCAACGAGAGATCACAACACAACACTATACCTACACGTCCCTATTGTTAGTTATATATATGCCCTAGAGGCTATTACTGTACATACGATGTATATTGTAGCGGATGCTTGGACACATATAGGGAGGACTTTCTTGGTCGACATGATAGTATACTATCTGGTTGCACTTTATCTTAACATGTACACTAATTGTCTCTATATTACATGTTGCTAAAGCCCTTAGGATGAGTACTTAACTACCAGGATTACGATGCAGATCATACTAGTGGGGACAGGGTAGTCGATAAGTACATCCTTCAAATGTTCCTAGTCATGGGTATATCGAGACAGAGCATCGATATATCAGAGTAGACTAGCGTATAGCTTCTCGACCCATGTTGATAGGCGATGGTTGATCCCATATCCATTGGTGTTTGACATCAGAGATATTATACGGGTGCTCAGTGGAGACTGGGTACACTGGACGGAATCACCGAGAACTCCCAGATGGTATTATACCTCACGTCAGATGGCAGTTCTCTAGTGATACTGGTACAGGTTAGTCTGTAGACCCGAGATCGTCATATAGTCTTGTGTGATTCCTACTGTGCTTTGATTTCCACCTTACCACGTTCAAGAGAACGTGCAAAACGGTGGCTTTTGGGTATAGTCCCGAATCACATAGAGGCAATGAGCGATAGGAGGGGTTTCGTCTCTCCCGGTATTGGGAGTTGATGTTGCGCTGTGCTCGATTGACTATAACAGGAAGTCCTTGGCCAGGGATGCTTCAGAGATATACTGGTAAGTGTTATCAGTAGTTTCCCGACCCATTATGAGCCTCATATCGGCATGACTTATCGATTTACTGGGGTCTGACGTTTACCACCCCTAGACGAGATATGCGACATATCAGACCAAGAGACCAGATTGTACGGTAGTGTTACTGATTGGATTCGCAGGGGTATGAGCAGGCTTGCTTGTTGATCTTCTGATCGCTCAATACCCGGGTGGCCGTTACATTTAGCAGACCGCTTGCGGCTTGTGGGTGTTTGATATGATCATCACCTACTGCCGGCCTATTGACGAGTCTTTAAAGTCCTACACAGAGGTTTTCTGACTCGAGCGAAACGGAGTAGGAGCACATATGTGATATATGCGGGACCAAGATTGATACGATATGAGATACTGTATTCTATTCTCACGATTTGTTACATTGGTCAGTTATATGCGATATAGCCGGGTTATCGGATCAAGTGTTGATTCGATAAGTTGTTACATATGATATTGGTCGGTTATATGTGATATAGCTGGATTATTAAATCAAGAGTTGATTTGATAATCTAATGTATAATTATATATTTGATATATTAATTTACATTAACTAGTATTAGCTGACTTATGATTTCTTTTCTCACTTGATGTGCACATTATATATGTGTGATATGTATATTTGTGTACATGTTTATGTCATACTAGGTTATAAATGAAACATATTAGTATGAGACATATACCATACTAGGGTTTGTGTTTGGGTTTTATTTATCATCAAGTAATTCACAGAACATTTGAATTAGTCATGGATAAGCTTGTAGAAGCTTATGGACACATTGACTTATTCAACTCTTTTGTCATTGCTTAAGATATTTGTTAACCCAGCCCTTAACCTTAGCCCTTGGTTTATTCACTACATGAGTTAGGCATGAGAGGATAACTCACTATGGTTGCATTTCTAACCTCATGAATTATTCGTTTATAACTCTCATTCATCTCTCTTCTTCTTCCTCCTCCTCAAAGCTTTCTAGCTTCAATGGAGATGTGAGAAAATCAATTCTAAAGTGAGCCCACTTCCTACTTCATCATACTCTACTACTTACCATTTAGTATAGAGTGTTTGCTTCACTAATTTCATAATTAGTGAAGAGATAGCTTGGTTTAGTGTCTCCTCGACGTAGATCATCTTCGGCCTCGAAGTCTTCTAGCAAGCTTGATCCGTACATCTTATGGAGCCTCTCTAGAGTCCGGGAGTTCATGATCGCAGTGAAGGGACGACTACACGGAGCTAATGAAGTGAAGGACTGGTCTACAAAGGTTGTATTCCTTGTTCACTTTACTTGCAAAGTCGTTTGCATTTCATTCCGTCGGATTTCTAGTATACGATTCTAGGGTTAGGGTTAGCTAGAACGGCAAATTTTTGAATTTGGTATGGACGATGCCTCCTGAAACCTTGCTGCCATGCTAGGCAACCCTGCAGTGGTATCAGAACCATACAAGAAAATTAGACGGATTTTGTTAAGATTACAAAACCAAAATACTCCGAAACTTGCAACGACAAAAACTGGTTTCTGTCGATTCTAAAAAGTTGTCAAAAATATTTTTAAACAAGTACAGAATGTTATATGGGATATATCATGAACACCATGAAAATTTCAGGGGGTTTGCTCTGATTTTGGCCGAGGACAATGAGGTTGTGTCCTGCCACTTTCTGATGTTCTTGCTTGAAATTTTCACTATGTTCTAGTGACTGGGTTTTGATGTTTCAGGTGTTGTTTATTTTTGCTAATTTGGCATTTGATGTGAACTTACACTATATGCAATTCGGGGTGTTTCGTATTCGTAGTTTTAACATTGTTTCAGGTTATTCGCATGTTGTCTAGACGAAGTTAAAAAGTTCGATCGAATGTTAAAAACCCATTTTTCCAAGTTTAACGTATTCGGAAAAATATGCAAGTAATTCTATGAACCCTCTAGAAGAATGAAACCCTAACTCGACTTTTTGGATCGCGGAACCACGGTCATATCCTAGGGTTTTCCGCTGTTCCGTGGCGACATGAGTGAGGCTTGGGTTTGCCCTTCAACGGCTAGTGCATAGCTACTGTGGCATATTCTGGGTATTATTAAACTTTGCTCAAATGTTGAGCTCACGGGGAATTGTGGGACATTGATAATTCGATCAAAAAGTTTAACGTCGTCCGGGTATCATGTATGGGATACAATATTTGGAATCCACAAAAGTAGTTATGAGATAACTATTTTGAATGTTATAAATCTAGCAATTTAGTCTTATTTGATCGGTTGCCAGGGGATTTTGATGTGATCAAAATTCCGTCGCAATCACGTAGCGTATGCGGATACTCGCCGGGTAACATAATTAGATAGCCATGCCCCATAGCCCCGACCAAGTGACTATAGAAGAATCCCGTCGCCAAAAGCATCCGTTCGGGTGCTCACGGCAGCGGCGTTCCTCCTTAGTGCACTTCGTCGATGGTATCGGGGGGTGCGGCCGTCTACTAAAGTTTTCGATGAGCATTCGATCAGGTTGTCAGGAATCTTGTTGAATTACCCAACAGGTTAATGGAAAGTGTTTTCAATATCAAGACTAAAATGCGGGTGACTGATAGAGTTTTTCTGTGTTCTTAAATTTTAATTTACCGCAATCAAGACGGTGTCGCTTGATAGCTAGCCGGTTGAGGAGTCGATCCATAAGGAGATGGAATCCTTTTCTTTATGTTCCAACGAGTTAAGTCCAATTAAGTTTGGTTTTGTTTTAAGATCTATGAATGAGAATAAGTTGATAAAAAGTTTGCTAGGATTAGGATTAGGTTAGTTCGAGATAGGGATCTTCTCACATCTTTCAATACCTTAGTTATGAATATAGGTGTTAGGGTAATAGGAAACAACGGGAATTAGCACGACTAGGAAGAAACTTACAAGTCTGAGCTAGGCTTTCCATGCTTAGTTTCTTCCTTTTGGTCCTTGTCCGTCCGTTCTTGGCTCTTAGCCCTAACCTCCGGTTAATTCAACCACAACCGGTCTAACTAGGGAATCACCGCTATCATGTAGGATAGGGTGCTGTAGTGAGCGGATTATGGTTCAATTAAAGGGAGTCCGTATTTAAAATTATTGGGAAAAGAAAAGAGTGAGAGAGATTTTCTTCTCTCAAACCTTCCTTCTCCTACCCTAACAAGTAAAGAATTACGCACTCATTAAAAGATTTAAAATAAAGATCAAGATAAGAAAATGGAGATTAATTCTACCACTAGATTAACAATTAAAAATTCCAGGTATTTAAAATACGATAAAAAGAATGCGAGATAAATAAATAAAAAAGACTTACTTTATTGATGAACTCTCAAAAACGCATTACAATGGAATTTAGATCTAGAAATTAAAAAGAGACATAAAAATAAAGAGAGGCATCTTAAGAAAGGCACCCTAAAAGAGGCACACTTTATTTGGTTTTGAGTTCTCCTATTTATAGATAAAAAAACCCTAGGTTTACATTCTGATCCAATCACTAATTTACAAAACTACCCTAAGAGAGCCGAGTCAAAGCACCGACACTGCCACCGACACGTGCATTGCACGGCCGCGGAACCGCAGCAGAAGTGCCTATTTGGCCGCGGTTCCGCGGCCATTTGGTGGATTCATGGGCCCATTTCTTCAGGGTTTCTTCATGTTGCTTTTATCTTCTGTTTTCTTCACTTAGTTTCTCAGAATCTCTTTAAACTCCTTCCAAATTTCCAACAGTGCAGAATGATGTGGACTTTTGCCTTGAGCTCCGTGTTGAAGTCTTGGATCTTGTGTTGCCCTTTTGCTTCGTGCATTAAAGTGTCTAAATGATTTTCCATTTGTTCCTTGAACTGGTAGGCAGTATCGTACGGATTAATTTGTTGTTGGTCGTAGTCTCACATTTGTAGCGACTTTTCATGAATTTCACTGTAAAGAGCTAAGAACATATAACCTGCAACTATTTAGCAGACATGGATCAAAAGTACCTACTTATTTGCAATGTGATTAAGAATGGGCGATATAAAAATGCAAAAATCTGATATGAACAAATACCCCAAACTTATCTTTTGCTCGTCCCGAGCAAAACCAATTTTATTCTTAAAAAGTCCAAACCTTACTTTCGCAGGGAACGCGATTGCACTGAGCTCGTGCAACAAGCCGTTAAACCTCTAGGTGTCCCTAGTAGGAGTGTTGTCTCCTGAGGGTTTTCAGCGGATACTACCCACAAAATCCGATCAATTTGGCCGTTGACTCTAATTCTTCAATTCAGTATTCTAGCGAGGAATTCTATTATCTTCAACTTAGAAATCATCAACCTGTATTCTTCACAGTTCCTTTTCATTTAACCTTAGATCATATATGTTTTGCTATTTTAAAAAGCTTTCATCATCTCCTAAGTTTTCCTTCTAAGGCGCAATCTTAACTCAGGAATTTTTATCATCTCTACTGAAAATATAAGCCCTATCTTTTATTCATATCTCTCCTCCAAACTCCAATTATATACCACTATGTGTGTGTAATTATCACCCCTACACTTGGAAATTCAATTCAAGCTATCATACTCTTGTCCATTTTCCAAAATACTTTTAGTTGGTGAATTTTAGATGAAATTGCTCACACATCCTTCATGCGACCGTTAATACTTCTTGATGTACTAAACAACCGATTACAAAATGTGCTTGCGCTTTTAGGCGTAATTCCTCGTGTTGCAATACCTAAGGATTAGCAGTGACTCCCAAACCAGTTGGTCTAAGGCACTTGATGATAAACCACCCTCGCTATATTTTTTATATATGCTGCCTTAAGTAATTACAAAACCAGTGTTCATTTTTTTATTTATCTCTTTATTCACCACTTATAATTTTATTTTTTTTTCCTTCATACTAAAGATTTTAAACAAGAGCATTTCAAGGTATCCTCTACTATCCCAAGTTTCAAGATGTGTGTGTGTGCGTAACATAGGGTATATATTTTCAGAATTTGGACTTAAGGTTCAGAATTATCTTTCAGACTTATACTTCAAATAAAGTTTTCAACACTCTTCCCTTATTTCGATTTAGCCCAAGAACTGAACTCAAAATTTGCCTATTTCAAAATAAACTATAAGGGCATATATTTTCTACAGTTAAACTTTAAGAAAGGTTATTTTTAGGGTTTTTAAATTTACTAAGTTTAGGATCTAGTTTTTCCTAACTAGTCAACCGTAAGGTTGAACTTAAGTCAAATATGGCCAAAATTGAAATTTTTAATTTTTTTTAATTTTTTTATTTTTATGGATTTTAAAATAAGTATGCAAATGCAAAAAAATATACATATGAATGCGAAGGAAGAAAGCTTACCGAGCACACCCCCAAACTTAAACTTGATAGTGCCCTCACTGTCAGGCTATACCAAGAGGGTCAAAATTGTCGGTACTCCCCCGTTTGTTTATTTTATTATTATTATTATTATTATTATTATTATTATTATTATTATTATTATCAGAAAAAGAAAACAAAATATATATACACAAAAAGGCCCCCCCCCCAAATTTAAGTGAAACAGTGTTTCCACTGTTGCCATTTTTTTTATCTCATAAACCTGTAAACTTGGGAGGAAAAATTTATTAATAGGGACATGAAATATGATCGTGAAAATCTTCCCCAAACTTATTTTTGGCTCACCCCTTTTAGTTAAAAAAAATTATTTTCAAGAGCCAAATTATAACCTCCCCCCAAACTTAAGTTAAATAATGCTAAGCTTTTAAAGAGGGGGGTCAAAGTTACCGGTCAATGCCAAGTTTTGCAAAGACCAAAAGTCAACACCAACCATTCGAAGAATTTATCGGTGAAATGCACCGGTTAGAGGAAGAACATGTTGTATGGGGCCAGGAAGAAGTGGGGAAGAGATAAGTTGTGTAAAAGAAAAGGTTTACGTCTCGATTTGTAGAGATGAGAAAATAATGGTGAACGGAAACGAGAATGTGGATGATTAGGAATGGGAAGAATAGTCACATTCTCGTATAGGATAAGAACAAATGGTGGTGGTTCGACTTCTTCAGATGGAGGTTGATTTATCACAAAATCCGTGTCGTTTAGGAATGCGAGTTCGTCGGCCAAAATATTTTCGAAACTCTCATCGATGGTCCGATTAAACGTTTCAATGTCAGTAAGTATCGCGCCAGAATTCAACAAACTTGATTTTTCAAAAATTATGAAGGTAGGAGACTCGTGAGGCTCATCTACCTTATTCTCAAAAGAGTTTAAATCAAGTTGTTTTTCTAGAATTATCGAACTCAAAATATCGGATTGTGATTCATTAACACTTGCTATCATTAAAGGAAGATTAGAAGAAGAACCAGAGAAAGTGGGAGAAAGAAGTTGAATACGAACTTGAGGGTGGTGATGGAGTGTATATAATGACCGATGTGTAAAAAACGATTGTGCTAATCTATCAACCCACTAAGAAATGAGGTCGAATCCCTCAAGATTCGTGAGAAAACATGGGTACGTCGAACTTGGTAAACCAAACATTAAAAATGAAAGTGTAACGGTTTCTTGCAAGGTCGGAGTGAGGATGGAGAGAAGTGATTGAGGAAGGGTATCGGTTAAAGATTCAGGAGGGTGTGCGCAATCAATGAAAGGGATAGAATAAATTAGAAAATCCGACTCCTCAAGTAAAACTGCTTCATTCTCAATAATTTCCTCAATACTCTCCTCAAAATTTAGCTTATCCATGCAATTCTCATCGAGACGCATATGAAGTTCGGGAGATACATTTAGTGACTCGGGTTGATGAATTGGAGAGAAAATTTCAGTCAAATCTACGGGTTCATCATCCAATATATTCCCAGCGTCAATATCCTTAATCAAGTGAAAATTAATTTTCTCAGACACCTCAACAAAAGCATGGATATTAATCAATTTAGGTTCTAGAGTGGAGGTGTAGAGGTCAAAAGGATTGGTGATGGTTTCACTCGAAAGGGACCCTTCACAATCAGGTAAATCAAACACTACAAAGTTGCACAACTCATTAAACGTTTTATCTTCAACTGGTGAATCATTTGGAACACTTGATAGACATTCAAAACCAGAGTTATGGGATTCAATTGGGGATGGGTAAGTTTGATTTGGAAGGGTGTACAGCTCACTCTCACCACTCAAATTCTCAATCTGTCCAACCGCCTCATCATACATTGGGAACTGTAGAGCTAGTTGGAAACTAACTACCGGGTCACTAGGTTGTATAAGAGCGGCCATGGACGCATTCAAATCCATCATCTGTTGGCATGATGCCACCCTAAAGTCTTTCAATGCCTGTTACAAACTAGACATGGGTTGTGAAGGAGTTTCAGTAAAAGATTCAAAGTTGTTTGGATACATGAAACTCCCAACTGGCTGTGTAGAAGCAATGTCCAGGAAAGGTGAAAAAGTTGGGTAGGATAGATAGAAATAGAATGGTTGGACAGGGGTAGGATCAAAATACGGATAAGAAGGTGAATGGAATTGTTGATCCAAAGAATTCGCATTGGTGAAAGGAGTGAAAGATCGGTTACGAGATTGTTCAATATATTCAGCAATAGACATAGGTTTCGGAGTTACAACAGGACTCGAAAAAGGAGTATCAATGTAAGAAGGTGGTGAAGGTTGAAATGGTTGATACAAGGTGTAACGCTTTGAATTTTTGTTTAGGTAGTTTTTTTTCGATAATTGGCAAAATAATCAGTTTTTTCCGTAAAAAGTCAAAATAATTATTTTTTCAATATAGGCCTAATTATACAAAATTTAGATAAGATAATGCTAGAAATTAGTTACTAAATTGTCACTTAAAAATTTCTAGTCATTTAAAAAAAATTCCTTAATTAATTATTTTTAATATTATTTTAAGCTTTTAAATATACATTAAATTAGTGATAAATACAAATTTAAATGGATAAATTACACACTTAGGAACCATTATAAACTAAAATCTACTGTTAAAAAAAATCTTATCAAAACTTTCCAAGATTGTAGCTTCCATGGTTTAAAAATAAATCAAAATGAAACTAAAATAGAATTTTAAATAGAAAAATGATGTGATATGCAATTAATGCCTTCGAAGAGACTTTCTTCCTAGAAAATTCTACACTTTTCCCTTACTTTTCCACCCATCCTACCAAGGGCCGAGCCATAACCTGCTGCAGCCCCCTCTTTCCCCCATTTCTTTGCTTCAAAATCCATGCAAAAATCCACAAAAATCCACAAAAATCTTCATTAATTCAAACCTAACCCTTATGCTATCCCTTCTCAAGCCCAAATTGGTCTAAGACAAGGAGAAAGGAAGCATCTTTAGAGGTCAAGTGCAAGCTAGGGTTCAACTTGAGAGGTATAATTCTAATCTAATGTTCAATTGGTAGTTTAAGTATGCTAAACTAGAATTTTAAAGTGCTAATTTGGTTATAATTTCTTGCTTAGGAAATTCTAGAAAAGGTTTGAAATTTTAATTAGGGTTTGAAGCATTGTAATTGGGTTAAAATTAGTGTTGTGGCCATCTGGTAGTTTGAATTGGATGTTTGTGCTAGTTTGTGATCGCTATATTGTTAATCCGCGTTGTTTGCATCAAAATCGCTATGTTAATACTTACTAGGTTTTTATAAAAATTAGGAAATGATTTAATTGTGAGATATTGACGATACTATTAGCATCTACTACGACTTTTAGGGTGTGCAAATGCGAAATTTGGTTTAGTCGGGTTTTAGTTTTGACGGTTGCCCCGAAACGACGATTTTAGTTAAGCTTTTAGTGGTTTTCGTATGTGTTCCGCGCGTTTTGTGCACGTTGTGCCTAACTTGTCAGTGTTGATTCTTTTATTTTATGATTTGCATCATTTCTTGATGTGCAATCTTAAGTTTGTGTTGTGCAATTTTAGGATCGGTGGCAGAAACATCGGACGCGGAGCGCAGAGGCAAAGCGGAGGTTGGAACTGATTAGCGAGGCATCCAGGTGAGTAGATGTATACATCTATGGGGAAATCGTCTGGATGGAGCGAGGCACCCCATAGTTAGGATCACTTTATTACCTGCAAACTATATGCATAGGTATTCAGTTAACCATCTCATTGATATGCGTACCCTTCTAGTTATTCGTCTGCTGGCATTGCATGGATATCTATTACTCATGTGTGATATCACCCCTTAGGACACTTACACCATTACCATTGGCTCATGTTGCACGCGCACTATTCATGTGACACGCACGCCTTGGTAATTGATATGTCACGGACACTTTAGAACCTGCTTAGTTTAGTATCAAACACTTGCATCATACATGATACATTGAATTACATAGCATGTATATACCTCACTTCATCATCATGCTTATATATTTTCCTAGCCGTAAATCATATTGTATACCCTTGATATCATACGCATTTATCATATACAACATGTTGGGTATTATGATTTTCTTGAGGATTTCAGTATTGATAAGATTTCTGGACTTTGGGGAAAACCGCAACGATTTAACAAAAGTTTATTATCATCATTTTTTTAAAAATAAAGTTGCGGTTTTCTCGTGATGTATGTGTCGTCCACCACGAGTTTTCATATTTTCTGTTAGATTTCGAGACCCGATTCGAGGAGTGGATGAACCGTCTCGGGTACATGGTGGGCCCGATATGGTACCCCGGGGCAAGAAGATCGAATTGTAGACGATGAGCCTGGCAGGGGAAGACTACCTACCGGTGATGTCTGGCACGGCGGATATCCGGAGGATACCGACCGTTGTCATAAGATTTGATGATACAGGCCGATCCGGACTGACGGAGCCCGATGTATTGAGATATTGATATAGTGAGACATTGAGACAGCTATATTTTCATATTTGGTGTCGATACTTGACACGATTTTCGGATGATTTCATTGATGGTACCTAGCTATTTTACAGATATTTTTCTAATTTAAGAATGCAGAGAATCATCGTATTTAAACACTTAAATATTTCTTATTGATTTTTGCATACATACTAGTGGTATTACATCATATCTAGATATACATATTGTGACGCATTTGCGTGCATTCTTACGATAGCCTTATTAGATGTTATATTCTACTCACGAGCTGGCAACTTACCCCGTTGTGCCACAGTGTCTTGCGGGTCGGACCCGTCAGCCTTGTAGCGGCGGGCTTATCTTATCATTGGCTTCTTTTGCTCAGACTCGTGACATTGCTCTTAGGTGGGTTGCGAGGACACTTTTATCTTGTTGTACTATCTTTGTATCTAGTATTCTCCATCTACCATTTCTTATTTGTATATGTGACCTAGTGATGAGACTGAGAGATTTGTGTATATATGGTTTCTCTGGGGTCGAGCTCACTTGAGCCGACGTTGTGTTTTCTTATTTTTGTGCTTCATTCTGCTTATTTGCTTGATATCATATACATATTGCGTGTGGTTGTGATCCGCCTTGGGTGAAGAGCTAGCTCCCGCTTGGGGATGCCATTTTGTTATTACAGGTTTATATATTTTATTGTACCCATTTTGGGGGCTAGTATTTACAAAGGAGACTCTGCCGAAATTTTCGGAAAATTTTGATGTTTTTAAAAAGGGGATTATTATAACATAATTAGTTTTAAATCATTTTCATAAAAGGTTTTCCTTCACTCTGGTTGATTTTTGTTTAGATTTTCTGGGCTTTGGCTGACTTAGGTTACGCTACACCTTTAGACGTCTCGTAATCTAAGTGCCAGTCACGTTCCGTACCTTCGGGTCGTGACAAGGTGGATTGCGGAGTCCAATTGGTTGTCCTAGATGCGTCTATCCAATCTTTCAAAGAAATTTTGGGTATGGAAGGGTCGTTCGAAATTCAACCAAAACAAGAATCGTAGGAAGTAATGTCTGGTTGTGGGTACCAAAGTTCGGCAAGAGTTTTGCGAGGTGGGGTAACCATGATGTAATAAGAGAAAGGAGAAGAAAAACAATGTGATTTTTTTTTGTAAAAAAAAATTGTTTGTTTTTGGAGTTTAGAAATTTTTGAAAAAGTTTTGCAAGAATGTATATGGACTTACTTCAAACAATCACAGTTAAAATATGCACAATCAAACCT
Source organism: Agapanthus africanus (assembly GCA_030015575.1). Classification (NCBI taxonomy): domain Eukaryota; kingdom Viridiplantae; phylum Streptophyta; class Magnoliopsida; order Asparagales; family Amaryllidaceae; genus Agapanthus; species Agapanthus africanus. The sequence goes on from CM057337.1 coordinate 528,552,675, forward strand.
AGAGCTATGTTTTTCTAAGTCCACTAGACTGTTCCTAACTGTTCCAAAGTGATAAGTTGTGAGATATCTCTCAAAACGTCTCTTCGCTGCCAATTGTGGCCAGGTAAGCACAAATGAAGAAAGGAGAGTTCCGCTCACGAATCACCGTGAAACAGGCCTTTTAATGTTACCTTTCTCACTTGTCTAGCCTAGGCACCACAAAGTCAATTTTAGAGAAACGATTGAATGTACACAACCTTCCTCTGTCCTAATGAGCATGACAGTCCTTAGTTGGCTGAGTCTAGGTATTTTTTAATTTAGCTCATGGGTGATGCATATGCTTTTTAGTGATTTTTAGGGTCTTAGGAAGGGTAATGAAATCCCCACCCAATCTTGATTGGTGTTATAGCCCCTTAGATTCCGTATTAATTATGCAAAGCAGTTAACACACCAAAAATTTAAAACACTTGTAAAATTTTATTTTATTTGGCAGCGCAAAGAATCCTGCACAAAAACAATTTATTGGATAGGAGAAAGAGAATCTGTGGAAAGAAGAGTGCAGAGGAGAGTATATGAGAAATGAGATACGCACAGAGATTTTTGGTTGCTGATGTCACCCTTTGACCGCGGTTCCACGGTCAAACAAGCGCTTCAGCCGCGTTTACACAGCGGATCAGTGAGTTTGGATTTTCAGAATTTTCTCTGTGCTGAGTTGGTTCTCCTCTTTCTGTTTAGATCCCTTGTTTCTGGATTTGTTCACTGAGTTTGCTCCAGATCTGAAACAGAGTTTTCTCCAAGCCTGCACACTTGCACAAAAACCTTTCAAAAATAACAAGATGATTTTTATTTTTGTTTTTTCTATTTTTATTTTATTTTTATCTTTTTTTTTGGTTTTTCAATTGTTATATTTTTAATTAACCCGAAATTACACAAAGAAAGAAATTACCGTCTTCCCGGCAACGGCGCCATTTGATTGAAAGAATTTTTCTGTGTTCTTAAATTTTAATTTACTGCAATCAAGACGGTGTCGCTTGGTAGCTAGCCGATTGAGTACGGGTCGATCCATAGGGAGATGGAATTCTTTTCTTTATGTTCCAACGAGTTAAGTCCAATTAAATTTGGTTTTTTTTTTTAAAATCTATGAATGAGAATAAGTTGATAAAAAGTTTGCTAGGGTTAGGATTAGGTTAGTTCGAGATAGGGACCTTCTCACATCTTTCAATGCCTTAGTTATGAATATAGGTGTTAGGGTAATAGGCAACAACGGGAATTAGCACGACTAGGAAGAAACTTACAAGTCTAAACTAGGCTTTCCATGCTTAGTTTCTTCCTTTTGGTCCTTGTCCGTCCGTTCTTGTCTCTTAGCCCTAACCACCGGTTAATTCAACCACAACTGGTCTAACTAGGGAATCACCGCTATCATGTAGGATAGGGTGCTGTAGTGAGCGGATTATGGTTCAATTAAAGGGAGTCCGTATTTAAAATTATTGGGCAAAGAAAAGAGTGAAAGAGATTTTCTTCTCTCAAACCTTCCTTCTCCTACCCTAACAACTAAAGAATTACTCACTCATTAAAAGATTTAAAGTAAAGATCAAGATAAGAAATTGCAGATTAATTATACCACTAGATTAACAATTAAAAATTCCAGATATTTAAAATACGATAAAAAGAATGCGAGATAAATAAATAAAAAGACTTACTTTATTGATGAACTCTCAAAAACGCATTACAATAGAATTTAGATCTAGAAATTAAAAAGAGACATAAAAATAAAGAGAGGCATCCTAAGAAAGGCACCCTAAAAGAGGCACACTTTATTTGGTTTTGAGCTCTCCTATTTATAGATAAGAAACCCTAGGTTTACATTCTGGTCCAATCACTAATTTACAAAACTACCCCAAGAGAGCCGAGTCAAAGCACCGACATTGCCACCGACACGTGCATTGCACGGCCGCGGAACCGCGGCAGAAGTGCCTGTTTAGCCGCGGTTCCGCGGCTATTTGGTGGATTCATGGGCCCATTTCTTCAGAGTTTCTTCATGTTGCTTTTATCTTCTGTTTTCTTCACTTGGTTTCTCATAATCTCTTCAATCTCCTTCCAGATTTCCAACAGTGCAGAATGATGTGGACTTTTGCCTTGAGCTCCGTGTTGAAGTCTTGGATCTTGTGTTTCCCTTTTGCTTTATACATTAAAGTGTCTAAATGATTTTCCATTTGTCCTTGAACTGGTAGGCAGTATCGTATGGATTCATTTGTTTTTGGTCGTAATCTCACATTTGTAGCAACTTTTCATGAATTTCACTTTAAAGAGCTGAGAACCTGTAACCTGCAACTATTTAGCAGACATGGATCAAAAGTACCTACTTATTTGCAATGTGATTAAGAATGGGCGATATAAAAATGCAAAAATCTAATATGAACAGCGGGGTTTATAATTGTTAGGCATGCGATATCTAAGGAATTCGTTTGGTTAGACATGAAATCCAAAGTATGAGATATTTTGGGTTTATGATGTCTAAGGTGGTTGCGGATTCCAACTGTTGTAGTTTTTTTACTTTCTTTTCTGCGACCGTAAGTGTAATATGTGGTGTGTCGCCGGTTTCGGTGCTATATTTCAACGACAATTGGGATACGCATATTTACTTACGTTGATGACATGTGATGTTATGTGTTGCTGTGATATGTTATATTGGATCGTCGTGTTTTGAATAGCCGGGGGTTTTATGTGAGATGAGAGTTTTTCATTTTCATTCATGTAAAATTCATTGTATGTAATATTCTTTTATTGGGGCACTTCCGGGTTGATGATGATATCACCATTGTATATTATTTACTTTTCCGCATTAGGATAGACTCAAGGCGGGGAGCACAAGTAACCAGGTTCTAGAGTCCATTGAAAGACCATCTCATGGAGTTGAGACCGGGTCTCCTAACTCTAGAATTGGCAGGGTTGCTTGCCGCTCTCATAAGGGTCTAGAGATGTGGGTTTGGCTATTCATCATGACCGTGGAATCCGTGTTTTATACAGGCTTAATTTAAAACACGGAAATCCTAGTATATCCAATATTTCATATGTTATCTTCTGCTGCTCTGTGATATGATCACTATGAAATGTTCTGAGATGAATGCCTATATATTATATATATGAGATATAATTAATATTACTGCTTTCGTTTCATATGTGATGCTTGGGAAGCATAATAAATGGGACTTCATTAATGAGATTAATGAAAGAAAAAGAAACCTAAAGATGTTGTAAAAACTTGTTTAAAAACTGGTAGCTCTAGTTCTTGCTTTGCACAGCGGTATTCCTTATAGAATATGTTAGTGTATATGCTCTAGAGGCCATTACTGTATCATACTAGTTTGTATATTACTTAATGGAAGCTTGGGATATTCACCATTGTACAGACAATCTTGCTCAAAATACTAGTATGCTACTTGGTTTGTTTCTACTTCAATGTGTGTACATGTGTTTCTTTTAACATATTGCCTATACACATTAGTGGAGCCCTTAGGATCTTTGCTTGATTACCAGCGTTGTGATGGCAGTCACACTCGTGGGGGCTGGGTAATCCACAAGCATATCCTTATGCAGGTCCCTGGTCGTAGGACTATCGAGACAGGGCATCGATACTCTGGAGTAGACTAGCGTATGCGCTTCTCATCCCAGCACGGGAGACGGTCTGTCCCACAGCCGTCAGTACGTCGTACTTGAGATAGTATGCCGGTGCTCGTTAGGTTACGAGTACACTGGACAGGACTCGTCGGGAGCTGTTGGTTGGTACTATACCTATCGTCAGTTATCAGTTCCCAGGTGACATGAGTACAGCTTAGTCCGTTGACTTGACGCTGTCACTTCGCCTCGAGTGTGTTCCTACTGTACTTTGATTACTACCCTACCACGGCTCAAAGGAGTCGTGCAAACAGGTAGTAGTTGGGTGCAGTCCCGAAGCACTTGGAGGAAGTGACGGTTAGATAGGATTCTTCTCTCCCAGTATTGGGAGTTGATATCGCGCTGTGTCTAGGAGAGCCATTACACATTGTCGTCCCTGGCCAGGGTAAGCGAAATATACTGGTAGGTTTCTAGTGTTATCTCAGGGTGTTCTGGGCTACACTCCAACACGACTTGTACCGCTATTAGGGGACTGACGTTTACCACCCCCCTAGGCCCGCCATGTGATATTATCAGACGAACAGACCGGACTGTATAGAGATTGTCACATACAGGCTCAGTAGGTGTTCGGATGGGTTCGCCTCATCAGTCTTCTTATCGGCATCTACCTGGGGGCCGTTACGTACAGCTAGTGCCGCTTGCGGTCTGTGGTTAAACCCACTGCCAGCGTAGTGTCGAGTCTTTAGAGTCCCACACAGAGGGTTATTCGCCTTTGGGCAAAACAGAGTAGAGGTCGCACGGTTTTTGCGACAGGGTTCGTTCACATCCGCGCACTTGTGCACGTTTGGTGTCCGGACAGTCATTACTAGCGGGCTCTGGTTTGAGCCAGATCCTATTATATGCTTTGGGTTAGTTTTATCTCATTGTATTCGTATTCCTCGGAACACGAATGCAGGTGTGTATGCACAGTTGACTGAGGCAGAGGAAGAGGATTCTCATTAGGGTTTTGGTACGGGTGTGTATGCACAGTTGACAGTTGTCGTTTACCAAACCCTAATGAACATGTGAATTATGATTAATAATGTTAATTAAAAGGAAATTGAGTTATGGTTAGGCTTGTTGACATTTTGACCAAGGTTGACTTGTTGACCAAGGTTGAAACTTTGACCATCATCATTTCAAGCAAAGATGCTCTTTGATCTTTGCAAAACACATTAAATGTGAAATGATAATGGTCATATCAAACCAACCATCACCTTTTTAATTTTGATTAATATTGTTAATTATTAATTCACATATATGTGATATGGTTGTTATTTTCATATCATAATCTCATTCTTATTCTCTCTCATCCTTTCTTCTTCCTCTTCCTCTAGCTCAAGGAAAATTCATCTCATGTGTTGAGAAACATTTCCTTTGCGATAAAAAACCCAAAGCCACTCTCTACTCATCCTAAGGTTGAAGGTCTAGCAAGCCGGACACTTTAGTTTTTTCAAGTTCGAGGAAGGAGCTCAAGGTAGAGACCCTCAGGTGGATCCATCTTTGGCAAGAGAAGGCGACGAGGAGAGAACCATCCGACCACCACAAGGAGTCCAAGAGAAGGAGTTCAAGTTGAGGTATAACCCCTAACCGAGTAGGTAAAGATCTAGTTAGTTGCTAGTGTGTAGTTTAGCAAAGATCCGTGTTTTATAGTCCATGTTACCTAAACCCTAAAAATCGTTTTTCACCGTTTCCGCAAGCCCGAAAGAACCGGGAGAGGTAACGTGGACTTACAATGGTATCAGAGCCTAGCTAAACACACCCTATCATGTTAGCAAAGTATCTAGAATTTTGATCGGACAAAAAAACCGTAAAACACCCCGAAAAATTCAAGTTTCTGCCGATTTTTATTTCTGCTCAAAAAATAATAAATCATGTACTAACAATCGGCTCAGGGTTTTTACAGAACAGACAAGAAAAACAATCCAGTGAGTCGACCAACTCACCGCGGATCCGCGGCCGAGTTGACTCGGCCGTGGATCGTTTCTCCTGCAGTGTTGTTGTGTTGGTGTTTTGTGATTTTTAGGATGGTTTGTTTCTGCCGAGAATTTCCAGAGAACAAATTTGTTTTTCGGGTGGTTACAAATCCGTATTTTGATCGATTTTCTATAGACTTTGGCTAATGGGTTGTATCTGTAATGTTATATATGTATTGAACGTCTGCTAATCGCTATACGTCGATTAGTGGGGGTTATACATATCTGTGATCTGTAATGTTGATGGTATGTGTATATGAATTCGTTGGATTGTCGTGGATGAATAGCCGGGGGGTTGTGAGATGAGAGTTTTTTCTTTATCTTTCAATTCATGTAATATGTAAATTGGATGTAATATTATTTGTATGGCCGCACATCCGGGATGAGGTTGTAGCCGCCATTGTATAATTTATTTTTACTGTTTTTGCTCCTAGGATAGACCCAAGGTGGGGTGTACAAACTACCGGGTATCTCAAAGTGCCGAGTGGCCTACTCACGTCGTTGAGGGAGGTTGCTTCGCTTCGGGTACTTGGCGGGTAGTTTGCCGCACCCGTAGGGGTCTAGGGTGGGGTATTGGTTATTCATCGCGACCGTATAATCCGCTTTTCGTTACAGGCTCGAACGGAATGCGGATTCCTAGTATATCCAATGTATTCATCTGTGATCTGGAATGGCTATCATTGCATCTGACGAATGTGAATATATCTATATATGATATCTATTTAGGCGTTGCTTATGTTTTGCATCCGCGCTAGTCCAGCCCCCGCTCTGTCGTTAGTTAAGTAACCTAACGGGTGATGACGGGACCCCGTGGCGAATGCGGATGGCATAAGCGTACGTCATATTTTCGTTGTTTTCTGCAATGGTAGGATTAAATGATGGGACGCATTAAAATTAATGCAATAATTAAACCAAGTAAAAGTCGTTGGAACACATTCAAAACCACTCGGTTCTTTTCAAAAACCAACTTTTAAATGCGGAGCTTGAACCACTCCTTTTAAAAGCTATCTCATTCCATCGATTATATCAAGTTCACTACGTTCACGGTTTCGCCAAAACCATTCGTAGCCCTCCATCATTTCAGTTAAATATTCGGTAGTATTCAAGCTATGTATTTTGACCTCACGCCAAGGCATAGTGATTGGTAGCTGCCGGATATTTATCTGTTGAATAGATAGAATACGTTGGTTTGAGACAGTCGTACTGCCATTTTGGCCTACGTCAAGGGTAGGTACGGGCGGGTTCAAATTAACGTGGATAATGATGGGTAGAACTTGACATGTGACTTATGACATTTTGACCTCACGCCAAGGTCATAAGAGCATGGGGCAAAAATCCACATCGGGAGTTTCAAAAGAAACTGAAACTTGCTAGCGCTGCATACCATTTGGAGTGTGATGATTCTGGTAGGATTTCTTCAGTTTTGTCACGTGATGATATTTGGATCCCAATCCTACTGTGAGTATATGCTACTCCTCGGGAAATTTCTCACTTAACGATCAATTCTATAAACCTAGTAGGTGTCTAGAAAGGTGTTGGCGGGGCTACGCCCCCAGGAAAAAGACGTTATTTAATTAAGGAACTTCGCGAAAGCGTTGGAAAACCTCCCTCGAAGTACTGACACTGGCCTGGCTGAACGGTTAAGCAAGTATTGTACGGTGAGATTGATCCCGACTAATTCTTCCTTTATGGTTTGAGGAGGGATTCGAGAGACAGAGGGAGCCATCCTGTTTAGACAAATTAAAAACCACTCTAAACTTGCAAGAGCATCATGCTAAAGTGTTTCTTCTCTCTCTCCTAATTGCAGCGACCAATCGACATGACTGGACTTAAGTTATTACTAGATAAAAATATACTGACAGGGCCAAACTACAAAGATTGGCTCAGGAATGTCAAAATGGCAATCGCTTACGACAAGTTGGGGTATCTCCTTACCACCATAGCTCCCCCTGTCCCAGGTCCCACCTCCAGCGTCGCGGATATAGAAATCCGTAAGACATGGGAGATCGACTGCGCGAAGGCCAAGTGCCACGTGCTTGCCTCTATGGACAATGAACATCAGAGGAGGCACGAGAATATGGACCTAGAATCCATATTTCTTCATACAAAAGATCTGTATGGAGAGCAATCCCGTATCGCTAGATACGAAGTCTCGAAAAAGTTGTTTTCGACAAAATTGGCCGTCGGATCATCGGTAGCGGAACACGTGCTTAAGATGATTGGCTTCATTGAAGAGCTCACGGACCTTGGGACCACGTTAGAGAACGAGCTCTATACGGACTTGATTCTCCAGTCCCTTCCTTCCACTAACGCCCAGTTTATCCTAAACTTCAACATGCAAGGAAAGGAGGTTGAACTTTCCGAACTTCTGAACATGTTGAGGAGTGCAGAGGGCACCCTACAGAAAGGTAGGGAAACATCCACTTTGTTTGTAGGAAGATCTTTCTCTTCAAAGTCCAAGGCGAAAGCCAAGGGAAAGAAGAAGAAAGCCCCCGCCAAACCAAGGGGCGGTGTTAGTAAAGTGGATACGAATAGAAAGGCAACGGCAACAAAAGTAGCGGGAAAGCTTATGGGAAAGGAAGAATGCTTTTACTGTCATAAGAGTGGACACTGGAAAAAGAATTGCTAGGCTTGGAAGGCCAGAAACCAGGATCTGAAGCAAGTTGCGGATTCAGCTTCAGGTGTGTATGTTATTGAAAACTGTCTTTCAATAAACTCTACTTCCTGGGTATTGGATACCGGATCAGGATCTCATATCTGTAATTCTTTGCAGGCACTAAGAAGGCGTAGGGTTTTGAAGGCAGGTGATATGACCCTCAGAGTTGCAAACGGAGCTGGCATGGGTGCTGAGTCCATGGGGGACTATCACCTGGGAATGTCAGATGGACATGTTTTGGTTTTGCGTGACAGTTATTTTATACCCAATGCAACCTGTAACATCATATCTGTATCTTTATTATCTAAAGAAGGTTATGAATTTGCATTTGTAAGTAATGTTGTGAACATTCACCGTAATCAAGTTTTGATTGGGTCGGGAACATTAAACAATGGAATATACGTATTAAACCAACCACAGATTTTCAATGTCCAGAATACACACAAAAGAAAGTCTCCAGAAATCAATCATGCTTTCGGAAAAAATTTTGCTTGCTAGAACGGGTAATTTTTGCTTGTTTAAACGTCGGGTTTTGTACTAAAACGGGTAATTTTTGCTTGCTAGATTTTCGGAAAAATGGCTTTTAAGGTGAATTTGGGGTTTTTGTGAATTTTAACCTATTTTATATTATAATTAGTGTTCGTGAATGCGCAAATGAAGGTGTTTGGGTTTTTCTCGATGGTTTGACGTTTGTACATCGACATCGAGGGTAGGGTTGGCTATTCTTGCATGTGTAGGCGATAGGTTTTGACCTATGCGTGATACGCGTGCCGATTTGATTTTCGTATGCCGTTTCGATTTTGAATTTGGTTTTAATGCGATACGGTGCGTTATGATATGTAGGTACCCCATGTGGACTTCGAGACAACAAGCAAGCGCATGGCGACATCGGCACCGGCGAGCAAGGACCAGGTGAGTAGATTTATATCTACGGGGAGAAGTCGGGTGGACGGCGTATAGCACCCCCGCAGTTCGTGGTGATGTATACGAATACGTATACACACCTATATATTGATTATATATATTATGTTGATATGAGACTTGATGATAAAGGTAGATTCTAGGTGTTCATGGATTAGTTTAGTGTTAGTTGCGAAACCCTAGAGTAATTGTTGCACCCACACACGCACACACACACATGCATACATCTATGTTATTACCTGTGCATATATGGGGAGATGTGTTTATGTGTTCACCTGGGTATGGGACTAGGTGTTCACATACTGGATTTGCGGATGATACTTGGGATTGAGATGAGTCGATGAGATTTCATTTGAGATTATGATATCGGTGATATGGCAGGATTCGTACTTGAGATACGTCCTGATATTTATAGCGCATCTTTGGACGACGATACCATGTGAATAGTGATATACATAGAATGGTTGAGTATGATATTGACCCGTACCCAGATTTGGGGATGCCGTACAACAGATTTACGTATGAGCTATATATTGATATTTGATCCGCACTCTTGACTTGGAATGTCTAATTATAGATATGGTATCGGATATGATGTTATTGAGGCGGGATCACCGACTAATACTTATACAGGTATGCATCTGTATCGAATCAGATGTTAGGCGGTTTCCTTACCTGTAGTTCAGCTTGTTAGTTCAGCCGTATAGTTTAGTGTAGTTATTAGACTAGATTAGACTCCTACCTATTTCAAAACTAACGGATCGTGGGTATTTTAAAAGGCAGGTCAAGGAATTCTACGGATATTTCAAAAGAAGTATCTTTTCTTAAAAACACCGTAGCCCTTATTTTCAAAACACCGCGATTCGTGTTATTTCAAAAGGCACTACTGTTGACTTATAGTATCATTGTGTTTAGTATTCGGCTCCCGCTCATTATTGCTGTTCGCTCCGCATTGCATACTTATATTATAATTTCTTATTGTATTGTTGATATCATACTGTTAGGACACCAGCACCATTACCGATGATGCGTATGCACCACGTACACTTACTTGCCGGCTCACACACATCTTCATCGGAAATTGCCATGTCACGTACACCTTAGAAAATATTATTGCTTGACTTAGCTTGTTAGTTAGTAATTTGACATGATATTAGTGTACCTGCCTTACATATGCCAGCTTAACATTGTAGTTATTACTTGTCACTTCATGCATACTGTTATTCATTGTTATGCCGCATTCATGGTTTTACATGCTATTGATGATTTGGATTTGGATTTCCATGAGATTTTCTGGATTTGGGGGGGGGGGAACCGCAAAACTTATATAAACTGCTTTCTCTCTTTTTAAATAAAAAGTGCGGTTTTTCCCATGATGTATGAGTCGTCCACCATGAGTTTGCTGATGGATTTCGAGACCCGATTCGAGGAGTGGAGGAACCGTTTCGAGTACATGGTGGGCCCGGTGCGGTACCCCGGGGCAAGAGGATCGTGTTGTTGACGTTGAGCCTGGCAGGGGAGCACTACCGACCGGTGATTTTACCCGACGCGTCGGATATCCGGAGGATACCGTCGTGGTCTTGAGATGGATGGTAGGGGCCGGTCTGGACTGACGGCGCCTTAGATATTGTGATTGAGACATTGAGATTTTGAGAAATTGAGGTACAGAGATTGTGACACAGAGATATCGAGATATTTGGACACTTGTTTTGTGTCGATGCTGGGCACTGTTTTATGCTGATTTCATTTATGGTACCTCATTTTTAAAATACAGAAATCTCACTGATTTATAAAGCAGTTTTATTCAGTACATGCACTCTGTTTCATGCATTCATACATCATCCATATGATATATTGCTACCTGAGGCACTGACACAGGCACATGGGATTACACTCGGGTTAGATATTTACCCTAGTCATTGTTATAGGCTACATGTTATATATATTTGAGGATATATTATGATCGTTGACCTAGGTTTGCGTTGTTCATGCGGTTTCTGTTCGTAGATGTTTTTCTACTCACAAGTTGGCAACTCACCCCCGTTGTGCCACAGTTCCTTGCAGGTTTTGCCGTACAGGTTTCATTACGGCTTTGCTGGCACTGCTTCTTTCGGGTGACTTGCTAGTAGGTGGGTTTATTTGTATCGTACCCATCATTATAGATTGTATTATATTATTCAGTTGTATGTAGAAGTTCCATCAACCAAACATGTATTTATTTTGAGATAGAGACCAGTGATGTTATTCTTTCGACCTTAGAGTCACGCGTTATATTTCTGTGGATTTCTTGGGGGTTTTGAGTTCCCTTTTGAGTTTTTGATCCTCGCCCTTGCCGTTGTATATTATATTGCTTGTGTGGTTGTGACCGTCGATTAACGAAGAGCTAGCTCCCGCTTGGGGATGCCTTTTATTGATTTCGTATACTATTCATGTTGTATCCCGTTTGGGGGCCAGTATTTACAAAGGAGACTCTGCCGAAATTTTCAGTAAATATTTGATATTTTTTAAAAATGTATAATTCGGCTTATGCTATTAAAACTACTTGATTTAAATTGGTTTTTCTTCACTCTACTACTTTTCTTGGTTTGAATTTCTGGGTTTTCGGTTTACTTAGAATACGTACGCCTCGAGACATTTCGTAGTTTAAGTGCCGGTCATGTTCCGTACTTTCGGGACGTGACAAAGTTGGTATCAGAGCGTTAGGTTTTACCTTCGGAGCGTAGCATGACCCTTGGTTGATGGAATAGGTGACTAAAGTAGAGTGATGTACCGTGGGTATGTTTCGCGGCATACTTACGACACGCCACTCCACTTAAGGAGCCTTACGATGTACAGTTCTTTGCTCAGTATTATATTCATTCCGATCTAGCCTCATCAGTACCAGTTATGGTTTTGCTGCCCCGATTACGGGCGGGGAGAGCTACGGCTAGAGTTGCGGTCAGCACAAGCTCGTTACGAATGAGGACTGAGCAGAGCATAATTCCGGCGACACACGATTGTAGAGATGTGTCTTTTGATTGTGCTTTCGCGCCACGAGCGTTGGATGGATCGCTGGATGAGATTACTTGGACGTGCCGATCAGCACTAGAGGATTGAGCCACTGACAGAGGCCAGCCAGATTTTGATGACCGTTGGTGTATTGCTTACTCATGATGATTGAGGCACTGTTCAGCGTGCGGACGAGTGAGCCAGTTGTTGCTGCGGACGATGGGATATCGCCCCAGATGTTGGAGCTATTGCAGTACGAGGTTGTACTAAGAGATGATAGAAGGTCGCTAATCACCGAGGATGAATGACTAGGACATATGGTTCGTTCGCTACCCCGATGCGAGGTCATCAGATAGATTGATTCCAGCTAGAGACGACTTCACGCGGAGACGTTGAGAGTCGACAGAGACGATCGAATGTCAGCAACCTATTATTCCAAGTTTAACGTATTCGGAAAGACATGCATGCAATTCTAAGGACCCTCTAGAAGAATGAAACCCTAACTTGACTTAATGACCGTGTGAAAGCCTTTGAACCTTAGGGTTTGCGGTAGTTCCGCGGCGCCATTAGTGAGGCTTGGGTTTGCCCTTCTACGGCTGGACCATCGATGCTGTGGTACGTACTCGATACTGTTAAACTATACCCAAGATGTTGAGCTCTTGGGGGATTATAAGGTTTTGACAGATCGATCGGATGGTTCGACTTCATTCGGATGCCAGGTGGTGAGATGCATTCTTGGGAGACTTCAGATACGAGGGTAGCCGTTGGAGCTCAGTCTATGCAGCCATGACGAGACGAGCCCGAAGCAGTCGACATTAGAGAAAAGTGGAGTAAGAGGTTCGTACGAGATCTTGATGAGACGACGTTCCACTCCGCCGACATAAGAGATGCGATACGCATGCCAAGGCATTGTACTTGGATATACCTTCCAGAAGGAGTCGCGATGAGTATGTAGCCGTTCCGGAACGAGAACAGATCTAATAAGGGACGATGACTTCCGGACAGTTCGGCAGAGACGAGATTTAGGAGAGATCTCGACAGGACCTTTCTGGAATGAATTTCGAGAAGACTTGGACCCAGGAGTGGTCATGTTACGCACATCGGCGGGCCAGAGTTCAGGATCGTCGATGAGACATGCTATGAGTGACCACGACGGTTGGCTAGGGATTCTTGGAGGATGTGCTTTAGCGGGACTATTCCGCCATACTTGATTTTGGGTATTTTGGGGATCTATTCGGATGATTGATTTTGATGATTGAGTTTCATGATATTTGTTTTCATGGACCATGGTTGCATCTGCTGAGTATTTGCGAGTTGTTGCACTTGATATCGTTTTCGTGCCTTGGTTTCTCACGTTTATGATTTTATGGGTTTCATACAGTTGAGTTGATTTTGTGCGTATATACGCACACGATTTGGTTTTTGCACTCGGTATGATTCACATATGCTTGCAGTGCAGTGATACGCATTTTGTGCACTTAGATGCACTGGACTTCGATTTCGATTGTGATACTCGATGTTTGTTTTGTGCAACTTGTGCACCTGATTTGATTTTGCGCATGTTCGGCGCTTGATATTGGATTTCATGATTTCGTACATAATGGATGCACCTGATTTGGATTTTCGCGCATTTTGAGCGCATGTTTTGAGATACGATTTTGGTACACACCAGATGCACTAATCGAGATTCTTCATGCATGTCAGAAGCATCCGTTTTGCTGTCAGGCACACCTGTTGCCCTTGACAGATGTTTCGTGCACACCCGATGCACTTAGATATTGTTTCTGTGCGCATGTATGGCACATTCATGGATTTTGATTTCCGTGCGCACCAGACGCACGTAGTATTCATGTGCATATTTTGGGATTGATTTCTTATGGAGCAGTACGTTTTTATGATGTTATTATTGTTTTCGTACTGAGTAGGACTAGTCAGAGGACAGTACCTGAATATATTTTGCATGCTTTGATAGTTATCGAAGGGATTTCCAAAAAGCGAGCTATAGTCTCAGTATTTACCTACGTGTCTGATATGACACGAAACGTTTTAAAACAAAGAAACCCTTCTAAATTGTTTTCAAAACGGCGGGACGTGTATGTTAAAGAAAGGATATATATATATATATATCTATATAGTTATTTTCTCACAATGGACGTCCGCCACTGTGCAGTAATACACACATCGCACAGCGATTTGAAAAAAAAAGGGGTTGGCATGCATTGCTTCCAGATGTTTTAATGATGTATATCATATTGGTTTCATATTGGATGTTAGCATTGATGTCTTCCCCAGGACTCCGATGATTGCAGGATGCTGGATGGAGTTTGATTTTGAGTTATAGGCTCATTTTTCATGCGCATGCGTTGCGCTATGATTTGTTTTACGTACTTATGGTTTCGGAGCCCCGACGACTTGATGGTTTCGCTGAAATGTTTTAGTATTTGGGGAGAGTTCTAATTTAAATTCGGGGACCGAATTTCTTTAAGGGGGGAAGATTGTAACGTTTTGAAAATCGTTTCGGTGAAATTTCGAAAAATCGGTAAAATAAGGGGGTTTTCTGTAAAAAGTCAAAATATAAATATCTTTATTATAAAATTAAAAATACATATTCTAGCTATGAAATTTCTAGTGTTTAGTGTTTATTGAGCCACTGGTAAAATTTCTGGTTTTCTGAAAAATTTTCCGAATTTAATTATTTTTAATATTATTTTAAGCCGGTAAGAAAATACATTAAATTAGCGAAAAATACAAATTTAAATGGGCTAATTTTAATCTTTAAAATCATGTTAATTAAAATCTAGTTGTAATATAATTTTATAGTATTTTATTTCAAGTTTTAATTGGTTTTTATTATGGAAAACAAAAATATAATTATTTTAAACTAAAACTTGCAAATATGGTATTGTGGGGGGTCTTTTTGCATAGAATTTTTTTGTAAAGTCTCTCACACTCACCCTCACTCCCCTTGGCCGGCCCCACACTGGTGTAGCAGCCCAAGAATTTTCTTTCCCTCTTTTTGACCTTAAATCATGTGAAGAAATGGGTTAAAATAGGGGGTTTTATATATATTAAAAGGGTAGGGGTATTATGGTAATTTGTGAGGGCATTGACCTTGGAATTTCCACACAAATCCCCTCACCTCTCCCTCTCCTCTCCTCTGGCCGAAATTCTGCACCTCATTCCCCCCATTTCACCACCTTATCTCAACTCCAAAATCCTTCAAAAACTTCTTCAAAATTCAAGTAAAACCTCACCGAAATCAAAATCCAACTCCTACCCATTTCTCATTTGCCTATCTAGCATGGATCTAGGGAACAAGATTTCAATTTGGGAGGCTATGGGTGCTTATGGATCTTCAAATGTTTTGGGTATAATTTCTAAACCTTTTGCTTAATTTGTTAGTTAATTCCTTAAAGCTAATTTATTTAAGTGTAAATTAGGCTTTTGTTGCAAGTTTGGAATTCTAGAAAGGGATTGAATGCAAGTTAGGGTTTTGTGAATTTGGTGTATGGTTGTGTGTTGTAATTAGGCCCTTATGACATGTTAAAACAAAGTTTGTAGCTAGTTGTTAATTGTTAGTTTAAATTTTTTGATAATTACGCTAATTTGCTAACTAGGTTTTTAAAATTGGTTAAATAATTGGGTTTAAAAATGTAATTATGTTTTTCATGACTTCATTAACATTATAAAGTGTAGTTTAATACTTTAGTTCATTGAAATCCAAGCTAAATTGTTGTTGTGCATTTTTGCTATAAAATTGTTAAAATTGGGTATATTGTAAACTAGAATTTTGGGGTTAATGAAATTTAATGAGATTAAATTGTGGAAATTGTTTTTATGACTTATTTGAGATGTTTAATAAGTATTATGGACGCTAGATTTGTTTAAACGTCGGGTTTTGTACTAAAACGGGTAATTTTTGCTTGCTAGATTTTCGGAAAAATGGCTTTTTAGGTGAATTTGGGGGTTTTTGTGAATTTTAACCTATTTTATATTATAATTAGTGTTCGTGAATGCGCAAATGAGAGTGTTTGGGTTTTTCTCGATGGTTTGACATTTGTACATCGACATCGAGGGTAGGGTTGGCGATTCTTGCATGTGTAGGCGATAGGTTTTGACCTATGCGTGATACGCGTGCCGATTTGATTTTCGTATGCCGTTTCGATTTTGAATTTTATTTTAATGCGATACGGTGCGTTATGATATGTAGGTACCCCATGTGGACTTCGAGACGACAAGCAAGCGCGTGGCGACATCGACACCGGCGAGCAAGGACCAGGTGAGTAGATTTATATCTACGGGGAGAAGTCGGGTGGATGACGTATAGCACACCCGCAGTTCGTGGTGATGTATAAGAATACGTATACACACCTATATTTTGATTATATATATTATGTTGATATGAGACTTGATGATAAGTGTAGATTCTAGGTGTTCATGGATTAGTTGCGAAACCCTAGAGTAATTGTTGCACCCACACACGCACACACACACAAGCATACATCTATGTTATTACCTGTGCGTATATGAGGAGATGTGTTTATGTGTTCACCTGGGTATGGGACTAGGTGTTCACATACTGGATTTGCGGATGATACTTAGGATTGAGATGAGTCGATGAGATTTGATTTGAGATTATGATATCGGTGATATGGCAGGATTCGTACTTGAGATACGTCCTGATGTTTATAGCGTATCTTTTGACGACGATACCATGCGAATAGTGATATACATAGAATAGTTGAGTATGATATTGACCCGTACCTAGATTTGGGGATGTCGTACGACGGATTTACGTACGAGCTATATATTGATGTTTGATCCGCACTCTTGACTTGGGATGTTTGATTATAGATATGGTACCGGATATGTTGTTATTGAGGCGGGATCACCGACTAATATTTATACAGGTATGTATATGTATCGAATCAGATGTTAGATGGTTTCCTTACCTGTAATTCAGCTTGTTAGTTCAGCCGTATAGTTTAGTGTAGTTATTAGACTAGATTAGACTCCTACCTATTTCAAAACTAACGGATCGTGGGTATTTTAAAAAACAGGTCAAGGAATTCTACGGATATTTCAAAAGAAGTATCTTTTCTTAAAAATACCGTTGCCCTTATTTTCAAAACACCGCGATTCGTGTTATTTCAAAAGGCACTACTTTTTACTTATAGTATCATTGTGTTTAGTATTCGGCTCCCGCTCATTATTGCTGTTCGCTCCGCATCGCATACTTATATTATAATTTCTTATTGCATTGTTGATATCATACTGTTAGGACACCAGCACCATTATCGATGATGCGTATGCACCACGTACACTTACTTGCCGGCTCACACACATCTTCATCGGTAATTGTCATGTCACGTACACCTTAGAAAATATTATTGCTTGACTTAGCTTGTTAGTTAGTAATTTGACAAGATATTAGTGTACCTGCCTTACATATGCCAGCTTAACATTGTAGTTATTACTTGTCACTTCATGCATACTGTTATTCATTATTATGCCGCATTCATGGTTTTACATGCTATTGATGATTTGGATTCGGATTTCCATGAGATTTTCTGGATTGGGGGGGACCGCAAAACTTATATAAACTGCTTTCTCTCTTTTTAAATAAAAAGTGCGGTTTTTCCATGATGTATGAGTCGTCCACCATGAGTTTGCTGATGGATTTCGAGACCCGATTCGAGGAGTGGAGGAATCGTTTCGAGTACATGGTGGGCCCGGTGCGGTACCCCGGGGCAAAAGGATCGTGTTGTTGACGTTGAGCCTGGCAGGAGAGCACTACCGACCGGTGATTTTACCCAACGTGTCGGATATCCTGAGGATACCGTCGTGTTCTTAAGATGAATGGTAGGGGCCGGACTGGACTGACGACGCCCTAGATATTGTGATTAAGATATTAAGATTTTGAGATATTGAGGTACAGAGATTGTGACACAGAGATATCGAGATATTTGGACACTTGTTTTGTGTCGATGCTGGGCACTGTTTTATGCTGATTTCATTTATGGTATCTCATTTTTAAAATACAGAAATCTCACTAATTTATGAAAGCAGTTTTATTCAGTACATGCATTCTGTTTCATGCATTCATACATCATCCATATGATATATTGCTACCTGAGGCACTGACACGGGCATATGGGATTACACTCGGGTTAGATATTTACCCTAGTCTTTGTTATAGGCTACATGTTATATATATTTGAGGATATATTATGATCGTTGACCTAGGTTTGCGTTGTTCATGCGGTTTCTATTCGTAGATGTTTTTCTACTCACGAGTTGGCAACTCACCCCCGTTGTGCCACAGTTCCTTGCAGGTTTTTCCGTACAGGTTTCATTACGGCTTTGCTGGCACTGCTTCTTTCGGGTGACTTGCTAGTAGATGGGTTTATTTGTATCGTACCCATCATTATATATTGTATATTATTATTCAGTTGTATCTAGAAGTTCCATCAACCAAACATGTATTTATTTTGAGATAGAGACCAGTGATGTTATTCTTTCGATCTTAGAGTCGCGCGTTATATTTCTGTGGATTTCTTAGGGTTTTGCGTTCCCTTTTGAGTTTTTGATCCTCGCCCTTGGTGTTGTAAATTATATTGCTTGTGTGGTTGTGAACGTCGATTGACGAAGAGCTAGCTCCCGCTTGGGGATGGCTTTTATTGATTTCGTATACTATTCATGTTGTATCCCGTTTGGGAGCCAGTATTTACGAAGGAGACTCTGCCGAAATTTTCAGTAAATATTTGATGTTTTTTAAAAACGTATAATTCGGCTTATGCTATTAAAACTACTTGATTTTAATTGGTTTTCCTTCACTCTACTACTTTTCTTGGTTTGGTTTTCTGGGTTTTCGGTACTTAGATTACGTACGGCTCGAGACATTTCGTATTTTAAGTGCCGGTCATGTTCCGTACTTTCGGGACGTAACAAAGTTGGTATCAGAGCGTTAGGTTTTACCTTCGGAGCGTTGGATGACCTTTGGTTGATGGAATAAGTGACTAAAGTAGAGTGATGTACCGTAGGTATGTTCCGCGGCATACTTACGACACGCCACTCCACTTAAGTAGCCTTAGGATGTACATTTCTTTGCTCAGTATTATATTCATTCCGATCTAGCCTCATCAGTACCAGTTATGGTTTTGCTGCCACGATTACGGGCAGGGAGAGCTACGGCTAGAGTTGCGGTCAGCACGAGCTCGTTACGAACGAAGACTGACCAGAGCATAATTCCGGCGACACACGATTGTAGAGATGTGTCTTTTGATTGTGCTTTCAGGCCACGAGCGTTGGATATCGCTATATGAGATTACTTGGACGTGCCGATCAGCACTAGAGGATTGAGCCACTGACAGAGGCCAGCTAGATTTTGATGACTGTTGGTGTATTGCTTACTCATGATTATTGAGACACTGTTCAGCATGCGGACGAGTGAGCCAGTTGTTGCTGCGGACGACGGGATATCGCCCCAGATATTGGAGCTATTGCAGTACGAGGTTGTATTAAGAGATGATAGAAGGTCGCTAGTCACCGAGGATGAATGACTAGGACATGTTGTTCGTTCGCTACCCCGATGCGAGGTCATCAGACAGATTGATTCCAGCTAGAGACGACTTCACGCGGAGACGTTGAGAGTCGACAGAGACGATCGAATGTCAGCAACCTATTATTCCAAGTTTAACGTATTCGGAAAGACATGCAAGCAATTCTATAGACCCTCTAGAAGAATGAAACCCTAACTCGACTTAATGACCGTGTGAAAGCCTTTGAACCTTAGGGTTTGCGGTAGTTCCGCGACGCCATTAGTGAGGCTTGGGTTTGCCCTTCTACGGCTGGACCATCGATGCTGTGGTACGTACTCGATACTGTTAAACTGTACCCAAGATGTTGAGCTCTTGGGGGATTATGAGGTTTTGACAGATCGATCGGATGGTTCGATTTCATTCGGATGCCAGGTGGTGAGATGCATTTTTGGGAGACTCCAGATACGAGGGTAGCCGTTGGAGCTCAGTCCATGCAGCTACGACGAGACGAGCCCGAAGCAGTCGACATTAGAGAAAAGTGGAGTAAGAGGTTCGTACGAGATCTTGATGAGACGACCTTCCACTCCGCCAACATCAGAGATGCGATACGCATGCCGAGGCATTGTACTTGGATATACCTTCCAGAAGTAGTCGCGATGAGTATGTAGCCATTCCAGAATGAGAACAGATCTAATAAGGGATGATGACTTCCGGACAGTTCGGCAGAGACGAGATTTGGGAGAGATCTCGACAGGACCTTTCTGGAATGAATTACGAGAAGACTTGGACCCAGGAGTGGTCATGTTACGCATACCGGCAGGCCAGAGTTCAGGATCGTCGATGAGACATGCTATGAATGACCACGACGGTTGGCCAGGGATTCTTGGAGGATGTGCTTGAGCAGGACTATTCCGCCAAACTTGATTTGGGGTATTTTGGGGATCTATTCGCATGATTGATTTTGATGATTGAGTTTCATGATATTTGTTTTCATAGACCATTGTTGCATCTGCTGAGTATTTGCGAGTTGTTGCACTTGATATCATTTTCGTGCCTTGGTTTCTCACGTTTATGATTTTATGGGTTTCATACAGTTGAGTTGATTTTGTGCGTATATACGCACGTGATTTGGTTTTTGCACTCGGTATGATTCACATATGCTTGCAGTGCAGTAATACGCATTTTGTGCACTTAGATGCACTGGACTTCGATTTCGATTGTGATACTCGATGTTTGTTTTGTGCAACTTGTGCACCTGATTTGATTTTGCGCATGTTCGGCGCTTGATATTGGATTTCATGATTTCGTACATAATGGATGCACCTGATTTGGATTTTCGAGCATGTTGAGCGCATGTTTTGAGATACGATTTTGGTGCACACCAGATGCACTAAATCGAGATTCTTCGTGCATGTCAGATGCATCCGTTTTACTGTCAGGCACACCTGTTGCCCTTGACAGATGTTTCGTGCACACCCGATGCACTTAAATATTGTTTCTGTGCGCATGTATGGCACATTCATGGATTTTGATTTCCGTGCGCACCAGACGCACGTAGTATTCATGTGCATATTTTGGGATTGATTTCTTATGGAGCAGTACGTTTTTATGATGTTATTATTGTTTTCGTACTGAGCAGGACAAGTCAGAGGACAGTACCTGAATATATTTTGCATGCTTTGATAGTTATCGTAGGGATTTCCAAAAAGTGAGCTATAGTCTCAGTATTTACCTACATGTCTGATATGACACGAAACGTTTTAAAACAAGGAAACCCTTCTAAATTGTTTTCAAAATGGCGGGACGTGTATGTTAAAGAAAGGATATATATATATATATATAGTTATTTTCTCACAATGGACGTCCACCACTGTGCAGTAATACACACATCGCACAGCGATTTGAAAAAAAAGGGGTTGGCATGCATTGCTTCCAGATATTTTAATGATGTATATCATATTGGTTTCATATTTGATGTTGGCATTGATGTCTTCCCCAGGACTCCGATGATTACAGGATGCTGGATGGAGTTTGATTTTGAGTTATAGGCTCATTTTCCATGCGCATGCGTTGCGCTATGATTTGTTTTACGTACTTATGGTTTCGGAGCCCCGACGACTTGATGGTTTCGCTGAAATGTTTTAGTATTTGGGGGGAGTTCTAATTTAAATTCGGGGACCGAATTTCTTTAAGGGGGGAAGATTGTAACGTTTTGAAAATCGTTTCGGTGGAATTTCGAAAAATCGGTAAAATAAGGAGGTTTTCTGCAAAAAGTCAAAATATAAATATCTTTATTATAAAATTAAAAATACATATTCTAGCTATGAAATTACTAGTTTTTAGTGTTTATTGAGCCACTGGTAAAATTTCTGGTTTTCTGAAAATTTTTCCGAATTTAATTATTTTTAATATTATTTTAAGCCGGTAAGAAAATACATTAAATTAGCGATGAATACAAATTTAAATGGGCTAATTTTAATATTTAAAATCATGTTAATTAAAATCTAGTTGTAATATAATTTTTTAGTATTTTATTTCAAGTTTTAATTGGTTTTTATTATGAAAAACAAAAATATAATTATTTTGAACTAAAACTTGCAAATATGGTATTGTGGGGGTTTTTTTGCATAGAATTTTTTTGTAAAGTCTCTCACACTCACCCTCACTCTCCTTGGCTGACCCCACACTGTTGTAGCAGCCCAAGAATTTTCTTTCCCTCTTTTTGACCTTAAATCATGTGAAGAAATGGGTTAAAATAGGGGTTTATATATATATTAAAAGGATATGGGTATTATGGTAATTTGTGAGGGCATTGACCTTGGAATTTCCACACAAATCCCCTCAACTCTTCCTCTCCTCTCCTCTGGACGAAATTCTGCACCTCATTCCCCCCATTTGACTACCTTATCTCAACTCCAAAATCCTTCATAAACTTCTTCAAAAATCAAATAAAACCTCACCGAAATCAAAATCCAACTCCTACCCATTTCTCATTTGCCTATCTAGCATGGATCTAGGGAATAAGATTTCAATTTGGGAGGCTATAGGTGCTTATGGATCTTCAAATGTTTTGGGTATAATTTCTAAACCTTTTGCTTAATTTGTTAGTTAATTCCTTAAAGCTAATTTATTTAAGTGTAAATTAGGCTTTTGTTGCAAGTTTGGAATTCTAGAAAGGGATTGAATGCAAGTTAGGGTTTTGTGAATTTGGTGTATGGTTGTGTGTTGTAATTAGGCCCTTATGAAATGTTAAAACAAAGTTTGTAGCTAGTTGTTAATTGTTAGTTTAAATTTTTTGATAATTACGCTAATTTGCTAACTAGGTTCTTAAAATTGGTTAAATAATTGGGTTTAAAAATGTAATTAGGTTTTTCATGACTTCATTAACATTATAAAGTGTAGTTTAATACTTTAGTTCATGGAAATCCAAGCTAAATTGTTGTTGTGCATTTTTGCTATAAAATTATTAAAATTGGGTATATTATAAACTAGAATTTTGGGGTTAATGAAATTTAATGAGATTAAATTGTGGAAATTGTTTTATGACTTATTTGAGATGTTTAATAAGTATTATGGCCGCTAGATTTGTTTAAACGTCGGGTTTTGTACTAAAACGGGTAATTTTTGCTTGCTAGATTTTCGGAAAAATGGCTTTTAAGGTGAATTTGGGGTTTTTGTGAATTTTAACATATTTTATATTATAATTAGTGTTCGTGAATGCGCAAATGAGAGTGTTTGGGTTTTTCTCGATGGTTTGACGTTTGTACATCGACATCGAGGGTAGGGTTGGCTATTCTTGCATGTGTGGGCGATCGGTTTTGACCTATGCGTGATACGCGTGCCGATTTGATTTTCGTATGCCGTTTCAATTTTGAATTTTATTTTATTGCGATACGGTGCGTTATGATATGTAGGTACCCTATGTGGACTTCGAGACGACAAGCAAGCGCGTGGCGACATCGGCACCGGCGAGCAAGGACCAGGTGAGTAGATTTATATCTACGGGGAGAAGTCGGGTGGATGACGTATAGCACCCCCGCAGTTCGTGGTGATGTATACGAATACGTATACACACCTATATTTTGATTATATATATTATGTTGATATGAGACTTGATGATAAGGGTAGATTCTAGGTGTTCATGGATTAGTTTAGTGTTAGTTGCGAAACCCTAAAGTAATTGTTGCACCCACACACGCACACACACACATGCATACATCTATGTTATTACCTGTGCGTATATGGGGAGATGTGTTTATGTGTTCACCTGGGTATGGGACTAGGTGTTCACATACTGGATTTGCGGATAATACTTGGGATTGAGATGAGTCGATGAGATTTGATTTGAGATTATGATATCGGTGATATGGCAGGATTCGTACTTGAGATACGTCCTGATGTTTATAGCGGATCTTTGGACGAAGATACCATATGAATAGTGATATACATAGAATGGTTGAGTATGATATTGACCCGTACCCAGATTTGAGGATGCCGTACGACGGATTTACGTACGAGCTATATATTGATGTTTGATCCGCACTCTTGACTTGGGATGTCTGATTATAGATATGGTATCGGATATGATGTTATTGAGGCGGGATCACCAACTAATATTTATACAGGTATGTATATGTATCGAATCAGGTGTTAGGCGGTTTCCTTACCTGTAGTTCAGCTTGTTAGTTCAGCCGTATAGTTTAGTGTAGTTATTAGACTAGATTAAACTCCTACCTATTTCAAAACTAACGGATCGTGGGTATTTTAAAAGACAGGTCAAGGAATTCTACGGATATTTCAAAAGAAGTATCTTTTCTTAAAAACACCGTAGCCCTTATTTTCAAAACAACGCGATTCGTGTTATTTCAAAAGGCACTACTGTTGACTTATAGTATCATTGTGTTTAGTATTCGGCTCCCGCTCATTATTGTTGTTCGCTCCGCATCGCATACTTATATTATAATTTCTTATTGCATTGTTGATATCATACTGTTAGGACACCAGCACCATTACCGATGATGCGTATGCACCACGTACACTTACTTGCCGGCTCACACACATCTTCATCGGTAATTGCCATGTCACGTACACCTTAGAAAATATTATTGCTTGACCTAGCTTGTCAGTTAGTAATTTGACATGATATTAGTGTACCTGCCTTACATATGCCAGCTTAACATTGTAGTTATTACTTGTCACTTCATGCATACTGTTATTCATTGTTATGCCGCATTCATGGTTTTACATGCTATTGATGATTTGGATTCGGATTTTCATGAGATTTTCTGGATTTGGGGGGGAAAACCGCAAAACTTATATAAACTGCTTTCTCTCTTTTTAAATAAAAAGTGCGGTTTTTCCCATGATGTATGAGTCGTCCACCATGAGTTTGCTGATGGATTTCGAGACCCGATTTGAGGAGTGGAGGAACCGTTTCGAGTACATGGTGGGCCCGGTGCGGTACCCCGGGGCAAGAGGATCGTGTTGTTGACGTTGAGCCTGGCTGGGGAGTACTACCGACCGGTGATTTTACCCGACGCGTCGGAAATCCAGAGGATACCGTCATGGTTTTGAGATGGATGGTAAGGGCCGGTCTGGACTGACGGCGCCCTAGATATTGTGTTTGAGACATTGAGATTTTGAGATATTGAGGTACAGAGATTGTGACACAGAGATATCGAGATATTTGGACACTTGTTTTATGTCGATGCTGGGCACTGTTTTATGCTGATTTCATTTATGGTACCTCATTTTTAAAATACAGAAATCTCACTGATTTGTGAAAGCTGTTTTATTTAGTACATGCATTCTGTTTCATGCATTCATACATCATCCATATGATATATTGCTACCTGAGGCACTGACACGGGCATATGGGATTACACTCGGGTTAGATACATACCATAGTCATTGTTATAGGCTACATGTTATATATATTTGAGGATATATTATGATCGTTGACCTAGGTTTGCGTTGTTCATGCGGTTTCTGTTCGTAGATGTTTTTCTACTCACGAGTTGGCAACTCACCCCCGTTGTGCCACAGTTCCTTGCAGGTTTTGCCGTACAGGTTTCATTACGGCTTTGCTGGCACTGCTTCTTTCGGGTGACTTGCTAGTAGGTGGGTTTATTAGTATCGTATCCATCATTATACATTATATATTATTATTCAGTTGTATCTAGAAGTTCCATCAACCAAACATGTATTTATTTTGAGATAGAGACCAGTGATGTTATTCTTTCGACCTTAGAGTCGCGCGTTATATTTCTATGGATTTCTTGGGGTTTTGAGTTCCCTTTTGAGTTTTTGATCCTCGTCCTTGGCATTGTATATTATATTGCTTGTGTGGTTGTGACCGTCGATTGACGAAGAGCTAGCTCCCGCTTGGGGATGCCTTTTATTGATTTCGTATACTATTCATGTTGTATCCCGTTTGGGGGCCAGTATTTACAAAGGAGACTCTGCCGAAATTTTCAGTAAATATTTGATGTTTTTTAAAAATGTATAATTCGGCTTATGCTATTAAAACTACTTGATTTAAATTGGTTTTCCTTCACTCTACTACTTTTCTTGGTTTGGATTTCTGGGTTTTCGGTTTACTTAGATTACGTACGCCTCGAGACGTTTCGTAGTTTAAATGCCGGTCATGTTCCGTACTTTCGGGACGTGACAGATCTGATCGAGGTGGTGAATACTTAAGTGTCGATTTCCTGGATTACTTAAAAGAGAATGGAATTCTCTCTCAGCTTACTCCTCCATACACTCCGCAACATAACGGTGTATTGGAGAGACGGAACCGAACCCTATTGGATATGGTACGGTCCATGATGAGTAACGCTGAGTTACCGCGATCATTCTGGGGATATGCGCTAAAATCAGCTGCATACCTTTTGAACCGAGTTCCGACTAAGACTGTGCCTACCACACCATATGAGATATGGAGTGGGAAGAAACCCTATTTTCAATATCTGAAGATCTGGGGATGTCCAGCTTTTATCAAAAAGCAGCATCCGGACAAACTCGAGGCACGCTCAGTACTGTCCAAGTTTGTGGGATACCCAAAGAACTCCAGGGGGTATCTTTTCTATTACGCAGTGGAACAAAAGGTCTTTGTTTCTCGTAATGCCCACTTTCTGGAACACCAGTTCTTAGAAAAGGAAATTAGTGGGAGTGCAATAGAACTGGAAGAAATTCCAGAACCACAGACTATTACTGAAAGCTTAGTAGAACCAGAAGGTTCGAAAGAACAGGACATTCCTACGCCGCTCCGCAGGAGTAGTAGGCAATCTCATCCGCCCGAGAGATACTACAGTTTTCTTATAGACGGAGATAGAGAGAATTGCATCATTGATTATGATGAGCCGACTAGCTTCCAGCAGGCCATTCAGAGCGTTGACTCGGTAAAATGGCTGGATGCAATGCGGACCGAGATGGAGTCCATGTACACCAACAAAGTATGGACTTTGGACATTGCTCCAGATGGGGTAAAACCCGTAGGATGCAAGTGAGTCTTCAAAAGGAAGATTGGTGTAGATGGACAGGTTGAGACCTATAAGGCTAGACTTATTGTAAAGGGTTTTCGTCAAAGACCTGGTTTGGACTATGACGAAACCTTTTCTCCAGTGGCTATGCTGAAATCCATTCGGATCCTTCTTGCCATTTCTGCCTTCCACGATTATGAAATTTGGCAGATGGACGTAAAGACCGCTTTTCTAAATGGAAATTTAGAGGAGTGTGTCTATATGGACCAGCCAGAGGGTTTCATTCAGAGTGGGAGCAGCGGAAAGGTGTGCAAGTTGCTTAAGTCCATTTATGGACTAAAGCAGGCATCGCGGAGTTGGAACATTTGTTTTGATGAGACGGTCAAAGAATTTGGTTTTATCAAAATCCAGATGAACCATGCATCTATAGTAGATTTGTAGCACGAACTGTCGTATTCCTCATTTTATACGTGGATGACATTCTCTTGATAGGAAATGACATTCCTATGCTACAATCTGTCAAAGGATTCTTGTCACACAGGTTCTCCATGAAAGACCTGGGTGATGCCTCTTACATTATGGGGATCCGGATCCATGGTGATAGATCCAAGAGGATATTAGGACTTTCGCAGTCCAGGTACATCGACACCATACTGAAAAGATTCAGTATGGAAGATTCCAAGCGCGGTAATGTACCGGCATGTCACGGGATCACCCTCTCCAAAGAGATGTCTCCCAAGACTGATTTGGAAAGGGTTCGCATGTCTGTTATACCCTACGCTTCTACGGTAGGCTCTATAATGTATGCGATGTTGTGTACCAGACTAGATGTAGCTTATGCACTAAGTGTGGTAAGCCGGTATCAGTCAAACCCTGGGGAGAAGCACTGGATAGCGGTAAAGAACATTCTCAAGTACCTGAGATAGACTAAGGAGATGTTCTTGGTGTATGGCGGAAAAGACCTCCAGATTGAGGCCTTTGCTGACTCCAGCTTCCAGAGTGACAAGGATGATTCCAAGTCCATGTCGGGTTTTGTCTTTACCCTCAATGGAGGGGCGGTGTGTTGGAAGAGTTCCAAACAGGAAACCGTTGCTGACTCGACAATGGAAGCGGAATATATCGCTGCATCTGATGCCGCAAAAGAAGCCGTCTGGATGAGGAAGTTCATGAAAGAACTTCAGGTGGTTCTGTCCATTGTTGATCCAATACCTCTGTATTGCGACAACAACGGGGCTATAGCTTTAGCGAAGGAACCCAGGTTCCATCAGAAATCCAGACACATCTTAAGGCGGTATCACCTGATCAGGGAGATCGTGGATCGCCAGGAGATCGAGGTTCGGAGGGTTGCATCAGAAGATAACACTGCAGATCTATTCACGAAGGCCTTGCCCCAGATTCAGTTCGAGCGGCTGATCGAGATGATAGGTCTTCGATACGCCAGTACATGGCCTTAGTGCAAGTGGGAGATTGTTAGTCTATATGCCCTAGAGGCCATTACTGTATCATATTAGTTTGTATATTACTTAATGGAAGCTTGGGATATTCACCATTGTACAGACAATCTTGCTCAAAATAGTAGTATGCTACTTGGTTTGTTTCTACTTCAATGTGTGTACATGTGTTTCTTTTAACATATTGCCTATACACATTAGTGGAGCCCTTAGGATCTTTGCTTGATTACCAGCGTTGTGAGGGCAGTCACACTCGTGGGGGCTGGGTAATCCACAAGCACATCCTTATGCAGGTCCCTGGTCGTAGGACTATCGAGACAGGGCATCGATACTCCGGAGTAGACTAGCGTATGCACTTCTCATCCCAGCACGGGAGACGGTCTGTCCCACAGCCCTCAGTACGTCGTACTTGAGATAGTATGCGGGTGCTCGTTAGGTTACGAGTACACTGGACAGGACTCGTCGGGAGCTGTTGGTTGGTACTATACCTATCGTCAGTTATCAGTTACCAGGTGACATGAGTACAGCTTAGTCCGCTCACTTGACACTGTCACCTCGCCTCGAGTGTGTTCCCACTGTACTTTGATTACTACCCTACCACGGCTCAAAGGAGTCGTGCAAACAGGTAGTAGTTGGGTGCAGTCCCGAAGCACTTGGATGCAGTGACGGTTAGATAGGATTCTTCTCTCCCGGTATTGGGAGTTGATATCGCGCTGTGTCTAGGAGAGCCATTACACATTGTCGTCCCTAGCCAGGGCAAGCGAGATATACTGGTAGGTTTCCAGTGTTATCTGTTGGAGATAGTGCCCTCAGAGTCAATTATTAGGTCACAGGTACGTGATTGTAATGATTGAGGGAGGACCTATCCCGGTAGGACAGTCTTACTCGAGATGATAGTATGCTATCTGGTTTACCTTTATCATCGTGTACTGTTTTAGGTGACCTGACATGTCGCTATTACACGTTGATAGAGCCCCTAGGATTCTTGCTTGACCACCAGCAGTATGAGGGCGATCATATAAGTGGGAGCTGGGGGTCTACAAGCATATCCTTAAAAGGTCCCTAGTCGTGGGAGTTTCGAGACCGGGCATCGATACTCCATTAGTAGACTAGTGTATACAGTCGAGACCCCGACGAGGGGCGGTGGCCGGTCTCACAAGCCACTGGTGTCAGTTGGATCACCTAAGATGTATACAGGTGCTCATTGGGTTATGAGTACACCGGACAGGACTCGCCGGGAACATGCTAGTTGGTCATATACCAGACGTCAGATGGCAGTTCCCTGGTGACATGTGTGCAGGTTAGTTCATCGACCTGGGGATCGTCATTTGTCTCGTGTGAGTTCCCACTGTACTTTGATTACTACCCTACCACGGCTCAAAGGAGTCGTGCAAACAGGTTTTAGTTGGGTACAGTCCCGAGCCACATGGAGGCAGTGAGCGTATCTTCAGGGGTTCGTCTCTCCCGGTATTGGGGGTGAGGTCGTGCTGTGTCTAGGAGAGCCATTACACAAAGTCCTTGGCCAAGGCAAGGAGATTTACTGGTAGGTATTCCAGTAGTATCTCAGGGTGTTCTGGGCTACACTCCGACACGACTTGTACCGCTTTTGGGGGTCTGACTTTTACCAACCCCCTAGGCCCGCCATGCGATACTCATAGACGAACGGACCGGACTGCACGGATATTGTCACTGACAGGCTCAGTAGGGTGTCAGGATGAGTTCGCTCATCGACGTCCCTTTTAGTCAATAGCTGGTGGCCCGTTACGTATTGGCTTATACCTCTGACGGGCTAGTGGTTAAATCCACAGCCATTGTATTGACGAGTCTTTAGAGTCCACCACACTTTCAGTTACTCAAGTTTCGGGCGAAACGCTGTAGAGGCCGTATGGAGATATGGCAAGGTCCGATCAGATACGTGCGGTATTACACGGATCAGGATCGGACGGTTTGTACTAGTAGCCGTATAGGTTTATGGCAGGGTTCGATCAGATACGTGCGGTATTGCACGGATCAGGATTGAACGGATAATACTAGCCGGCTTTGGTTTAAGCCGGTCCTAGTTTAGTACAGTGTAGATTTTGTCTCTTTGCATTTGTATCCGGACGGAATACAGATGCGGGTGTGTATGCACAGTATCGGGGTTTTCCTGTAATTTATTACGGGACCAGTTTTCTGGAGTTGCCAGTTTGCATTCCGTTCCGGCCGGTTTTCCTTTGTTCTTTCCCGGCCGGACTTTTCCGATGGAGGGGGTTATTTGCAATTGTGCAAATAATCTTTGTGGAGGGGGTTTCTTGCAAAACTATTGATTATGATATCTTGCTCCATGCTTTTGCTTTATTGTGACATGAAGGGGTATGGTTGGATTTGATATGAAGCATGGTGTTTGTTTTCTTGTCTCTTGGTGTGGTCACCACTTGACTTCTCCTACCCTCACCTCCCTTAAGGTTTTGTATTTGTTCCCTCCACCTTTTCCATATGTATGATGGCCGGCCAACATTTTGGAGAGGAGAGAAAAATGAGAGTTCTCATTTTGGTGAAAGAATTTAATCATCCATCTCATTCCATTTGCTAGAAAATTGAAAGCACCAATTTCCTTTAGACCATTCCTCCATCAAGGCAACTATAAACCCCATTGAGACAAAGCGTATTCTACACTAGACTTCCTACAGCAAATCTTGGACGCGTCGATTCGCCAGCTTCGCGCCCAAGTTGCCTCGGTATTGAGGTGGGAGCCCGTAAAAGCTACAGGCGATGTGGTGCCCTTTCCGACGAGGAGGAGACGGACGGAGATCCCGCGAGGAGATCGGAGTGGAGATGAAGACCGGAGGACTCGGATCAGTCGGTACATCTCTAACCCGTATTCTAGTTAGCTTAGACTTGTTAATGGTTACGATCCGGAGTTTAGTGCGCGGTGGTGCCGGTTTGCAAAGTCCGCAAAATTAAAGTTTATCACCGCTTCCGCATTCCGGCGTCGGATCGACGGCCGGGGCGCCGCCGTGCACTTACAGTGGTATCAGAGCCTCGCCATTAACTTAGTCTAACTTTGTGTAATGTGTTTGCATTTCCGATCGATCAAAAAGTTCCAAAACTGCATTTTACCCACGACAGTTTCTGTTGAAATTTTTCAGTCTCGAAAATTTTTTCAGGTTGTAAAATATTGATGTACTGGAAAATCTAAGAGTTCTGTAAAAATTTGACGAAGTAACTCCACAGTTGGAGCGCGGAACCGCCGCGAAAACCACCTTTGTGCGGCCCTTCCGCCGCGCACTATTCACATCACTTCACCATTTTTTTACAGAGGCCTTCTGGGCTTAAAATATGGGCTTTGGAATATTAAAGTTGGGCCAATTATTTCTTTGAGTGCTACAGTTTTCTTTGGGGCCCACTTGTTAATTGTTTGATCAATCGGAAATTTTTTAAACACATTTTTCACAGTATTTACATTATATCTGCGACCGTGAATGTCACTCGATCGGTAAATCCGGTCTAACTGCTATAGCCCGGTTAGACGGATTTGCGAACGTGACTTTCACGTTGATGTTCTATGTATTTGCTGTGATGTTGCGGATCGGTCGTGGGGATAGCCTGGATGCAATGCTAGTACAGTTTTGTTGTATTATGTACATTTGATATTGCGGGGCGAGCGTCCGACATGTGGACTGCCGTCACTGCCTGACTGTATTATTATTTTGGGGCACGACCTGGTTGCGGTCGATGTACCCGGTGTATGTATATTTTACTTTCTGTACTAGGATTGCCCCGCGGAGGGGTGCACGGATAGCCGGGTTCTGGAGGGCAACAAGCCCGCATCTCATGGCATTGAGACGGAGGGGGCTTCACTCTAGAATTGGCGGGCTATTCGCCGCACTCGTAGGGGGTACAGGTTGACCCAGGAGGGGTGCCCAAGTTGCCGGATTCCGTGAAGTGCTGGGTGGTCCATTCACGGCGCTGAAGGGGGCTGCCTCGCTTCAGGTTTTGGCGGGTGACTTGCCGCGCCCGTAGGGGTCTAGGATTTCATTGCACAGGCTATCCACACGACCAGGGGAACGTCGGGTTACAGCGGCTCTGTGAAACCCGGGGATCCCAGATATCTGTATTGTTTCTGTGATGCTGTTCATTCTCTGTGATGTTGCATTTCTTTCACGCCTTGAGCGAAATATAATATATTGGTATAAATATTAGTAGATGTTGTATATGTTTTGCATCCGCGCTAGTCCAGTCCCCGCTCTGTCGTTAGTAAGCTAACCTAACGGGTAATGACGGGACCCAGTGGCGAATGCGGATGGCATATACGTACATCAATATATTTTCGTTCTTTGTGGTGTGATCAATTGATGGGACTGCATTGATTCGGATCAATGCAAAGTTAAAAACAAACCTAATCTGATGTTGTTGGAACACTTTTCAAAAAGCTGTTATTGCAAGGACGTTCACTTTTGTTTTGCATCGTGGTATTCATTTGGAATATCCTGCTCCTCAGTCGACGAGGCAAGGGCCGAGATCCCTTCACCGGGAGTGACCCCTTGGACAGAAGTTTGCGTCAGGGCACTAACTTCACTATAGCCGATTACTTTTTCTTTGCACCGTGGTATTCATTTGGAATATCCTGCACCTCATTCTACGGGGAAAGAGCCGAGATCCCTTCACCGGGAGTGACCTCTTTAGTAAAGGTTTTCGTCACTATATTTCTTAAAAGCTATCCGTTCCTTCGACGATATCAAGTTCTTTACGTTAAAGGTTTTCGCCAGAAGCCATTCGTAGCCCTCCGTCGTTTCATATGGGTGGTCAATAGTATTCAAGCTGTGTATGTTGGCCAAAGTCAAGGCACAGTGATTGGTAGCTATTGGGGTATTCATATGCAGCATAGATAGATGCGTTGGTTTGGGACAGTCGTGCTGCCATTTTGGCCAAAGTCAAGGGTATGTACGGGTGGATTCAAATTAACCTGGAGAATGACGGGTAGAACTTGACATGTGACTTATGATATGTTGGCCAAAGTCAAGGTCATAAGAGCATGGGGCAGAAATCACATCGGGAGTTTCAAAAGTACTGAAACTTGCCAGATATGCGCATACCTTCTGGAGTGTGATACCGTGAGCGGATTCCGTCACGTTGTCATGCGATGAGAGTTGGATCCCGATTCCCACTGATGAGTTGGTTTACTCCTCGGGTGACCCCGACTAATTCTTCTTTAAGGTTTGGAGGAGAATTTGAGGTACAGTGGGAGGTTTCTAGATTAGATAAATTGGTAACCATTCTGATCTAGGTTAGAGTGCACGCTGAGTGTTTCTTTTCTCTCTCTCTTTGGCAGCGACCATTGACCCGACCCTAAGACTTTGACTCAGTGACCAAGTTGACCGAACCTTCTTAAACACCGACCTTTGGATTGTCAGAGTTGCAAACCTCATTGCCACTTCTACTTTTACCCTTTTCTCCAGGACACCCCGTTTTACTACGAACGTCCACTTCCATTGGACAAAACCATCGTATGGTTAGATACGAACTCGAAAGAATTTATTCGAGGATGGTTTCCGGTTCTGGAGAAAACGGATAGGATTATTCAGTTGTCTTTTCCTTTTACCCTCTCTCAGGTTACGAGTACTCCTTGGTTTAGGGGTAGTACACCTATTACGCAAATTGGATTGTCTTCTTCCAAACCTTAGGCTGGTGCCGACCGGTAGGGAATGAAGAAAACCAATTAGCATAACGATGGTGTGCAGAAGGTATTAAGTTCAGACAAAGCAAGGGATTAGTAGGAGGGCAAAGTAAATTGCAACAGATATTCACGACCAAACCAAGTATTTCTTCGCCAATCCCAAATCACCTTTGTATTTCTCCAGGACACTCCGTATCACTACGAAGATCCACAGTTTATTGGATACTCCATCGTATGGTTATATACGAACTCGAAAGGAACTTATTCCAGTTCGGGGATGGATTCTGGTCCAGGAGGAATAAGGTTTATTCGGTTGTCTTTTATCTTCACCTTCTCTCGCATTGCGAGTGCTCCTAGGACTAGGACAGTACACCCATTATGCTTATTGGATAGTCTTCTTCCAAACCATAGGCTGGTGCCGAACGGTAGGGAAGGAAGAAAACCAATTGGCCTAAAGGGGTGTGCAGAAGGTAATGACTAAAGACATATAAAGGGATTTGGAGAGGTGGCAAAGAGATATACGGTTATAGTTGTGAATCTGGAAGAGGCATTACTAGGAATACCAAGATACCCCAACGAAACATTTCAATGTTTCAGTTTCACTGTGTACTGTTAAAAGAAAACTGATTTCCCGATTGGACACTTGCTCCAGGGTATGTATTTACCAAGTTTGATTCTCACATCTGTATGGTTTTACAGATGATGAGTGGGAGTAAGTTATTGGGAATTGGGTGATCATCCTCATTATATCGGGATTCGTTGTAATCGGTGATATTTGAGGAAATCACCTGGGCTGTTTGCCGGTCGGCAAATATTTGGTTTTGAATATCCGCTATTGTGCACCAATTTCAAATTGATATATCTGTACGTCTATTTTCATAGAGTGAGATATACCTTTTGATATTATGTCGATTACATTTACCTATATCAGTGGATGGTTAGGTAAGGAGCATTAAACAGCGGTGTAATTCTTCTTAACCATAAGTACAGTTTTCAACCTACGACACACAGTGAATGAGTTATCAGACTCAACGGACTTATACAGAGTATTGTATGTTGTCCAGTGTCCATTGGGACAGAAGGGTTGGTCCTCATACTATATTCTGTTTACTTTTAACTTCTCTAGTTCTTAAACATGTGTTTCGTAGAAACACAGGGTCTGAGTTTAGAGGAGTTATAGGTATTTGAATAGAGTAGAGAACCAGGTGTAGCAAGTATCGGGATTCTTCAAAGAGATCGAAGATGTAGATACTTGTATATGGTATTCAGTTGAAAGTGATGATTAAGAGAACTTGCTTCTCTTTCAGGTTACTCATAATTGGAAGTGTTCCTAAGTTGAGTAACGCTGATCCGCCTCCTTCCATTTAGTTGACATGCGCTGGGGACAGCTGCATGATTTGAATCTGGTTCAATTAAATCTGTGCCTCTGGTTCTATATTGGATATAGAACAGTTCATATCTTAACGATGTTAAGGTACGGGGAGTTGTCCGGTTTATGATTAAAACCAGACACTGGACAACTCAAGGCACGTTTCTGTAATGGCTGTTTGTGGGTTGACCCAGGCTATGACGAGGGTTGACTTTCTACCATCTGGATGAACAATAGCGATATTGTTCTAGACTCGCCACAGTTTTATTAAAAATGGATTTTTTCAGAAAACAGTAGTGGGAGTATGGTAGAACTGGAAGTGATTCCAGAACCACAAACGATTACTGAAGATTTGATAAGGAACCTAAAGATTCAATCTGGATTGACATTCCATTGGCCACTCCGCAGATAAGGTGGGTAACTTCAGGCACCCGAGAGGCACTACGGTAGCCTCAAGGACGGCGACAGGGAAGTTCTTGTTTACCCACAATTGCCATTGCTGTTGTTCCAGGTTACGAGACCCGGCGGGAGGATGAGTATAGCGTTGTTCTAAACTAGTTTTAGAAGTGTACGTCTATATGACTCTGCCAGAGGGTTGTCGTAATCAGAGGGAGCAGCGGAAGCATTGGTGGACAGGGAGCTTATGTCTATTTCTAGACTAGAGCAGATGTAGCGGAGATAGATCATCTATTTCTGATGTGACAGTCATGGGTTTGACTTCATCAGAAAAAGGGGATGGATCTGTTGAGAAGGTAGTAGGGTGTGATATCCTGGTATTTGGATGACATACACAGAGTAGGAAAAGAAACTCCTATACTACGATCGGTTATACTTTGGTCGTCACACAGTGGTTTCTCCACAAAGGAAGTGGATTTTATATCTGACATACTGGTTACTGGATCTATGGTTTTAGATCTAGATTTGGGTGGTTTCCCAATCAGGGTACTTGACAGCATTCTAAGAGTATTTAGGATGGACGACTCCTGGCACGGTAGTGTACCTGCAGGTAATGGAGTCACCCTCTCCAAAGGTGTCTTACAGACTAAAGGGGAGAGGGACGGGCATGATTGGCAGACACTTGCTCAGGCAATTGAGTCAATCGTGAGATGTCAAGTACCACACCAGATGTTGTTCTTGCACAAGATGCAATAAGTTGACATTAATCCAATCCTGGAGAAACAGTTGGAAGCAGTTTTGGAACATAAGTGGATGTTCTAGGGATATGATAACGACAGCCTCATTCAGGAGACGGTTATCATTCCAGGCTTCCAAGGTGACATGGACGACAAGGAGGTTGTCAGAGTTATAGTTTTCCCTCTGACGAGGGGCAGTATTTTGGACAGGTGATCCAAGGCAATACTGAGGGAGGCATGGCGCGCTGGATACTGATTAAGTTCAGTTGACGATACAGTCTAAGAAGTTTGGATTTGGAGTTCATTTATGAGCTATGTCCCATCAGACATCCAGACACATTCTAAGACAGGTATTGCTCATTTCGGGAGATGGGTTTCTCCGCGAACATGAGATATAGAGAGACATAGAAAGAAACGTCAAGGCGGATCCACTCACTAAGGCTATTCCTCGAACGCAATAGTTCCGCAAACGAGCTTTGTGAGACTGACTAGTAGAGGAGTTGGATGTTCGGTATCACACGGGCTGTGAGTATGCGACATCGCAATAATTAGCCTTGAGTGCAAGTGGGAGATTGTTGGAGATAGTGCCCTCAGAGTCAATTATTAGGTCACAGGTACGTGATTGTAATGATTGAGGGAGGACCTATCCCGGTAGGACAGTCTTACTTGAGATGATAGTATGCTATCTGGTTTACCTTTATCATCGTGTACTGTTTTAGGTGACCTGACATGTCGCTATTACACGTTGATAGAGCCCCTAGGATTCTTGCTTGACCACCAGCAGTATGAGGGCGATCATATAAGTGGGAGCTGGGGGTCTACAAGCATATCCTTAAAAGGTCCCTAGTCGTGGGAGTTTCGAGACCGGGCATCGATACTCCATTAGTAGACTAGTGTATACAGTCGAGACCCCGACGAGGGGCGGTGGCCGGTCTCACAAGCCACTGGTGTCAGTTGGATCACCTAAGATGTATACAGGTGCTCATTGGGTTATGAGTACACCGGACAGGACTCGCCGGGAACATGCTAGTTGGTCATATACCAGACGTCAGATGGCAGTTCCCTGGTGACATGTGTGCAGGTTAGTTCATCGACCTGGGGATCGTCATTTGTCTCGTGTGAGTTCCCACTGTACTTTGATTACTACCCTACCACGGCTCAAAGGAGTCGTGCAAACAGGTTTTAGTTGGGTACAGTCCCGAGCCACATGGAGGCAGTGAGCGTATCTTCAGGGGTTCGTCTCTCCCGGTATTGGGGGTGAGGTCGTGCTGTGTCTAGGAGAGCCATTACACAAAGTCCTTGGCCAAGGCAAGGAGATTTACTGGTAGGTATTCCAGTAGTATCTCAGGGTGTTCTGGGCTACACTCCGACACGACTTGTACCGCTTTTGGGGGTCTGACTTTTACCAACCCCCTAGGCCCGCCATGCGATACTCATAGACGAACGGACCGGACTGCACGGATATTGTCACTGACAGGCTCAGTAGGGTGTCAGGATGAGTTCGCTCATCGACGTCCCTTTTAGTCAACAGCTGGTGGCCCGTTACGTATTGGCTTATACCTCTGACGGGCTAGTGGTTAAATCCACAGCCATTGTATTGACGAGTCTTTAGAGTCCACCACACTTTCAGTTACTCAAGTTTCGGGCGAAACGCTGTAGAGGCCGTATGGAGATATGGCAAGGTCCGATCAGATACGTGCGGTATTACACGGATCAGGATCGGACGGTTTGTACTAGTAGCCGTATAGGTTTATGGCAGGGTTCGATCAGATACGTGCGGTATTGCACGGATCAGGATTGAACGGATAATACTAGCCGGCTTTGGTTTAAGCCGGTCCTAGTTTAGTACAGTGTAGATTTTGTCTCTTTGCATTTGTATCCGGACGGAATACAGATGCGGGTGTGTATGCACAGTATCGGGGTTTTCCTGTAATTTATTACGGGACCAGTTTTCTGGAGTTGCCAGTTTGCATTCCGTTCCGGCCGGTTTTCCTTTGTTCTTTCCCGGCCGGACTTTTCCGATGGAGGGGGTTATTTGCAATTGTGCAAATAATCTTTGTGGAGGGGGTTTCTTGCAAAACTATTGATTATGATATCTTGCTCCATGCTTTTGCTTTATTGTGACATGAAGGGGTATGGTTGGATTTGATATGAAGCATGGTGTTTGTTTTCTTGTCTCTTGGTGTGGTCACCACTTGACTTCTCCTACCCTCACCTCCCTTAAGGTTTTGTATTTGTTCCCTCCACCTTTTCCATATGTATGATGGCCGGCCAACATTTTGGAGAGGAGAGAAAAATGAGAGTTCTCATTTTGGTGAAAGAATTTAATCATCCATCTCATTCCATTTGCTAGAAAATTGAAAGCACCAATTTCCTTTAGACCATTCCTCCATCAAGGCAACTATAAACCCCATTGAGACAAAGCGTATTCTACACTAGACTTCCTACAGCAAATCTTGGACGCGTCGATTCGCCAGCTTCGCGCCCAAGTTGCCTCGGTATTGAGGTGGGAGCCCGTAAAAGCTACAGGCGATGTGGTGCCCTTTCCGACGAGGAGGAGACGGACGGAGATCCCGCGAGGAGATCGGAGTGGAGATGAAGACCGGAGGACTCGGATCAGTCGGTACATCTCTAACCCGTATTCTAGTTAGCTTAGACTTGTTAATGGTTACGATCCGGAGTTTAGTGCGCGGTGGTGCCGGTTTGCAAAGTCCGCAAAATTAAAGTTTATCACCGCTTCCGCATTCCGGCGTCGGATCGACGGCCGGGGCGCCGCCGTGCACTTACATTATCTCAGGGTGTTCTGGGCTACACTCCGACACGACTTGTACCGCTATTAGGGGACTGACGTTTACCACCCCCCTAGGCCCGCCATGTGATATTATCAAACGAACAGACCGGACTGTACGGAGATTGTCACATACAGGCTCAGTAGGAGTTCGGATGGGTTTGCCTCATCAGTCTTTTTATCGGCATCTACCTGGGGGCCGTTACGTACAGTTAGTGCCGCTTGCGGTCTGTGGTTAAACCCACTGCCAGCGTAGTGTCGAGTCTTTAGAGTCCCATACAGAGGGTTATTCTCCTTTGGGCAAAACAGAGTAGAGGTCGCATGGTTTTTGCGACAGGGTTCGTTCGCATCCGCGCACTTGTGCACGTTTGGTGTCTGGACAGTCATTATTAGCGGGCTCTGGTTTGAGCCAGATCCTATTATATGCTTTGGGGTTAATTTTATCTCATTGTATTCGTGTTCCTCGGAACACGAATGCGGGTGTGTATGCACAGTTGACTGAGGCAGAGGAAGAGAATTCTCATTAGGGTTTTGGTACGGGTGTGTATGCACAGTTGACAGTTGTCGTTTACCAAACCCTAATGAACATGTGAATTATGATTAATAATGTTAATTAAAAGGAAATTGAGTTATGGTTAGGCTTGTTGACATTTTGACCAAGGTTGACTTGTTGACCAAGGTTGAAACTTTGACCATCATCATTTCAAGCAAAGATACTCTTTGATATTTGCAAAACACATTAAATGTGAAATGATAATGGTCATATCAAACCATCCATCACCTTTTTCATTTTGATTAATATTGTTAATTATTAATTCACATATATGTGATATGGTTGTTATTTTCATATCATAATCTCATTCTCATTCTCTCTCATCCTTTCTTCTTCCTCTTCCTCTAGCTCAAGGAAAATTCATCTCATGTGTTGAGAAACATTTCCTTTGAGATAAAACACCCAAAGCCACTCTCTACTCATCCTAAAGTTGAAGGTCTAGCAAGCCGGACACTTTAGTTTTCTCAAGTTCGAGGAAGGAGCTCAAGGTAGAGACCCTCAGGTGGATCCATCTTCGGCAAGAGAAGGCGACGAGGAGAGAACCATCCGACCACCACAAGGAGTCCAAGAGAAGGAGTTTAAGTTGAGGTATAACCCCTAACCGAGTAGGTAAAGCTGTAGTTAGTTGCTAGTGTGTAGTTTAGCAAAGATCCGTGTTTTATAGTCCATGTTACCTAAACCCTAAAAATCGTATTTCACCGTTTCCGTAAGCCCGAAAGAACCGGGAGAGGTAACGTGGACTTACAGAATATCCAGCACCTTATTCGATAAGGAAAGAGCCGAGATCCCTTCATCGGGAGTGACCTCTTTAGAAATAACTGGCAGATGCTACAACCCTCGGTTTGTCTTTTGATTGCTTCTATAGTTTTTGCTTTGCACAGTGGTATTTGTGAAATATCCTGCACCATATTCGATAAGGAAAGAGCCGAGATCCCTTCACCGGAAGTGACCTCTTTAGCAAAACTAGTAAAAGGCTAAAAAACACTCCATTTAAAATCACTCGATTCTACAAAGAGATCAAGTTCATTACGCAAAAGGCTTTTTTAAAAACCTGTTGTAGCCCTCCGTCATATCAGATAAGTAGTATTTAGTATCCGTGCTGCGTTTGTTGGCCTTTGTCAAGGCGTAGTGTGCGATAGCTGATTATTGCTTATCTGCTTAAGCATAT
Source organism: Agapanthus africanus (assembly GCA_030015575.1). Taxonomy (NCBI): domain Eukaryota; kingdom Viridiplantae; phylum Streptophyta; class Magnoliopsida; order Asparagales; family Amaryllidaceae; genus Agapanthus; species Agapanthus africanus. The sequence continues at coordinate 528,593,989 of CM057337.1, forward strand.
GATGCGATTGGATTAGGGTAGTCGTGCGACCTTGTTGGCCTTTGTCAATGGTCGTGCGGGTGGGTTTAATTCAATCAGGAAATGACGGGTTGAACTTGACTAGCATCCTATGGTTTGTTGGCCTTTGTCAAGGTCATAGAAGGTTAGGGGAAAACATTATTGGGAATTTTAAGTGTTGAAATTTGCAATGAGATTGCATACCTTCTATGAGATAGTTGGATCTCGATACCCACTGCGAGTAAGAGTTACCACTGGGAGAGTTTTACACATCACAATTAGCCGATCAAGAAGATGTCTAGAAAGGTGTTAACGGGGTTATGCCTCTGGGAAAACGAGGTTTATTTTAATTAGGTCCGTGCGAAAGCATGGAGAACCTCACTCAAAGTACCGACACTGGCCTGGCCGAAAGATTGGCGAACTTGTTGGGTGTAATTAATCCCGACTAGTCTTACCTTTTAGGGTTTGAAGGAAAATTTGACTAAAACAGTGGGAGCCACCTTGATTAGATAAAATAATAACCAATCTAATCTTGCAAGAGCATACGCTGAGTGTTTTCTTCTCTCTCTCTCCAGGTAGCGACCATGTCACGACTTAATCAAGATAATAATATGGATATATTAACCGAACCCGCTTGTTATACTGAGCTGGGGAACGTTGGTCCTGCTCCAACTTATAATTGTTATAAGACTGAGAAGAAAATAGAGGATTACCAGGATTCCCGTGCCGCCCAAACGAAGAAAGTGCATGATGATGCATCTTCTTCGGGTATGTTCATTACCGAGAACTATTTCTCAGTATCCTCTAAGTCCTGGGTATGAGATACCGGTTCAGGATCCCATATATGTAATCTGTTACATGGGCAACAGACAGGTAGAGAACTGAGAATGGATGATAAGTTTCAAGAGTTGGAAATGGTGCAAGTGTTGCAGCCAAAGCAGTTGGCAGTTATCACCTTGTATTACCAAATACATTGATTCTGAACCAATGTTATTAGATACAGAACCTGATATACAATATCATATCAGTCTCTTTATTATGCAAAGAAGGATATAATTTTGTATTGTTGGATAATGTTTTGAACATTTCCTATATCAAGTGTTGATCAATTCAGGCACATTATCTAATGTCATATACGTTCTAAATCAAACTACAGTTCTTAACGTATAGAACACACACAAGAGGAATAGTTCAGAAATGAACGAATCCTTCTTGAGGTATTGTAGACTAGGTCATATCAATGCGACCCGACTGGCATAGTTACATTTAGATGGATATTTAAATCAGTTTGGATTTACATCTTATGAAACTTGCCAGTCATGTCACAAAAATAAGATGACCATAGCTCCGTTTATTGGAAATAGAGAAAGAGTTAGTGAACTCTTGGGATTGATACATGATGATGTATGTAGGTCCCCTGTCTACACATGCCGGGACCAGTTCTTTGTACTTCATTACATTCAATGATGATCTCTCAAGATTCGGACTTATGTTCCTTTTGAAACACAAGTCTGAAGCTTTTGAGAAATTCAAAGAATATAAGTCAGAAGTAGAGAACCATAATGGGTATAAGTATTATGTCCTTTGATGTGATCAGGGAGGAGAATACTTGAGCACGGAATTCCTGGACAATATAAAGGAGAATGAGATTCTCTCTCAGCATTACTCCTCCGTATACACCACAGCACGTCGGTGTATCGGGGTGGAGCAATCGCACCCTATGTGATATGGTGCGCTCTATGATGAGTACTACTGAGTTGCCTATTTCCTTTTGGGAATTATGCACTTGAGAAGCTGCATACCTATTGAATTGGATTCCAACCAAATCAGGTGCCTACTACTCCATATACGATATGAAATGGGAAGAGCCCATCTCTTATGTAAGTTAAGATTTGGGGTTGTCCGGCCTATGTCTAAAAGCAAAATCCGGACAAACTCGAGGCAAGGTCGGTTCTGTAGAAGTTTGTTGGATATCCCAAGCATTCGCAAGGGAATATCTTCTACCATACCGAGGAACATAAGGTGTTTTATTTCTCGGCATGTCACCTTTTTAGAAAGGGAATTTCTTGTGAAGAAACTAGTGGTCATAAGGTAGAACTGAAACAAGTTCCAGCTATACAAACTACAGCTGATGATTTGGTAGAACCGGAGAATTCAATAGTTCACAATGAACCGCAACCTCTCCGCCGATCTGGTAGGGTTCCTCATCCACCTGAGAGATACTTCGGTTTTCTCTATGACAGTGGGAGCCAGGATTGCATCATGAGATGATGACCCAACTAAGTTTCGAGCAGGCCATCAAGAGTGGTGACTCTGTGAGAATGGCTGGATGCTAAGCGATCTGAGAAGGAATCCATATACACCAACAAAGTATGGACTTTGGTTGCTAAATCTGAAGGGTTAAATCCCCATCAGGAGCAAGTATATCTTGAGAAGATTACTTGGATTTCAAAGCTAGACTTGTTGCAAAAGGTTCTCGTCATTAACCAGGTGTGGATAATGATGAAACCTTTTCTCCAGTGGTTATGCTTAAGTCCATCCAGATTCTACTTGCCATTGCTACATACGATGACTACGATATCTGGCGGTTGGGTGTCATGACTGCATTTCTAAATAGTGATTTAGAAGAGAGCGACTATAAGTACATAGCCAGAAGGCTTCGTAGACAGTGGGAGCAGCGGAAACGTGTGCAAGTTGCTTTATGGGATAAAGCAGGTATCACGGAGTTGGAACATCTATTTTGATGTGGTAGTCAAAGCGTTTGACTTCGTCAAAATGGTAGATGAACCTTGTATATACAAAAAGGTAGTATGGAGTATGGTGGTGATCTTCGTATTGTACGTGGATGACATATTCTTGATAGGAAAGTTGTTTCCTATGCTACACTCAGTCAATCTCCTCTTATCACAAGGATTCTCTATATAGGATCAAGATGATACCTCCAAAATTCTGGGTTTTGGATCTATGAGATAGATCTAAGTGGATGATAGGATTCTCACTAGATGTAGTTAGTTGGTATCAATCGATCCTGGGAAGAATCACTGGACAGCTTCTAGGGTGGTAAGGTCAACTGAATGTCAGTCACAGGCATTGTCTTTTCCCTCAGTGGAGGGATTGTATGTTGGAAGAGTTCCAAGCTAGATACCATGACATACTAGACCATAAAGGCTAGATACATTACGACCAATGATACTACCAAAGAAGGACTCTGGGTATATATAAGTTCATGAGATGAACTTCGTTCCTACCATTGTGTGACAATGGAGTTGTGGCTTATGCCTAGGAACCCCCATCCCATCAGAGATCCAGACATATTCTTAGGCAGTATCACCTGATCATGGAGATGGTTGATCTCCAGAGAGATCGAGTTTAGGAGAGTAGACTTAGAGATTAACACGGTGGATCCACTCACAAAGGCTTTTTCCTAAAAGAGACTTTTATGGGATGGTAGAGTATGAGATACTTCAACCACTGCTGATTGATGGGTATTGGATATTACAACAGATGGCCCTAGTGCAAGTGGGAGATTGTTAGTTATATGTATGCCCTAGAGGCCATTACTCTACATATGATGTATATTGTAGTGGATGCTTGGACACATATAGGGAGGACTTTCTTGCTCGACATGATAGTATGCTATCTGGTTGCACTTTATCTTAACATGTACACTGATTGTCTGTATATTACATGTTGATAAAGCCTTTAGGATGAGTACTTGACTACCAGGATTATGATGCAGATCATACTGGTGGGGACATGATAGTCATAAAGTACATCCTTCAAATGTTCCTAGTCATGGGTATATCAAGACAGGGCATCGATATACCAGAGTAGACTAGCGTATAGCTTCTCGACCCATGTAGATGGGCGATGAATGATCCTATATCCATTGGTGTTTGACATCAGAGATAGTATACGGGTGCTCAGTGAAGACTGGGTACACTGGACGGACTGGCCGAGAACTCCCAGATGGTATTATACCTCACGTCAGATGGAAGTTCTCTGGTGACACTGGTACAGGTTATTCTATAGATCTGAGATCGTCATGCTTTGATTTCCACTTTACCACGTTCAAGAGAACGTGAAAAACGGTGGCTTTTAGGTACAATCCCAAATCACATGGAGGCAATGAGCGATAGGAGGCGTTTCGTCTCTCCCAGTATTGGGAGTTGATGTTGCGCTGTGCTCGATTGGATATCACAGGAAGTCCCTGACCAGGGCTGCTTCAGAGATATACTAGTAAGTGTTATCAATAGTTTCTCAACCCGTTATGAGCCTCATATCAGCATGACTTATCGATTTACTGGGGTCTGACGTTTACCACCCCTAGACGAGATATGCGACATATCAGACGAAGAGACCAGACTGTACGGTAGTGTTACTGATTGGATTCGCAGGAGTATGAGTAGGCTTGCTTGTTGATCTTCTGATCGCTCAATACCCGGATGGCCGTTATGTTTAACAGACCGCTTGCGGCTTATGGGTGTTTGATATAATCATCACCTACTGCCGACGTATTGACGAGTCTTTAGAGTCCTACACAGAGGTTTCCTGGCTCAAGAGAAATGGAGTAAGAGCACATATATGATATGTGCGGGACCGAGATTGATACGATATGAGATACCATATTCTATTCTCGCGATTTGTGACATTGGTCAGTTATATGCGATATAGCCAGGTTATCGGATCAAGTGTTGATTCGATAAATTGTTACATATGATATTGGTCGGTTATATGTGATATAGCTGGATTATTAAATCAAGAGTTGATTTGATAATCTAATATATAATTATATATTTGATATATTAATTTACATTAACTAGTATTAGCTCACTTATGATTTCTTTCTCACTTGATATGCACATTGTATATATGTGATATGTATATTTGTGTACATGTTGGTGTCATGCTAGGTTACAAATGCAACATATTAGTATAAGACTTATACCATACTAGGGTTTGTGTTTGGATTTTATTTATCATTAAGTAATTCACAAAACATTTGAATTAGTCATGGATAAGCTTGTAGAAGCTTATGGACACATTGACTTATTCAACTCTTCTGTCATTGCTTAAGATATTTGTTAACCAAACGCTTAACCTTAACCCTTGGTTTATTCACTACATGAGTTAGGCATGAGAGGATAACTCACCATGGTTGCATTTCTAACCTCTTGAATTATTCATTCATAACTCTCATTCATCTCTCTTCTTCTTCTTCTTCCTCAAAGCTTTCTAGCTTCAATGGAGATGTAAGAAAATCAATTCTAAAGTGAGTCCACTTTCTACTTCATCATCCTCTACTACTTGCCATTTAGTATAGTGTGTTTGCTACACTAATTTCACAATTAGTTAAGAGATAGCTTGGGTTAGTGTCTCCTCGACGTAGATCATCTTCGGCCTCGAAATCTTCTAGCAAGCTTGATCCGTACATCTTGTGGAGCCTCTCTAGAGTCCGGGAGTTTATGATCGCAGCGAAGGGACGACTACACGGAGCTAATGAAGTGAAGGACCGGTCTACAAAGATTGTATTCCTTGTTCAGTTTACTTGCAAAGTCGTTTGCATTTCATTCCGTCGGATTTCTAGTACGATTATAGCGTTAGGGTTAGCTAGAATGGCAAATTTTTGAATTTGGTATGAACGATACCTCTTGAAACCTTGCTGCCGTGCTAGGCAACCCTGCACCTATGTCACCAGAAAACAACATGGTCAGTCCTCGTCCATGACAAGCTCGCCCTGACCGCAACACCAGTAGCAGCTCAATCTGCGCTCAAACCATGGTGACAAGAACCTGAAGCAGGTATCGATAAAGATATATCAATTAATGAAAGAATCAACAGATCCCAAATGGATATATGATCAAAGAAACGAATAGTATCACAGATCTCAAGATAAGTACATGCTAAGGTTTTTTAAGTGGAGTATCGTATCGTAAATATGCCGCGGAACATACGTACGGTACGTCACTCTACTCAAGCTACCTACTCCATCAATCAAAATCAACATATGAAATGAAAGTTCAGGTCTAATACCCCTCCCCCCCGTTATGTCTATGTTCCGTAAGGTCAAGCCTAGGTTCTGAAATATAAACGCCCTAGACTCCGCATAGTCAAACCCAGACTCAACCAAGGTTAAACCTAACGCTCTGATACCAATTTTGACACGACCCAAAATTTAGCACATGACCGGCACTTAAATTACGCAACGTCTAAAGGCGTGACGTAAATCAAGTAAGCCGAATCCCAGAAAATCTAAACCGTTTTGCGGAAAATAGTGGAGGTGCTGTTTTGAAATAAAAGTATAATGAATCATGTTTTTCTTTAAATGCATAGCTAATGAAACATGAAAATGCAAGTGGATTATACTAGAGTTGAAAACATGTTTCGTCTTTTAAAAATTTGGGCATCACCTCCCTTGTATATTTTGATCCAGAAACATATACACAACAATATATAGGCATCCCCAAGCGGGAGCTAGCTCTTCGCCAACTGGCGGAATCACAACCACGCAATAACCGATATACGACGCCCAACGGCGAAGAATCAACCTAGAAAGAACAAATAGAGAAGCAAGACATCAAAACTCAAGAAAGCGATCATAAACCCTTCGCTCTAAGTCTCGCACAAAACCCAAGTCTGACTAGGTCTACAAATATACAATGTCTAGTCTCTAATTTGATTTGATGGAGTTTATCTAAATACAATAGAATATAACGGTACAAGAGTGGGCACGATCCAACATGTGTCCTACCTATCAAAGCAAACACCCTGGATGAAGCTGTGTTCCAGCAATACCGCAACTGATCCCAAGCGGTCAAACTTGCAAAAACTATGGCACAGCGGGGATGAGTTGCCAACTCGTGAGTAGATAACATCGGCAAGTAGAAATCGAATAAAACAACGATTTCCTAGACTGCTATATCCTGAAAGTAATACTATGATATCTAGGGTGACCAAAAATGCATATATGTCAACAATCGAGTCAATGCAATGGCATATATAAATAAACATCCGACATCATATGCCTGTATGTATGTGGGTATCATCCACGTGTCCGTCAACGACACAACTAATATCATGGAACCTGAGTGTCCAACACCGACACTTGAAATATCATGAAAATATATGCCTGTATATATATGACGATATCAACCACATGTGTCCATCAACGACACATCAAAATCATGGAACCTGAGTGTCCAACACCGACACTCAAAACATCATCAAAACCCGTGTCCATCATCGACACGTAAATCCTCGTATCTCGGGCTCCGTCAGTCCGGATCAGCCCATATCACGACTACGGTCAGTATCCTCCAGATATCCGCCGCACCAAACTATCTCGGGCTCTGTCAGTCCGGATCGGTTTTTATCATCTCACGACTCCGGTCGGTATACTCCAGATAACCGTCGAGCCCAGAACTGTCACCGGCAGGTAGTAGTCCCTCTGCCAGGCTCATCGTCTGCTGCACAACATACATTTCATTCCCCGGGATACCATACCGGGTCCACCATGTACCCGCAGATGGCTCATCCAGCTCCTCGAATCGGGTATCACATAGCTCAAAACCGAGAAAACTCATGGTGGACACATCGAAATATCATATCAAGAGATACCGCATTTTGTAAAACAATACACAATTTCCTTTGAAATTAAACTACGGTTCTCAAATCCAGAGATCTCATAAAAACAACTTCTCAATTCATATAACCATAAAGTACGATGTATGCAACATAGAGTAGTAATATGAGCATATTGAGTATATCGTGCAAGCATATAGCCATAAGGTACGATGTATGCAACATAGAGTACCAATATGAGCATATCGAGTATATCGTGCAAGCATATAGCCATAAGGTACGATGTATGCAACATAGAGTAGCAATATGAGCATATCGAGTATATCATGCAAGCATATAGCCATAAGGTACGATGTATGTAATATAGAGTAGCAATATGAGCATATCGAGTATATCACGCAAGCATATCAAGTGATAGTACTGAGCAATGCATATACTTTTACTTTTAAAATTACTATCATGATAGAGCAGTTCTCCTGTGTAAATGGCATGAAAATTCTATTGTATAAGTGACATAGCAATTCTACTGTATAAGTAGCATGGTAATTACCGATGAAGAATGTGTATGAGCCGGCAAATCTGCGTATGTGTAACATGCGCATCAACGGTAATTGTGCAGGTGTACTAGCAAATGATATCATATAGCATTAATTACCGGCACATGGTATGTACATCAGAGGGGTAATATCCTACACAAGAATCATACGGTTACTTGTTAAACGGTACACATCATCATTTTGACAATAGGTATGGTACAGGTGGAAATCTTTATATCGGCGATCCCGCCTCCTAATATTCGATTTGACAATAATCATTGATCATCATCCTCAAATCACTAGCACGGATCAATCATCCGGTACATCTCATCTTGTACGGTAATCCATCATACGGGGTCATCAAACAGAATAGGGAATCTATCGACCTATACAATAATGAGGATACGGATCTAAATTCTCGTACAGCATATTACTCATTATACTCATAAATATATATATATATATATATATACACACACACACCTATCTCAAATCACATTTGTATAAACGTCATATCTTATTAACTTCACAACACCTCTATCTCAATCTAGCGTCGTGTTTTTCGATCTTGGTCTCGTATCATACCATTATCAACACATACTTGTTCTCTTTCAATTCGTACCTATCATGGTTCACTTCCTATTTCATATTATCATGCAAATATATCCATTAACGTCAACTTTATCATAATTATAATTTAAAACACAATCTTCCAAATCAATGGTTGCAGGGGTGCTATACGCCATCCACCCGACTTCTCCCGTAGATATAAATCTACTCACCTGCTAAACTCCTCGCTTAGCTGAAGTTGATGTGTTTCGTCGTCTCGGAAGTCCACGCAAAGGTACCTACAATCAGTATACAATCGCAATTCTATCAATATCCGAAAACCGATACGGCACACGGATTGCTTATAGGTTAGAACCTATAGCCTACGCATGCAAAAACAACCAAACAACTCTCGTCGTTAACATACAAACATCCAACGACGGAATCAAATCCAAATACCAAAACCACAAATTCACATATCGGAAAACATTAGCCCAAGCACTCGCAAACAACTCTCAGATTTTGGTTCAGGTAAATAGGAACTAAACAAGCAAATATAGGGGATAGGTTATAGGGTAAGTGAGCTACAGGCAAAACCACAACACCAATGCCCACAGGAAATCCGGCGACATCATAAGGAAATCTGGTCTCGCCGGCCAAACTAGGGTAGAATGGGTTCGTATTTTGGTGGTGGTTTTCTAGTGTTCTATCTAGATTAATGGACTTATTTGATTTCCTTAAAAATTCCCCAGATAGCTCTAGATACCCTGTAGGCCTTAAGGTTTCACAAAACCGACACGGAACAATTCTAACTTTGTGTATCGGGTTCTATTCTCTTTTTCAGGCCTCTAAATCAATCTCTAAGGTCTTGAAAACACTCACTAAATCTCAATTAGCCACTTAACAGCAACTTGTAATTTTCTAAGATCACATATCTTATTTAACTCAAATTCTAAACTAAAATACGATATTTAACACAATTGCATATCTAAAGTGAAGGGATTCCCTCATTAGCAACTTAAGAAAATTCTTGAGTTGCCTAAAGTCTTCAAAATCCAAACTTGGATGGTTCAAGGGGTTTAGAATGATGTTGTGCTAGTTTTATGTGAAGGTTGCATAGGGTTTTGAGAATGGATTGGGGATGATGCATGAGGTAGTGAGATGAGGGAATGGAGATGAAGAAATGGTGAAGAAGTGGGGAATGAGGAATGGAAAGCCAAATATATCTCTTAGGCTCACTCTCTCACACAAATATCTGTAACATTTTAAAAAATAAATAAATAAATAAAATCCTTTAGGTGAATTTTCTGATAATGGGTAAAATAAACCGTATTTTCCGTAAAAAGTTAACTATAATTATTTTTCATCACAGACTTAAATACGCCTATTTTAACTATGTAATTGCAAATATTTGATATTTATTTAGCCACTTATAAATTATTAGTTTACTTAAATATTTTTCCTTAATTAATTATTTTAAATAATATTTTAAGCTTTCATTATACATTTAATTAGCGTAAATTTCAAATTTGAATGGGTTAATTATACAAATATGAACCATGACAACACAACACTTAGTTTGTAGCATGCTCTTTCTTCCTCTAGTTGTCTCCATAATTCTAGATAATTCTAGGACAAGTTAAATTAGAAAATTAAAAAAAAACAAGAAATTAAGAAAAGACTTAATAAGTGTAATAATTGGAAATATTTCTACACACATCCACATACTTATCTCTCACTCTCTTTCCCTCATGGTTGCTGGCCGAAACTTTAGGATGCCCCCTCTCCAATATTCTCACCTCATTCTCTTTCTAAAAATTAAAAGAAAAGAAAATATAAAAAGGGGGATTAATATGTGAATGATGGAGAGACTTCTACAAATATTCACCCACTTCTCTTTCTCTCTCCTCTTTCTTTAGTGATGGCCGAACCCAAGCTGCCCCCTTTTTCCCCACTTCACCACTTAATTTCCATTACAAAAATTCCCTCATTTTTGATCAAAAATCAATACAAACTATCACTAATTCAACATTTAACCTTCACCCATTTTTCTTTGGCCCAATCTAGCAAGGATCTTGGAGCAAAAGAGTCACTTTTGGAGGCTAAGATTGCATGGTTAATCTCATGTTGTGGAGGTATAATCTTAATCCTATAGTTAATTTGTAGTTTAGTCACTTTAAATTAGCTAATTAGGTGTTTAATTATGATTTTAAATTTGCAAGTTTAAAATTCAAGAGAGGGTTTTTAAATCAAGTTAAGGATTTTATAAATTGAACATGATTACAATTTGTAGTTTAACACTTTATGACATGCAAAATCTAGTTTAGTTGTTTATTTGTAAAGTGTTACTTTAAAATTGTTTAAATTCGATAATTTTGCAAACTATTTTTTTTTAAAATTAATATAAATCGGTGAGATAAAATTTTAGTAATGGTTTTTGTGACTTAATTAAGATATTTAGTGAGCATTATGGCCACTAGAATTGTTAAAATATCAAGATTTGAACTAAAATGGAAAAATAGAGGCTTACTAGGTTTTTGGAATAATTGGGTTTTAAGTGAGTTTCAGATTGAATTGAACAACAACATAATTCATTTAATATTTAATGAGTTGTGAATGCGCAATTGGTACGAGTGGGTACTAGGATGGGTGGTTTTCATATTTTGCGACCCTAGTTATGGTTATGGCGTAGTCGCGAGCACGTTTGTGCGCCAAGTGTGTGTGAGTGTCTTGTTGTGCGTATGGATAGAATTGTGTCGTTTGTTTCCGTGACCATCTTTTATTTATCCTTTTAATTGCTTGTGTGCAATTCTAGGATCGGGTGCAGAGACGTCAGACGCGGCGCGGAAAAGACTGGATGGAGATCGGATCAGTTTAGCCGAGGCGACCCGGTGAGTAGATGTATACATCTATGGGGGGATCGTCTGGATGGCGTGAGGTGCCTGACGATTTAGTTTTACTTATAGTATTTGCATTATATGCGTAGTTTCCTAGTTAGCCATCTCATTGCATCGCACTGTTATATATATATATATATATATATATATATATATATGTTTGTATGTGTGTGTGTGTGATATCATCTCATAGGACACTTGCACCATTACCATTGGTTCCTGCCGCACATGCACTAATTATGCGAACACGCACGCTATTGGTAATTGCTATGTCACGAACACTATAGAACTTGCTTAGAATAGATATTTGTGCATTTACATCTTATATGATCCGTATATTTATTTCATTAAAATGGATACGTAGAATTATTAGTCACACATACATACCTCATTGCATCTTGATTCATGCATAGTTTCTGACGGTACTTCGCATGGTATATGTTACCGTATCATAGTTTTTCACATCATTGGCATATTTATATATTGTGATCTTTCTTGAGGATTTCAGTATTTATGAGATTTCTGGATTTTGGGAAAAACCACAGGAATTTTATAAACCTACTATTATTTTTAATAAACAGAAATTTATGGTTTTCTCGTGATGTGATGTGTGTGGCGTCCACCATGTGTTTTCTCGGTTCTTGAGTAGTATCATATACTCGATTCGAGGAGGAGGATGTACCGTCTGCAGGTACATGGTGGACTCAGTATGGTATCCCGGGACGAGAGCGATTTCGTAGGGATGACGATGAGGCCGGCAGGGAAGCACTACCTACCATTTATTTATGACGCGGTGGATATCCGGAGGATACCGACCGTAGTCGTGTGATTTGATGATATGGGCCGATCCGGACTGCCGGAGCCCGAGATATTGAGATATTGAGATTTGAGATACAGAGATATTGAGATATTGAGATTAAAGATACAGAGATATGAGATATTGAGACATTGAGATATACATATTTTGTGTCAATGCTTGACTCGGATTTCTACTGATTTCATTGATGTTATTTCAGTTATTTCACAGAAGTCCTTCTAAGATTAAAAATAAAGATTTTCTTATACCAAACATACTCAGGTTTCATGTTGATTATGCATTCATGTTTCATACATATTAGTGCATCGCATCATATCAATACATGCGTAGGTTGTGACGCATTTGCGTGCATGCTTTCGATAGCCTTATTAGATGTTACTTACTACTCATGAGTTGGCAACTCACCCCCGTTGTACCACAGTATCTTGCAGGTCTGACCCGTCAACACAGTAGCGGCGGGCGTATCTTCTATTCCGCTTCGTTGCATCAACTTACAGCTTACTCACAGGTGGGTTTGGGAGGATTTGCTTTTGCTCCTACCATCTATTTTTATTTTGTATCTAGTACTCCATCTACCCTTGTGTATTGGACTAGACGGTGAGACTTGAGACTTGTATTTGTGGTTTGGTGTCGATACTCACTTGATCCGACGTGATACTTTTATGCTTCCATACTTATTTCACATTATTATGATATATTCATTGCATGTGGTTGTGATTCCGCTTTTGGCGAAGAGCTAGCTCCCGCTTGGGGATGCCTTATTCATGATTTATATGTATTTTTCATGTGTTGTACCCGTTTGGGGGCCAGTATTTACAAAGGAGACTCTGCCGAAGTTTTTGGAAATATTTTGATGTTTAATGCAACTTAATTTGTTTAAATCGTTTTCTTTTAAAAGGTTTTCCTTCACTCTATGTCTTTTAATGGTTTAGATTTCTGGGCTTTGGCTTACTTAGATTACGTATGCCTTGAGACGTTTCGTAATTTAAGTGCCAGTCACGTTCCGTACCTTCGGGTCCCTACAAAGTTGGTATCAAAGCCATATGTTTTACCTTTCTGAGTGTAGGATGACCCTTGGTAGATGGGGTAGGTGACTTAAGCAGAGTGGCGTAGCGTGTATATGTTCCATGGCATACTTACGATACGGTACTCCGCCTAAGTGACCTTAGGATATATATTTTCTTGTATTCCTTCCTTGATTCCAGAAATCCTTTGATTCGATTGCAATGTTCATATCGATCATGTTTCTCGTTCCAGCCACTATGCCGCCGGAGACTATGAAGGCCAGAGGGTTGCCGCCAGAGATGAGTTTATAGTAGGCTCATTTAAGACGAGGACCGATCTGGGCGGTATGCCTTACCCTCTGGGATAGAGTAATCCACCTTCTCCAGAACGGATAGTTAGGCTGGAGTCGAGTATTCAGGACGTACGACGGATGGTTGGATTGTTAGTTGAGGCTAGCCGAGCCCCAAGAGCCGATGATGTCCCTCCTATTGCGGGAATTATGATCGTACTTGTTGCACAGGCAGCTATTTATGTTGTTACCAAGATTATCTTCGTATCCTTATAGGAGTTATTGAAGCTGAAGCCTCCAGTTTTCACTGTCACAGATGCAGTGGAGGATTCGTAGACAATTCATGATAGGATGGCTAGGAGTCGTCGTTCACAGAGATGTTCTGACGAGATATGGATTGAGCTTGCGAGTTTTCGTCTAGGAGGCCTTGCTCAGACATGGCACAAGTCAATTGAGAGAAGCCGGGCTACAGGTCTACTTCCTATGATTTGGGATGAGTTCACAGCTGTAATCTTTGCTCGTTTCCTTCCGAAGAGCATTCGAGATGCCAGAGCTCATAGTTTCGAGCCTTTGTGTAAGACTTCAGGGATGACAGTGTCTGAGTATGATATTTAGTTTACTTAACGGTCCGATATGCTCCTTACATCGTGGACACTGAAGAGAAATCGGATAAAAAGGTTCGTGTGGAGATTGGATATGCGGTTATTTCTTGCAATTGGCATCCAGCATGTTGACATTTACGCCGATGCTATGAATGCAAACTTATTGTTGAAGGAGCTTATTTCTGAGACTTCAATCATTTCTGGACTGAAGCGGATTTGTATCGGTATGCTAGCTCAGAGGCGGTTAGATAGATGCCGTTGTGACAGGATAGTCTTTTGGTCTCTCGATGTGCTTTTCGTTCGTGTTTGTTTTGTTCACATTAGAGATAAGGATTCTTCTTTCAATATTGATTTCTTCTCTTCGCGCTAGTAAGCTCTTGAGAAAAGGATGTCAGGAAATTCTTGGCGTATGTTTGCGATGTTGGAGCTGTAGGGGTTCCGTTGGACCAGGTTCCGATTATGAGTGAATTACAAGGTGTCTTCCCTGACAAGTTGCTTGGGTTGTCTCTAGAGCGCGATGTTGAGTTCTGCTTTGACATGATTTCTGGCACGAAGCCTTTTTCTATACCGCCATATCGGATAGACCGGCAGAGTTTAAGGAACTGAAGGATCGGTTGTAAGATTTGTTGGATTAAGGGCTTGTTTGTCTGAGGGCGTCACCTTGGGGAGCTCCTGTCTTATTCGTCAGGAAGAAGACGGCAGTTTGCATTTATGTGTCAATCATCATCAGCTAAATTGGGTTACTATGTAGAACAAATATCTCTTACCTCGCATTGACGATTTATTGAAATTGCTCCAGATTGCAGGACATTTCTCGAAGATTAACCTGCGATCAGGTTACCATCAGTTCGGGTTCGAGAAGATGGTACTCCGAAGACTGCTTTTCGCACACGTTACGGGTGTTATGAGTTCTTGGTGATGTCATTCGATCTCACCAATGCTCCAGCAGCGTTTATGGATTGGATGAACCGTATATTCAAGTCGTTTCTAGATCAGTTATCATTATGTTCATTGGAGACATCCTAGAATACTTTTGGAGCCGAGTGGAGCCTGGACAGTAACTAAGGATTACGTTATATATTTTTGAGGGAACACCAGCTATTCGCAAAATTATTCAAGTGCGTTTTCTAATTGGATAGTGTTGACTTCCGGGGTCACGTAGTTACAAGAAATGCTGCAACGTTGACCGGGTTGACCGGAAAAGAGTTTCTTTTCTTTGGACTAAGGTATGCGAGTAGAGCTTTCAGCAGTTGAAGACTCGTTTGACTACGGCGCCAATATTAATTTGCTTTCAAGATTAGGCGGTTTTGTTGGTTACTGCGATACTTCTTGGCAGTTGAAGAAGCACGAGTAGAACTATTCCGCACATGAATTAAAAGATAGCCACAGTGATTTTTACATTTAAAATTTGGAGACGAGTCATGCCAGATATTCACGGACCATAAAAGTTTAAGGTACATTTTCTTCAGCACCGAGATCTGAATTTTAAGATAGCACAGTTGGATGAAGCTAGTGAAAGATTATGATTACGAGATTCTTTATCGTCCGGTCAAGGCGAATGTTGTAGAAGATGCCTTGAGTAGGAGGCCGGAGATAACTTTTCTTGGTTGAGTACAGTTCAGAGACAGTTGACGGCAGATTGGTAGGTTCTATGTGACAGCCGATGTACAATTTGAATTTACATCGACCGGGGGACAATTTGCTCGTGTTCGTGTACGTCTACAGTGATTTGATCATGTCCGTGAGGCATAATCCGATGATATTGTTTGTCAGAGATCAGGGAGCAGGTTCGACTAGGTAGAAATCCAGAGTTCGTGATTGATGATCAGGAAGTACTACGATTTGGTATTCGACTATGCGTGCCAATTTTCGAAGGACTGAGACGCAAGATTTTTAGAGAAGGCACATCAGTCGACATATAGTGATTATCCGGTTTCCACCTAGATGTATTATGATTTGAGAGAAGTCTGCTAGTATGAAGGGATGAAGAGAGATGTCACAGATTTTGTTTCAGGATGCTGACTTGTCAACAAGTCAAGACCGAGCATCAGAGGCCATCAGAAGAGTTACAACCTTGCCTATTCCAGAGTAGGAATAGGAGCAGATTTCTATGGAATCTATTATGGGTCTACCTAGGACCAGTCAAGAGTATGACACTATTTGAGTAATCATAGACCGATTAATGAGAGCAGCTCACTTCTGCCAGTAAGATCACTTTCAGGTTCATTCAGTATGCTCAGACACATGTTGATGAAATTGTGTGACGGCATGGAGTTCCGACTTGTTTTATGTCCGACTGGGACATCCCGTTGACCAGCCGACTGTGGCAGAAACTTTAGGAGGCTTTGTACACTAATTTAGTTTAAATACAATTTTCTATCCGCAAACCGACGGTCAATCAGAGAGGACTATTCAGACTATTGAGGACATACTCTGAGCTTGCGTTCTAGAATTCGTGGCATTAGGGTCTCCATTCGCCCCTAAAAAGTTTTCCTATAATAAAAGCTTCCAGGAAGAGATTCAGATGACAACCTTTGAGGTATTATATGGGAAAGAAATGTCGATCACCTGTATGTTGGACAAGGAGTAGTGAGAGCAGTTATTAGGGCCACATATTTTACGGGACATGACCGAAAAAGATTCAATAGATTCGGAAGAGGATAAAAGTGGCCTAGAGCAGGCAGAAGTTTAATGCTGATAAACGTCGTTTGCGATCATGTTTTCTTGGAAGTTTCTCAGATGAAGGGCATGTTCAGATTCAAGATGAAGGGAAGCTTAGTTCCAGATGTGTGGGTTATTTCAAGGTTCTCGAGCGTATCGGCACAGTTGTTATCGTGTGGCTATTCCACCTAGTTTATACCGACCGTAATAGTTCTTTGGCGTGGCCCGGGTGACGAAGAGGTCGTGTAGGAAGCCGAGGTCGAGATACGGGAGAAATATTCCAATCTCTTCGAGAGTACGTGTAGTTAGATTTTAAATTCAGGGACTGAATTTTTTTAAGGGGGGAGATTGTAACATTTTAAAAAATAAATAAATAAATAAAATCCTTTAGGTGAATTTTCTGATAATCGGTAAAATAAACCATATTTTCCGTAAAATTTTAACTATAATTATTTTTCATCATAGACTTAAATACGCTTATTTTAACTATATAATTGCTAGTATTTGATATTTATTTAGACAATTATAAATTATTAGTTTACTTAAATATTTTTCCTTAATTAATTATTTTAAATAATATTTTAAGCTTTCATTATACATTTAATTAGCGTAAATTTCAAATTTGAATGGGTTAATTATACAAATATGAACCATGACAACACAACACTTAGTTTGTAGCATGCTCTTTCTTCCTCTAGTTGTCTCCATAATTCTAGATAATTCTAAGACAAGTTAAATTAGATAATAAAAATAAAACAAGAAACTAATAAAAGACTTAATAAGTGTAATAATTGGAAATGTTTCTACATACTTCCACATACCTCTCTCTCTCTCTCCCCCCCTCATGGTTGCTGGCCGAAACTTTAGGCTTCCCCCTCTCCTATATTCTCACCTCATTCTCTTTTTAAAAATTAACAGAAAAGAAAATATAAAAAGGAGGATTAATATGTGAAAGATGGAGAGACTTCTACACATATTCACCCACTTCTCTTTCTCTCTCCTTCTTTTTTAGGGATGGCCAAACCCAAATTGCCCCCTTTTCCCCACTTCACCACTTAATTGCCATCACAAAAATTCCCTCAATTTTGATCAAAAATCAATACAAACTATCACTAATTCAACATTTAACCTTCACCCATTTTTCTTTAGCCCAATCTAGCAAGGATCTTGGAGCAAAAGAGTCACTTTGGGAGGCTAAGATTTCATGGTTAATCTCATGTTGTGGAGATATAATCTTAATCGTATAGTTAATTTGTGGTTTAGTTACTTTAAATTAGCTAATTAGGTGTTTAATTATGATTTTAAATTTGCAAGTTTAAAATTCAAGAGAGGGTTTTTAAATCAAGTTAAGGATTTTATAAATTGACCATGATTACAATGTGTAGTTTAACACTTTATGACATGCAAAATCTAGTTTAGATGTTAATTTGTAAAGTGTTACTTTAAAATTGTTAAAATTAGATAATTTTGCAAACTAGTATTTTTAAAATTAATATAAATTGGTGAGATAAAATTTTAGTAATGGTTTGTGTGACTTAATTAAGATATTTAGTGAGCATTGTGGCCACTAGAATTATTAAAATATCAAGATTTGAACTAAAATGGAAAAATGGAGACTTACTAGGTTTTTGGAATAATTGGGTTTTAAGTGAGTTTGAGGTTGAATTGAACAACCTAATTCATTTAATATTTAAGGAGTTGTGAATGCGCAATTGGTACGAGTGGGTACTAGGATAGGTGGTTTTCACGTTTTGCGACCCTAGTTATGATTGTAGCGTGGTCGCCAGCGCGTTTGTGCACCAAGTGAGTGTGCGTGTCTTGTTGTGCGTATGGATAGAATTGTGTCGTTTGTTTCCGGGACCATCTTTTGTTTACCCTTTTAATTGCTTATGTGTGATTCTAGGATCGGGTGCAGAGACGTCAGACGTGGCGCAGAAAAGACTGGAAGGAGATCGGATCAGTTTAGCCGAGGCTCCCGGTGAGTAGATGTATAGATCTATGCGGGGATCGTCTGGATGGCGTGAGGTGCCCATTGGTTTAGTATTACTTATAGTATTTGCATTATATGCGTAGTTTCCTAGTTAGCCATCTCATTGTATCGCATCGTTATATCTGTGTGTGTGTGTGTGTGTGTGTAGGGTTCCTAGGCACACTAAGGAGGTCTCACAAGGCATCAACCATGCCAATTTCAAATTTTACAAGTGCCGAGAAACCCTAATACGGATCGTTAACTAGAATTTTAGGCGAATACATGCAACTAGTTAACAATTTAACTAAAAGAACGAAAATACAACCTTTGTAGATCCGTTCCTCCACCTCCATAGCTCCGTAATGAAGTCTCCTCGCTGTCCAAATCAAATCCCGGGCTCTAGCGTCGGCTTCATCGGAGAAATGGGTGGGCTTGGTCGTCGGTCCGATGCCGAAGATGATCTACGTCGAGGCATCACAAGATCAAGCTCCAACTTCACCAAGCCTTGAAAACTTGTGAAGGAAACACCCTATACTACTTGGCAAGAGGTAGAGGATGAAGAAATAGGAGGTGGGTTCACTTTAGAATTGGATTTCTCACTCATTAGCTCAAGTTGCCATTGATGGCGCAAGCTTTCTTCATGTTGATCATGAAGAAGAAGAAGAAGGAATATTATGATAAGTCTTTCTAAAAAGAATAATAAAATCATTCTTATAATAATATTAACCATGGTTATGTGTAGAGAATTGACTAAGGTTAAATGAATGGTTAGGGTTAATGAGATGAAGACAAAAGGGTTTCTTTGGTCAAAGCTTCATGAAGCTTCAACAAGCTTCATGAAAGAAAGAAACCTTTTGTTTTTCTTTTCTCTTTTCTTTTAATCCAAATAAAAAGATAAATGAATGAATAAAAGAAAACCCTAACCATTTACTTAACCAAGGGTTAACTCTTCACACATACCCTAGCAATCTTGCATCATCAAACATGATACGAACTTGTGCACAAAAATATATCACATATACAATGTGCACAAACAAATGAGAAAAACCATTTAAAGTGAACCGATACTAGTTAATGCAAAGTAATATATCAAATATATAATTATGCAATAAATCATTAAATCAACACTTGATTCAATGATCCGGTCATGTCGCACACAACCGACTAGTATACAATGTATCGATTTATCGAATCAATCCTTGATTCGATAACTAGGTTATATCGCATACAACCATTCGACACATTCATCGCGAGAATGAAATACGGTATCACATACACGCATTATTCTCGGTCCCGCACATATCTCATATGCGCTCCTATTTCGTTTCGCTTGAGCCAGGAAACCTCTGTGTAGGACTCTAAAGACTCGTCAATATGCCGGCAGCAGGTGATGATCATATCAAACACACACAAGCCTCAAGCGGTCTGCTAAACGTAACGGCCACCCGGGTATTGAACGATCAGAAGATCGACGAGCAAGCCCGCTCACACTCCTGTGAATCCAACCAGTAACACTTACCGTACAGTCCGGTCTGTTCGTCTGATATGTCGCATATCTCGCCTAGGGGTGGTAAACGTCAGACCCCAATAGCTCGATAAGTCGTGTCGATATGAGGTCTATAACAATTCGAGATACTACTGGTAACACTTACCAGTAAATCTCAGCAACCCTGGCCAGGGATTTCCGGTTATAGCCAATCGAACACAGCGCAACATCAACTCCCTATACCGGGAGAGACGAATCCCCTCCTATCGCTCATTGCCTCCATTTGACTCGGGACTGTACCCAAAAACCACCATTTTGCACGCCCTCTTGGACGTGGTAAGGTGGAAATCAAAGCACAGTGGGAACCACATAAGACTCTATGACGATCTCGGGTCAACAGACTACTCTGTACCAGTGTCACCAGAGAACTGCCATCTGACGTGAGGTATAATACCATCTGGGAGTTCTCGGCGAGTCCGTCCAGTGTACCCAGTCTCCACTGAGCACCCGCATATCATCTATGATGTCAAACACCAATGGATATGGGATCATCCATCGCCCATCTGTATGGGTCGAGAAGGTATACGCTAGTCTACTCTGGTATATCGATGCCCCATCTCGATACACCCACGACTAGGGACTTTGAAGGATGTACTTATAGACTATCTGTCCCTACTAGTATGATCTGCATCATAGTCCAGATAGTCAAGTACACATCCTAAGGGCTTTACCAACATGTAACAGAGAGACAATCAGTATACACGTTAAGGTAAAGAGCAACCAGATAGCATACTATCATGTCGAGCAAGAAAGTACTCCCTATATATGTCCCAGCATCCACTACAATATACATCCTATGTACAATAATGGCCTCTAGGGCATACATATAACTAACAATCTCCCACTTGCACTAGGGCCATCTGTAGCAGTGGTTGCAGTATCTCATACTCAACCATCCCATAAAAGTCTCTCTCTGGGAATAGGCCTTCGTGAGTGGATCTGCCGTGTTTATCCTCTTAGTCTACTCTCCTGACCACGATCCCCTGAAGATCAACCATCTCCATGATCTGGGAATACTGCCTTAGAATATGTCTGGATCACTGATGGGATGGACGTTCCTTGGCATAAGCCAAAACTCCATTGTCACACAATGGGAGGAACTAAGTTCATCTTATGAACAAATATACACCCAGACAGTCTCTTTGGTAGCATTAGCGATGTATCCAGCCTTTATCGTCTAGTATGCCACGGTATCTAGCTTGGAACTCTTCCAACATACCGTCCCTTTACTGAGGGTAAAGACAATGCCTGTGACTGACTTTCAGTTGTCCTTATCACCCTGGAACCCTTTCAGTGATTCTCCCCAGGATCGATTGATACCATCTCACTACAACTAGTGAGAATCCTAACATCCAATTAGATCTATCTCATAGATCCAAAACCCAGGATTTAGGAGGTATCACTTTGATCCTATATGGAGAATCATTGTGATAAGCGGAGATTGACCGAGCGTAGCATAGGAAACTCCTTCCCTATCAAGAGCATGTCATCCACGTACTCTACGAGGATCGGCACTATACTCCCTACTATCTTTTTGTTTATACAAGGTTCATCTACCATTTTGATGATGTCAAACTCTTTGACTAACACATCAAAACAGATGTTCCAACTCCGCGATACCTGCTTTATCCTATAAAGCATCTTGTACACGTTTCCGCTGCTCCCACTGTCTACGAAGCCCTCTGGCTGTGTACTTATAGACGTTCTCTTCTAAAACATCATTTAGAAAAGCAGTCATGGCACCCAACCGCCAGATATCGTAGTCATGGTATGTAGTCGTGGCAAGTAGGATCTGGATGGACTTAAGCATAGCCACTTGAAAAGGTTTCATCATTATCCACGCCTGGTCGATGACGAAAAGCTTTAACAAGTCTAGCTTTGAAAGTCTCAACTTTTCCATCTACACCAAGTAATCTTCTCAAGATATACTTGCTCCTGATGGGGATTTAACCCTTCAGATATAGCAACCAAAGTCCATACTTTGTTGGTGTACATGGATTCCATCTCAGATCGCTAAGCATCCAGCCATTCTTACAGAGTCCCACTCCTGATGGCCAGCTCGAAACTAGTTGGGTCATTATCTCATGATGCAATCCTCGCTCCCACTGTCATAGAGAAACAGAAGTATCTCTCAGGTGGGTGAGAAACCCTACTAGATCGGCGGAGAGGCTGAGGTTCGTTGGTAACTATTGAATCCTTTGGTTTTATCAAATCATCAGCTGCAATTTGTATAGCTGGAACATTTCCAGTTCTACATAACAGACCTTGCCTCGAGCCTGTCCGGATTTTGCTTTTAGACATAGGCCGGACAACCCCAAATCTTAACTAGCTTAAGACATGGGCTCTTCCCATTATCATATCACATATGAAATGGTAGGCAACTGATTTGATTCGAACCCTATTCAATAGGTATGCAGCTTCTCAAGTGCATAACTCCCATAAGGAAATAGGTAACTTAGTAGTACTCATCATAGAGCACTGTTCAGTCGATAAAACTGCACAATTGTAGTACATTTTTCCTACCATTTTTATATTAAAAAAAGGACTATATTATAATATATTATACATATGAGGGTTTATGTGTAAAAACATTATTTTCCATGTGTTAATATATTTTAATTATCATTTGGTAGGAAAATGTATGCAAATAATATTATTGATCTAATTCTAGTAGAACAAAGTCTACTAAAATCTTATTTAAGTTGTTGTGCAGATTATTTCCAAGTTGTTATGAAGGATTTAACAAACAAATCAATTTGTTGAAGAAAACTTGCCAAATTAAGAAGCAAAACTTGTCCGACCTTGAGATTCATTTGATTAGTAGAGATTTTACGATCAAAAATATAATTACCGCAATCAAGAAACGGCGTCGCTTCGCAGCTAGCCGGTGAGTGCGGGTCGATCCACAGAGACGGGTAAATTCCTTTAGTGTGTTTTAACGAGTTGATTCTATTTGTCGTTTTGGGTTGGTTTATAAAAATCTAAAATACTGGATCTAATTAATCTAATTAAGAATCTTGCTAGGGTTAGGCTTCGGGAAAGTTTTGGAGATTAAATGTTTTCCTCACCGCTTTCATTGCCATATTTTTAGATCTGTTAGATGTTATGGTAATTATTGATAAAGTGGATACGAATCTTTTGGGAAGATGTTTCTTCCTCTAGGTTCGTATCCTTCCTTTATCGTTAATTACCCTAACCCCCATGGAAAACACGCGCAACCGGCCCTTTATACTACGGTTCATCGTTACCTCGAGGGGTAGGATGCCGTAGGGAGCGGTTGTGTGTGCATGCATGGAGTGCTAACTATTAGGTGTGGATGGCATGAAAGGAATGAGAGATATCATCTCTCAAACCTTTCCCTAAGGCTAACCCTAACAAGCGAGGAGACTACTCGCTCATTAGGGGATTAGAAAACATTATAATTAAAAGAATAAAATACTTACTAGTTGACGGCTCTCTCCAAACAAGAAGAACAGATCTGAATTTTTATCTCAGAAATTCTGAATTTTATTGATTGGAAAGAGGCATAGTTTTTACAGATCTAAATTTACAATTTATAGGAAAATAGGAAACCTAGGGTTACAGACTCTCGCACATGCGCAATTACTGATTTGACCCCTGAGAATCCCAACAACAGAACAGTCGCGGCAACAGAAGAAATCTCCACCAACACGGGCCTTATATGGCCACGGATCCGCGGCAAATGTTGGCTTGGGCCGCGGATCCGCGGCCCTTTGGTGGTCTTAGGCCGCCAGTCTTTTGGGCTTTCTTCAGGAGTTCTTGGGCTCTGTATTGTTATATGTATTTTCTCAGTTGGCTTCTCACTCTTCTCCAGATCTTCAGTGAAGACTTGTATTGGGCTTTTTAACCGTTTCACGTTGACATTCGTTGCCTTGCACCTATGTGAACTGGGCTTGACTAGGATCCATCTAATAGTTGGTCAAAAAGTCCCTTTTCTGTTGCTTTGTGTCTTTTTCACTGTTTTTGCTCCAGAGACCTGTATCCTGTAATATGCAACAAACGTGCGTCAAGAGTACCTGTTTATTTATAAAAAGGATAAGAATAGGGGAATGATAAATGCAATATTATGGTCTGAACAAATACCCCCAAACTTACCTTTTGCTCGTCCTCGAGCAAACTTATTATTTTATTCACTAAAATCCTAACCACACTTTCGCAGGGAAACGCGATTGCACTGAGCACGTGCAACAAGCCGTTAAACCTCTAGGTGTCCCTAGTAGGAGGAGTGTTGTCTCCTGAGGGTTTTCAGCGGATTACACCCACAAAATCCTATCAACTTGGCCCATTGACTTTTGTTCTCCAATTAGGTTTTTTAACAAGGAATTCTATTATCTTATACTTGTAAATTATCCACCCACATTCTTCACACTTCCTCATCATTTAACTTAAGATTATATATATCCTGCAGATCTACTTAGCTTTCGGCATTTCTTAAGTTTTCCTTCTAGGGTTTTATCTCCACTTAGGAATTTCTATCAACTCTACTAAAGATACAAGTTCTATTCTTCATTCCTCTCTCTTATCTAAATTCCAATCACATACCCCTACGTGTGTGTATAGATCACCCCTACACTCGGAAATTCAATTCAAGCAATCATGCCCTTGTCCATTGTCCAAAGTACTAATTAGTTGGTGAATTTAAATGAAATTTGCTTACATATCCTTCATGCGACCGTTAATACTTCTTGAGGTACCAACGACCGATTACAAAATGCGCTTGCACTTTAAAGCGTACTTCCTAGTCTTTGCAACACCCAAGGCTTTAGCAGTGACTCCCAAACCAGTTGGTCTAAGGCACTAGGTGATGAAGCACCCTCGCTAAATATTTTTCTATTTTTACAGCCTTAAGTAATCACAAAAACCAGTGTCCATTTTTTTTCTTTATTCACACTTATATATTTTTTTCATTTTCATTGTACTAAGGACTTTAGACAAGAGCATTTCAAGGTCTCTTCTATTATTCCAAGTTTCAAGGTGCGTGATTGTGCAAACTGTAGGGTATACGTTTTCAGAATCTAGACTTAAGGTAGGAACTATTTTTCAAACTTATACTTTAATTAGAACATCAATACTCTTCCCTTGTTTCGACTTAGCCCAAGAAGTGAACCCAAAATTTGCCTATTTCTAAATAAACTACAAGGCATATACTTTCTACCATTAAACTTTAAGAAATGTTATTTTTAGGGTTTTTAATTCACTAAGTCTAAGATCTAGTTGTTCCTAACCAGTTAACCTATTAGTCAAACTCAAGTCAATTAGCCAAAATTGAATATAATTATTTTTATATTTTTTGAAATTTTTCAAATTTATATGGGTTTTCAAATAAGTATGCAAATGCAAAAATATGTACAAATGAATGCGAAGGAAGAAGACGTACCGAGCATACCCCCAAACTTGAACTTGACAGTGTCCTCACTGTCATGCTAAACCAAGAGGGTCAAAATACCGATACTCCCCTGTTTATTTATTTATAGTTTTTTATTTTTTTATAGTTAAGAAAAACAAAAATATATACAAAAAGACCCTCCCCCAAACTTCATTTAAACTATGTTAGACAATACTGCCAAACCTTGCATCGGCCAAACGTTAACACCAACCAGTTGAAAAATTTATCAGTAAAGAATATTGGGTGGTGGAAAAATAAGTTGTGGTGGTCCGCAAAGAATTGGGGAAGATAGAAGTAGTGGTATGGGAGGTGTGGAGGTAAATATACAGGTGATGGTGATGCATCGAAACGAGAATGTAAATGATCAGCAATCAGTGGAGTGTTGGCATTCTCGTACCTTATTAAAAGAAATGGGGGTATTTCAACTTCTAAGGGAGGAAGTTGACTCACCATAATACCCCCAAGATGTTCCCGTGGGTCCTCTATTGACATGGCATCATCCATCAATTGTGTATGATATTCACTTATGAGGAAACTTATCTCCTCGATGTCCGCCATAGTCCAACTGGAAACTTGCCGCCTATCTTGTAAGACTTTTAAAATAGCGTTCTCTTGCTGGAAGGCTAGAGAGGCTGATATGATAATGGGAAAAGTCTCATTCTCACCTATGTAAGCATATTTAAGGTGAGGCGGTAAGGACATTAGTTCGAGTTTCGGAGGCGAAAGAATCATTGTGGAATCTTCCTCGAACTTAAAGGACTCCAACACAGGTTCGAAATCACTGCAAACAACCGATTCGGATGGTTCGACTAACTCATCCAAAAACTCAAAAGACTCATATTCGGGCTGTGAGTCGTCGTCATCCGCAAAAGTGAAACATTCATAATCAACTTCGGTTGTGTCAACGGTAGTAGGCTCAAGGAGGGACGCACTAGTGGCGTCAAAACTGTTTTCATCAAATAGAAATCTTTCAAGCTCGCAGTCCTCCTGCGTGATTTCGTGAATAGAGCAAACTTCTCGTGTACTAGTTTTAGGCACGGGGGGCAGACTTCCCATCTTATAAATATTGAACTCACTAGACTTCTTTCCGAAGGATAGAGTCATGGAGCCATTGCGACAATTTATTACGGCATTGGAAGTGGCCAAAAATGGTCGACCAAGAATCACCGGAATTTGGTTTCTTGGGTTAGCAACAGGTTGTGTATCCATAACGATAAAATCAACGGGGAATATGAATTCCCCGACTTTGATCAACACATCCTCTAGTTGACCCCTTGGATAGGTGATTGATCGATCGGCCATTTGGAGAGTGCAACGAGTGGGTTTCAACTCTCCAACCCCTAATTGTTCGTACACGGAGTAAGGAATCAGGTTAACACTAGACCCAAGATCTAAAAGTGCTCGATTAATTTTCTTATCCCCAATTGTGATTGAAATAGTAGGACAGCCGGGGTCCTTTCGTTTTTGGGGTAAGGTTTAATGGTGGTTAATAGCATTGCTCACTGCACTAGCCACTAGCACTTTCTTGGGTACTTGATATGCTTTTCTCTTTGAAGTGCATAATCCCTTTAAGATTTTCGCGTATGAAGGGACTTGTTGGATAGCATCCAAGAGAGGTATATTTATGCTAACCTGCTTAAATATCTCCACAATCTTCTCCACTTGTGTATTTGGTTTATTAGGACTCAACCTGTTTGGAAATGGTGCATTTTGAAAATTAGTTGAGTCAAATGTTTGTGGAGCAGACTGTGGATTAGGAACGGATCCCGGTGTAGATGTGTTCGTGTTGTGAGAAATGGGTCCGTTAGAGCTAGAAGAAGTAGAGCCATGTGAAGGGTGGAGAATAGGCTCTAAAGAAAAAGGTGAAGAAGGAAGTGAAGAAAATGAAGAAGGGGAAGAAGAAGAAGAACCACCGGCGGGGATGTCATCACTAGTTTCCACATTATTTTGCAACTCTCTTCCGGATCTCAACGTGGTCACCGTATTTACATTGTGATTGTGATATGCGTTTTGTGCGTGACCGGGATTGGGCAATGGTTGAGATGGAAGCTTTCCCTTTTCTCTCTCGCTCAACGCAGCAGTTAATTGTGCAATCTGTGCCTCAATAGATTTGATACTTTGATCATGTGAGGCATTGTTATTCATTAAAGATTGAACATAACTTTCAAATCTTGCTGCGGAATCTGTAGTTTGCTTGAGAAATGCTTCAAGACTTTTCTCGAGCGAGCTAACCTTATCATCATTAGGTTGAACCAAATTGTTCGTTTGATTTGTATAAGGTTGTTGTTGGAAAGGTTGCTGGTTTTGAGTTTGTAAGGGTGCTTGTTGTTGTTGTGGAGGAGGTCTTTGAAAATTATTGTTCCCTTGGACTTGTTGATTTTGGTTCCAAGCGAAATTCGGGTGACTCCTCCACCCCGGATTGTATGTCGAAGAGTAAGGATCATTTCTTTGTCGTTGCTGGAATGCAGCATTGACTTGATCCTGTCCTTGAATAGGTGCATTATAAGGACACTCTTCGGTTAGGTGCGACGGATTCGAACAACAAGCACAAACAGTTCGTGTGGGTAGAGTAGGGGCAGGAGAAGACGATGAGATTTTGGTCTCAATGGCTTCTAGCTTTTTCATAAGTGAGGCCATCTCGGCCTTCATAGCTATCGACATATCTATTTGATGTATGCCTGCCCTAGATTGACCAACTGAAGAAGATGATGTGGTCTTGGTACTCTCCCACTGAATTGTTTGCTCACTTAGGTCCTCAAGAAACTGCCAAGCTTCGTCGCTAGACTTGGAGAGAAAATGACCTTGACATATTGTTTCTAGCAACTGCTTCGTTGCTGCGTTCAATCCCTCGTATAATGTTTGGCAAAGTTGCCAATTTTCTATCCCATGATGAGGGCATTGAACAAGTAGGTCTTTAAATCTCTCGAAGCACTTCCAAAATGGTTCGGAAGGAAGCTGTGAAAATTGTATAATCTCGTTTCGGATTCTAGCAGTTTTGTGATGAGGATAGAACTTTTTCAGAAAAGCTCTCACAAACTCGTCCCAATTTCTAATGGAATGTGATGCGGTGCTGTATAGCCACTTCTCGGCTAGGTCACATAAGGTAAAAGGAATGACCCTTAGTCTTATTGCGTCATCACTTAATTGGGTTGTCTTCATCATGGCGCAAACGTTTTGGAATTTATTAATGAAAATATATGCATCTTCGGATTCCAAACCATGAAACTTAGGCAGCATATTGATGAAGTGTGGTTTTATTTCAAAATTATCCCCATTCGCCGGTGGGGGTGAAAGACATGTAGGTAAAGAAGTGCGGACGGGGTAGAAGAGATCCTGGAGCGCGACTCGTGCGGGCGCTACAACAGGCGGAAGATTCGGGTTATTCGCACCTGGCGGAGGTGGAATCATTCCCGTCGTTAAGGTATCGTTGGGGTTGAATACCGACATACCTTCGAAAGAAGAATTTGAATGTGGAGGTAAGGAAGTGGACGGAAGATCGACGAAGGGTTCGTCGAAGGGTTCGTTGGTCGGTACCAACGAAACACGGACTAATCGGGCGTTAGTATCCCTAGTCCAAGATGACATACACTAAAGGGTAGTGCAGTCAGAAAAAAAAATAGAAAAACAGAATGTGGGGGTAAGATAACGTCAATGAAGGAGAGATGGTGGAAGTGAGGTGCAAGTTTTCTTAGCGGCAAGTTGCAAGTTTTGAAAAGATTTTTCTTTATTTTTTTTTGGAAAGTTTTGCAAGACTGTTTTAGAAATTGGGACCCGTGACACAAATGTATCAACCACACATGCACAATCAGGCCTAGATCTAGGGTTGCCTAGGTCTGCTAGACAGCTCCTAACTAGGGCTAGAAATAGGACCTCAAACCGCCTCTTCACGGACAAATACGGCCAGGTAAGTGGGAAGGAACCACCACTACAGTGGGCCTAATTAAAAACCACTAGCCTAGACACCGCAATGTCGGTTAGGATAAACGGCCGATGCCTACCCTAGTCCTTTTCCTATTGAGCTCGCTGTCCTTAGGTCTGAGTCTAATCTTTTTTAATTAAAGGTGGTCGATGCAAAATGCTTATGTGTTTTCTGGGGTCCGGGGAAGGGTGATGAAATCCCCACCCAATCTGAGTTTGGTCAATTAGCCCCTTAAAGTCCGGTTAAATTATGCAAAACAATACAATTTCACTTGCAATTAATATTTTTAGCGCGGCGCAAAGAAACCTGCAGCAAATCTGTTATTTAGAAGGGGGAGAAAGACTCTTTACGCAAAGAAATCCTGCAGAAAGTTTGTACAGAGAAATATACGGGAGGTTGCAGAGGGGAGAGAGAAAAATCAAACCAGAAAAATTTGGTGCGCTGACGTGGCACAGAGAGCGCGGAACTGCGGCGGGAGGTCCCTAATGCGACGGAAACGCGGTCTTATGGTGGGATCGCGCTCTGGAAAAATTTCTGTGGTTCTGTACTTTCAATTCCTCTCTGTTCTTATGTACCAAATTTTGATTTGCCCTCTGTAAAATTCCAAATCCTTGATTCTTCGCTGTTCCTGCTAGATCCAAAAGATACACCCTTCAAACAGATCAAATTTGATAATTTTTATATTTTTATATTTTCAGATTTTTATAATTTTTTTTAAAAATTTATATCAACCCGAAAATTCACAAAAAGAAATATTACGCCGTCCCCGGCAACGGCGCCATTTGATTAGTAGAGATTTTACGATCAAAAATATAATTACCGCAATCAAGAAACGGCGTCGCTTCGCAGCTAGCCGGTGAGTGCGGGTCGATCCACAGAGACGGGTAAATTCCTTTAGTGTGTTTTAACGAGTTGATTCTATTTGTCGTTTTGGGTTGGTTTATAAAAATCTAAAATACTGGATCTAATTAATCTAATTAAGAATCTTGCTAGGGTTAGGCTTCGGGAAAGTTTTGGAGATT
This sequence comes from Agapanthus africanus, assembly GCA_030015575.1. Taxonomy (NCBI): domain Eukaryota; kingdom Viridiplantae; phylum Streptophyta; class Magnoliopsida; order Asparagales; family Amaryllidaceae; genus Agapanthus; species Agapanthus africanus. Next base: position 528,624,786 of record CM057337.1, read on the forward strand.
AAATGTTTTCCTCACCGCTTTCATTGCCATATTTTTAGATCTGTTAGATGTTATGGTAATTATTGATAAAGTGGATACGAATCTTTTGGGAAGATATTTCTTCCTCTAGGTTCGTATCCTTCCTTTATCGTTAATTACCCTAACCCCCATGGAAAACACGCGCAACCGGCCCTTTATACTACGGTTCATCGTTACCTCGAGGGGTAGGATGCCGTAGGGAGCGGTTGTGCGTGCATGCATGGAGTGCTAACTATTAGGTGTGGATGGCATGAAAGGGATGAGAGATATCATCTCTCAAACCTTTCCCTAAGGCTAACCCTAACAAGCGAGGAGACTACTCGCTCATTAGGGGATTAGAAAACATTATAATTAAAAGAATAAAATACTTACTAGTTGACGGCTCCCTCCAAACAAGAAGAACAGATCTGAATTTTTATCTCAGAAATTCTGAATTTTATTGATTGAAAAGAGGCATAGTTTTTACAGATCTAAATTTACAATTTATAGGAAAATAGGAAACCTAGGGTTACAGACTCTCGCACATGCGCAATTACTGATTTGACCCCTGAGAATCCCAACAACAGAACAGTCGCGGCAACAGAAGAAATCTCCACCGACACGGGCCTTATATGGCCGTGTATCCGCGACAAATGTTGGCTTGGGCCGCGGATCCGCGGCCCTTTAGTGGTCTTGGGCCGCCAGTCTTTTGGGCTTTCTTCAGGAGTTCTTGGGCTCTGTATTGTTATATGTATTTTCTCAGTTGGCTTCTCACTCTTCTCCAGATCTTCAGTGAAGACTTGTATTGGGCTTTTTAACCGTTTCACGTTGACATTCGTTGCCTTGCACCTATGTGAACTGGGCTTGACTAGGATCCATCTAATAGTTGGTCAAAAAGTCCCTTTTTCTGTTGCTTTGTGTCTTTTTCACTGTTTTTGCTCCAGAAACCTGTATCCTGTAATATGCAACAAACGTGCGTCAAGAGTACCTGTTTATTTATAAAAAGGATAAGAATAGGGGAATGATAAATGCAATATTATGGTCTGAACAAGCACACCTTATCATATAGGGTGTGATTGCTCCGCCCCGATATACCATCGTGCTATGGTGTATTCGGAGGAGTAATACTGAGAGAGAATCTCATTCTCCTTTAGAAAAGTCCAGGAATTCCGTGCTCAAGTATTCTCCTCCTTGATCACATCAAAGGACATAATACTTATACCCGTATTGGTTCTCTACTTCTAACTTATATTCTGTGAATATCTCAAAAGGTTCTGACTTGTGTTTCAACAGGAACACATGTCTGAATCAAAAGAGATCATCAGAGAATTTAATGAAGTATAAAGAACCGGTCTTGGCAAGTGTAGACAGGGGACCTACATACATCAACATGTATCATCCCAAGAGTTCACTAACTCTTTCTCTGTTTCCAGTAAACGGAGCTATGGTCATCTTATCTCTGTGACATGACTGGCAAGTTTCACAAGATGTAAATTCAAACTGATTTAAATATGCATCTAAAATGTAACTTCAGCCAGTCGGATTGCATTGATATGACCTAGTCTACAATGCCTCAAGAAGGATTTGTTCATTTCTGAACTCATCCTCTTTTGTGTGTTCCGTATACTAAGAACTGTAGTTTGATTTAGAACATCAATGCTTTCAGATAACGTGCCTGATCCGATCAACTTTTGATATAGGAAATGTTCAAAACATTCTCCGACAATACAAAATTATATCGTTTCTTTACTAATAAAGAGACAGATATGATTTTGTATATCAGGTTCGGTATCTAATAACATTCATTCAGAATCAATGTAATTGGGATACAGGGTGACAGTGACCAATAGACTTGGCTGCAACACTTGCCCCGTTTTCTGTCTCATGAAACCTATCACCCGTTCTCAGTTTTTCTACCTTTTTGTAGCCCTATGTAACAGATTACATATCTGGGATCCTGATCCGGTATCATATACCCAGGATGCGGAGGATACTGAGAAACAGTTCTTTGTAATGAACACACCCGAAGGAGATGCATCTCATGCACTTTCTTCGTTTGGGCCGCACGGGAATTCTGGTAATCCCCAATTTCCTGCCCTGTCTTATAACAATTATAAGTTGGAGCGGGACCACGTTCCCCAGCTCAGTATAACAAGCGGGTTCGGTCAATAATCCGTATTATTATCTTGATTAAGGCGTGATATGGTCGTTACCTGGAGAGAGAGAGAGAAGAAAACACTCAGCGTGCGCTCTTGCAAGAATAGATTGGTTATTATTTTATCTAATCAGGATGGCTCCCACTGCTTTTTATCAAATCTTCCTTCAAACCCTAAAAGGAAAGACTAGCCGGGATTAATTACACACTACAAGTTCGCCAATCTTTCAGCCAGGCCAGTGTCGGTACTTTGAGGAAGGTCCCCCGTGCTTTCGCACGAACCTAATTAATGTAAACCTCGTTTTCCCAGAGGCGTAACCTCGTTAACACCTTTCTAGACACCTACTTGATCGGCTAATTGTAATGTGCAAAACTCTCCCAGGAGTAACAATTACTCGCAGCGGGTATCAGGATCCAACTATCTCATAGAAGGTATGCAATCTCATTGCAAATTTCAACACTTGAAATTCCCGATAATATTTTGCCCCTAGCAGCTATATGACCTTAACATAGTCAACAAATCATAAGTGCTAGTCAAGTTCAACCCGTCATTTCCCGATTGAATTAAACCCACCCGCACGACCCTTAACATAGTCAACAAAGTCGCACGACTACCCTAATCCAATCGCATCATATGCTTATGCAGATAAGCACTAATTAGCTACCGCACACTACGTCTTAACATAGTCAACAAACGTAGCACGAATACTAACTAGTACTTATCTGAAATGACGGAGGCCTACGACAGGTTTTTCTGAAAACCTATTGCGTAATGAACTTGATATCGTTGTAGAATTAAATGATTTTTAAAATGGAGTGTTTTTGAAGCTTTTCTAGTTTTTTAAAAGGAGTCACTCCCGGTGAAGGGATCGTCGGTCCTTTCCTCGTCGAATGAGGTGCGGGATATATCATATATATCACTGTGCAAAGCAAAAACTCTTAAAAACAATCAAAAGACAAACCGAGTGTGTAGCATCTGCCAGTTATTGCTAAAGGAGTCACTCCCGGTGAAGGGATCTCGGTCCTTTCCTCATCGAATAAGGTGCAGGATATATCACATATACCGCTGTGCAAAGCAAGAACTGTAGCTACCTGTTTTATTTTGAAATTCGATTCTACAACATCTTTAGGTTTCTTTTATTTCATTAATCACATTAATGAAGTCCCATCATTTAAGTACCTAAACATCAAAGATAAATACGACGTACACTTATGCCATCCGCATTCGCCTCGATGTCCCCTCGTGCACCGTTAGGTTAGGTAACTAACGGCAGAGCGGGGCAGGGCTAGCGCGGGTGTAAAACATAAGTAACGTCTATATAATATATCATATTTACTATATACTGTATCTATCACAGAACAACACATGATCACATCACAGATATCGCAGCAGAAGAATCATATGAAATATTGGATATACTAGGACGTCCGTGTTTTCAATACGAGCCAGTATAAAACACGGATTCCACGGTCGCGATGAATAGCCAAACCCACACCCCTAGACCCCTACGAGAGCGGCAAGCAAACCTATTCATTCTAGAGTTAGGAGACCCGGACTCGACTCCTCAAGTTGGTCTCCCACTGGACTCCAGAACCCGGTTACTTGTGCTCCCCTCCTTGGGTCTATCCTAGTGCGGAAAAGTAAATAATATACAAAGGGTGACATCTTCCGCAACCTGGAAGTGCCCCAATAAAAGAATATTATATACAAGTTTTTACATGAATGAAAATGAAAACACTCATCTCACATAAAAACCGCCGGCTATTCAAACACGACGATCCAATATAACATATCCAGCAACACATAACATCACATGTCATCAACGTAAGTAAATATGTGCATCCCAATTGTCGTTGACATATAGCAACGAAACCGGCGATATCACATATTACACTTACGGTCACAGAAAAGAAAGTGTAAAACTATAACAGTTGGAATCCGCAACCTGCATAGACATCGCATGCCTAATCAAATGAATTCCTTAGACATCGCATGCCTAACAATTATAAACCCCGCATTTTAGTCTCATTATCGAAAACACTTTTCAATATCAAGTCGGGCAATTCAACAAGATTCCCGACATCCTGATCGAATGCTCGTCGCAAACTTTAGTAGGCGGCCGCACCCCCGACGCCGTCGACGAAGTGCACCAAGGCGGAACACCGCTGCCGCGAGCACCCGAACGGATGCTTTCGGCGATGGGGTTCTCCTACAGTCACTTGGTCGGGGCTATGGGGTGAGGCTGTCTATTAAGTTTACCCGGCGAGTATCCGCGTACGCTACGTGATTGCGACGGACTTTTGATCACATCAAAATTCCGTGGCAACCGATCAAGTGAGACTAAAGTGCTATGTTTATAACATTCATTCAGTTATCTCATAACTACTTGGGAATTCCAATTATTGTATCACATTCCGGATAAATAGAAAATGTTAAACTTTTCGATCGAACAATCGAACATCCAAGTTTTCCCGATACAGCTCAACACATGAAATAAGTCTAAAAACATTTAGTTCGTGCCTCAGTACCAACGGTCCAGCCGTAGAAGGGTCAAGCCAACGCCTCACATGTGGCACGCCGTACTGCCCCAAACCCGAAGGTTCAAATGGCAGTTCAAGACGGTCACATAATCGAGTTAAGGTTTGTTGTCTTCTAGAGGGTCCATCGCGTTACTTGCACTACTTAGAACGTCTTTAAACCACGGAAAAATCCAACACTTGGAAATTTCCCGACAGGGGAAAAGTTGGGTATTTATATCCGGTCGAACTTTTTTTTTAACATATTCTAAAATATCCGGAAAGCCACATAGACAAAATTAGACAATCCGATCGAAACACCGAGTCCCCAATACAACCCAAAAAACTCAACTCTTGAGTTCAGAAAAAAAAATATCCCAGGAAAACCAGCATTGCAAAATAGGAATTACTGTGCAAAATTCAATGGGAGAAGAGACAAAATGGCCGCGGAACCGCCGCATTAGCACGCTAATGCCGCGGTTCCGCCGCACTTTAGACAGATCATTAGGTAATTTTTGCACCGTAATTCTTAGAATTTCCTGCTGAATTTTCTGCATATTTTTAATCTGGAAAAAACCCAATTTTTGGAAAAAGTCCAGAGAGCAAATTTGTGTTAGGGTTTCGGTTTAATCGGACTTCTAACTCCGTCTACGCATCGCCTAAGGCTCTAATGAAGCTTTGATACCACTGTAGGGTTCCTAGGAACACTAAGGAGGTCTCACAAGGCATCAACCATGCCAATTTCAAATTTTACAAGTGCCGAGAAACCCTAATACGGATCGTTAACTAGAATTTTAGGCGAACACATGCAACTAGTTAACAATTTAACTAAAAGAACGGAAATACAACCTTTGTAGATCCGGTCCTCCACCTGCATAGCTCCGCAATGAAGTCTCCTCGCTGTCCAAATCGAATCCCGGGCTCTAGCGTCGGCTTCATCGGAGAAATGGGCGGGCTTGGTCGTCGGTCCGATGCCGAAGATGATCTACGTCGAGGCATCACAAGATCAAGCTCCAACTTCACCAAGCCTTGAAAACTTGTGCAGGAAACACCCTATACTACTTGGCAAGAGGTAGAGGATGAAGAAATAGGAGGTGGGTTCACTTTAGAATTGGATTTCTCACTCATTAGCTCAAGTTGCCATTGATGGAGCAAGCTTTCTTCATGTTGATCATGAAGAAGAAGAAGAAGGAATATTATGATAAGTCTTTCTAAAAAGAATAATAAAATCATTCTTATCATAATATTAACCATGGTTATGTGTATAGAATTGACTAAGGTTAAATGAATGGTTAGGGTTAATGAGATGAAGACAAAAGGGTTTCTTTGGTCAAAGCTTCATGAAGCTTCAACAAGCTTCATGAAAGAAAGAAACCTTTTGTTTTTCTTTTCTCTTTTCTTTTAATCCAAATAAAAAGATAAATGAATGAATAAAAGAAAACCCTAACCATTTACTTAACCAAGGGTTAACTCTTCACACATACCCTAGCAATCTTGCATCATCAAACATGATACGAACTTGTGCACAAAAATATATCACATATACAATGTGCACAAACAAATGAGAAAAACCATTTAAAGTGAACCAATACTAGTTAATGCAAAGTAATATATCAAATATATAATTATGCATTAAATCATTAAATCAACACTTGATTCAATGATCCGGTCATGTCGCACACAACCGACTAGTATACAATGTATCGATTTATCGAATCAATCCTTGATTCGATAACTAGGTTATATCGCATACAACCATTCGACACATTCATCGCGAGAATGAAATACGGTATCACATACACGCATTATTCTCGGTCCCGCACATATCTCATATGCGCTCCTATTTCGTTTCGCTTGAGCCAGGAAACCTCTGTGTAGGACTCTAAAGACTCGTCAATACGCCGGCAGCAGGTGATGATCATATCAAACACCCACAAGCCGCAAGCGGTCTGCTAAACGTAACGGCCACCCGAGTATTGAACGATCAGAAGATCGACGAGCAAGCCCGCTCACACTCCTGTGAATCCAACCAGTAACACTTACCGTACAGTCCGGTCTGTTCGTCTGATATGTCGCATATCTCACCTAGGGGTGGTAAACGTCAGACACCAATAGCTCGATAAGTCGTGTCGATATGAGGTCTATAACAATTCGAGATACTACTGGTAACACTTACCAGTAAATCTTAGCAACCCTGGCCAGGGATTTCCGGTTATAGCCAATCGAACAAAGCGCAACATCAACTCCCTATACCGGGAGAGACGAATCCCCTCCTATCGCTCATTGCCTCCAGGTGACTCGGGACTGTACCCAAAAACCACTGTTTTGCACTCCCTCTTGGACGTGGTAAGGTGGAAATCAAAGCACAGTGGGAACCACATAAGACTCTATGACGATCTCGGGTCAACAGACTACTCTGTACCAGTGTCACCAGAGAACTGCCATCTGACGTGAGGTATAATACCATTTGGGAGTTCTCGGCGAGTCCGTCCAGTGTACCCAGTCTCCACTGAGCACCCGCATATCATCTCTGATGTCAAACACCAATGGATATGGGATCATCCATCGCCCATCTGTATGGGTCGAGAAGGTATACGCTAGTCTACTCTGGTATATCGATGCCCCGTCTCGATACACCCACGACTAGGGACTTTGAAGGATGTACTTATAGACTATCTGTCCCCACTAGTATGATCTGAATCATAGTCCAGATAGTCAAGTACACATCCTAAGGGCTTTACCAACATGTAACAGAGAGACAATCAGTATACACGTTAAGGTAAAGAGCAACCAGATAGCATACTATCATGTCGAGCAAGAAAATCCTCCCTATATATGTCCCAGCATCCACTACAATATAGATCCTATGTACAATAATGGCCTCTAGGGCATACATATAACTAACAGTGTGTGTGTGTGTGTGTGTGTTTGATATCATCTCATAGGACACTTGCACCATTACCATTGGTTCCTGTTGCACGTGCACTAATTATGCGAACACACATGCCATTGGTAATTGTTATGTCACGAACACTATAGAATTTGCTTAGAATAGATATTTGTGCATTTACATCGTATATAATCCGTATATATTTCATTACGATGGATACGTAGGATTATTAGTCACACATACATACCTCATTGCATCATGATTCATGCATAGTTTCTGGACATACTTCGCATGGTATATGTTACCGTATCATAGTTTTTCACATCATTAGCATGTTTATATATTATAATCTTTCTCGAGAATTTCAGTATTTATGAGATTTCTGGATTTTGGGGAAAAGCGCAAGAATTTTATAAACCTACTATTATTTTTAATAAACTGAAATTTGTGGTTTTCTTGTGATGTGATGTGTTTGACGTCCACCATGAGTTTTCTCGGTTCTTGAGCAGTATCATATACCTGATTCAAGGAGGGGGATTCACCGTCTGTGGGTACATGGTTGACCCGGTATGGTACCCCAGGTCGAGAGCTGTTTCGTAGGGATGACGATGACCCCAGCAGGAGAGCACTACCTACCGGTTATTTATGACGCGGCGGATATCCGGAGGATACCAACCGTAGTCGTGTGATTTGATGATATGGGCCGATTCGGACTGCCGGAGCCCGAAATATTGAGATATTGAGATTTGAGATACAGAGATATTAAGATATTGAGATTTGAGATACAGAGATATGAGATATTGAGACATTGAGATATACATATTTTGTGTCGATGCTTGATACGGATTTATACTAATTTCATTAAAGTTATTTCAGTTATTTCACAGATGTCTTTCTAAGATAAAAATAAAGATTTTCTTATACCAAACATACTCAGGTTTCATGTTGATTATGCATTCATGTTGCATAAATATTAGTGCATCGCATCATATCAATACATGCGTAAGTTGTGACGCATTTGTGTGCATGCTTACGATAGCCTTATTAGATGTTACTTACTACTCACGAGTTGGAAACTCACCCCCGTTGTGCCATAGTATCTTGCAGGTTTGACCCGTCAGCACAGTAGCGGCGGGCGTATCTTTTATTCCGCTTCGTTGCATCGACTTACAGCTTGCTCACATGTGGGTTTTGGAGGATTTGCTTTTGCTCCCACCGTGTATTTTTATTTTGTATCTAGTACTTCATCTACCCTTATATATTGGACTAGACAATGAGACTTGAGACTTGTATTTGTGGTTTGGTGCCGATGCTTACTTGAGCCGACGTGATGCTTTTATGCTTCCATACTTATTTCGCATTATTATGATATATTCATTGCATGTGGTTGTGATTCCGCCTTAGGCGAAGAGCTAGCTCCCGCTTGGGGATGCCTTATTAATGATTTATAAGTATTTTTCATGTATTGTACCCGTTTGGGGGCCAGTATTTATAAAGGAGACTCTGCCAAAATTTTCGAAAATATTTTGATGTTTAATGGGACTTAATTTGTTTAAATCGTTTTCTTTTAAAAGGTTTTCCTTCACTCTATGTCTTTAAATGGTTTAGATTTCTGGGCTTTGGCTTATTTAGATTACGTACGCCTTAAGACGTTTCGTAATTTAAGTGCCAGTCACGTTCCTTACCTTCGGATCGTGACAATATCTCCCCCTACACTCATTCTCTCATAAATATCAATTTTGTTTCTTTCATATAACTCATGACATCAATTCATATTCCATTCACACTCAACTCTTTCTCTCTTTTATTTTCTTTTCTTTTCTCATTCTTAACTCATTCTCTTTCTCACAAACTCACAAATACAACACAATGCAACATGCACATAACATGGTGCACAAGTCATGAAAAAAATGTAAAAACACGGATTTTGCCAAAAATCCGATAAATATCATTTTAATCTCTGATAAATTTCCAAATATTGGTATATACTTATACCATTTTGTAAAAAATCCCTATTCGCAATTAGAATAGTTTTCGCGAAATATATTATTTTAATATTAAATTCCAAAACTAATATTTTTTTTATATTTCTGAAATGTTACATATTGTCAGATGGCGGTTCCCAGGTGACATGTGTACAGCTTAGTCTGTCGAGCTGAGATCGTCATTTATCTCGTGTGAGTTCCCACTGTGCTTTGATTACTGCCCTACCACGGCTCAAAGGAGTCGTGCAAACAGGTTTTAGTTGGGTACAGTCCTGAGCCACATAGAGGCAGTGAGCGGATCGTCAGGGATTCGTCACTCCCGGTATTGGGGGTTGATGTCACGTTGTGCACGGGTGGCCATCACCAGAAATCCTCGACCGGGGTAGTCGAGAATTACCGATCCAGGATTAATATTTTCTCAGGTGATGATGGGTTACATACCGACACTAAATGTCGCATTATTAGGGGTCTGACTTTATCCACCCTCCTAGACTCGATATGCGATACTCTTAAAAGAACAGACCGGACTGTACGGATATTGTCACAGTCAGGCTCAGTAGGGGTTCAGGATGAGTTTGCTCGTCGGCCTCCTTTTCGCTCAATACCTGGGTAGCCGTTACGTACAGCTAGTGCCGCTGACGTGCTTGTGGTTAAACCCACTGCCAGCGTATTGATGAGTCTTTAGAGTCTCATACAGAGGGTTTCCCTGGTTCTGGCGAAATGATTTAGTAGCCGTATTGGATATGTGCAGGGTTCCGATCGATTGATATACTTTGTACCCGGACTTTCGATCGGACAGTTGATAATATTAGTCGGCTCGGGTTTGAGCCAGATTATTAAATCAGATATTGATTTAATAATTTACGTATATGTATTTCAATACGTATATTCTAGTATTATGTTATTTGTATTATTCTATCTCTTAGGGTATTCGTATTTCGGTACGAATGGATGTATGTATATATAGTAAAATGTAACCCATATTTTATCCGGAAAACATTCTAGAAGGTGGCCACCTCATTTTTGGATTTGATCATTTTTTATAAAATGGTAAATGGGGTAGAAATTTTAAAATGGGAAGTATGGTGATGACCATGCCTGCATAGTGTGCACAAATGAATTATTAATTCATTTGTGCATACTATTCAAGTATGGGTGGTTTTTTAAAATAAAAGATATTGTTTTATAAAACCTAGCATGCTTGATTTTCTCTCTCATGAGAGCTTCATTATTTTTGATGGTTGGTCTTCTCTTAAGCATGCTTTGTTCTCTTCACCATTTATGCTTCACTCCTCTCTTGATTTTTCATGATTTCCTCCACCTTCATTCTCCACCTCCTCTCAACCCTCTCATGAGTTGAGAAACATGAGAGGAGGTGAGATGAGATAGACCTACACTTAGGTCACACACTACATCCTAGGCTTTCTAGATTAGCATCCTAGAAACCTTAGTTGCTTCACTTGAATCCATTATGTGAAGCTAGAGCTATAACTACATCTCTTGGGTGGATCATCTTCGATGGAGGGAGTCCGGCGACCAAGCTTGATCAAGGAGTCTCTAGGAGCTTAGGAAGATGGTTGAAGACCGAAGGACACGGATCAACTCGGTATAACCATTCTAACTTCTTTATATTGCTTGCTTGTATAGGGTTTAGAGTAGATCTGGGCATCGGGTTGTGGTAGCTCCAGTTTAGAAAATTTTTGTTCCGCATTTGGTCACGGTTTGATGGCCGGGGTGCTGCCATAACCCAACAAGGTATCAGAGCCAACCCTTTAATCCCATACTAGCTTGTTTGCATAACGTTAGAATATCGATCGAAAAATTTTTCTAAATAAAATTTTCTTTTCATGTGCTTGTTGTTGAATTTCAAAATTGTTCAGAAATTTTTTTTGGATATCTTAAAAATACGTGCAGGTAAAACTATAGCTATGGAAAAAATTTGGGCATGTAACTCCAAAATTCGGCAGCGGAACCGAAGCAAAATGGCACATTTTGCGGCGGTTCCGCCGCCCGTTTTGGGCTACAGTGTAACATTTCAGGAAATAAAATATTGTTTTAGAACTTAAATAATTTAAATAATAAATTTCAGGAATATTAGTATGTACAAGAATTGGTTTTAATGAAAGGGTATAGCTATATGCCGATAATTTAGAAAATATTTTGAAAACTAATAAGACTTATTAGTTTTGGGGGGTATTTATGTGATATGGACATTTGGTGAGCTATTATACAATTAATTGGGTATGGGCAATTATTAAACTCGATTAGTGTTACTAATTTTTCATTAAATATGATATGTGCATGACATGCAACATGATATGTTGCATAATACATATTACGTTTCTTTTATTGTTTGAAAACCATACTCCATTTCATTTGTTATTTGGGATTTTGTTTTTGTTGAAGTTTTAAAAAGAATGAAAAGGGAAAAGAATAAAGAAATGAGGTATGGGCAAGAGAGAGAAGAGAGAGAGAGGGTGAGGGGTCAATTGACCATGGCTAATGTGTTATTCATTCATCATCTACATCATTTTCTTCTCCTCCTTCACTCATGGCTGCCCTCTCCCTCTACCACCTCTACCTCCTCACAACACCCCCATTTCCACATCAAAACCATACATCCCCTTCACAAAAATCATGCATAAGCTCACTACAACCATGATGGATCAAGAAAGTTTAGATTTTAAGTACATGGGGCAACTCAAGAATTTTCTTGAGTTGCCAAATGGGGTATTTTCTTCACCATTAGTGTAGTAATTCATTTCCTTTAGCCTCTATTTTAGTTTAGAATCGTTTTAGTGAGGTTTAGTGATGATTGTAAATTCCTAGATGGCGTTTAAGGGATTCTTGAATTGAGATGGTATAATTGAGCTTTAGTGGTGACCTTAAACCCCCCGCTTTGTGTTAAAAACCCAGATCATACCAGAAACTAGACTATGAAACTTGAAATTGAAACTTCCGTGTCGGTTTTGTCTTAAATTTGAGCCTATAGGGAATCTGGAATGACCAGGAATCTTTACAAGAAAAACTATCAACCCAAGAGACCTATATGGACCACTAGGAGACCACCATGAGAATACGATACCCCAACTCTTTCCTTTGGCCGAGCAGGCCGGTTTTGGTAGGCATGTGGCCGGCCTCATTGTGGGTAATTGTGTCTAGGTTAGTTCTGTAGCTCAGTTACTTCATATACAAACCCACTGTACCGCTAGTTTAGCCCAATTTTACCTAAACCGAAATCTGGGACTGGTCGCACGCTTTCGGCGTGTCGGATGTTCAAAGTTCTAAAGTTATAACTGCGATCAGGACGGTGTCGCTTTGCAGCTAGCTGGTTGAGCACGGGTCGATCCACAGGGAGATGGTTGTATGTTCGTTCGAGTTTTAGACGAGTCAATAAAGAATGTGTATATGTTTGTTCAAATCTATCCTAAGTGTTTTATATGCAAGTATAAAGTTGTTAAGAAAAAGATACGAAAGTGTAAGCTAAAGAAATCCGTACTCAAAACCTTTGAGCCGAGTCTTGACCAATTGAAGCTAGAGCAAACGGCAACAACGTGGATTAGTGGATTTAAGCACGGTATTCATGGAATCCGGCTTATTGACCCTTGTCCTTCCATTCTTATCTCTTGCTTTCACCTCCGGCCAAACCGAACGCAACCGGTCGCAGTTAGGAATCACCGTTACCTTGGTAGGGAAGGGTGCCTAACGGAGCGCTTGCATAGCGTTTGGCGGAGTTCAAAGAAAAATAACGGGAAAAGGAAATGAGCAAAGAAACATTAACTTACAATATTGTATTTATTCTTAACAACACATATTAACAACCATTCATAAAACGAACCAAAAAGAGTAAAAGAAAAGATAAACAAAGAAAAGAAAAGATATCAAGCAAGTAATTAAAAGTGCATGGAATTTAAGTGCATGAAAGTAAAGCATGAATGTAAAGCAAGTAATGAAAAGTAAGAAAGAAATAAGCAAGAAAGAGAACTAGAAACCATGGAACAAGTTACACACCATGGGTTTAATACCCCAAACTTAAACTTGCAAGCTCAATTAAGAGGTTGCAAGATCAAGAGAGAGCAAAAAACCCAAGGCAAAATGAAGCACAAAAGAGACTTTATTCCTTCCAAAATGATACAACCCTTGAGATCAAATACCAACCCTTAAACCTTCAAGCTCAATGAAGAGGTTGAAAGATCAAGAGAAAGCAAGGATCTCAAGGGGAAGCTAAGCAAATGAATGATACAAAATAACCCTCATCCTCATTTCATCATCCACTCAAAAAGCTCTCACTACAATTTTCATGGAGGAAAGAATGAAGAAGAAGAAGAAACTAAGCTAAATCCTAACAAAAAGTGGGCATAAGAATTGATCCCTACAATGGTTCAGAACTGGGGTATTTATAGGAGGATAGTTGAAACCCTAGGGCAATTATCTGTGCCCAAATGAAGTGACATAACTGCCCCCAGAAAATCAGACTCCACCGAGTCAACTCGGCCGCGGATCCACGGCCGAGTCACCTTATGGGTCGCGGATCCGCGGCCGTTTGGGGGAGTTGGCAAGTCGTTTTTTAGGGTTTTCCTATGCTGCATTCTTCTATTGTTCTACATGTACCAAATTGCAAATTGCTTCCACAATTGCTTCAGATCTGCAACGGTACAAAACGGCATCAAAAATAATACTTTTGACCTTTTCTCCCTCGAGCTCCGCGCACCCATTGATTCTTGTGCTGCCCCTCTCGTGCTCTGTGCTTGTCCGAGATACGAATGACCACTGTCATATGTCTTGTCTCTGGAACCGGTACGCGGCACTGGACGGATACGGATGACCTGAACCCGGCTTTTATCTGCTGTCAACAGATGTTCTGTATTTTGGCGTAACAGTGGAGATTTTGTATCAATTGCGTTATTTTGGACTAGCAACCTGTAGCCTGTAAATATGTAGCAAACACGGATTAAAAGCACCTACCTATAAACAAACGAGCGTAAGAATGGGCGGTAGTAAAAGCAATATTCTGGTGTGAACAAATACCCCCAAACTTAAATTTTGCTCGTCCCGAGCAAAACCAATTATTCACAAAAAAGAATCATAACCGCACTTTCGCAGGGAACGTGATTGCACTGAGCTCGTGCAACAAGCCGTTAAACCTCTAGGTGTCCCTAGTAGGAGGAGTGTTGTCTCCTGAGGGTTTTCAGCGGATTACACCTACAAAATCCCGTCAAGCTAGTATCATAAGTTAACATCGATTCTACTCCTACAGTTTAGTATTTACGTTAGAAATTCTATCATCCTAAGTTAGAAACATGCAACCCTTATTTTTCACACCTCCTATCTATTTAACCTAAGATCTTATACGTTCCAAAAAAGTTTAGAAAGATGTTGGTATCTCCTGAGTTTTCCTTCTAAAGTGCGGTCTTAATTCCGGGATTTTTATCAACTTTACAGAAAGCATAAGTCTTATTCTTTATTTCTATCTTTTATTCAAACATCGATTGTATACCCCTACGTGTGTATATAATTGCACCCCTACACTCAAGAATTCAATTCAAGCTATAGTACCCTTGCCCTAATACCTAATACTACTTCTTTTCATTAATGATGGACGGTATTGCTTACACACCTTTCATGCGACTGTTAATGCTTCTTGAGGCACTAACGGCCGATTACTGAATGTGTGAGCTTAAAACGTAAATAGCAGTTTCCGGGTCTTGACTTTATTTACTTGTTTTTCTTTTCTTTTATTTTTCTTTTTCAAGACCGGATATATTTTTCAATGATGCTCTTTTGGTGTTTAGCTTTAATTACCGTTTTTTTCTTTCATACTAGGTTTTCAGGCAAGAGTATTTCTAGGTATCCTCTACTATCCCAAGTTTCAAGGTGCGTGTAAGTGCAGTTTGTAGGGTATATACTTTCTGAATTTGAACTCAAGAATAGAAACTATTTTTCAGACTTATCCTTCAGTAAAGCATCAATACTTTTCCTTCATCTCGACTTAACTAAAGAACTGAACACAAGATTACCTATTTCTCAAAAAAAAATGTAAGGACGTATACTTACCAAGGTTAAGCAGAATGAGGGTTATTTTTTGGGTTTTCAATTCCTAAGCCTGGGTTTAGTTATTTCTAACGTATCAACTAAACTTTCGGAATAAAAATCTAAGTACCCTATTAGCTAACTTGACGACAAAGTTTTTATATTTTTGGAAATTTTTCGATTTTTATGGGATTTTTAAATAAGGTATGCAAATGCAGAATATACAAATGAATGCGAAGGAAGAAAGCTTACCGAGCACACCCCCAAACTTAAACTTGACAGTGCCCTCACTGTCAGGCTACACCAAGAGGGTCAAAATTGTCGGCGCTTCCTAAAAACAAATTATATACAAAACAAAAAGGAAAACAAAAATATACACAAAAAGAGTCCCCCCCAAACTTAAGTAAAACAGTGTTTCCACTGTTAAGCGTTGAAGTTCAGGATCAAGGGGGAAAGAACAGTTATCAAGCTATACAAGGCCTTACACAGGCCAAAAGTTAGTACCAACCATTCAAAAATTCTATCGTGATAGTGTGCTGGTTGGTGAAAGAATACGGAGAGGTAAGAAGCGGAGAATACGCGAGACCGTATGGAGATAGAACCGGGATACGGTCGCGGTATATGAGAAGAAGAATGGCGGAAGGGAAAAAGAAATGGAGTACGAATTTGAGGGTGGAAATGGAGTGAATAGATTAGCATAATTTATGATGACCGATGTGTAAAAAGTGATTGCGCTAATCTATTAACCCGTCTAGAAAAATGGTCAAATCCCTCAAGATTCGTGAGAAACCATGGGTAAGCCGAACTGGATAAACCAGACACAGGAAGTGAAAATGATACGGTTTCTTGTAATGTCGGAACGATGGAAAGGATGGGGGGAAGTGATTGAGGAAGGGTATCGATTAAGGGTTCAGGAGAGTGTACACAGTCAATGACAGGGACAGGATGAATTGGGAAATCCGACTCATCAAGCAAAACTGGTTCATCCTCAAAACTATCCTCAAAATTTTCCTCAAAATTCAGCACACCCATGCATTTATCTTCAAAATCCAGAAGCATATGGGGTTCAGGAAAAACATTTAATGACCCGGGATGATGAATTGGAGAGAAAAACTCTGCCAAATCTACAGGTACATCATCCAAAATATTCCCGGCGTCAATATCCTCAATCAAGTGAAAATCAATATTCTCAGACACCTTATCAAAATCATGGATTTCAATCGATTCTGGTTCTAAGATGGAGGTGTAGAGTTCAAAAGGATAGGATGTGGTTTCACTCAAAAGGGACCCTTCATATTCGGGTAAATCAAATGTAAGTCCACGTTGCCCACCCCGGTGCTTGCGGGGAGGCGGAAAACGGAATAAAAATCGAATTTTTATGAACTTAGGCAACATGGACTAGACTATGAAGGATCTTTGCTAAACAAAAACAAGCTAAAGCTAACTAGAAACTAGCTAAGTGCTAGAAAGGTTATACCTTGGGCTTTATGTCCTTCTCTCCTTGCTCCTTGGAGTGGTGGAAGGAGGTCACCTTAGTCGTCTTCTCACGTCGAAGAAAGATCCACCCGAAAGCCTCGACCTTTGGCTTCAACTCCAAGCTATAAGTAACTAGGGTGCAAGAAGTGCTAATCCTTGAACCCTAGATGAGAGTAGAGATTATCAAGAGAGTGTTTTTCTCAAGCTCAAGTGTTTCTCAACACATGAGAGGGGAGAGCTTGAGGGAGAGGAAGAACAAGAGAGAGAAAGTAAATCATAGAATGAGAATAATATGAACCATTCTCACATATATGTGTGAATTATTGTAATTAGATAATTAGCTAGATAATTGTCATGGTTAATCAAGACATGACCATTATCATTTTATTTTTAATGCAAATTGCAAGGATCAAAGAGCATCTTCCAAATGAAATGATGATGGTCAAAGTGTCAACAAGGTCAACAAGTCAAGATAGGTCAAATGGTCAACAACCATAACCATGCACAATTATTAAACTAATATCAATTAACAATAATACACACATAAGCATTAGGGTTAATAAAATGACAATAGTCATTAACCCTAATCAAAGTCCTCTCCCTCTGTCTCAAGCAACTGTGCATACGCACCCGTATTCGTGATCCGAGGAACACGAATACAAAGAGAAAAAACCAATCCCAAATCTACACTAGGATCTGGCTTAAACCAAAGCCCGCTAGTATAAGCTGTCCGGACAGCAAACGTGCACAAGTGCACGGATGTGAACGAACCCTGTCGCAAAACCATGCGACCTCTACTCATTTTGCCTAAAGGCGAATAGCTCTCTGTGTGGGACTCTAAAGACTCGACACTACGCTGGCAGTGGGTTTAACGACAGACCGCAAGCGGCACTAGCTGTACGTAACGGTCCCCAGGTAGATGTCGATAAGAAGACTGACGAGGTGAACCCCATCTGAACTCCTACTGAGCCTGTATGTGACAGTCTCCGTACAGTCCGGTCTGTTCATCTGATACATCGCATGGCGGGCCTAGGGGGCGGTGAACGTCAGTCCCCTAATAGCGGTACAAGTCGTGTCAGAGTGTAGCCCAGAACACCCTGAGATAACACTGGAAACCTACCAGTATATCTCGCTTGCCCTGGCCAGGGACTACTCGTGTAATGGCTCTCCTAGACACAGCGCGATGTCAACCCACAATACCGGGAGAGACGAATCCTGTCTAACCGTCACTGCCTCCAAGTGCTTCGGGACTGCACCCAAAAACTACCTGTTTGCATGACTCCTTTAATCCGTGGTAGGGTAGTAATCAAAGTGCAGTGGGAACACACTCGAGACGAAGTGACAGTGTCAAGTCAGCGGACTAAGCTGTACTCATGTCACCTGGGAACTGATAACTGACGATAGGTATAATACCAACCAACAGTCCCCGACGAGTCCTGTCCAGTGTACTCGTAACCTAACGAGCACCCGCATACTATCTCAAGTACGACGTACTGACGGCTGTGGGACAGACCGTCTCCCACGCTGGGATGAGAAGCGCATACGCTAGTCTACTCCGGAGTATCGATGTCCTGTCTCGATAGTCCAACGACTAGGGACCTGTATAAGGATGTGCTTATAGATCACCCAGCTCCCACGAGTGTGAGCGCCATCACAACGCTGGTAATCAGGCAATCCTAAGGGCTCTACTAATATGTATAACAGCGATATGCTAAAAGAAACACATGCACATATTAAAGCAGAGACAAACCAAGTAGCATACTACCATTTCTAGCAAGATTGTATATACAACTGTGAATATCCCAAGCTTCCATCAAGTAATATACAAACTAGTATGATACAGTAATGGCCTCTAGGGCATATACACTAACAATCTCCCACTTGCACTAAGGCCATGTACTGGCGTATCGAAGACCTATCATCTCGATCAGCCGCTCGAACTGAGTCTGGGGCAAGGCCTTGGTGAATGGATCTGCTGTGTTATCTTCTGAAGCAACCCTCCGAACCTCGATCTCCTGGCGATCTACGATCTCCCTGATCAGGTGATACCGCCTCAAGATGTGTCTGGATTTCTGATGGGACCTGGGTTCCTTCGCTAAAGCTATAGCCCCGTTGTTGTCGCAATACAGAGGTATTGGGTCAACAATGGACGGAACCACCTGAAGTTCTCCCAAGAACTTCCTCATCCAGACAGCTTCTTTTGCGGCATCAGATGCAGCGATGTATTCCGCTTCTATAGTCGAGTCAGCAACGGTTTCCTGTTTGGAGCTCTTCCAACAAACCGCCCCTCCATTGAGGGTAAAGACAAAACCCGACATGGACTTGGAATCATCCTTGTCACTCTGGAAGCTGGAGTCAGCAAAGGCCTCAATCTGCAGGTCTTTTCCGCCATACACCAAGAACATCTCCTTAGTCCTTCTCAGGTACTTGAGAATGTTCTTTACTGCTATCCAATGTTTCTCCCCAGGGTTTGACTGATACCTGCTTACCACACTCAGTGCATAAGCTACATCCGGTCTGGTACACAACATCGCATACATTATAGAGCCTACCGCAGAAGCGTAGGGTATAACAGACATGCGATCCCTCTCCAAATCAGGCTTGGGAGACATCTCTTTGGAGAGGGTGATCCCGTGACAAGCCGGTAGATTACTGCGCTTGGAATCTTCCATACTGAATCTCTTCAGTATGGTGTCGATGTACCTGGACCGCGAAAGTCCTAATATCTTGTTGGATCTGTCACGGTAGATCCGGATACCCAGAATGTATGAGGCATCACCCAGGTCTTTCATGGAGAACCTGTGTGACAAGAACCCCTTGACAGATTGTAGCATAGGAATGTCATTTCCTATTAAGAGAATGTCATCCACGTATAAAACGAGGAATACTACAGTTCTCGCTACAAATCTACAATAGATGCATGGTTCATCTGGATTTTTGATAAAGCCAAATTCCTTGACCGTCTCATCAAAACAGATGTTCCAACTCCGCGATGCCTGCTTTAGTCCATAAATGGACTTAAGCAACTTGCACACCTTTCCGCTGCTCCCACTCTGAATGAAACCCTCTGGCTGATCCATATAGACAGACTCCTCTGTCTTTACGTCCATCTGCCAAATCTCATAATCGTGGAAGGCAGCAATGGCAAGAAGGATCCGAATGGATTTCAGCATAGCTACTGGAGAAAAAGTTTCGTCATAGTCCAAACCAGGTCGCTGACGAAAACCCTTTGCTACCAGTCTAGCTTTATAGGTCTCAACCTGTCCATCTACACCAATCTTCCTTTTGAAGATCCACTTGCATCCTACGGGTTTTACCCCATCTGGAGCAATGTCCAACGTCCATACTTTGTTGGTATACATGGACTCTATTTCGGTCCGCATTGCATCCAGCCATTTTACCGAGTCGACGCTCTGAATGGCTTGCTGGAAGCTAGTAGGCTCATCAAAGTCTATAATGCAATCCTCTCTATCCCCGTCAATGAGAAAACCGTAGTATCTCTCGGGCGGATGAGACTGCCTACTACTTCTGCGGAGTGGCGTGGGAATGTCCTGATCTTTCGAATCCTCTGGTTCTACTAAGCTTTCAGTAATAGCTTGTGGTTCTGGAATTTCTTGCAGTTCTATTGCGCTCCCACTTATTTCTTTTTCTAAGAACTGATGTTCCAGAAAATGGGCATTACGAGAAACAAGGACTTTTTGTTCCTCTGCGTAATAGAAAAGATACCCCCTGGAGTTCTTTGGGTATCCCACAAACTTGCACAGTACTGAGCGTGCCTCGAGCTTGTCCGTATGCTGCTTTTTGACATAAGCTGGACATCCCCAAATCTTCAGGTATTGAAGATAGGGTTTCTTCCCACTCCATAACTCATATGGTGTGGTAGGCACAGTCTTAGTTGGAACTCGGTTCAAAAGGTATGCAGCTGATTCTAGCGCATATCCCCAGAACGATCGCAGTAACTCAGCGTTACTCATCATGGACCGTACCATATCCAATAGGGTTCGGTTTCGTCTCTCCGATACACCGTTATGTTGCGGAGTGTATGGAGGAGTAAGCTGAGAGAGAATTCCATTCTCTTTTAAGTAACCCAGGAACTCGGCACTCAAGTATTCACCACCTCGATCAGATCTCAGTGCCTTGATACTTTTGCCTGTTTGTTTTTCTACTTCATTCTTATATTCCTGGAACTTATCAAAAGCTTCGGATTTATGCTTCATTAAGAAGACATGTCCGAACCTTGAGAAATCATCCGTAAAAGTAATGAAGTAAGAATAACCGCTTCGCGCATGTGTAGACATTGGACCGCACACGTCGCTGTGTACCAGTCCCAAGAGCTCGCTCGCTCTTACTCCGTGTCCAGTGAACGGAGTCTTTGTCATCTTTCCCTTGAGATAGGATTGACAATTTGCATATGATTGATATTCGAACGAATCCAAATATCCTTCTGTATGTAACTTAGTCAACCTTCTCTCATTGATGTGACCCAGTCTACAATGCCATAAGAAAGTTTTATCGATTTCTGGAGACTTTCTTTTGTGTGTATTCTGGACATTGAAAATCTGTGGTTGGTTTAACACGTATATACCGTTGTTCAATGTACCTGACCCAATCAAAACTTGATTAAGGTGAATGTTCACTACATTACTTACAAATGCAAATTCATAACCTTCTTTAGATAATAAAGATACAGAAATGATATTACAGGTTGCATTTGGTACATAATAACAACTACGTAAAACCAAAAAGTGTCCATCGGACAATCCCAGGTGATAGTCCCCCACGGCCTCAGCATCCATGCTAGCACCGTTTGCAACTCGGAGGGTCATGTCACCTGCCTTCAAAACTCTACGGTTTCTCAACGCCTGCAAAGAATTACAGATATGAGATCCTGATCCGGTATCCAATACCCAGGATGTAGAGTTTATTGATAGACAGTTTTCAATAACATACACACCTGAAGCTGAAGCTGCAACTCGCTTCAAATCCTGTGTTCTGGCTTTCCAAGCCTTGCAATCCTGTTTCCAGTGACCACTTTTGTGACAGTAGAAGCATTCTTCCTTCCCCACAAGCTTTCCCGCTACCTTTGTTGCTTTTCCTTTTCCCTTCGTATCCACTTTACTGACACCGCCTCTTGGTTTGGCGGGGGCTTTCTTCTTCTTACCCTTGGCTTTCGTCCTGGATCTAGAAGAGGAAGATCCTCCTACAAACAAAGTGGATGACTCCCTACTTTTCTGTAGGGTGCCCTCTGCATTCCTCAGCATGTTGAGGAGCTCTGAAAGTTCAACTTCTTTTTCCTTTAAGTTGAAGTTCAGGATGAACTGGGCGTAAGTGGAAGGAAGGGACTGGAGAATCAAGTCCGTATAGAGCTCGTTCTCCAACGTGGTCCCAAGTTCTGCGAGCTCCACTATGTAGCCAATCATCTTAAGCACGTGTTCCGCTACCGATGATCCGACGGCCAACCTTGCCGAAAACAACTTCTTTGACACTTCGTATCTGGCGATACGAGACTGCTCTCCATACAGTTCTTTTGTATGAAGAAATATGGACTCTAGGTCCATATTCTCGTGCCTCCTCTGATGTTCGTTGTCCATCGAGGCAAGTACGAGGCATTTTGCCTTCGCGCAATCTATTTCCCATGTCTTACGGATTTCCCTATCCGCGACAATGGTTTTGGGACGTAGGACAGGGGGAGCTTTGGTGGTAAGGAGATACCCCAGCTTGTCGTAAGTGATTGCCATCTTGACATTCCTGAGCCAATCTTTGTAGTTTGGCCCTGTCAATATGTTTTTATCTAGTAATAACTTAAGTCCGGTCATGTTGAATGGTCGCTGCAATTAGGAGAGAGAAAAGAAACACTTTAGCATGATGCTCTTGCAAGTTTAGAGTGGTTTTTAATTTGTCTAAACTGGATGGCTCCCACTGTCTCTCGAATCCCTTCTCAAACTGTAAAGAAAGGATTAGTCAGGATCAATCTCACCGTACAATACTTGCTTAACCGTTCAGCCAGGCCGGTGTCGGTACTTCGAGAGAGGTTTTCCAACGCTTTCGCGAAGTTCCTTAATTAAGTAACCTCTTTTCCCTGTGGGCGTAGCCCCGCTAACACCTTTCTAGACACCTACTAAGTTTATAGCATTGATCGTTAAGTGAGAGTTTTCCCGAGGAGTAGCATATACTCACAGTAGGATCGGGATCCAAATATCATCGCGTGATAAAACCGAAGGAATCCTACCAGAATCATCACACTCCAAATGGTATGCAGCGCTAGCAAGTTTCAGTACTTATGAAACTCCCGATGTGGATTTTTGCCCCATGCTCTTATGACCTTGGCGTGAGGTCAAAATGTCATAAGTCACATGTCAAGTTCTTCCCATCATTATCCTGGTTAATTTGAACCCACCCGTACTTACCCTTGACGTAGGCCAAAATGGTAGTACGGCTGTCTCAAACCAACGCATTCTATCTATGCAACAGATAAATATCTGGCAACTACCAATCACTATGCCTTGGCGTGAGGTCAAAATACATAGCTTGAATACTACCGAATATTTAACTGAAATGATGGAGGGCTACGGATGGTTTTGGCGAAACCGTGAACGTAGTGAACTTGATATAATCGATGGAATGAGATAGCTTTTAAAAGGAGCGGTTCAAGCTCCGCGTTTAAAAGTTTAGTTTTGAAAAGAACCGAGTGGTTTTCAAAGTGTTCCAATCGACTTTTACTTGGTTTATTTTCTTGCATTAGTTCTTTTAATGCGTTCCATCATTTAATCCTACCATTGCAGAAAACAACCAAAATATGACGTACGCTTATGCCATTCGCATTCGCCACGGGGCCCCGTCATCACCCGTTAGGTTACTTAACTAACGACAGAGCGGGGGCTGGGCTAGCGCGGCTGTAAAACATAAGCAACGCCTAAATAGTTATCATATATAAATATATAGCAATGATAGACATTACAGATCACAGATGAATACATTGGATATACTAGGAATCCGCAATCCGTTCGAGCCTGCAACGAAAAGCGGATTACATGGTCGCGGTGAATAGCCAAATACCCCACCCAAGACCCCTACGGGTGCGGCAAACTACCCGCCAAGTACCCGAAGCGAAGCAACCTCCCTCATGACCGTGAGTGGGCCACTCGGCACTTCGAGATACCCGGTAGTTTGTGCACCCCTCCATGGGTCTATCCTAGGAGCAAAAACAGTAAAAAGAATTATACAATGACGGCTACAACCCCGACCCGGTTATGCGGCCAAACAAATAATAATATTACATCAATTTACATATTACAATGAATGAAAGAAAAAGCAACACTCATCTCATATCCACCCCGGCTATTCATCCGTGACAATCCAACCCATTCATATACATATACCATCATCAATCACAGATCACAGATATGTATAACCCCGACTAATCGACATATAGCGATTAGCCGACGTTCAATACATGTAAACATCACAGATATAACCTTTTAGTCAAAGTGTATTGAAGTTCGATAAAAAATACGGATTTATAGGCCCCCAAAAACAAATTTCTATTCTGGAAAACCTGGGCACATATAAACCATCTTAAAAATCCCAAAACCAAGCCAGAAATACACTGCACCAAACTCGACCCAGTGAAGAGCCAAGACGGCCGCGGTTGCGCGGCAATAGCTTGCTATTGCCGCGGAACCGCGGCTCTTTGGTCGAATCACTGGATCGTTTTTGGTGGCTTTCTTCACAAAACCCTGAGATGATTTTTGGAGTATGATAAATTTTATTTTGAGCAGGAAAAAATTTAACAGAAAGTTGGGTTTTTGAAAACTCGGTTTTTCGATTTTTCCGATTCGAACTTCGATACACTTTACTACTTAGCTAGTTTATGTTTAGTTAAGCTCTGATACCACTGTAAGTCCACGTTGCCCACCCCGGTGCTTGCGGGGAGGCGGAAAACGGAATAAAAATCGAATTTTTATGAACTTAGGCAACATGGACTAGACTATGAAGGATCTTTGCTAAACAAAAACAAGCTAAAGCTAACTAGAAACTAGCTAAGTGCTAGAAAGGTTATACCTTGGGCTTTATGTCCTTCTCTCCTTGCTCCTTGGAGTGGTGGAAGGAGGTCACCTTAGTCGTCTTCTCACGTCGAAGAAAGATCCACCCGAAAGCCTCGACCTTTGGCTTCAACTCCAAGCTATAAGTAACTAGGGTGCAAGAAGTGCTAATCTTTGAACCCTAGATGAGAGTAGAGATTATCAAGAGAGGGTTTTTCTCAAGCTCAAGTATTTCTCAACACATGAGAGGGGAGAGCTTGAGGGAGAGGAAGAACAAGAGAGAGAAAGTAAATCATAGAATGAGAATAATATGAACCATTCTCACATATATGTGTGAATTATTGTAATTAGATTATTAGCTAGATAATTGTCATGGTTAATCAAGACATGACCATTATCATTTCATTTTTAATGCAAATTGCAAGGATCAAAGAGCATCTTCCAAATGAAATGATGATGGTCAAAGTGTCAACAAGGTTAACAAGTCAAGATAGGTCAAATGGTCAACAACCATAACCATGCACAATTATTAAACTAATATCAATTAACAATAATACACACATAAGCATTAGGGTTAATAAAATGACAATAGTCATTAACCCTAATCAAAGTCCTCTCCCTCTGTCTCAAGCAACTGTGCATACGCACCCGTATTCGTGATCCGAGGAAAACGAATACAAAGAGAAAAAACCAATTCCAAATCTACACTAGGATCTGGCTTAAACCAAAGCCCGCTAGTATAAGCTGTCCGGACAGCAAACGTGCACAAGTGCGCGGATGTGAACGAACCCTGTCGCAAAACCATGCGACCTCTACTCATTTTGCCTAAAGGCGAATAGCTCTCTGTGTGGGACTCTAAAGACTCGACACTACGCTGGCAGTGGGTTTAACCACAGACCGCAAGCGGCACTAGCTGTACGTAACGGTCCCCAGGTAGATGTCGATAAGAAGACTGACGAGGTGAACCCCATCTGAACTCCTACTGAGCCTGTATGTGACAGTCTCCGTACAGTCCGGTCTGTTCGTCTGATACATCGTATGGCGGGCCTAAGGGGCGGTGAACGTCAGTCCCCTAATAGCGGTACAAGTCGTGTCGGAGTGTAGCCCAGAACACCCTGAGATAACACTGGAAACCTACCAGTATATCTCGCTTGCCCTGGCCAGGGACTACTCGTGTTATGGCTCTCCTAGACACGGCGCGATGTCAACCCCCAATACCGGGAGAGACGAATCCTGTCTAACCGTCACTGCCTCCAAGTGCTTCGGGACTGCACCCAAAAACTACCTGTTTGCACGACTCCTTTGAGCCGTGGTAGGGTAGTAATCAAAGTGCAGTGGGAACACACTCGAGGCGAAGTGACAGTGTCAAGTCAGCGGACTAAGCTGTACTCATGTCACCTGGGAACTGATAACTGACGATAGGTATAATACCAACCAACAGTCCCCGACGAGTCCTGTCTAGTGTACTCGTAACCTAACGAGCACCGGTATACTATCTCAAGTACGACGTACTGACGGCTGTGGGACAGACCGTCTCCCACGCTGGGATGAGAAGCGCATACGCTAGTCTACTCCGGAGTATCGATGCCCTGTCTCGATAGTCCAACGACTAGGGACCTGTATAAGGATGTGCTTATAAATCACCCAGCTCCCACGAGTGTGAGCGCCATCACAACGCTGGTAATCAGGCAAAGATCCTAAGGGCTCTACTAATATGTATAACAGCGATATGCTAAAAGAAACACATGCACATATTAAAGCAGAGACAAACCAAGTAGTATACTACCATTTCGAGCAAGATTGTATATACAACTGTGAATATCCCAAGCTTCCACCAAGTAATATACAAACTAGTATGATACAGTAATGGCCTCTAGGGCATATACACTAACATCAAACACTACAAAGTCGCACAACTCATTAACCCTTCTATCTTCAATCGGTGAATCTTTTGGAATATTAGATAAACATTCAAAACCGGAGTTGTGGAATTCAATTTCTGGAAGGTAGGTTTGACTTGGAAGGGGGTACAGCTTACTCTCACCACTCAAATTCTCAACCTGTCCTACCGCCTCATCATACATTGGAAAATTAGGAGCTAGTTGGAAACTAGCTACCGGATCACTAGGTTGTATGAGGGTGGCCATGGACGCATTCAAATCCATCATCTGTTGGTACGATGCTACCCTAAAATCTTCTAATGACTGTTCCAGACTAGACATGGGTTGTAAAGGGGTTTCAGTAAAAGATTCAAAGTTGTTTGGATACTGAAAACTCCTAAATGGCGGTTCAGAAGCAATGTCTAGGGAAGGTGCAAAAGTCGGGTAGGACTGGTAGGAATTGAATGGCTGGACAGGAGCAGGATCAATATTTGGATAAGAAGGTGAATGGAATTGTTGATCCCAAGAATCTGTAGTGGTGAAAGGAGTGAAAGATCGGCTACGGGATTGTTCAATATGTTCAGCGTTGGACAAAGGACGACTTGCAAAAGGGGTATCAACATAAAAGGGTGGGGGAGGTTGAAAAGGTTGATACAAAGTGGATTGCGGAGGGCAAGTGTTTGTCCTAGACGCGTCTATCCGATCTTTCAAAGAAATTTTGGGCATGGAGGGGTCGTTCGAAATTCGACCAAAACAAGAACCGTAAGAAGTGATGTCTGGTTGTGGATACCAAAGTTCGGCAAGTGTTTTTCTAGGTGGGGTACCCATGATATGAAGAGAGAAAGAAAGAAAGGAAGAGAAATGGAGGGGAAAAAGAATGTGGAATTTTTTTTATTTTTATTAAAAGAAAGAAAAAAATGTTTGTTTTTGGAGTTTTGAAAATTGTTTGTTTAAAAGAATACGGAATTATGGGACTAAAATTTACAGGCACAATCACAATCACAATATGCACAAACACACCTAGAGCTAGGGTCACCTAGGTCAGCTAGACAGCTCCTAACTGTTCCAAAGGGCTAGAAATAGGACCTCAAACCGCCTCTTCACCGCCAATTGCGGCCAGGTAAGTGCCAGGTGAGTGGGAGGCTCTCCACTACAAGTAGTGGTCCTAATTAAGTAACCACTCGCCTTAGACACACTTGCCTAGACACCGCAAAGTCAGGTTAGGATCAACGGCCGATGCCTACAACTAGTCCTCTGTCCTATTGAGCGCGACGTCCTTAGGGCTGAGTCTAGATATTTTTTTATTAATTCAAGGTGATGCGTATGCAATTAGTGATTTGTGTGGTCATAGGAAGGGTGATGAAATCCCCACCCAATTTGAGTTGGTGTTATAGCCCCTTAATGTCCGTATTAATATATGCAAAGCGGTAAACAAACAAAATCTAAAACAACAAAAATTTATTTGGCGGCTGTACAATTCTTTGCAAAGATACCTGTAGAAAATACAGTATAGTGGAATTTAGAGAGGGAACTAGATGAGAGAGAAAGGGCAGAAAAAATTTGGGGCTCAGAAGCCTTAATATGACCGCGGAACCGCCGCCGAATCCCCTCTTTGACCGCGGTTCCACGGTCAAATTGATGAGTTGGCGCCTGAACCATAGGTCGATACACGTGCCCTTCTCTGTACACCCTAATAAAAACCTCTATTTCTTGATTTGATTACTGTACTTGCTCCAGATTAGCCTGCACACTTGCACACAAAAATTATCAAAAATAAGAAAAAGATTTTATTTTTTTTATTTATAAATATGTACAAAAAGAATACTAACCCGAATAACAAGAAAGAAAATACGCTACCTTCTTCCCGGCAATGGCGCCATTTGGTCGCACGCTTTCGGCTTGTCAGATGTTCAAAGTTCTAAAGTTATAACCGCGATCAGGACGGTGTCGCTTTGCAGCTAGCCGGTTGAACACGGGTCGATCCACAGGGAGATGGTTGTATGTTCGTTCGAGTTTTAGACGAGTCAATAAAGAATGTGTATATGTTTGTTCAAATCTATCCTAAGTGTTTTATATGCAAGTATAAAGTTGTTAAGAAAAAGATACGAAAGTGTAAGCTAAAGAAATCCGTACTCAAAACCTTTGAGCCGAGTCTTGACCAATTGAAGCTAGAGCAATCAGAAACAACGTGGATTATGGGATTTAAGCACGGTATTCGTGGAATCCGGCTTATTGAGCCTTGTCCTTCCGTTCTTATCTCTTGCTTTCGCCTCCGGCCAAACCGAACGCAACCGGTCGCAGTTAGGAATCACCGTTATCTTGGTAGGGTAGGGTGCCTAACGTAGCGCTTGCGTAGCGTTTGGGCGGAGTTCAAAGGAAAAGAACGGGAAAAGGAAATGAGCAAAGAAACATTAACTTACAATATTGTATTTATTCTTAACAACACATATTAACAACCATTCATAAAACGAACCAAAAAGAGCAAAAGAAAAGATAAACAAAGAAAAGAAAAGATTACAAGCAAGTAATTAAAAGTGCATGGAATTTAAGTGCATGAAAGTAAAGCATGAATGTAAAGCAAGTAATGAAAAGTAAGAAAGAAATAAGCAAGAAAGATAACTAGAAACCATGGAACAAGTTACACACCATGGGTTTAATACCCCAAACTTAAACTTGCAAGCTCAATTAAGAGGTTGCAAGATCAAGAGAGAGCTAAAAACCCAAGGCAAAATGAAGCACAAAAGAGACTTTATTCCTTCCAAAATGATACAACCCTTGAAATCAAATACCAACCCTTAAACCTTCAAGCTCAATGAAGAGGTTGAAAGATCAAGAGAAAGTAAGGATCTCAAGGGGAAACTAAGCAAAATAATGATACAAAATAACCCTCATCTTCATTTCATCATCCACTCAAAAAGCTCTCACTACAATTTTCATGGAGGAAAGAATGAAGAAGAAGAAGAAACTAAGCTAAATCCTAACAAAAAGTGGGCATAAGAATTGATCCCTACAATGGTTCAGAACTGGGGTATTTATAGGAGGATAGTTGAAACCCTAGGGCAATTATCTGTGCCCAAATGAAGTGACATAACTGCCCCCAGAAAATCAGACTCCACCGAGTCAACTCGGCCGCGGATCCGCAGCCGAGTCACCCTATTGGCCGCGGATCAGCGGCCGTTTAGGGTAGTTGGCAAGTCATTTTTTGGGGTTTTCCTGTGCTGCATTCTTCTATTGTTCTACATGTACCAAATTGCAAATTGCTTCCACAATTGCTTCAGATCTGCAACGGTCCAAAATGGCATCAAAAATATTACTTTTGACCTTTTCTCCCTCGAGCTCCGCGCACCCATTGATTCTTGTGCTGCCCCTCTCATGCTCTGTGCTTGTCCAAGACACGAATGACCACTGTCATATGTCTTGTCTCTGGAACCGGTACGCGGCACTGGACGGATACGGATGACCGGAACCCGGCTTTTATCTGTTGTCAACAGATATTCTGTATTTTGGCGTAACAGTGGAGATTTTGTATCAATTGCATTATTTTGGACTAGGAACCTGTAGCCTGTAAATATGTAGCAAACACGGATTAAAAGCACCTACCTATAAACAAACGAGCGTAAGAATGGGCGGTAGTAAAATCAATATTCTGGTGTGAACAGGGACCATTTTCTTGAGTTGCTGTTTTGGTTTTGTGCCTTTTGATGACTTGAACTTTGGATTCGGTGTGTTGTCTCGGTCACTTGACATTTGTACGTCGATATCGGGAGTTTGGTTGATTTTCATGAGTAGACCATAGGTTTTAACCTATGTGTGATACGTGTGTCGTTTTTGTTTTCGTGCGCGATTTCGGTTTACGATACTATGTGTTTATATGTGTAGGCACCTTCGCGTGGACTTAGGATGATAAGGAGGAGGATGGCGACATCGACTTCGGTAAGTAAGGATCAAGATGAGTAGATGTATATCTACGGGGGAAGTCGGGTGGATGGCGTATAGCACCCCCGCAATTTCGTAGGATATGCCATATTATGATATATATATATATATATATATATATATATATATATATGTACATACGTAGTTGTGAGATGTATATACTTAGCAAGAGTGGCTTTAGGTGACTGGGTTGGATTTAGTGTAGTTGGAAGAATGCATTTTTAGATTAGTTTCTTAGTCGCGAAACCCAAGAGTATAGGTTAACACACACACATGCACACACGGGATATGTTTATGGGTGAATATGTTTATATGTATATATATATATATATATGTGTGTGTGTGTGGATGCGTTGGTACATATATATATATATATATATATATATATATATATATACATATATACGTATACACGGATGATGATGATAGTATATAATACTTGGAGGTGAGTCGATATGATCGGGTATGATGCCGTGAGATCGGTTATGTGATTTAGGTCGTGTTATGAGATACGATAGGATATATTAGCGGATCGATGGGCGAGGTGTTTTCATACACCCGAGGATATATAGTTGATGATATTGGTATATACTAGACTGTAGATCAGTATTCCTAATTTAGGATATTATGATAGTAATACCATATGAAAAATGAATTATAATGTGATATTTGACCCGTACCCCGATTTAGGGATGCCGTACGATGGATTTTACCGTACAAGGTTTAAATATGATGATTGATCTGCACTCTCGACTCGAGGATGTCGTATTATATATTTTATCATACGTGACGCTATTGAGGCATGATCACCGACTACTAGAGATATCGACTTGGACTTAAGCGGATTTTCTTACCCTTTTTTATTAGTCTCTAAGTTTAGTCCTCTAGTTTATCAGGTAGATATTAGACTGGGCTCGATTCATACGTATTTTCAAAACTAAAGAATCGTGAGTATTTTAAAGATAGGCCGAGGGATACTACGGATTTTTCAAAGGATGTATCTTTTCTCAAGAACCCCGTAGCCCCTACTTTTCTAAAAACTACGATTCATGCGATTTCAAACACCAAAAATTATATGACTCGTATATAGAACGTATATTCTTAAATGTTGCATTTACTATTCATTTCCGTTATATTCATGTTCTCACCACATTGCATGCTTTTACATGTGTTTTATTTAATTATTATGAACCCATGTTGTCAGGACACCAGCACCATTACCGATGATGCATATATCCACGAACACTTGCTTGCCGGCTCACACACATCATCATCAGTAATTGCCATATTGCGTACACTTTAGAAAACATTACCTTATCGGTATAACCTGCTAGCTAGTAGTTTCAACATATTATTAGTATGCTTGCTTTCATATGCTAAATTAGATATTGCATTCTTTACTTAGATATCCATGCATTTGTATTTATCCATTTGTCATGCAATATTATGGGGCTTGTAATTCACTATTTATTGACTCTTGATTTTAGGATTTCGATTTTCCATGAGATTTCTGGATTTGGAGAAACCGTAAGGATTTATAAACTCATTATCATTTCTAAAAATAGAAATTTGCGGTTTTCTCGTGATATGATGTGAGAGGCGTCCACCATGAGTTTTCTCGGCTCTTGAGCGGTATCATACACCCGATTCGAGGAGGAGGAGCAACCGTCTGCGGGTGCATGGTGGACCCAGTGCGGTACCCCAGGACAAGATGGTTGCAGATGATGGCGTTGAGCCTGGCAGGGGAGCACTACCGACCGGTTATTTGTGACGCGACGGATATCCGGAGGATACCGATGTAGTCTTGAGATTTGATGATATAAGCCAGTCCAGATTTCCGGAGCCCGAGATATTGAGATTTGATGATATGGGCCAGTCCGGATTGCCGGAGCCCGAGATATTGAGATTTGATGTTATGTGTCAGTCCGGATTGCCGGAGCCTGAGATATTGAGATATTGGGATATATATTTTGTGTCGATGCTTGACATGGATTCCCTGTTGATTTCATTGATGATACTTCGATTATTATTCAGAAATCTCACTGAGATAAGAAAACAGTTTTCTTATACAAGATGTATTTTACGTTCATTCTTAATACATTCGTACATCATATATTGACATGTTACTACCTGAGGCACTGACACGAGCACTGGGTATTATACTTATGTTTAGATGTTCATGTAAGTCGATGTTAGACACCCCACATGATGCGGGGAGGCGGAATAGGTAAAACAATCATTTTGTTTAAGTTAACATCGACTAACTTTACGGATCTTTGCTAAACCCTAACTAACAACTATATAGAAGTGATTAGCTACTATGATAGATGATTATACCTAAAGATTCAAATCCTTCTTGTTCTTGTAGTTCACTTCCTCGTCGGCCCCCTCGATGTGATAGAAGATCCACCCGAGAGATCCTTCTCCAAGCTTTAACCTCTCACTTGAGGTAACTAAGTGGCTATGATTGCTAATCAAGGTAACCTAGAGGATATAGAGATGGATTAGGGATCTATTAGTCTTGCTAACCCTAGGATCTCAACACATGAGAGGATTAGGGTTAGGTCTTTGAAGAGAGAGAGCTTGAAGAGAGAGAATGTGAAAGTGAGAATGATAATGAATTATGTCTCATTTTTGAATATATGAAGCATGATAATTATCTGAATGAATAACATATAATAATATCAACCATGCTTCATTAATTCACTTTGGATGAATCACCTCATGAGTCATTAAGCAATAAATGCTTCATTAACTCATTTGGATGAATCACTCCATGAGTCACTAATCCATTTAATGCAAATTCCACCTAAGCTCTCCACCTCATCTTTCTTCTAGAAGCTTCTCGACTAATTACGAGAATGCCCCTCTCATCCGTGAAAACACGGAAATACTGAGACTGTATAAATCCAATAATCCAATACTAGAATCTGGCTTAAACTAAAGCTTGCTAGTAAAAACTGTCCGAACATCATACGTGCATAAATACACGTATGTGTCCGAACCCTGTCGTAAAACCATACGACCTCTATATCGTTTCGCCTGAAGCAGGGAAACTCTCTGTGTGGGACTCTAAAGACTCGACACTACGCTGGCAGTGGGTTTAACCACAGGCCGCAAGCGGTACTAGCTGTACGTAACGGTCCCCAGGTAGATGTCGATAAGAAGGCCGATGAGGAAACCCATCCAAACTCCTACTGATCCTGATGTGACAATCTCCGTACAGTCCGGTCTGTTCATCTAGGACTATCGCATATCGGTCCTAGGGGCGGCAAGCGTCAGTCCCCTAAAAGCGGTATAAGTCGTGTCGGAGTGAAGCCCATTACACCTTGAGAAGCTACTGGAAATCCTACCAGTAAATCTCGTTTGTCCTGGCCAGGGACTTTGCGTAATGGCTTTCCAAACACAGCGCGATATCAACTCCCAATACCGGGAGAGACGAATCCTATCTAACCGCCACTGCCTCCAAGTGCTTCGGGACTGCACCCAACTCCTACCTGTTTGCACGACTCCTTTGAGCCATGGTAGGGTAGAAATCTAAGAACAGTGGGAACACACTCGAGACGAAGAAGCAGTGTCAAGTCTGCGGACTATGCCGTACTCATGTCACCTGGGAACTGTTAACTGACGACGGGTATAATACCAACCAGCAGTTCCCTGCGAGTCGTGTCCGGTGTACCCATAACCCAACGAGCACCTGTATACTATCTCCAGTACAACGCACTGATGGCTGTGGGACAGACCATCTCCCCAACTGGGATGAGAAGCGTACACACTAGTCTACTCCGGAGTATCGATGCCCTGTCTCGATAATCCTACGACTAGGGACCTGAAAAAGGAAGTGCTTGTAGACTACCCAGCCCCCACTACTATGACTGCCATCACAACGCTGGTAGTCAAGCAAGATCCTAAGGGCTCTATCAATATGTATTCGCGATATGCTAACATATACACATATTAAGATAGACCTAAACCAAGTAGCATACTACTATGTTGAGCGAGACTGTTAATATAACTGTGAATTTCCCAAGCTTCTGTTAAGTAATATACAAACTAGTATGATACAATAATGGCCCCTAAGGCATATACACTAACAATCTCCCACTTGCACTAGGGGGCATATCTAAGACCTGTCATCTCGAGTAGCCTCTCGAACTGAATCTGAGGTAAGGCCTTTGTGAATGGATCTGCAGTGTTCTCCTCTGTAGCAACTCTCCGGACCTCGATCTCCTGGTGATCTATGATCTCCCTGATCAGATGATACCGCCTTAAAATGTGTCTGGGCTTCTGATGGGACCTGGGTTCCATTGCTAAAGCTATAGCCCTGTTGTTGTCACAATACAGAGGTATTGGATCAACAATGGATGGAACCACCTGAAGTTCTGTGAGGAACTTCTTCATCCAGACTGCTTCTTTGCGGCATCAAAAGCAGCGATATACTCCGCTTCCATCGTCGAGTCAGCAACGGTGTCTTGCTTGGAACTCTTCCAGCACACCGCCCCTCCATTGAGGGTAAAGACATAACCTGACATGGACTTGGAGTCATCCTTGTCACTCTAGAAACTGGAGTCAGCAAAAGCCTCGATCTTGAGGTCTTTTCCGCCGTAAACCAAGAACATCTCCTTAGTCCTTCTCAGGTACTTGAGAATGTTCTTTACTGCTATCCAGTGCTTCTTCCCTGGGTCTGACTGATACTGGCTTACCACGCTTAGTGCGTAAGCTACATCTGGTCTGGTGCATAGCATCGCATACATTATAGAGCCTACCGCAGAAGCGTAGGGTATAACTGACATGCGATCCCTTTCCAAATCAGTCTTGGGAGACATCTCTTTGGATAGGGTGATTCCGTGACAAGCCGATAAATTACCGCGCTTAGAATCTTCCATACTGAATCTTTTCAGTATAGTGTTGATATACCTGGACTGCGAAAGTCCCAACATCCTCTTAGATCTATCACGATAGATCTGGATCCCCAGTATGTAAGAGGCATCACCCAGGTCTTTCATAGAGAACCTGTGTGAAAAGAATCCTTTGACAGATTGTAGCATAGGAATGCCATTTCCTATCAAGAGAATGTCATTCACGTACAAGACGAGGAATACGACAGGTCGTGCTACAATTTTACTATATATACATGGTTCATCTAGATTTTTGATAAAGTCAAATTCTTTGACCGTTTCATCAAAATAGATGTTCCAACTCCGTGATGCCTGCTTTAGTCCATAAATGGATTTAAGTAACTTGCACACTTTCCCGCTGCTCCCACTCTGATTGAAACCTTCTGGCTGATCCATATAGACGCACTCTTCTAAATTACCATTTAGAAAAGCCGTTTTTACGTCCATCTGCCAGATCTCATAATCATGGAAGGCGGCAATGGCAAGAAGGATCCGAATGGATTTGAGCATAGCCACTGGAGAAATTTTTTTGTCATAGTCCAAACCAGGTCTTTGACGAAAACCCTTTGCAACAAGTCTAGCCTTATAGGTTTCCACATGTCCATCTACACCAATCTTTTTCTTGAAGATCCACTTGCATCCTATGGGTTTTACCCCATCTGGAGCAAAGTCCAATGTCCATACTTTGTTGGTGTACATGGACTCCATCTCGGTCCGCATTGCATCCAGCCATCTTACCGAGTCGCCGCTCTGGATGGCCTGCTGGAAGCTAGTAGGTTCATCATTATCAATTACGCAATCCTCTCTATCCCCGTCTATGAGAAAACCGTATTATCTCTCAGGCGGATGAGACGGCCTACTACTCTTGTGGAGGGGTGCGGGAATGTCCTGTTCTTCTTGAACTTCTGGTTCTACCAAACTTTCAGTAGTAGTTTGTGGTTCTGGAATTTCTTCCAGTTCTATTGCGCTCCCACTTGTTTCCTTTTCTAAAAACTGCTATTCTAGAAAATGGGCATTACGAGAAACGAAAACCTTTTGTTCATCTGCGTAATAGAAAAAATACCCCTTGGAGATCTTTGGATATCCCACAAACTTACACTGTACTGATCGTGCCTCGAGCTTGTCCGTATGCTTCTTTTTAACAAAAGCCGGACATCCCCATATCTTCATATACTGAAGATAGGGTTTCTTCCCACTCCACATCTGATATGGTGTGGTAGGCACAGTCTTGGTAGGAACCCTGTTCAAAAGATATGCAGCTGATTTTAGCGCATAACCCCAGAAAGATCGCGGTAACTCAGCATTACTCATCCTGGAACGTACCATATCCAATAGGGTTCGGTTCCGTCTTTTCGATACACCGTTATGCTGTGGAGTGTATGGAGGAGTAAGCTGAGAGAGAATTCCTTTCTCTTTTAGGTAATCCAAGAACTCGGTACTTAAGTATTCACCACCTCGACCAGATCTCAGTGTCTTGATACTTTTGCCGGTTTGGTTTTCTACTTCATTCTTATATTCTTGGAATTTCTCAAAGGCCTCGGATTTATGTTTCATTAAGAAAATGAATCCATACCTAGAGTAATCATCCGTAAAATTAATGAAATATGAAAAACCGCCTCTTGCATGTGTAGACATTGGACCACATACATCACTGTGTAGTATGAGTCCTAAGAGCTCGCTCGCTCTTACTCCATGTCCAGTGAATAGAGTCTTTGTCATCTTTCCTTTGAGACATGATTGACAAGTCGCATAAGTTTGATATTCGAACGGATCCAAATATCCTTCTCTATGTAACTTAGTTAACCTTGTCTCATTGATGTGACCTTGTCTACAATGCCATAAAAAAGCCTGATTTATATCTATAGGGTTCCTAGGCACTCTTGTGAAGGTTCATAAAGCATCAAACATGCCCGAATAATATTTTAGATGTGCCGAACAACCCAAAGCCGGGATCTTTGCTAGATTATTAGGGTTTAACATGCAAGATAACATCTTTACTACTAAGTGTGAGGGATTACAACCTTTGTAGTCCGCTCCTTCGCTTCACAAGCTCCGAGTAGAAGTCCCTTCGCCGCGATCCACGATCTCCCGGACTCAAGAGAGGCTCCACGACTCGAACGATCCATGAAAGCTTGTCGTATTCCTTTTCTCCGATGATCTACGTCGAAGTTGCAATAGCTCAAGCTCTCTCACTCTAATGAGGTGAACACCCTAATCTAATGGGCTAGATTAGATGAGGATGATGGAGTAGTATTTATGCTTTCTTTTTATATCATTTTCTCACGAAAACTCATCACAAAAGGAATCACAAGTGAGCTCTCTCTCAAACTCAAGAGAGAAGAAGATGAAAATAATGAGAATAATCCTTTTGTGATGAATAGTAGATAAGAATATATGATTGATATGGAACCATGGTCAAGGATGATAGGCTTAACCTTTGTAGAGAATAAACTAGAGCTAGGGTTTGGTTAGGTTAAGTATGAGTCAAGGATAAGTATCAACTATAATATCTTAACCAAGACAAAAAGGAAATCCTTCTAGAATAATCAAGAAGGGGCTAACCCTAATCAAACCCTAATCTCTTTTTATCATCCTTAAACATGTTTCATAATAAATCATATCATGTCACAATAATATATATCACATATATATTATATATTTGCAACAAAAGAAAATAATACAATTAACATATATCGCATATATATCAATGTATTGATCCGGTGAGAAAATGTAATAATAAAGCGAGCCAATATTAGATAATGTAATACAATATATCATATATATCATTATACATTTAATCATCGAATCAACACTTGATCCGACGATCCGGCTATATCGAATATAACCGACTAATATATCATGTACCAATTCATCGAATCAACACTTGATCTGATGTCCCGGTTCATATCTAAATATCGTGAGAATATAGTACGGTATCACATATCGCATTATCCTCGGTCCTGAACATATCACATATGTGCCTCTACTCCGTTTTGCCTGAGCCAAGAAACCTCTGTGTAGGACTCTAAAGAATCGTCAATACGCCGGTAGCAGGTGATGATCATATCAAACACCCACAAGCTGCAAGCGGTCAGCTAAACATAACAGCCACCCAGGTATTGAGCGATCAGAAGATCAACAAGCTAGCCTTTCCGTTCTCCTGTGAATCCAATCAGTAACACTGCCGTACAGTCCGGTCTGTTCGTCTGATATGTCGCATATCAAGTCTAGGGGTGGTA
The DNA here is from genome assembly GCA_030015575.1 of Agapanthus africanus. Classification (NCBI taxonomy): domain Eukaryota; kingdom Viridiplantae; phylum Streptophyta; class Magnoliopsida; order Asparagales; family Amaryllidaceae; genus Agapanthus; species Agapanthus africanus. The sequence continues at coordinate 528,663,831 of CM057337.1, forward strand.
TACGTCAGACCCCAGTAACCGATAAGTCGTGTCGATGTGAGGCTCATAACAGGTCGAGAAACTGCTGGTAACACTTACTAGTATATCTCTATATCAGCCCTGGCCAGGGACTTCCAGTTATAGCCAATCGAACACAGCACAACATCAACTCCCTATACCGGGAGAGACGAATCCCCTCCTATCGCTCATTGCCTCCATGTGATTCGGTACTGTACCCAAAAGCCACCGTTTTGCATGCCCTCTTGGACGTGGTAAGGTGGAAATCAAAGCACAGTAGGAATTACACAAGACTCTATGACGATCTCGGGTCTACAGACTACCCTGTACCAGTGTCACCAGAGAACTGCCATCTGACGTGTAGTATATCACCATCTGGGAATTCTCGGCGAGTCCGTCCAGTATACCCAGTCTCCACTGAGCATCCGTACACCATCCTTGATGTCAAACACCGATGGATATGGGATCATCCATCGCCCATCATATGGGTCAAGATGCGTATACACTAGTCTACTCTGGTGTATCGATGTCCCGTCTCGATATACCCTCGACCGGGAACATTTATAGGATGTACTCATCGACTACCGTGGCCCTACTAGTATGATCTCATCATAATCCCAGTAATCGAGTACAGATCCTAAGGGCTTTATCAACATGTGAGAGAAAGACAGTAAACCAATACAAGTCAACATGTTAAGATAAAGTGAAACCAAATAGCAAACTATCATGACGAGCAAGAAAGTCCTCTCTGTATATATCCAAGCATCTATTATAATATACATTATATGTATAACAATGGCCTCTAGGGCATATACATAACTAACAATCTCCCACTTGCACTAAGGCCAGCTGCTGTAGTATCTCGTACCTAGCATCCTGAATAATCTCTCAAACTGTATCTGGGGAATGGCCTTCGTGAGTGGATCCGCAGTGTTGTCCTTCGTATATACTCTCCTGACCTCGATCTCCCGGCGATCAACTATCTCCCTGATCAGGTGATACCGCCTCAGAATATGTCTGAACATCTGATAGGATCTGGGTTCCTTGGCCAAAACCACAGCCCCATTGTTATCGCAATACAGAGGTATTGGATGCTCAATGGATGGAACTACACCAAGTTCACTAATGAACTTCTTCATCCAGACAGCCTCTTTGGCAGCATCGTTGGCAGCGATGTATTCATCCTCCATCGTCGAGTCTGCAACGGTATCCTGTTTGGAACTCTTCCAACATACCGCCCCTCCATTGAGGGTAAAGACAAATCCCGAGTGCGACTTAGAGTCGTCCTTATCACTTTGGAAGCTGGAATCGATAAAGGACTCCACCCGGAGTTCTCCGTTACCATACACCAAGAACATGTCTCTAGTCCTTCGCAAGTACTTGAGAATGTTCTTCACAGCTGTCCAGTGACTCTCTCCAGGATCTGCTTGATACCGACTCACTACACTTAGTGAGTATGCAACATCGGGTCTGGTACACAGCATCGCATACATGATAGAGCCTACTGCCGAAGCATAGGGTATCCCTTGCATGCGAGCTCTCTCCAAATCAGTCTTGGGAGACATCTCTTTCGAGAGAGTGAGTCCAGAGATCATGGGTTGGTTCCCACGCTTGGATTCTTCCATACTAAACCTCTTTAGTATGGTGTCAATGTACCTGGATTGGGACAATCCCAATATCCTTTTGGATCTATCTCCATAGATCCTAATCACCAATATGCAGGAGGCATCACCTAGATCTTTCATTGAGAATCTTTGTGATAAGAAGAGCTTGACTGATTGCAGCATGGGAATATCATTTCCTATCAAGAGTATGTCATCCACGTACAATACGAGGAAGACAACCTTACTCTCTGCTATCTTTTTATAGATACAAGGTTCATCTATGTTTTTGATGAAGTCAAACTCTTTGACTACTACATCAAAACAGATGTTCCAACTCCGCGATGCTTGGTTTAACCCATAAATGGATTTAAGCAGCTTGCACACCTTTCCGCTGCTCCCACTATCTACAAAGCCCTCTGGCTGAGTCATGTACACGCACTCTTCTAAATCACCGTTTAGAAAGGCGGTCTTAACATCCATTTGCCAGATTTCATAGTCATGGTATGCAGCAATGGCAAGTAAGATCTGGATGGACTTAAGCATAGCCACTGGAGAAAAGGTTTCGTCATAATCCACACCTGGTCGTTGACGAAAACCTTTTGCTACAAGTCTAGCTTTGAAAGTCTCAACTTTTCCATCTACACCAAATTTCCTTTTAAAAATCCACTTGCTCCCAATGGGTTTTACCCCTTCAGGAGCATTTTCCAAAGCCCATACTTTATTGGTGTACATGGATTCCATCTCAGATCGCATTGCATCCAGCCATTTCACAGAGTCACCACTCGTGATGGCCTGCTCGAAACTAGTCGGGTCATCATCTTCCATGATGCAATCCTCGCTTCCACCATCAATGAGAAAACCGTAGTATCTCTTAGGTGGACGAGAAACCCTACTAGATCGGCAGAGAGGCTGGGGTTCGTCGGGTACTATCGAATCCTCTGGTTCCACTAAATCTTCAGTTACAGTTTATGTTGCTGGAACTTCGTCCAGTTCTACCTCAGAGCCACTAATCTCTTTTGCAAGAAATTCCTTTTCTAAAAAGGTGGCATGTTAAGCAATAAACACCTTTTGTTGTTCACTGTGGTAGAAAAAATATCCATTTGAATGTTTAGGGTATCCCACAAACTTACATAGAACTGACCGTGCCTCGAGTTTGTCTGGATTTTGCCTTTTGACATAGGCCAGACAACCCCATATCTTAACTCGTTTAAGACATGGTCTCTTCCCACTCCATATCTCATATGGTATGGTAGGTACAGATTTATTTGGAACTTGATTCAATAGGTATGCTGCTGTCTCAAGCGCATACCCCCATAAGGAAATAGGTAACTCAGCTGTACTCATCATAGAGTGCACCATATCTAATAGGGTGCGATTCCTCCGCTCCGATACACCGTTGTGCTGTGGTGTATAAGGAGGAGTAAGCTGAGAGAGAATCCTATTCTCTTTTAGATAATCTAGGAACTCATTGCTTAAGTATTCTCCTCCTCGATCAGATCGAAGGATCTTAATACTTTTGCCCGTTTGTTTTTCTACTTCGTGCTTATATTCTCTGAATTTCTCAAAAGCTTCAGACTTGTGTTTCATCAGGAACACATGTCCGAATCTAAAGAGATCTTCAGTGAATGTAATGAAGTAGGAAGAACCGTTCCTGGCATGCGTAGACATGGGACCGCATACATCACTATGTATCAGTCCTAAGAGTTCCGTAACTCTTTCTCCGTGTCCACTAAACGGAGCTTTGGTCATTTTTCCTTTGAGACATGAATGGCAAGTATCATAAGATGATAATTCGAACGGATTCAAATAACCATCCTTATGTAACTTAGCCAGTCGTGTCGTATTGATATGACCAAGTCTACAATGCCACAAGAAGGATTCGTTCATTTCTGAACTTTTCCTCTTGTGTGTGTTTTGTATATTGAGGACTGTATTCTGATTTAGAATGAATATGCCATTATGTAACGAGCCTGATGCAATCAACTTTTGATCTACGAATATGTTCATAACATTATCCTTTACTACAAAATTATATCCTTCTTTACTTAATAAAGAGACTGATATAATGTTGCACATCATGTTCGGTATATAATAGCACTCATTTAGAATCAGTGTATTACGACTTGGCAATACTAGGTGATATTCGCCAACTGCTTTGGCTGTAATACTTTCACCGTTCCCTACATGAACGGAATGATCACCTTTTCCCAGTTCTCTACCTTTACGTAGCCCATGTAACAATTTACATATGTGGGATCCTGATCCGGTATCTAATACCCGGGATGTAGGGTGAACTGAGAAACAGTTCTCAATAACTAACACACCTGAAGAAGATGCATCAACATGCATGTTCTTTTGGGCGGCTTAAGAATCCAGATATTCTCCTATTCCCTGTTCAGTCTTATAACTCTTATAAGAAAGAACGGGTCCAACGTTCCCCTGCTCAGTATAATAAGCGGGTTCAGTCAATACATCCATATTATTATCTTGATTATGGCCTGACATGGTCGCTACCTGGAGAGAGAGAGAAGAAAACACTTTATCGTATGCTCTTGCAAGATTAGATTGGTTATTATCTTATCTAATCAGGATGTCTCCCACTGTTTTTATCAAATCTACCTTCAAACCCTAAAAGGTAAGATTAGCCGGGATTAATTACACCCTACAATTTCGTCAATCTTTCAGCCAGATCAGTGTCGGTACTTGAGGGAGGTTCCCCGTGCTTTCGCACGGACCTAATTAAAGTAAACCTCGTTTTCCCAGAGGCGTAACCCCGTTAACACTTTTCTAGACAACTACTTGATCGGCTAATTGTCCTGTGTAAAACTCTCCCACGAGTAACACTTACTCGCAGTGGGTATTGGGATCCAACTATCTCATAGGAGGTATGCAATTTCATTGCAAATTTCAACACTTGAAATTCCCGATAATATTTTGCCCCTAGTGTGCTATGACCTTGACAGAGGTCAACAAACCATAGTGCACTAGTCAAGTTCAACCCGTCATTTCTTGATTGAATCAAACCCACTCGCACGACCCTTGACAGAGGTCAACAAGGTCGTATGACTACCCTAATCCAATCACATCACATGCTTTACAGATAATTACTAGTCAGCTACCGCACACTATGCCTTGACAGAGGTCAACAAACGCAGCATGAATACTAAATAGTCTTTATCTGAAATGACGGAGGGCTACGTCAGGTTTTTCTGAAAACCTATTGGGTAATGAACTTGATATCGTCGTAGAATCAAGTGAAATTTTGAAATGGAGTGTTTTTTAGGCTTTCATTAGTTTTGCTAAAGAGGTCACTCCCGGTGAAGGGATCTCGGCTCTTTCCTCATCGAATAAGGTACAGGACATATCGTATATATCGCTGTGCAAAGCAAAACTCTAAAAGCAATCAAAAGACAAACCGAGTTTTGTAGCATCTGCCAGTTTCGCTAAAGAGGTCACTCCCGGTGAAGGGATCTCGGCTCTTTCCTCATCGAATAAGGTGCAGGGTATATCATATACACCGCTATGCATAGCAAAACTGTAGCTACCCATTTTATAAAGTTTTGATTGTACAACATCTTTTAGGTTTCTTTTCTTTTTATTAATCTCATTAATAAAAAATCCCATCAGCTTATGCTTCCTAAGCATCACAGAAGAAACGAAAGCAGTAATATTTATATATCAGCGTATGTATATATATATATATATATATATATATATAGTATAAGCATTCATCTCAGGCAGTAATATGATCTCATCACAGAACATTGCAGCAGAAGAACATATATGAAATATTGGATATACTAGGACGTCCGTGTTTTCAATACGAGCCGGTATAAAACACGGATTCCACGGTCGCGATGAATAGCCAAACCCACATTCCTAGACCCCTACGAGAGCGGCAAGTAACACTGCCAATTCTTGGGTTAGGAGACCCGGTCTCGACTCCTCGAGATGGCCTCCCACTGGACCCTAGAACCTGGTTACTTGTGCTCCCCTCCTTGGGTCTACCTAATGCGGAAAAGTAAATAATATACAAGGGTGACATCAACCTCATCCCGGAAGTGCCCCAATAAAAGAATATTACATACAAATGAATTTTACATGAATGAAAATAAAAACCCTCATCTCACATAAAACCCCCGGCTATTCAGAACACGACGATCCAATATAACATATCACAGCAACACAAAATATCACATATCATCAACGTAAGTAAGTATGCATACACCGATCGTCGTTGTCGTATAGCAACGAAAACCGGCAATACAACTACATACTACACTTACGGTCACAGAAAAGAAATTATAAAACTACAATATTTGGAATCCACAATCACTTTAGACATCGTAAATCCGAAATATCACATACTTCGCATTTCATGCCTAACTCTATGAATTCCACATATTGTATCACATTCCAGATAAATAGACAGTATTAAACTTTTCGAACAGATAATCAAATACCCAAAATTTCCTAAAGTGCTCAACACTTGAGCGGAGTTTAAACAATCCCAGAATATGTCACAGTACCAGTGATCCAGCTGTAGAAGGGTCAAGCCAACGCCTCAAATGTGGCACGCCGTACTGCCCCAAACCCGAAGGTTCAAAAGGCAGTTCAAGACGGTCATATAATCGAGTTAAGGTTTGTTGTCTTCTAGAGGGTCCACCGTGTTACTTGCACATTTTTCCGAAAGATTTAAACCCAATAAAAATTCAACACTTGAAAGTTTTTCGTGCCAGGAAAAATTGAGTTAATGATATCCGTTCGAACATTTTAACAGATTCTAAATATCCGGAAATAATAACGAATTTAAATTTTCCGATCGAATCTACGATTACAAAATAAACCCCAAAATACTCAACACTTGAGTCAGAATAAAAATACCCATAAAATATAAATCACAGAAATATGAATTACTGTGTAAAAACAAATACCAATCTCCCCTGTACGGCCGCGGAGCCGCAGCCCAAGCACGGTACGGCAGCGGTTCCGCGGCGGTTTGGAAGTATTGGGTGTTCGTTTTTCACCACAATTCCTATATTTTCCTGCTGAATTTTTCAGGTATTTTTAATTCGGAAAAATCACAGATTTGAAAAAATATCCAGAGAGGGGTTCATTTTTGTCAGTTCGGGTTCGATCGGAGTTTTAACTTCGTAAACACGTCGCCTAATGCTCTAGCTAGGCTCTGATACTACTGTAGGGTTCCTAGGCACTCTTGTGAAGGTTCATAAAGCATCAAACATGCCCGAATAATATTTTAGATGTGCCGAACAACCCAAATCCAGGATCTTTGCTAGATTATTAGGGTTTAACATGCAAGATAACATCTTTACTACTAAGTGTGAGGGATTACAACATTTGTAGTCCGCTCCTTCGCTTCACAAGCTCCGAGTAGAAGTCCCTTCGCCGCGATCTACGATCTCCCGGACTCAAGAGAGGCTCCACGACTCGAACGATCCATGAAAGCTTGTCGTATTCCTTTTCTCCGATGATCTACGTCGAAGTTGCAATAGCTCAAGCTCTCTCACTCTAATGAGGTGAACACCCTAATCTAATGGGCTAGATTAGATGAGGATGATGGAGTAGTATTTATGCTTTCTTTTTATATCATTTTCTCACAAAAACTCATCATAAAAGAAATCATAAGTGAGCTCTCTCTCAAACTCAAGAGAGAAGAAAATGAAAATAATGAGAATAAACCTTTTGTCATGAATAGTAGATAAGAATATATGATTGATATGGAACCATGGTCAAGGATGATAGGCTTAACCTTTGTAGAGAATAAACTAGAGCTAGGGTTTGGTTAGGTTAAGTATGAGTCAAGGATAAGTATCAACCATAATATCTTAACCAAGACAAAAAAGAAATCCTTCTAGAATAATCAAGAAAGAGCTAACCCTAATCAAACCCTAATATCTTTTTATCATCCCTAAACATGTTTCATAATAAATCATATCATGTCACAATAATATATATCACATATATATTATATATTTGCAACAAAAGAAAATAATACAATTAACATATATCGCATATATATCAATGTATTAATCCAGTGAGAAAATGAAATAATAAAGCGAGCCAATATTAGATAATGTAATACAATATATCATATATATCATTATACATTAAATCATCGAATCAACACTTGATCTGACGATCCGGCTATATAGAATATAACCGACTAATATATCATGTACCGATTCATCGAATCAACACTTGATCCGATGTCTCGGTTCATATCTAAATATCGCGAGAATATAGTACGGTATCACATATCGCATTATCCTCGGTCCTGCACATATCACATATGTGCCTCTACTCTGTTTTGCCTGAGCCAAGAAACCTCTATGTAGGACTCTAAAGAATCGGCAATACGCCGGTAGCAGGTGATGATCATATCAAACACCCACAAGCTGCAAGCGGTCAGCTAAACGTAACAGCCATCCAGGTATTGAGCGATCAGAAGATCAACAAGCTAGCCTGTCCGTTCTCCTGTGAATCCAATCAGTAACACTCCCGTACAGTCCGGTCTGTTCATCTGATATGTCGCATATCAAGTCTAGGGGTGGTATACGTCAGACCCCAGTAACCGATAAGTCGTGTTGATGTGAGGCTCATAACAGGTCGAGAAACTACTGGTAACACATACCAGTATATCTCTATATCAGCCCTGGCCAGGGACTTCCAGTTATAGCCAATCGAACACAGCACAACATCAACTCCCTATACCGGGAGAGACGAATCCCCTCCTAACGCTCATTGCCTCCATGTGATTCGGGACTGTACCCAAAAGCCACCATTTTGCACGCCCTCTTAGACGTGGTAAGGTGGAAATCAAAGCACGGTGGGAATCACACAAGACTCTATGACGATCTCGGGTCTACAGACTACCCTGTACCAGTGTCACCAGAGAACTGCCATCTGACGTGTGGTATATCACCATCTGGGAGTTCTCGGCGAGTCCGTCCAGTCTACCCACTCTCTACTGAGCACCCGTACACCATCCTTGATGTCAAACACCGATGGATATGGGATCATCCATCGCCCATCATATGGGTCAAGATGCGTATACGCTAGTCTACTCTGGTGTATCGATGCCCCGTCTCGATATACCCTCGACCAGGAACATTTATAGGATGTACTCATCGACTACCGTGTCCCCACTAGTATGATCTCTTCATAATCACAGTAGTCGAGTACAGATCCTAAGGGCTTTATCAACATGTGAGAGAAAGACAGTATACCAATACAAGTCAACATGTTAAGATAAAGTGAAACCAAATAGCATACTATCATGACAAGCAAGAAAGTCCTCTCTGTATATATCCAAGCATCCATTATAATATACATCATATGTACAACAATTGCCTCTAGGGCATATACATAACTAACAATATCTGGAGACTTTCTTTTTAGTGTGTTCTGGACATTGAAAATCTGTAATTGGTTTAACACGTATATACCGTTATCTAGTGTACCGGACCCAATCAAACCATGATTAAGGTGGATGTTAACAACATTGCTTATAAATGTGAAATCATAACCTTGTTTTGATAACAACGAAACTGATATGATATTACACGTTAAACTGGGTACACAAAAACAGTTGCGCAAAACCAAAATATGTCCACTCGTCAATCCAAGGTGATAATCCCCTACGGACACAGCACTCACGCTAGCTCCGTTAGCAACCTGGAAGGTCATATCACCAACCTTCAGCACTCTACGGTTTCTCAGTGCCTGCAATGAATTGCATATATGAGATCCTGATCCAGTATCCAATACCCAGGAAGTAGAGTTGATTGACAGACAATTTTCAATTACAAACACACCTGAAATTGAAGCCACAGCTTGCTTCGGGTCCTGGTTCTTGGCAATCCAAGCTTTGCAATCTTTCTTTCAATGGCCTTTCCTACGACAGTGGAATCACTCGTCCTTTGCCACTACTGGCACCGCAACCTTTTCCTTTCTCTTGACTCCCACCTTACCAACACCACCTCTTAGTTTGGTAGCGGCCTTCTTCTTCCTTCCTTTGGCCCTTGCCTTGGACCCGGAAGAGAAAGCACCGCGAACAAATATAGTAGGTGTTTCCCTTGCTTTCTGCAAAGTGCCCTCTGCACTCCTCAACATGTTAAGGAGTTGTGGAAGTTCAACTTCTTTTCCTTGAATGTTGAAATTCAGAATAAACTGAGCGTAGGTGGAAGGAAGGGACTGAAGAACCAAGTCTGTATATAGCTCGTTCTCTAATATTGTCCCGAGGACCGCGAGCTCTTCTATATAGCCAAACATCTTAAGGACATGTTCTCCTACAGATGATCCGACGGCCAGCCTCGACTGAAACAAGTTCTTCGAGGTCTCGTATCTGGCTATACAAGATTGCTCTCCATACAAATCCTTGGTGTGGAGAAATATGGATTCTAAATCCATATTCTCGTGCCTCCTCTGATGTTCATTATTCATAGAGGCAAGCACGATGCATTTGGCCTTCATGCAATCTATCTCCCAGGTCTTGCGGATTTCCTTATCCGCGACACTGGATTCTGGACCAGGGATAGCATGTGCCTTAGTGGTAAGGACATACCCCAATTTGTCATAAGTAATTGCCATCTTGACATTCCGGAACCAGTCTTTATAGTTTGGCCCTGTCAAAATATTTTTATCTAATAGTAACTTAAGGCCTGTCATGTTCTGGGTCGCTGCAATGAGAGAGAGAGGGAACACTTTAGCATGATGCTCTTGAAAGTTTAGAGTGGTTTTTAGTTTATCTAAACAGGATGGCTCCCACTGTTTCTCGAATCCCTCCTCAAACCAAAAAGGAAGAACTAGTCAGGACTATTCTCACCGTACAATACTTGCTTAACCGTTCAGCCAGGCCGGTGTCGGTACTTCGAGGGAGGTTTTACGACGCTTTCGTGAAGTTCCTTAATTAAATAACCTCTTTTCTCTGGGGGCGTAGTCCCGCTATCACCTTTCTCGACACTTACTTGGTTTATAGCATTGATTGTTAAGTGACGAATCTCCTGATGAGTAGCGGATACTCACAATAGGATTGGGATCCAAATATCATCGTGTGATAAAGCTGAAGGAATCCTACCAAAATTATCACACTCCAAATGATATGCAACTCTTTAGCAAATTTCAGTTTCTTTAGAAATTCCTGATATAAATTTCTGCCCGATGCTCTTATGACCTTGGCGTTGGTCAAAATGTCATAAGTCACATGTCAATTTCTACCCATCATTATCTTGTTAATTTGAACCCATCCGTACATACCCCTGACGTTGGCCAAATGATAATACGACTGTCCCAAACTAACTCATCTATCTATGCAATAAATGAATAGCCAGCAGCTACCAAACACTATGCCTTGGCGTTGGTCAAAATACATAGCTTGAATACTACTGAATACCCAAATGAAATGACGGAGGGCTACGAATGGTTTTGGCGAAACCGTGAACGTAGTGAACTTGATATGATCGAATGAACCTGATAGCTTTTAAAAGGAGTGGTTAAAGCTCCGCAATTAAAAAAATATCTTCTGTTTTAAAATAACCGAGTGGTTTCTTTTAAACTGTTCTAACGATTCAACTTTGGTTTATTTTCTTTGCATTAATATAATGTGTCCCATCAATTAACCTATCATTGCAGAAAACAACGAAAATACAATGTCCACTTATGCCATCCGCATTCGCCACTGGGCCCCATCATTCACCCGTTAGGTTACTTAACTAACGACAGAGCGGGGGCTGGGCTAGCGCGGCTACAAAACATAAGTGACGCCTACTAGATATCATATATAGATATTGTACATTCGTCAGACGCAATAATAGGCATTCCAGATCACAGATGAACATATTGGATTTTCTACGAATCCGCATTCCTTTTGAGCCTGCAAAGAAAGACGGATTACACAATCGCGATGAATAGCCAAAACCCTACCCTAGACCCTTACGGGTACGGCAAACTACCCACCAAGTACCCGAAGTGAAGCGGTCTCCCTCAACGACGTGAGTAGGCCACTAAACACTTCAAAGTACCCGGTAGTTTGTGCACCCCATCATGGGTCTATCCTAGGAGCAGAAAATAGTAAATGAAATAATACAACGGTGGCTACAACCTCAACCCGGATGTACCCCGCAAAAGAATATTACAATAAATTACAATTTACATTTGAATGAAAGAAACACTCGTCTCACATCCCCGGATATCCATTCACGACAATCCAACAAGTCTACAATCACAAACCAGTAAAAACCATTACAGAAATATGCAACCCTCTGCTAACCGACATACTAGCAGTTAGGGAAGGTTTAAGAACACATTAAACACAACACAGATATAATCAAGTTAGCCAAACATCTTAGAATTTCGATCAAGCAACACAAATGGATCTACTCTAAATAATTCTCTGTGCACATGAAACCTGAGCAGAAACAAAACATCCCAGAAAATACAACATCAACACAGAAGAATAACTGAGAAAATTTGGGTTGATTCGGAGTCAACTCGGCCGCGGATCCATGGCGGATCGCTTGGATCGGCGGCGGTTCCGCGGCGGTATGGCCGATTCATAATCCCAAATTACTTCACAATTCTTAAAATTCCCTGCTTGTATTTTTATGGGTCCCTGAAAAATTTTTAGACCCCGTTTTAAAATCGGCAGAAACATGGTGAAAATGATGTTTTTTCGGGTTTGTTTTGCGATCGAATTTCTAACGACTTTGCTAACATGTTAGTTATGGTTTAGCTAGGCTCTGATACCACTGTAAGTCAACGTTAGACACCCTACATGATGCGGGGAGGCGGAATAGGTAAAACAATCATTTTGTTTAAGTTAACATCGACTAATTTTACGGATCTTTGCTAAACCCTAACTAACAACTATATAGAAGTGATTAGCTACTATGATAGATGATTATACCTAAAGATTTAAGTCCTTCTTGTTCTTGTAGTTCACCTCCTCGTCGGCCTCCTCGATGTGATAGAAGATCCACCCGAGAGATCCTTCTCCAAGCGTTAACCTCTCACTTGAGGTAACTAAGTGGCTATGATTGCTAATCAAGGTAACCTAGAGGATATAGAGATGGATTAGAGATCTATTAGTCTTGCTAACCCTACGATCTCAACACATGAGAGTATTAGGGTTAGGTCTTTGAAGAGAGAGAGCTTGAGGAGAGAGAATGTGAAAGTGAGAATGATAATGAATTATGTCTCATTTGTGAATATATGAAGCATGAAAATTATCTAAATGAATAACATATAATAATATCAACCATGCTTCATTAATTCACTTTGGATGAATCACCTCATGAGTCATTAAGCAATAAATGCTTCATTAACTCATTTGGATGAATCACTCCATGAGTCACTAATCCATTTAATGCAAATTCCACCTAAGCTCTCCACCTCATCTTTCTTCTAGAAGCTTCTCGACTAATTACGAGAATGCCCCTCCCATCCGTGAAAACACGGAAATACTGAGACTGTTTAAATCCAATAATCCAATACTAGAATCTGGCTTAAACTAAAGCCTGCTAGTAAAAACTGTCCGAACATCGTACGTGCATAAATACACGTATGTGTCCGAACCCTGTCATAAAACCATACGACCTCTATATCGTTTCGCATGAAGCAGGGAAACTCCCTGTGTGGGACTCTAAAGACTCGACACTACGCTGGCAGTGGGTTTAACCACAGGTCGCAAGCGGTACTAGCTGTACGTAACGGTCCCCAGGTAGATGTCAATAAGAAGGCCGATGAGGAAACCCATCCGAACTCCTACTGAGCCTGATGTGACAATCTCCGTACTGTCCGGTCTGTTCGTTTAGGACTATCGCATATCGGGCCTAGTGGCGGCAAGCGTCAGTCCCCTAAAAGCGGTATAAGTCGTGTCGGAGTGAAGCCCATTACACCTTGAGAATCTACTCGAAATCCTACCAGTAAATCTCGTTTGCCCTGGCCAGGGACTTTGCGTAATGGCTTTCCAAACACAGCGCGATATCAACTCCCAATACCGGGAGAGACGAATCCTATCTAACCGCCACTGCCTCCAAGTGCTTCGGGACTGCACCCAACTGCTACCAGTTTGCACGACTCCTTTGAGCCGTGGTAGGGTAGCAATCTAAGAACAGTGGGAACACACTCGAGACGAAGCAGCAATGTCAAGTCTGCGGACTATGCTGTACTCATGTCACCTGGGAACTGTTAACTGATGACGGGTATAATACCAACCAACAGTTCCCTACGAGTCCTGTCCGGTGTACCCGTAACCCAACGAGCACCTGTATACTATCTCCAATACAACGTACTGATGGCTGTGGGACAGACCATCTCCCCAACTGGAATGAGAAGCGTACACACTAGTCTAATCCGGAGTATCGATGCCCTGTCTCGATAATCCTATGACTAGGGACCTGAAAAAGGATGTGCTTGTAGACTACCCAGCCCCCACTAGTGTGACCGCCATCACAACGCTGGTAGTCAAGCAAGATCCTAAGGGCTCTATCAATATGTTTTCGCGATATGCTAACATATACACATATTAAGATAGACCTAAACCAAGTAGCATACTACTATGTTGAGCGAGACTATTAATATAACTATGAATATCCCAAGCTTCCATTAAATAATATACAAACTAGTATGATACAATAATGGCCCCTACGGTATATACACTAACAGTTCACCCTTGCCATTATTAGATGTTTCAGATTATATTTTATGAGCATTTTATTATATGACCTAGGAGGGAGTCATACATGCGATTTCTTCTCGGTGATGTTTTCTACTCACGAGTTGGCAACTCACCCCCGTTGTGCCACAGTTTCTTGCAGGTTTGGCCGTACAGGTTTCGTTGCGGCTTGCAGGCACACTGCTTCCTTCCAGGTGATTGCTTTGGTAGGTGGGTTCACTTGCATCGTGACCACCGTTATACTTTTATTTATATTCAGTTGTATCTAGTAACTCCATCAACCACACTTGTATTATTTAATAGACTTAGAAGACCTGTTGTATATTCGTTCGACCATAGAGTCACACGCTTGTATTATTATGGTTCTTCTATGGTTTTATTGAGGATGTTGGTATTTCTTTCAGAGTTTTGATCATCGCCCTTCGGCATTGTATATTATATTGCTTGCGTGGTTGTTTCCGCCAATTGGTGAAGAGTTAGCTCCCGCTTGGGGATGCCTTATTCATTGCTATGTATTTTCCTGTTTGTGCCCGTTTGGGGCAAGTATTTACAAAGGAAACTCTGCCAAAATTTTCGTGAAAATATGACGTTGCTTTTAAATGTTTAATGCCATTTATTTTATTAAACCGCTTGTTTTAAAACTAAGTTTTCCTACACTTCTTCCTTTAAATGGTTTAGTTTTTCGGGCTTTTGGCTTACTTGAATTAGGTGGGGTCCTATAGATTTCACATTATTCAAGTGCCAGCCACGTGCTATTTCGGGTCATGACATACAGTGCCCCAAATTTTTTTTGGGGTCTTAGTTCATGGAAATTTGATTTTTGGTATATATGGTTTTGGTCTAGATTTGTCTGAGTGATGGTTTTACATTTGGGGCCAATTTATAAAGATTTAGTCGATCAAAATTTTAATTGTGTGTTTACAATACATGCATTACTATCTGCGACCGTGAATGTCATTCGAGCGGTACAACTCATCTAATTGCTATATGTTCTTTTAGATGGGTTTGCGAACGTGACATTCACGTTGATGTTCTGTATTGTGCTGTGATTATGGTTGGATCGTCGTGGTGGATAGCTTGGGTGCAATGTTAGTACAGTTTAGTTTAATTTGTATATTTGATTTTGCGGGGCGAGCGTCCGACATGTGGACTGCCGTCACTTCCGGTTTGTAAATTATTTGTTTGGGGCACGACCGGTTTGAGGTCGATGTCACCCTTGTACATATTATTTTCTTTTCTATACTAGGATTACCCTACGGTGGAGTGCACGAATAGCCGGGTTCTAGAGGCCAACAGGTCCGCATCTCATGGCGTTGAGACAGAGGGGACCATACTCTCGAATTGGCGGGCTATTCGTCGCACTCATAGGGGGTATAGGTTGACCTACGCAGGGGTGCCCAAGTTACCGGATTCCGTGAAGTGCTGGGTGGCCCATTCGTGTTGTTGATTGAGGTTGCCTCAATTCTAGGATTGGCGGGTAACTTGCAGCGCTCGTAGGGGTCTAGGTTTTCATTGCATAGGCTATCCATATGACAAGGGAATGTCGGGTCTCATTTGGGGCTCAAGTGAAACCCGAGGCTCCAGGATTATCCACCACTCTGTGTTGCTTGGCTGAGATTCTATGATGTTGCTTTATATCATGCCTGGGACGATTGTTATATATATTTATATATATACTAGTAGATGTTGTATATGTTTTGCACCCACGCTAGTCTAATCCCCGCTCTGTCGTTAGTTAAGTAAGCTAACGAGTGATGACGAGACCCAGCGGCGAATGCAGATGGCATATACATACATCATATTTTCGTTCTTTTCTGGTGTGATTAATTGATGGGACTGCGTTGATTTTGATCAATGCAAGGATAAAACAAACCTATATATGATGTTGTTGGAACTAAGTTTTTTAAAAGACAGACATTACAGACATTTTCTTTTGCATTGCACAGTAGTATTCGATTGGGAATATCCTGCACCTCATTCGATGAGGCAAGGGCCGAGATCCCTTCATCGGGAGTGACCTCTTGGGCAGAAGTTTGCGTCAATGTAATAACTTTATTATAGTCGATTCTTTTGCTTTGCATCGTGGTATTCAGTTTGGAATATCCTACACCTCATTCGATGAGGAAAGAGCCGAGATCTCTTCACAGGGAGTGATCTCTTTAGCAAAAGTTTTCACCACTATATATTTGTAAAACCACTTGGATTCCTTCAACGAGATCAAGTTCATTACGTTAAAGATTTTTCGCCAAAAACCAGCCGTAGCCCTCCGTCATTTCAGATTGGTATTGCTTAGTATTCGTGCTACGTTTGTCATGCTTTGCCGAGGCGTAGTATGCAGTAGCTCTGTAATACTTTTCTGTCGCAAGGATATGTGGATTGTGTTAGTTATATGTATGCCTTAGAGGCCATTATTGTACATGTGATGTATATTATAGTGAATGCTTGGATATATATAGAGAGGACTATCTTGCTTGACATGATAGTATAATATCCGGTTGCTCTTTATCTTAACATGTTGACTTGTATATATGATGATGTCTTGCTCTCACATGTTGATAAAGCCCTTAGGACGTGTACTTGACTACCAGGACTATGATGGAGATCATACTAGTGGGGCCAACGGTAGTCCGCAAGTACACCTTAATACTGTTCCTATTCGAGGGTGTATCGAGACAGGGTATCGATATTCCATAGTAGACTAGCGTATACACATCTTGACCCATATGATGGGCGATGGATGATCCCACATCCATTGGTGTTTGACATCAAAGATGGTATACGGGTGCTCGGTGGAGACTGGGTACACTGAATGGACTCGCCGAGAACTCCTAGCTGGTATTATACCTATCGTCAGATAGCAGTTCTCTAGTGACACTGGTACAGGTTAGTCTGTAGACCCGAGATCGTCATAGAGTCTTGTGTAATTCCCACTGTACTTTGATTTCCACCTTACCATGTTCAAGGGAACGTGCAAAACGGTGGCTTTTTGGTACAGCCCCAAATCACATGGAGACAATGAGCGATGGGAGGGGATTTGTCTCTCCTGGTATTGGGGGCTGATGTTGCGCTGTGCTCGATTGGCCATAACGACAAGTCCCTGACCAGGGCTGCTACGGAGATTTATTGATAAGTGTTATTAGTAGTTTCTGTTAGGTCCACGTTACCCACCCCGGTGCTTACGGGGAGGCGGAATAAGTAAAATACGGATTTTTAACACAAGATAACATGGACTAAAATGGAGAATCTTTGCTAAACAAAAACTAACATACTAACTACAAGTTCTAGCTACAAGGTTGAATGGTTATACCTAGATCTTGAACCCCTTCTCTTCTTGTTGTGGTCCTCCTTCTTGCTTGCTCCTTGGAGTGGTGTAGACAGCTCCTCCTCGTCGTCTTCTCTTTGCCGAAGAAAGGTCCACCCGAAGACCTCTACCTTGAGCTCCTACCTCAACCAAGAGATAACTAGAGTGCTTGGTTTGCTAAACTAAGAACCCTAGAATGAGTAGAGAGAAGTCTTGATGGTTTTATCTCACAAGCTTATGGTTCTCAACACATGAAAGATGAGAGCTTTGAGAGAGGAAGAGGAAGAGCTAAGCATGAGAGAGAAAGAGTAAGAGAGAGTGAGAATAATAATGCAACCATGCTCTCATATGAGAGAAAATTATAATAATAATAACAATTAAAGAAAATTGTGATGGTTAGCTGAAATGACCATTATCATTTCACATTAAATGCAATTTGCAAGAATCAAGAAGCATCTTGCAAAAGAAATGATCATGGTCAAATGGTCAACAAAAGTCAAATTGTCAACCAAAGTCAAATTGTCAACCTAACCATGGCACAATTATCCTTAATTAATATTATTAATCATATTCCTCATTCTCATTAGGGTTTAGAAAAAGTCAACGGTCAACAACCCTAATGAGGTTCCTCTGCCTCTGTCAACTGTGCATACACACCCGCATCCTTATTCCGAGGAACACGAATACAATGAGACAAAACCAATCCCAAAATAAAATACTAGGATCTGGCTTAAACCAAAGCCTGCTAGTAATAACTGCCCGGACACTAAACGTGCACGAGTGCGCGTATGTGAACGAACCCTGTCGCAAAACCATGCGACTTCTACTCTGTTTTGCCCAGAGGAGAACAACCCTCTGTGTGGGACTCTAAAGACTCGACACTACGTTAGCAGTGGGTTTAACCACAGGCCGCAAGCGGTACTAGCTGTACATAACGGTCCCCAAGTAGATGCCGATAAGAAGACCGATGAGGTGAACCCATCCGAACTCCTACTGAGCCTGAATGTGAAATCTCCATACAGTCCGGTCTGTTCGTATAAGAGTATCGCATGTCGGGCCTGGGGGGGTGGTAAATGTCAGAGCTCTAATAGCGGTACAACTCATGTCGGAGTGTAGCCCAAAACACCCTGAGAAAATATTGGAAACACTACCAGTAAATCTCGCTTGCCCTAGCCAGGGACGACTATGTGTAATGGCTCTCCTAGACACAGCGCGATATCAACTCCCAATAACAGGAGAGATGAATCCTATCTAACCGTCACTGCCTCTAAGTGCTTCTGGACTGCACCCAACTACTACCTGTTTGCATGACTCAATAGAGTCGTGGTAGGGTAGTAATCTAAGAACAGTGGGAACACACTCGAGGCGAAGTGACGGTGTCAAGTCAACGGACTAAGCTGTACTCATGTCACCTGGGAACTGTTAACTGACGATAGGTATAATACCAACCAACAGTTCCTAACGAGTCTTGTCCAGTGTACTCGTAACCTAACGAGCACCTGCATACTATCTCCAGTACGACGTACTGATGGCTGTGGGACAGACCATCTCCCCTGCTGGGCGTATGCACCAGTCTACTCTGGAGTATCGATTCCCTGTCTCGATAATCCTATGACTAGGGACCAAAATAAGGATGTGCTTATAGACTACCCAGCCCCCACTAGTGTGATCGCCATCACAACGCCGGTAGTCAAGCAAGGATCCTAAGGGCTCCATCAATATGTATTAGCGATATGTTAAAAGAAACATATACACATATTAAGATAGAAACAAACCAAGTAGCATACTACTATACTGAGCAAGATTGTCGTAAACCCGTATATATCCCAAACTTCCAAAATTTATTATACAAACTAGTACTATACAATAATGGCCTCTAGGGCATACATATCCAACAATCTCCCACTTGCACTAAAGGCCAGTAATTGGCGTACCGCATACCCAACGTCTGCTCTATGGCCAGCTGCTGGCGTACCGCATACCCAATAGCTTAAAAAGTCGCTCGAACTGTGTTTGAGGGAGGGCCTTTGTGAATGGATCCGCCGTGTTGTCTTTTGTGTCCACTCTCCGTACCTCAATCTCCTGGAGATCAATAATCTCCCTGATCAGGTGATACTGCCTTAAGATGTGTCTAGACTTCAGATGGGACCTTGGTTTCTTCGCTAAAGCTATAGCCTCATTGTTATTGCAATACAAAGGTATTGGGTCAACAATTGACGGAACCACCTGAAGTTGACTAATGAACTTCTTCATCCAGACCGCCTCTTTTGCGGCATCGCTTGCAGCAATGTATTCAGCCTCCATCGTTGAGTCTACGACGGTATCCTGTTTGGAACTCCTCTAACACACCGCCCCTCTGTTGAGGGTAAATACAAAACCCAAGACAGACTTGCTGTCATCCTTGTCACTGTGGAAGCTTGAATCGGTAAAGGACTCAACCCTGAGGTCTCCATTACCGTAAACCAGGAACATCTCCTTAGTCCTTCTCAAGTACTTAAGAATGTTCTTCACTACCTTCCAGTGGTTCTCACCTGGGTCTGACTGATACCGGCTCACCACGCTCAGCGCGTAAGCTACATCTGGCCTTGTATATAGCATCACATACATTATAGATCCTACCGCCGAAGCGTAGGGTATAGTGCTCATGCGAACCCTCTCCTTGTCAGTCTTGGGAGACATCTTCTTGGAGAGGGTGATTCCCTGCAATGCTGGTATATTACCACGCTTGGAATCTTCCATAATAAATCTCTTTAGTACGGTCTCTATGTACCTGGACTGCGAAAGTCCCAGTAATCTCTTGGATCTATCTCTGTAGATCTTGATCCCCAGAATGTACGAGGCATCACCCAGGTCCTTCATGGAGAACCGTGGTGATAAGAATAGCTTGACCGATTGTAGCATAGGAACATCATTTCCTATCAAAAGAATGCCGTTCACGTACAAGACTAGGAACACGACAGTTCGTCCTACAATCTTCTTATAGATACAAGGTTCATCTTCGTTCTTGATGAAATCAAATTCCTTGATTGACTCATCAAAACAGATGTTCCAGCTCTGCCATGCCTGTTTTAATCCATAAATGGATTTAAGCAACTTGCACACCTTCCCGCTGCTCCCACTGTCTACAAAACCTTCTGGCTGATCCATATAAATGCACTCTTCCAAACTGCCGTTTAGAAAAGCCGATTTTATATCCATCTGCCAGATTTCATAGTCATGGAAGGCAGCAATGGCAAGTAGGATCTAGATGGATTTGAGCATAGCCACCGGAGAAAAAGTTTCACCATAGTCCACACCAGGTCTTTAACGAAAACCTTTTGCAACGAGTCTAGCCTTATAGGTTTCCACCTGCCCATCTACACCAAGTTTTCTTTTGTAGATCCATTTGCATCCAACGAGTTTTACCCCAGGTGGAGTAATATCTAAGGTCCACACTTTATTGGTATACATGGACTCCATTTTGGATCGCAGCATCCAGACACTTATCAGAGTCCCTACTGATAATGGCCTGCCTGAAACTGGTAGGATCATCTTCTTCAAAGATGCAATCCTCTTGATCCCCGTCTATGAGAAAACCGTAGTATCTCTCGAGCGGATGAGAAATCCTACCAGATCTGCGGAGTGGTTGAGATTCGTCTGGGGTTATTGAATCCAGCGGTTCCTCCAAATTTTCAGTTACATTTTGTGGTTCATGGATTTCTCCCAGTTCTACCGAATTCCCATTAGTCTCTTTTGCAAGAAACTCCCTTTCTAAAAAGGTAGCATGGTGAGATACAAACACCTTCTGTTCCTCAGTGTGATAGAACAGATATCCTAGTGAATCTTTAGGATATCCTATAAATTTACATAGAACTGACTGTGCCTCTAGCTTGTCCGGTTTCTGTGTTTTCACATAGGCTGGACAACCCCATATCTTAATAAATTTAAGACATGGTTTCTTACTACTCCATATTTCATACGGAGTTTTGGGCACAGATTTGGACGGAACTTGATTCAAAAGGTATGCCGCTGTCTGAAGCGCATGTCCCCAGAATGAAAGAGGCAACTCAGCATTACTCATCATGGAGCGAACCATATCCAATAGGGTACGATTCCTTCGTTCCGATACACCGTTGTGTTGTGGTGTATACGGAGGAGTAAGCTGAGAGAGAATTCCATTCTCTTTTAAGTAATCTAGGAATTCCGTGCTTAAGTACTCCCCTCCTCTATCTGATCGGAGGATCTTGATACTATTGCCAATCCGGTTCTCCACTTCGTTTCGGAATTCTTTGAATTTCTCAAAAGCATCGGATTTGTGTTTCATAAGATACACATATCCGAATCTATAGAGATCGTCAATGAATGTGATGAAGTATGAGAACCCACCCCTTGCATGTATAGACATTGGACCACACACATCACTGTGTATAAGTCCCAAGAGCTCTGCTGCTCTTTCTCCATGTCCGCTGAACGGAGATTTGGTCATCTTTCCTTTGAGACAAGACTGACAAGATTCATAAGATGAAAATTTGAATGTATTCAAGAGTCCATCTTTATGCAACTTACTTAGTCTTTTCTTTCCGATATGACCAAGTCTACAATGCCACAAGTAGGACTCGTTCGTATCTGAACTTTTCCTTTTGCGTGTGTTTTATACATTGAGAACTGTATTCTGATTTAGAACATAGATACCATTACACAGTGTACCTTCTGCAACCAATACCTTATCAAGGTAAATGTTCATGATATTTCTATCAAGAACAAAGTTATATCTATCTTTATCAAGTAAAGACACTGATATTATGTTGCAAACCATGGAAGGTACATAGTAGCAATTGTTCAAAATCATAGTATTACCATTTGGCAACAGTAGGTGATATTCAACGACGGCTGCAGTATTAACTTGTGCTCCGTTTCCTACTCTGAGGGACATATCACCAGGTGCAACTTTCCTACTTTTTCTCAGTCCCTGCAATAAATTACAGATATGAGATCCTGGTCCGGTATCAAGTACCCAGGAGGTAGGGCTGACCGAAAAGAAGTTCTCAAATACAAGAACACCTGAAATAGACGCAATACTATGCTTCTTCTTCAACTGGGTATCTTTGGAATCCATACAATCCTCTTTCCCTTGCTCATACTTATGACTGTTGTCGTAAGTTAGAGCCGAACCGACGTTCCCCAGCCCCGAATAAGAATTCGGATCGGTCAAGCGATACATTTTATTATCTTGATTAGGGCGTGAAATGGCTGCTGCCTGGAGAGAGAGAAAAGAAACACTCAGCGTGCGCTCTTGCAAGATTAGATTGGTTTATTAATTTATCTAACCAGGATGGCTCCCACTGTTTTCTCAAATTCTTCTTCAAACCCTAAAAGAAGAACTAGTCAGGATTAATCGCACGTCACAATACTTGCTTAACCTTTCAGCCAGGCTAGTGTTGGTACTTCGAGGGAGGTTTTCCAACGCTTCGGCGAAGTTCCTTAATTACATAACCTCTTTTCCCTGGAGGCGTAGCCCCGCTAACACCGTTCTAGACACCTACTTGGTTTATAGCATTAATTGTTTAAGTGAGATAATCTCCCGAGAGTAATCCAACTCATCAGTGGGATCGGGATCCAACTATCATTGTGTGATGACCTAGATGGAATCCACTTTAGTCACCACACTCCAGAAGGTATGCGAAATCTGCAAGTTTCCTGTATATTTGAAACTCCCGATGTGGTTTTTGCCCCTAAGACCCAAGTGACCTTGACGAATAATCAACAAATCAAAAGGTACTAGTCAAGTTCAACCCGTCGTTATCCAGGATTGCATTAGACCCACCCGCATGATCCTTGACGAATAATCAACAAAATCATGCGACTGTCCTAACCAATCGCATCTATCAGTGCAACAGAGAATTATTACTTAGCTACCGTTCACTGTGCCTTAACGAATAATCAACAAACGCAGCACGAATACTAAGTATTAATTATCTGAAATGACGGAGGGCTACGGCTGGGTTTTTGGCGAAAACCCGTTAACGTTGTTAGTGTATATGCCCTAGGGGCCATTATTGTATCATACTAGATTGTATATTACTTAATAGAAGCTTGGGATATTCACAGTTGTATATACAGTCTTGCTAAAAATGGTAGTATGCTACTTGGTTTGTGTCTACTTTAATATGTGCATATGTTTCTTGTAACGTATCACTTATACATATTAGTAGAGCCCATAGGATCTTTACTTGATTACCAGCGTTGTGATGGCAGTCACACTAGTGGGGGCTGGGTAGTCTGTAAGCAACATCCTATACAGGTCCCTGGTCGTTGGATTATCGAGATAGGGCATCGATATTCCGGAGTAGACTAAGTGTGTACGCTTCTCATCCCAGTTGGGGAGATGGTCTGTCCCACAGCCATCAGTACGTCGTACTGGATATAGTATACAGGTGCTCGTTTGGTTACGGGTACATCGAACAGGACTCGCAGGGGAACTGATTGGTTGGTATTATACCCGTCGTCAGTTAACAGTTCCCAGGTGACATGAGTACAGCATATATCCGCAGACTTGACAATGCTACTTCGCCTCGAGTGTGTCCCACTGTTCTTAGGTTGCTACCCTACCACGGCTCAAAGGAGTCGTGCAAACAGGTAGCAATCGGGTGCAGTCCCGAGCACTTGGAGGCAGTAGTGGTTAGATAGGATTCTTCTCTCCCGGTATTGGGAGATGATATCGCGCTGTGTCAGAGAGCCAATACGCTAAGTCCCTGGCCAGGGAAAGCGGGATATAGTGGAAGGTTCCAGTAGCTTCTCAGGGTGTAATGGGCTTCGCTCCGACACGACTTATACAGCTATTAGGGAACTGACGCTTGCCGCCCCTTAGGCTTGATATGCGATAGTCTTAGACGAACAGACCGGACTGTACAGAGATTGTCACATCAGGCTCAGTGGGAGTACGGATGAGTTTCCTCATCGGCCTTCTTATCGACATCTACCTGGGGACCGTTACGTATAGCTAGTGCCGCTTGCGGTCTGTGGTTAAATCCACTACCAGCGTAGTGTCGAGTCTTTAGAGTCCCACACAGAGAGTTTCTCTGCTCCAGGCGAAACGATATAGAGATCGTATGGTTTTACGACAAGGGTTTGGACGCATACGTGTGTTTACACACGTACGACTTTTTCGGACAGTTTTTACTAGTCGGCTTTGGTTTAAGCCAGATTCTTGTTAGTTATATGTATGCCCTAGAGGCCATTACTATACATAGGATGTATATTGTAGTGGATGCTTGGACATATATAGGGAGGACTTTCTTGCTCGACATGATAGTATGCTATATGGTTGATCTTTACCTTAACGTGTACACTGATTGTCTCACTGTTACATGTTGGTAAAGCCCTTACGATGTGTACTTGACTACCTGGACTATGATGCGGATCATACTAGTGGGGACAGGATAGTCCATAAGTACATCCTTCAAGGTCCCTAGTCGTGGGTATATCGAGACGGGGCATCGATATACCAGAGTAGACTAGCGTATACCTTCTCGACCCATACAGATGGACGATGGATGATCCCATATCCATTGGTGTTTGATATCGGAGATGATATACGGGTGCTCAGTAGAGACTGGGTACACTGGACGGACTCGCCGAGAACTCCCAGACGGTATTATACCTTACGTCAGATGGCAGTTCTCTGGTGACACTGGTACAGAGTAGTCTGTTGACCCGAGATCGTCATAGAGTCTTGTGTGGTTCCCACTGTGCTTTGATTTCCACCTTACCACGTCCAAGAGGGCGTGCAAAACGGTGGTTTTTGGGTACAGTCCCGAGTCACATGGAGGCAATGAGCGATAGGAGGGGATTCGTCTCTCCCGGTATAGGGGGTTGATGTTGCGCTGTGTTCGATTGGCTATAACCGGAAATCCCTGGCCAGGGTTGCTGAGATTTACTAGTAAGTGTTACCAGTACTTTCTCGAACTGTTATAGACCTCATATCGACATGACTTATCGAGTTATTGGGGTCTGACGTTTACCACCCCTAGGCGAGATATGCGACATATCAGACGACGTCACCGGACTGTACGGTAAGTGTTACTGGTTGGATTCACAGGAGTGTGAGCGGGCTTGCTCGTCGATCTTCTGATCGCTCAATACCCGGGTGGCCGTTACGTTTAGCAAACCGCTTGCGGCTTGTGGGTGTTTGATATGATCATCACCTGCTGCCGGCGTATTGAAGAGTCTTTAGAGTCCTACACAGAGGTTTCCTGGCTCAAGCGAAACGAAATAGGAGCGTATATGAGATATGTGCGGGACCGAGAATAATGCGTGTATGTGATACCATATTCTATTCTCGCGATAAATGTATCGATTGGTTGTATGCGATATAACCTAGTTATCGAATCGAGGATTGATTCGATAAGCCGATACATTGGATATTAGTCGGTCATATGCGATATGACCGGATCGTTAAATCAAGTGTTGATTTAATGATTTAATGTATAATTATATATTTGATATATTACTTTGCATTAACTAGTATTGGTTCACTTTAAATGGATTTTCTCACTTGAAATGCACATTGTATATGTGATATACTTTTGTGCACTTGTTTGTATCATGTTTGATGATACAAGCTGACTTGGTTTAGTTTAAAGAATTAAACCATGGTTATATGAATGGTTAGGGTTTTGATTATTTACTTACTTATTTATTTATTTATTTATTTTGGAAAAGAAAATGATATGGTGGCTTTCTTTGTTTGCTTGTTGAAGCTTCATGAAGCTTTGAACAAGTCCACCATATTTGTCTCATACTTAACCCTAACCATTCCCACTAACCATAGTCTATTCTCTACACCTAATCATGGTTTCCATATGATAAGTATTGATATTATTTTCTATTTTGAGAATAACTTATCATATTATCTTCTTCTTCTTCTCTTTCTTCAACATGAAGAAAGCTTGCCTCCATCGATGGCAACTAGTGAAAAAGAGTGAGAAATCCAATTCTAAAGTGAACCCACTTCCTATTTCTTCATCCTCTACCTCTTGCCAAGTAGTATAGGGTGTTTTCTTCACAAGTTTCATGACTTGGTGAAGTGGGAGCTTGATCTTGTGATGCCTCGACGTAGATCATCTTCGGCATCGAAGTCGATGACCTAGCCCAAGCATTTCTCCGATGAAGCCGACGCTAGAGTCCGGGATCCGATATAGACAACGAGGGGACTTCATCACGGAGCCATGGAGGTGGAGAACCGGATCTACAAAGGTTGTAGCCTCTTTCTTTTAGTTAAGTTGTTAACTAGTTTCATTTTTCGCCTAAACTCTAGTCAACGATCCGTATTAGGGTTTTTCGGCACTTGTAAAATTAGAAATTGGCATGGTTGATACCTTGTGAGACCTCATTAGTGTGCCTAGGAACCCTACAGTGGTATCAGAGCCTAGCTAGAGCCTTAGGCGATGTGTAGACGGAGTTAGAAGTCCGATCGACCCGAAACCCTAACTCTAAAATGCTCTCTGGAAATTTTCTGAAAATTTGGATTTTTGTGAATTAAAAATTGCTAAAAAATTCAGCAGGGTCTTATTTGAATTACTGTAAAATTCGAGGGGCTAATTCATCAAAAGCGCGGCGGAACCGTGGCACAAGCATGGCTTGTGCGGCGGTTCCGCGGCCATTTTGTCACATTAATTTATGAATTTTGCACAGTAATTCATGTTTTCAGGTGCTGAGTTTTCTGGGAATTTTTAATTTGAACTCAAGAGTTGAGTTTTCTGGGGTGTTTTGGAGCTTGGATGATTCGATCGGATTATCAGACTTTGTCTATGTGGCTTTCCGGATATTTTAAAATATGTTAAAAAGTTCGACCGGATATAAATACCCACCTTTTCCCCTGCCGGGAAATTTCCAAGTGTTGGATCTTTCCGTGTTTTAATAACGTTCTAAGTAGTGCAAGTAATGCGATGGACCCTCTAGAAGACAACAAACCTTAACTCGATTATGTGACCGTCTTTAACTGCCCTTTGAACCTTCGGGTTTGGGGCAGTACGGCGTGCCACATGTAAGGCGTTGGCTTGACCCTTCTACGGCTGGACCGTTGGTACTGAGGCACGAAGTGAATGTTTTTTAAACTTATTTCATTTGTTGAGCTGTTTCGGGAAAACTTGGGTGTTCGAATGTTCGATCGGAAAGTTTAACATTTTCTATTTATCTGGAATGGGATACAATAATTGGAATTCACAAGTAGTTATGAGATAACTGAATGAATGTTATAAACATAGCAGTTTAGTCTCACTTGATCGGTTGCCACGGAATTTTGATGTGATCAAAAGTCCGTCGCAATCATGTAGCGTACGCGGATACTCGCCGGGTAAACTTAATAGACATCCACACCCCAAAGCCCCGACCAAGTGACTGTAGGAGAACCCCGTCGCCGAAAGCATCCGTTCGGGTGCTCGCGGCAGCGGTGTTCCGCCTTGGTACACTTCGTCGACGGCATCGGGGGTGCGGCCGTCTACTAAAGTTTGCGACGAGCATTCGATCAGTTTTTCGGGAATCTTGTTGAATTGCCCGACTTGATATTGAAAAGTGTTTTCGATAATGAGACTAAAATGCGGGGTTTATAATTGTTAGGCATGTGATGTCTAAGGAATTCATTTGATTAGGCATGCGATGTCTATGCAGGTTGCGGATTCCAACTATTGTAGTTTTACACTTTCTTTTCTGTGACCGTAAGTGTAATATGTGATATCGCCGGTTTCGTTGCTATATGTCAACGACAATTGGGATGCGCATATTTACTTACGTTGATGACATGTGATGTTATGTGTTGCTGGATATGTTATATTGGATCGTCGTGTTTGAATAGCCGGGGGTTTTTATGTGAGATGAGTGTTTTTCATTTTCATTCATGTAAAAACTTGTATGTAATATTCTTTTATTGGGGCACTTCCAGGTTGTGGAAGATGTCACCTTTTGTATATTATTTACTTTTCCGCACTAGGATAGACCCAAGGAGGAGAGCACAAGTAACCGGGTTCTGGAGTCCAGTGGGAGACCAACTCGAGGAGTCGAGTCCGGGTCTCCTAACTCTAGAATTGGCAGGGTTGCTTGCCACTCTCGTAGGGGTCTAGGGGTGTGGGTTTGGCTATTCATCGCGACCGTGGAATCCGTGTTTTATACTGGCTCGTATTGAAAACACGGATGTCCTAGTATATCCAATATTTCATATGATTCTTCTGCTGCGATATCTGTGATATGTTCTGTGATAGATACTGTATATAGTATATATGATATATTATATAGACGTTACTTATGTTTTACACCCACGCTAGCCCTGCCCCGCTCTGCCGTTAGTTACCTAACCTAACGGTGCACGAGGGGACATCGAGGCGAATGCGGAAGCATAAGTGTACGTCGTATTTATCTGTGATGTTTAGGTACTTTAATGATGGGACTTCATTAATGTGATTAATGAAAGAAAAGAAACCTAAAGATGTTGTAGAATCGAATTTCAAAATAAAACAGGTAGCTACAGTTCTTGCTTTGCACAGCGGTATATGTGATATATCCTGCACCTTATTCGATAAGGAAAGGACCGAGATCCCTTCACCGGGAGTGACTCCTTTAGCAATAACTGGCAGATGCTATAACTCTCGGTTTATCTTTTGATTGCTTCTATAGTTTCTGCTTTGCACAGTGATATATATGATATATCCCGCACCTCATTCGACGAGGAAAGGACCGACGATCCCTTCACCGGGAGTGACTCCTTTAGCAAAACTACAAAAGACTCAAAAACACTCCATTTTAAAATCATTTGATTCTACAACGATATCAAGTTCATTAAGCAATAGGTTTTCAGAAAAACCTGTCGTAGCCCTCCGTCATTTCAGATAAGTTGTATATAGTATTCGTGCTGCATTTGTTGGCTTTCGTCAAGGTGCATTGTGCGGTAGCTATATGCTGCTTATCTGCTGCATACGATGCAATTGGATTAGGGTAGTCGTGCGGCTTTGTTGGCTTTCGTCAAGGGTCGTGCGGGTGGGTTTAATTCAATCAAGAAATGTACGGGTTGAACTTGACTAGCGGGCTATGGTTTGTTGGCTTTCGTCAAGGTCATAGCACGTTAGGGGCAAAAATATTTTCGGGAATTTCAAGTGTTGAAATTTGCAATGAGATTGCATACCTTCTATGAGATAGTTGGATCCCGATACCCGCTGCGAGTAAGAGTTACTCCTGGTAGAGATTTACACATTACAATTAGCCGATCAAGTAGGTGTCTAGAAAGGTGTCAATGAGGTTACGCCTCTAGGAAAACGAGGTTTACATTAATTAGGTTCGTGCGAAAGCACGGAGGACCTCCCTCAAAGTAACGACACTGGCCTGGCTGAAAGATTGGCGAACTTGTAGCGTGTAATTAATCCCGTCTAGTCTTTCCTTTTAGGGTTTGAAGGAAGATTTGATAAAAACAGTGGGAGCCATCCTGATTAGATAAAATAATAACCAATCTATTCTTGCAAGAGCGCACGCTGAGTGTTTTCTTCTCTCTCTCTCCAGGTAGCGACCATATCACGACTTAATCAAGATAATAATATGGATGTATTGACCGAACCCGCTTGTTATACTGAGCTGGGGAACGTTGGTCCCGCTCCAACTTATAATTGTTGTAAGACAGAGCAGGAAATTAGGGATTACCAGAATTCCCGTGCCGCCCAAACGAAGAAAGTGCATGCTGATGCATCATCTTCGGGTGTGTTCATTACAAAGAACTGTTTCTCAGTATCCTCCGCATTCTGGGTATATGATACCGGATCAGGATCCCAGATATGTAATCTGTTACATAGGGCTGCAAAAAGGTAGAAAAATTGAGAACGGGTGATAAGTTTCATGAGACAGAAAACGGGACAAGTGTTGCAGCCAAGTCTGTTGGTCACTGTCACCCTGTATTACCAATACATTGATTCTGAACGAATGTTATTAGATACCGAACCTGATATACAAAATCATATCAGTCTCTTTATTAGTAAAGAAAGGATATAATTTTGTATTGTTGGATAATGTTTTGAACATTTCCTATATCAAAAGTTGATCGGTTCAGGCACGTTATCTAAAAGCATTGATGTTCTAAATCAAACTACAGTTCTTAGTATACGGAACACACATAAGAGGAAGAGTTCAGAAATGAACAAATTCTTCGTGAGGCATTGTAGACTAGGTCATATCAATGCGACCCGACTAGCTGAAGTTACATGTAGATGCATATTTAAATCAGTTTGAATTTACATCTTGTGAAACTTGCCAGTCATGTCACAAAGATACGATGACCATAGCTCTGTTTACTGGAAACAGAGAAAGAGTTAGTGAACTCTTGGGATGATACATGTTGATGTATGTAGGTCCCCTGTCTACACATGCCAAGACCGGTTCTTTGTACTTCATTAAATTCTCTGATGATCTCTCAAGATTCAGACATATGTTCCTGTTGAAACACAAGTCCGAACCTTTTGAGATATTCACAGAATATAAGTTAGAAGTAGAGAACCAAAATAAGGCTATAAGTATTATGTCTTTTGATCTGATCAAGGAGGAGAATATTTGAGTACGGAATTCCTGGACTATTCTAAAGGAGAATGAGATTCTCTCTCAGCATTACTCCTCCGTATGCACCATAGCACGATGGTATATCGGGGCGGAGCAATTGCACCCTATTCGATATGGTGCGCTCTATGATGAGTAATACTGAGTTACCTGTTTCCTTTTTAGGAGTTATGCGCTTGAGAAGCTGCATACCTATTGAATAGGGTTCGAATCAAATCAGTTGCCTACCACTTCATATGTGATATGGAAAGGGAAGAGCCCATATCTTAAGTTAGTTAAGATTTGGGGTTGTCCAGCCTATGTCTAAAAGCAAAATCCGGACAAGCTCGAGGCAAGGTCTGTAATGTAGAACTGGAAAGGTTCCAGCTATACAAACAACAGCAGATGATTTGATAAAACCAAAGGATTCAATAGTTACCAACGAACCTCAGCCTCTCCGCCGATCTAATAGGGTTTCTCACCCACCTGAGAGATACTTCTGTTTCTCTATGACAGTGGGAGCGAGGATTGCATCATGAGATGATGACCCAACTAGTTTCGAGCAGGCCATCGAGAGTAGGAACTCTGTAAGAATGGCTGGATGCTTAGCTATCTGAGATGGAATCCTTATACACCAACAAAGTATGGACTTTGGTTGCTATATCTGAAGGGTTAAATCCCCATCAGGAGCAAGTATATCTTGAGAAGATTACTTGGTGTAGATGGAAAAGTTGAGACTTTCAAAGCTAGACTTGTTAAAGCTTTTCGTCATCGACCAGGCATGGATAATGATGAAACATTTTCAAGTGGCTATGCTTAAGTCCATCCAGATCCTACTTGCCACGGCTACATACCATGACTATGATATCTGGCGGTTGGGTGTCATGACTGCTTTTCTAAATAATGTTTTAGAAAAGAGAGTCTATAAGTACACAGCCAGAGGGCTTCGTAGACAATGGGAGCAGCGGAAACGTGTACAAGATGCTTTATAGGATAAAGCAGGTATCGCGGAGTTGGAACATCTGTTTTGATGTAGTAGTCAAACAGTTTGACATCATCAAAATGGTAGAAGAACCTTGTATATACAAAAAGGTAGTACGGAGTATGGTGATGATCCTCGTAGAGTACGTGGATGACATACTCTTGATAGGGAAGGAGTTTCCTATGCTACGCTCGGTCAATCTCCGCTTATCACAAGGATTCTCCATAAAGGATCAAAGTGATACCTACTAAATCCTGGGTTTTGGATCTATGAGATAGATCTAATTGGATGTTAGGATTCTCACTAGTTGTAGTGAGATGGTATCAACCGATCCTGGGGAGAATCACTGGAAGGGTTCCAGGGTGATAAGGACGACTGAAAGTCAGTCACAGGCATTGTCTTTACCCTCAGTAAAGGGACGGTATGTTGGAAGAGTTCCAAGCTAGATACCGTGGCATAATAGACGATAAAGGATGGATACATCGCTACTTAAGATGCTACCAAAGAGGCTGTTTGGGTGTACATTAGTTCATGAGATGAACTTCGTTCCTACCATTGTGAGACAATGGAGTTGTGGCTTATGCCAAGGAACGCCCGTCCCATCAGTGACCCAGGCGTATTCTGAGGCAGCATCACCTGATCATGGAGATAGTTGATCTCCAGGGTGATCGAGGTTAGGAGAGTAGACTCAGAGGAAAACACGACGGATCCACTCACGAAGGCCTATTCCCAGAGAGAGACTTTTATGGGATGGTTGAGTATGAGATACTGCAACCACTGCTATCAGATGGCCCTAGTGCAAGTGGAAGATTGTTAGTTATATGTATGCCCTAGAGGCCATTACTATACATAGGATGTATATTGTAGTGGATGCTTGGACATATATAGGGAGGACTTTCTTGCTCGACATGATAGTATGCTATCCGGTTGATCTTTACCTTAACGTGTACACTGATTGTCTCTCGGTTACATGTTGGTAAAGCCCTTAGGATGTGTACTTGACTACCTGGACTATGATGCGGATCATACTAGTGGGGACAGGGTAGTCCATAAGTACATCCTTCAAGGTCCCTAGTCGTGGGTATATCGAGACGGGGCATCGATATACCAGAGTAGACTAGCATATACCTTCTCGACCCATACAGATGGGCGATGGATGATCCCATATCCATTGGTGTTTGACATCAGAGATGATATACGGGTGCTCAGTGGAGACTGGGTACACTGTACGGACTCGCCGAGAACTCCCAGATGGTATTATACCTTACGTCAGATGGCAGTTCTCTGGTGACACTGGTACAGAGTAGTCTGTTGACCCAAGATCGTCATAGAGTCTTGTGTGGTTCCCACTGTGCTTTGATTTCCACCTTACCATGTCCAAGAGGGCATGCAAAACGGTGGTTTTTGGGTACATTCCCGAGTCACATGGAAGCAATGAGCGATAGGAGGGGATTCGTCTCTCCCGGTATAGGGGGTTGATGTTGCGCTGTGTTCGATTGGCTATAACCGGAAATCCTTGGCCAGGGTTGCTGAGATTTACTGGTAAGTGTTACCAGCAGTTTCTCGAACTGTTATAGACCTCATATCGACACGACTTATCGAGTTATTGGGGTCTGACGTTTACCACCCCTAGGCGAGATATGCGACATATCAGACGACGATACCGGACTGTACGGTAAGTGTTACTGGTTGGATTCACAAGAGTGTGAGCGGGCTTGCTCGTCGATCTTCTGATCGCTCAATACCCGGGTGGCCGTTACGTTTAGCAGACCACTTGCGGCTTGTGGGTGTTTGATATGATCATCACCTGCTGCCGGCGTATTGACGAGTCTTTAGAGTCCTACACAGAGGTTTCCTGGCTCAAGCGAAACGAAATAGGAGCGCATATGAGATATGTGCGGGACCAAGAATAATGCGTGTATGTGATACCGTATTCTATTCTCGCGATAAATGTATCGATTGGTTGTATGCGATATAACCTAGTTATCGAATCGAGGATTGATTCGATAAGCCGATACATTGGATATTAGTCGGTCATATGCGATATGACCGGATCGTTAAATCAAGTGTTGATTTAATGATTTAATGTATAATTATATATTTGATATATTACTTTGCATTAACTAGTATTGGTTCACTTTAAATGGATTTTCTCACTTGAAATGCACATTGTATATGTGATATACTTTTGTGCACTTGTTTGTATCATGTTTGATGATACAAGCTCACTGGGGTTAGTGTAAAGAATTAAACCATGGTTATATGAATGGTTAGGGTTTTGATTATTTACTTACTTATTTATTTATTTATTTATTTTGGAAAAGAAAATGATATGGTGGCTTTCTTTGTTTGCTTATTGAAGCTTCATGAAGCTTTGAACAAGTCCACCATATTTGTCTCATACTTAACCCTAACCATTCCCACTAACCATAGTCTATTCTCTACACCTAATCATGGTTTCCATATGATAAGTATTGATATTATTTTCTATTTTGAGAATAACTCATCATATTATCTTCTTCTTCTTCTCTTTCTTCAACATGAAGAAAGCCTGCCTCCATCAATGGCAACTAGTGAAAAAGAGTGAGAAATCCAATTCTAAAGTGAACCCACTTCCTATTTCTTCATCCTCTATCTCTTGCCAAGTAGTATAGGGTGTTTTCTTCACAAGTTTCATGACTTGGTGAAGTGGGAGCTTGATCTTGTGATGCCTCGACGTAGATCATCTTCGGCATCGAAGTCGATGACCTAGCCCGCCCATTTCTCCGATGAAGCCGACGCTAGAGTCCGGGATCCGATATGGACAACGAGGGGACTTCATCACCGAGCCATGGAGGTGGAGAACCGGATCTACAAAGGTTGTAGCCTCTTTCTTTTAGTTAAGTTGTTAACTAGTTTCATTTTTCGCCGAAACTCTAGTCAACGATCCGTATTAGGGTTTCCCGGCACTTGTAAAATTAGAAATTGGCATGATTGATGCCTTGTGAGACCTCATTAGTGTGCCTAGGAACCCTACAATTCTAGTATCGGGTTACTGGATTTATACAGTCTAAAGTTTTTCCGTGTTTTCACGGATTGGAGGGGCGTTCTCGTAATTTGTCGGGAAGTTTCTAGAAGAGTGGTGACTAAGGGGTTAAGGTGGCATTGCATTAAACGAGATTAGTGACTCATTTGTGTGATTCATCCAAGTCATTAATGCATCATAAATGCTTAATGACTCATGGAGATGAATCACTCATAGATATTTATGAAGCATGGTTGTTAATTCTATTATTTCATTTTTGGATAAATAATAATGCTTCATATATATTATGATAAGATCATTATCTCATTTCATTCTCATCTTCACCTTCTCTCTCCTCAAGCTCACTCTCTCTTCAAATCCTAACCCTAGCCTCTCATGTGTTGAGATAAAGGGTTAGCTAGACTAATACATCCATAACCTCACTCTATATCCTCTAGGTAGCTTAGATTAGCACTTTAAGCAACCTAGTTATCTCAAGTTTGAGATTAAGCTTGGCATAGGAACTTTCGGCTGGATCGTCTTTGATTCGAGGAGGCCGTTGAGGTGCCGATGTTCCAAGGAGCCTACGAGGAGTGGAGGACAGCGATGAAGACCCGAAGGACATGTAACGTGAGGTATAACTTCGTATTCGAGTAGTTAAACCTCTAGTTGTTAGTTAGCAATGGTTTAGAAACGATTCATGCGCTCAAGTCCGTGTTACGAAGCTTTGATAATCGTTTTTCATATATTCCGCCTCTCCGCAAGTTCATGGGGTGCGTGACATGGACTTACAGTGGTATCAGAGCCAACTAAACCATTACTAGCTTGTTACCGACTAATTAGAAGTTCGATCGACGGAAAACACGAAAACGAAACCCCGGGATCCCTAAGTTTCTGTTAATTTTAAACATGTCTGAAAAATTATTTGATATGCCTTAAAATTCACAGCAGGGAAATATAAGAATACTGGGAAACTACGAGCCCCTAACTCGGAAAGACGGCCACGGATCCGCGGCAAGAAGGTGCTTTTGGCCGTGGATCTGCCGCCGAGTCAACGCCGAGTTGACTCGGATTTGCTCTGTTATTCATATTTATTGGTGTTTTGGTTTCCTGTATGCTCTGTTTCTACCCAGGTTGCTTCAGTGCAGGTTTGCTTTTGGGGTAGACATGGAATATGGTATTCGATCGATGTCCTAAGATATTTGCTAACTGGGTTTGTATCTGTAATGTTTAATATGTTCGTAAACCTCCCCTAACTGCTAGTATGTCGGTTGGCAGGTGGTTGCACATTTCTGAAATATTTACTGTTTGTGTATATGAACTGTGTTGGACTGTTGTGATGATTAGCCGGGGTTTGAGATGTGTTTAATATTCATTCATTCAATGTAAATGTAATTTGATGTAATATTCTTTTGCGGGGCACATCCAGGTTGCGGTTGTAGCCACCGTTGTATTATTTTTTTTACTGTTTTTGCTCCTAGGATAGACCCAAGGTGGGGTACACAAACTACCGGGTACGTTGAAGTGTTTAGTGGCCTACTCACGTTGTTGAGGGAGACCGCTGTTAGTTATATGTATGCCCTAGAGGCCATTACTAGACATAGGATGTATATTGTACTGGATGCTTGGACATATATAGGGAGGACTTTCTTGCTCGACATGATAGTATGCTATATGGTTGCTTTTTACCTTAACGTGTACACTGATTGTCTCTCTGTTACATGTTGGTAAAGCCCTTAGGATGTGTACTTGACTACCTGGACTATGATGCGGATCAAACTAGTGGGGACATAGTAGTCCATAAGTACATCCTTCAAGGTCCCTAGTCGTGGGTGTATCGAGACGGGGCATCGATATACCAGAGTAGACTAGCGTATACCTTCTCGACCCATACAGATGGGCGATGGATGATCCCATATCCATTGGTGTTTGACATCAGAGATGATATACGGGTGCTCAGTGGAGAATAGGTACACTGGACGGACTCACCGAGAACTCCCAGATGGTATTATACCTTACGTCAGACGGCAGTTCTCTGGTGACACTGGTATAAGTTAGTCTGTAGACCCGAGATCGTCATAGAGTCTTGTGCGATTCCCACTGTGCTTTGATTTCCACCTTACCACGTCCAAGAAGGCGTGCAAAACGGTGGTTTTTGGGTACAGTCCCGAATCACATGAAGGCAATGAGCGATAGGAGGGGATTCGTCTCTCCCGGTATAGGGAGTTGATGTTGCGCTGTGTTCGATTTGTTATAACCGGAAATCCCTGGCCAGGGTTGCTGAGATTTACTGGTAAGTGTTACCAGTAGTTTCTCGAACTGTTATAGACCTCATATCGACATGACTTATCGAGCTACTGGGGTCTGACGTTTACCACCCCTAGACAAGATATGCGACATATCAGACGACGAGACCGGACTGTACGGTAAGTGTTACTGGTTGGATTCACAGGAGTGTGAGCGGGCTTGCTCGTTGATCTTCTGATCGCTCAATACCCGGGTGGCCGTTACGTTTAGCAGACCGCTTGCGGCTTGTGGGTGTTTGATATGATCATCACCTACTGCCGGCGTATTGACGAGTCTTTAGAGTCCTACACAGAGGTTTCCTGGCTCAAGCGAAACGAAATAGGAGCGCATATGAGATATGTGCTGGACCGAGAATAATTCCAGTATGTGATACTGAATTCCATTCTCGCGAATTGCATCATCGGACGGTTATATAAGATATAGC
This sequence comes from Agapanthus africanus, assembly GCA_030015575.1. Taxonomy (NCBI): domain Eukaryota; kingdom Viridiplantae; phylum Streptophyta; class Magnoliopsida; order Asparagales; family Amaryllidaceae; genus Agapanthus; species Agapanthus africanus. The sequence continues at coordinate 528,701,686 of CM057337.1, forward strand.
CGGGTTACCGAATCAAATGTTGATTCGATATATTGATACACTTGATATTAGTCGGTTATATGCAGTATGAACGGATCATTAAATCAAGTGTTGATTTAATAATTTAATGTATAATTATATATATTAGATATATTACTTTACATTGACTAGTATTGTTCACTTAAGATTGGTTTTCTCACTTGATATGCACAAGTTGTATATGTGATATATGTTTGTGCTCTAGTTTGTATCATGTTTGATGATGCATGCAAACATGGGTGGGTGTGTGACATACACCCTGTTAATTGTAATTTAGGTTTTTGTTTATCTTAATTATTCTAAAATGGTGGAATTTTTATCATGGTTTGAAGCTTCTTGAAGCTTGTAGCAACTTTGAAAAAGTCCATCCATTTTGTCTTGATTAAGACATTCATTAACCTAACCATTACAACTAACTATGGTTTATTCTCCACAAAAATAAACTCACCCATGGTTGCAAGATGATAAGTCTTCACATTATTATTCATTTTATTCATCAATTCTTTTTCTTTCTTCTTCTTTTTCTTCATGAAGAAAAGAAAAGCTTGCTAGAAAATTCTAAGTGATGAAATCAAGTGAGAAATCCAAATCCAAAGTGAACCCACTTCCTATTTCTTCATCCTCTACCACTTGCCATGTTGTATAGGGTGTTATCTTCACAAGTTTCATGACCTAGTGAAGATGGAGCTTGAGTTTGAGTTGCCTCGACGTAGATCATCTTCGGCATCGAAGTAAACGACGAAGCCCGATCATTTCTCCGATGAAACCAACGCTAGAGTCCGAGATCCCGATGATCACAGCGGAGGGACGTCATCATGGAGCTAAAGAAGTGGAGGACCGGATCTACAAAGGTTGTAATCCCTTTCACTTAGAGTAAAGTTGTTTGCTTGCATTTAGTTTCTCCTATCCTCTAGTTAACGATCTAGTATAGGGTTCTTTGGTACATGGAAAAATTTGATTTTGGCATGGTTGATCAGTTGTGGAACCTCATGGGTGTGCCTAGAGAACCTACAGTGGTATCAGAGCCTAGCTAGAGCTTTAGGCGATTGGTAGACGAAGTTAGAAACCCGATCGAACCCCGAAACCCTAAACTTGACCCCTCTCTGTAAATTTTCTGAAATTGTGGATTTTTGTGAATTAAAAATACTCAGAAAAATCAGCAGGGTTTTATAGGAGTTACTGTGCAGCACGTGAGCATAATTCGATCGGATCACCGCGGAACCGCGGCATGAGCATGGCTCGTGCGGCGGTTCCGCGGCCGTACCATCACCTTATTCATTTCAGTTTGCACAGTAATTCCTATATGTAAGTGATGAGTTTTCTGGGAATTTTTAATTTCTACTCAAGAGTTGAGTTTTCTGGGTTGTATTGGGAGTTCGTAGATTCGATCGGATTGTCTAATTTTGTCTATGTGTCTTTCCGGATAATTTTAGAAAATGTTAAAAAGTTCGACCGGATAAAAGTACCCACTTTTTCCCCTGCCGGGAAATTTCCAAGTGTTGGATTTTTCCGTAGTTTGAGAACGTTCTAAGTAGTGCAAGTAATGCGATGGACCCTCTAGAAGACAACAAACCTTAACTCGATTATGTGACCGTCTTGAACTGCCCTTTGAACCTTAAGGTTTGGGGCAGTACGGCGTGCCACATGTGAGGCGTTGGCTTGACCCTTCTACGGCTGGACCGTTGCTACTGTGGCATGAAATGGATGTTTTTAAACTTATTTCAAGTGTTGAGCTGTTTCGGGAAAACTTGGGTGTTTGATTGTTCGATCGGAAAGTTTAACATTTTCTATTTATCCGGAATGCGATACAATATTTGGAATCCACAAATAGTTATGAGATAACTGATTTGGATGTTATAAATCTAGCACTTTAGTCTCGTTTGATCGGTTGCCACGGAATTTTGATGTGATCAAAAGTCCGTCGCAATCACGTTGCGTGCACGGATACTCGCCGGTAAACTTAATAGACAGCTACACCCCATAGCCCCGACCAAGTGACTGTAAGAGAACCCCGTCGCCAAAAAGCATCCGTTTGGGTGCTCGCGGTAGCGGTGTTCCGCCTTGGTGCACTTCGTCGACGGCATCAGGGGTGCGGCCGTCTACTAAAGTTTGCGACGAGCGTTCGTTCAGGATGTCGGGAATCTTGCTGAATTGCCCGACTTGATATTGAAAAGAGTTTTCGGTAATGAGACTAAAATGCGGGGTTTATAATTGTTAGGCATGCGATGTCTTAGGAATTCATTTGATTAGGCATGCGATGTCTAAAGAGGTTGCGGATTCCAACTGTTGTAGTTTTACACTTTCTTTTCTGCGACCGTAAGTGTAATATGTGATATCGCCGGTTTCGTTGCTATATGTCAACGACAATTGGGATGGGCATATTTACTTATGTTGATGACATGTGATGTTATGTGTTGCTGGATATGTTATATTGGATCGTCGTGTTTTGAGTAGCCGGGGTTTTTTTTATGTGAGATGAGTGTTTTTCCATTTTCATTCATGTAAAAACTTGTATGTAATATTCTTTTATTGGGGCACTTCCAGGTTGCGGAAGATGTCACCGTTGTGTATATTATTTACTTTTCCACATTAGGATAGACCCAAGGAGGGGAGCACAAGTAACCGGGTTCTAGGGTCCAGTGGGAGACCATCTCGAGGAGTCGAGTCCGGGTCTCCTAACCCTAGAATTGGTAGGGTTGCTTGCCGCTCTCGTAGGGGTCTAGGGATGTGGGATTGGCTATTCATCACGACCGTGGAATCCGTGTTTTATTAAGGCTCAAAATAAAACACGGACGTCCTAGTATATCCAATATTTCATATGTTATTTTCTGCTGCGTTATCTGTGATGTGATCATGTGATTTGTTCAGATAGATATTATATATAGTATATGTGATATATTATATAGACGTTGCTTATGTTTTACACCCGCGCTAGCCCTGCCTCGTTCTGGCATTAGTTACCTTACCTAACGGTGCAGACGGGACATCGAGGCGAATGCGGATGGCATAAGCGTACGTTATATTTAACTGTGATGTTTAGGTGGACTTAAATGATGGGACATTCATTAATGAGATTAATGAAAGAAAATAAACCTAAAAGATGTTGTGGAATTGAATTTCAAAATAAAAACAGGTAGCTACAGTTCTTGCTTTGCATCGCGGTGTTTCTTGTAGAACATCCTGCACCTTATTCGATGAGGAAAGGGCCGAGATCCCTTCACCGGGAGTGACCCCTTTAGCAATAACTGGCAGATGCTACAACACTCGGTTTGTCTTTTGATTGCTTCTATAGTTCTTGCTTTGTATAGTGGTATATATGATATATCCTGCACCTCATTCGACGAGAAAAGGGCCGACGATCCCTTCACCGGGAGTGACCCCTTTAGCAAAACTAGAAAAGCCTAAAAAACACTCCATTTTAAAATCATTTGATTCTACAACGATATCAAGTTCATTACGCAATAGGTTTTCAGAAAAACCTGTCGTAGCTCTCCGTCATTTCAGATAAGTCTTACTTAGTATTCGTGCTACGTTTGTTGGCCTGCGTCAAGGCGTAGTGTGCGGTAGCTAACTAGTATTTATCTGTTTATGCATATGATGCAGATTGGATTAGGGTAGTCGTGCGACTTTGTTGGCCTGCGTCAAGGGTCGTGCGGGTGGGTTTAATTCAATCAAGAAATGACAGGTTGAACTTGACTAGCGGACTATGGTTTGTTGGCCTGCGTCAAGGTCATAGGACGCTAGGGGTAAAATATTATCGGGAATTTCAAGTGCTGAAATTTGCAATGAGATTGCATACCTTCTATGAGATAGTTGGATCCCGATACCCACTGCGAGTAATTATTACTCCTGGGAGAGTTTTACACATTACAATTAGCCGATCGAGTAGGTCTCTAGAAAGGTGTTAACGGGGTTATGCCTCTAGGAAAACGAGGTTTACATTAATTAGGTTCGTGCGAAAGCACGGGGGACCTCCCTCAAAATACCGACACTGGCCTGGCTGAAAAATTGGCGAACTTGTAGCGTGTAATTAATCCCGGCTAGTCTTTCCTTTTAGGGTTTAAATGAAGATTTGATAAAAACAGTGGGAGCCATCCTGATTAGATAAAATAAATAACCAATTTAATCTTGCAAGAGCATACGCTGAGTGTTTTCTTCTCTCTCTCTCCAGGTAGCGACCATATCACGCCTTAATCAAGATAATAATACGGATATATTGACCGAACCCGCTTGTTATACTGAGCTGGGGAACGTTGGTCCCGCTCCAACTTATAACTGTTATAAGACAGAGCAGGAAATTGGGGAATACCAGAATTCCCATGCTGCCCAAACGAAGAAAGTGCATATGATGCATCTCCTTCGGGTGTGTTCATGATAAAGAACTGTTTCTCAGTATCCTTTATATCCTGGGTATGTGATACCGGATCAGGATCCCGTATATGTAATCTGTTACATGGGCTAAAGATAGGTAGAGAACTGAGAACGGGTGATAAGTTTCATAAGGCAGAAAACGGTGCAAGTGTTGCAGCCAAGTCTGTTGGTCACTGTCACCCTGTATTACTAGAATACATTGATTCTGAACGAATGTTATTAGATACTGAACCTGATATACAACATCATATCAGTCTCTTTATTAGTAAAGAAAGGATATAATTTTGAATTGTTGGATAATGTTTTGAACATTTCCTATATCAAGAGTTGATCGGTTCAGGCACGTTATCTAAAAGCATTGACGTTCTAAATCAAACTACAGTTCTTAGTATACAGAACACACACAAGAGGAAGAGTTCAGAAATGAACGAATCCTTCTTGAGGCATTGTAGACTAGGTCATATCAATGTGACACCACTAGCTGAAGTTACATTAAGATGCATATTTAAATCAGTTTGAATTTACATCTTGTGAAACTTGCCAGTCATGTCACAAAGATTAGATGACCATAGCTCTGTTTATTGGAAACAGAGAAAGAGCTAGTGAACTCTTGGGACTGATATATGATGATGTATGTAAGGTCCCCTGTCTACACATGCCAGGACCGGTTCTTTGTACTTCATTACATTCTCTGATGATCTCTCAAGATTCAGTCATATGTTTCTGTTGAAACACAAGTCCGAAACTTTTGAGATAATCACCGAATATAAGTTGGAAGTAGAGAACCAAAATACGGGTATAAGTATTATGTCCTATGATAAGATCAGGGAGGAGAATACTTGTGCATAGAATTCCTGGACTATTCTAAAGGAGAATGAGATTCTCTCTCAGCATTACTCCTCCGTATACACCACAGCACGTCGGTGTATCGGGGCGGAGCAATCACACCCTATATGATAAGGTGTGCTCTATGATGAGTACGACTGAGTTACCTTTTTCCCTTTGGGGGTTATGCACTTGAGAAGCTGCATACCTATTGAATTGGGTTCGAATCAAATCAGTGCCTACCACTCCATATGAGATATGGAAACGAAAGAGCCCATATCTTAAGTTGGTTAAGATTTGGGGTTGTCCGGGCAGTGTCTAAAAGCAAAATCCGGACAAGCTCGAGGCAAGGACTGTTATGTAGAACTGGAAAGGTTCCAGCTATACATAATGCAGCTGATGATTTGGTAAAACCAAAGGATTCAATAGTAACCAACGAACCTCAGCCTCTCCGCCGATCTAATAGGGTTCCTCACCCACCTGAGAGTTACTTCGGTTTCTCTATGACAGTGAGAGCGAGGATTGCATCATGAGATGATGACCCAACTAGTTTCGAGCTGGCCATCCGGAGTAGGACTCTGTAAGAATGGCTGGATGCTTAGCGATCTGAGATGGAATCCATGTACACCAACAAAGTATGGACTTTGGTTGCTATATCTGAAAGGTTAAATCCCCATCAGGAGCAAGTATATCTTGAGAAGATTACTTGGTGTAGATGGAAAAGTTGAGACTTTCAAAGATAGACTTGTTAAAGGTTTTCGTCATCGACCAAGCGTGGATAATGATGAAACCTTTTCCAGTGGCTATGCTTAAGTCCATCCGCATCCTACTTGCCACGGCTACATACCATGACTACGATATCTGGTGGTTGGGTGTCATGACAGCTTTTCTAAAATGATGTTTTAGAAGAGAGTGTCTATAAGTACACAGCCAGAGGGCCTCGTAGACAGTGGGAGCAGCGGAAACATGTGCAAGATGTTTTATGTGATAAAGCAGGCATCGCGGAGTTGGAACGTCTGTTTTTGATGTATTAGTCAAAGAGTTTGACATCATCGAAATGGTAGATGAACTTTGTATAACCAAAAAGGTAGTAGGGAGTATGGTAATGATCCTCGTAGAGTACGTGGATGACATACTCTTGATAGGGAAGGAGTTTCCTATGCTACACTCGGTCAATCTCCGCTTATCACAAGGATTCTCCATATAAGATCAATGTGATACCTCCTAAAATCCTAGGTTTTGGATCTATGAGATAGATCTAATTGGATGTCAGGATACTCACTAGATGTAGTGAGTTGGTATCAATCGATCCTGGGTAGAATCACTGGAAAGGTTCCAGGGTGATAAGGACGACTGAAAGTCAGTCACAGGCATTGTCTTTACCCTCAGTAAAGGGACGGTATGTTGGAAGAGTTCCAAGCTAGATACCGTGGCATACTAGATGATAAAGGCTGGATACATCACTACCAAAGATACTACCAAAGAGGAAGTCTGGGTGTATATTAGTTCATGAGATGAACTTCGTTCCTACCATTGTGTGACAATAGAGTTGTGGCTTATGCCTAGGAACGCCTATCCCATCAGTGATCCAGACATATTCTAAGGCAGTATCACCTGATCATGGAGATGGTTGATCTCCAGGGGATCGAGGTTAGGAGGATAGACTCAGAGGACAACACGGCGGATCTACTCACAAAGGCCTTTTCCCAGAGAGAGACTTTTATAGGATGGTTGAGTATGAGATACTACAACAGATGGCCCTAGTGCAAGTGGGAGATTGTTAGTTATATGTATGCCCTAGAGTCCATTACTATACATAGGATGTATATTGTAGTGGATGCTTGGACATATATAGGGAGGACTTTCTTGCTCGATATGATAGTATGCTATCTGGTTGCTCTTTACCATAACGTGTACACTGATTGTCTCTCTGTTATATGTTGGTAAAGCCCTTAGGATGTGTACTTGACTACCTGGACTATGATGCGGATCATACCAGTGGGGACATGGTAGTCCATAAGTACATCCTTCAAGGTCCCTAGTCGTGGGTGTATCGAGACGAGACATCGATATACCAGAGTAGACTAGTGTATACCTTCTCGACCCATACAGATGGGCGATGGATGATCCCATATCCATTGGTGTTTGACATCAGAGATGATATACGGGTGCTCAGTGGAGATTGGGTACACTGGACGGACTCGCCGAGAACTCCCAGATGGTATTATACCTTACGTCAGATGACAGTTCTCTGGTGACACTGGTACAGGTTAGTCTGTAGACCCGAGATCGTCATAGAGTCTTGTGTGATTCCCACCGTGCTTTGATTTCAACCTTACCACGTCTAAGAGGGCGTGCAAAACGGTGATTTTTGGGTACAGTCCCGAATCATATGAAGGCAATGAGCGATAGGAGGGGATTCGTCTATCCCGGTATAGGGAGTTGATGTTGCGCTGTGTTCGATTGGCTATAACCGGAAATCCCTGGCCAGGGTTGCTAAGATTTACTGGTAAGTGTTACCAGTAGTTTCTCGAACTGTTATAGACCTCAGATCGACACGACTTATCGAGCTACTGGGGTCTGACGTTTACCACCCCTAGGCGAGATATGCGACATATGAGACGACGAGACCGGACTGTACGGTAAGTGTTACTGGTTGGATTCACAGGAGTGTGAGCGGGCTTGCTCGTTGATCTTCTGATCGCTCAATACCCGGGTGGCCGTTACGTTAAGCAGACCGCTTGCGGCTTGTGGGTATTTGATATGATCATCACCTACTGCCGGCGTATTGACGAGTCTTTAGAGTCCTACACAGAGGTTTCCTGGCTCAAGCGAAACGAAATAGGAGTGCATATGAGATATGTACGGGACCGAGAATAATTCCAGTATGTGATACTGAATTCTATTCTCGTGAATTGTATCATCGGACGGTTATATAAGATATAGCCGGGTTACCGAATCAAATGTTGATTCGATATATTGATACACTTGATATTAGTCGGTTATATGCAGTATGACCGGATCATTAAATCAAGTGTTGATTTAATGATTTAATGTATAATTATATATATTAGATATATTACTTTACATTGACTAGTATTGTTCACTTAAGATTGGTTTTCTCACTTGATATGCACAAGTTGTATATGTGATATATGTTTGTGCTCTAGTTTGTATCATGTTTGATGATGCATGCAAACATGGGTGGGTGTGTGACATACACCATGTTGATTGTAATTTAGGTTTTTGTTTATCTTAATTATTCTAAAATGGTGGAATTTTTATCATGGTTTGAAGCTTCTTGAAGCTTGTAGCAACTTTGAAAAAGTCCATCCATTTTGTCTTGATTAAGACATTCATTAACCTAACCATTAGAACTAACTATGGTTTATTCTCTACAAAAATAAACTCACCCATGGTTGCAAGATGATAAGTCTTCACATTATTATTCATTTTATTCATCAATTCTTTTTCTTTCTTCTTCTTCTTCTTCTTCATGAAGAAAAGAAAAGCTTGCTCGAAAATTCTAAGTGATGAAATCAAGTGAGAAATCCAAATCCAAAGTGAACCCACTTTCTATTTCTTCATCCTCTACCACTTGCCATGTTGTATAGGGTGTTATCTTCACAAGTTTCATGACCTAGTGAAGATGGAGCTTGAGTTTGAGTTGCCTCGACGTAGATCATCTTAGACATCGAAGTCAACGACCTAGCCCGATCATTTCTCCGATGAAACCATCGCTAGAGTCTGGGATCCCGATGATCGCAGCGGAGGGACGTCATCACGGAGCTAAAGAAGTGGAGGACCGGATCTATAAAGGTTGTAATCCCTTTCACTTAGAGTAAAGTTGTTTGCTTGCATTTAGTTTCGCCTATCCTCTAGTTAACGATCTAGTATAGGGTTCTTTGGCACATGGAAAAATTTGATTTTGGCATGGTTGATCAGTTGTGGAACCTCATGGGTGTGCCTAGAGAACCTACAATCGCTTCACTTCGGGTACTTGGTGGGTAGTTTGCCGTACCCATAGGGGTCTAGGGTCGGGTAATGGCTATTCATAACAACTGTGTAATCCGTCTTTTATTGCAGGCTCAAAGAAAATGCGGATTGCTAGTAAATCCAATAAAGTTCATCTGTGATCTGGAATGCTTATTATTGCGTCTGACGAATGTACAATATCTATATATGATAGCTATTAGACGTCACTTATGTTTTACACCCGCGCTAGCCCAGCCCCCGCTCTGTCGTTAGTTAAGTAACCTAACGGGTGATGACGGGACCCAGTGGCGAATGCGGATGGCATAAGAGGACGTGGTATTTTCGTTGTTTTCTGCAATGATAGGATAAATGATGGGACACATTATTATAATGCAAAGAAAATAAACCAAAGTTTAATCGTTGGAACAAATTTAAAAGAAACCACTCGGTTATTTCAAAAGATCAGAATTTTTTAAATTACGGAGCTTTAACCACTCCTTTTAAAAAGTATCAGGTTCCTTCGATTATATCAAGTTCACTACGTTCACGGTTTTGCCAAAACCATTCGTAGCCCTCCGTCATTTCATTTGGGTATTCAATAGTATTCAAGCTGTGTTTGTTTGGCCAAAGTCAAGGCACAGTGTTTGGTAGCTGTTGGATAGTCATATGTAGCATAGATAGATGCGTTGGTTTGGGACAGTTGTACTACCTTGTTTGGCCAAAGTTAAGGGTATATACGGGTGGGTTCAAATTAACCTGGACAATGACGGGTAGAACTTGACATGTGACTTATGATTTGTATGGCCAAAGTCAAGGGTATGTACGGGTGGATTCAAATTAACCTGGACAATGACGGGTAGAACTTGACATGTGACTTATGATTTGTTTGGCCAAAGTCAAGGTCATAAGAGCATGGGGCAAAAATCCACATCGGGAATTTCTAAAGAAACTGAAATTTGCAGAAAGATGCATACCATTTTGGAGTTTGATGAATGTTGGTAGGATTCCTTCAACATTATCATACGATGATATTTTGGATCCCGATCCTACTGTGAGTATATACTACTTATCAGGAGATTCGTCACTTAACGATCAATGCTATAAACCAAGTAAGTGCCTAGAAAGGTGTCAGCGGGGTTACGCCCCCAGAGAAAAGAGGTTATTTAATTAAGGAACTTCGCGAAAGCGTTGGAAAACCTCCATCGAAGTATCGACACTGGCCTGGCTGAACGGTTAAGCAAGTATTGAACGGTAAAAATAGTCCTGGCTAGTTTTTCCTTTTTGGTTTGAGGAGGGATTTGAGAAGCAGTGGGAGCCATCCTGTTTAGATAAACATAAAACCAATCTAAACTTGCAACAGCATCATGCTAAAGCGTTTTCTTCTCTCTCTTAATTGCAGCGACCTTGTGACCACACATAGGTTACATCTAGATAACAATTTGACTGAATCTGACTTATATGACTAGCAGAGGTCTGTCCAGATGTCCGTTGCCTATGACAAGCTGGACCACCCTATTACTACTCAAGATCCCGCCGTCCCAGGTCCAGTTTCCACCGTCATGGATATGGATATCCGCCAGACAAGGGAAAAAGATAAAGCGAAAGCCAAATGCCTCGTGTTAGCTTCAGTTGATGGTGTATACCAGAAGCAACACGAGAAGATGGACTTAGTTTCCATCTTTCTCCATAACAAAGATTTATATGGAGAGCAATCTCATATCACTAGATATGAAACCTCGAACGAATTAATTCAAGCGAGGTTGGCTGACGGGTCATCTGTAGGGGACAACGTCCTTATAATGACTAGCTGTATTGATGAGCTCCAGGACATGGAGACCGCGTTGGGAAACGAGTCAGATACTGACTTGATTCTACAGTCTCTGCCTCCTACCCTGAAGGAAACCAGGGATGTAGAAGGAAAGAGAAGGGCAAAAGTTTAGGAACTTAATGCAGTAAAAGAGGATAGTTCCTATTATTATGGGATTGGGCATAGGCAGAATGATTGCAGGGCTTTGGAAGCCAGTAACCAAGATACAAAGCATGTTGTGGCTTCAGCCTCAAGTGTGTTTGTTATTGAGAACTGTTTGTCAATTAACTCTACTTCCTGGGTATTAGATACCGGAGCAGGATCTCATATCTGTAATTCATTACATGCTTTGAGAAACCGTAAAGTTATAAAGGTGGGTGATTGGTCTCTCAAAGTTGCAAACGGAATGACAGTGAATGCTGAATCCGTGGGAGAATATCGCCTAGGTTTGACAAGTGGGAATATATTGATTTTACATAGCTGTTTATATATACCTAGTATGACTTGTAATATCATATCAGTGTCCTCACTTTCGAGAGAGTGATATGATTTTACATTCATAAGCGATGTAGTTAACATCCACCTAAATCAAGTTTTGGTTGGGTCAGGTACATTAGATAACGGCATATACGTATTAAGTCAAGCTCAGGTTTTCAATGTCCAGAATACACTTAAAAGAATGTCTCCAGAATTAAATCAGGCTTTCTTATGGTATTGTAGACTAGGTCACATCAATGAGAGAAGGTTGACTAAGTGACATAGAGAAGGATATTTGAATCCGTTCGAATATCAATCTTATGCTACTTGTGAATCTTGTCTCATGGGAAAGATGACAAAGACTCCGTTTTCTGGACACGAAGTAAGAGCAAGCGAGCTCTTGGGACTCATACACAGTGACATATGCGGTCCAATGTCTACACATGCACGAGGTGGTTATTCCTACTTCATTACTTTTACGGATGATTTCTCTAGGTATGGATATATCTTCTTAATGAAGCACAAATCTAAGGCCTTTGAGAAATTCCAAGAATACAAGAATGAAGTGGAAAAACAAACCGGCAAAAGTATCAAGACACTGAGATCTGATCGAGGTGGTGAATACTTAAGTGCTGAGTATCTAGGTTACTTAAAAGAGAATGGAATTCTCTCACAGCTTACTCCTCCATACACACCACAACACAACGGTGTATCCGAAAGAAGGAATCGAACCCTATTGGATATGGTTTGTTCCATGATAAGTAAAGCTGAGTTACCATGATCATTCTGGGGATATGCACTAGAATCAGCTGCATACCTTCTGAACCGTTAGTTCCAACTAAGACTGTGCCTACTTCACCATATCAGATGTGGTGTGGGAAGAAACCCTATCTTAAGCACATTAAGATATGGGGATGTCCAGCTTTTGTAAAGAAGCAGTTTGCGGACAAGCTCGAGGCACGATCAGTACAGTGTAACTTTGTGGGATATCCAAAGAACTCCAAGGGATATTATTTCTATTACGCAGAGGAACAAAAGATTTTTGTTTCTCATAATGCTCGCTTCTTGGAAACAGAGTTTTTAGAAAATCATATAAGTGGGGGGGCAATAGAACTGGAAGAAATTCCAGAACCACAAACTATTACTGAAACCTTAGTAGAACAAGAAGGTTCAGAAGAACCGGACATCCCGACGCCACTCCGCAGGAGTAGTAGGCAATCTCATCCGCCCGAGAGATACTACTGTTTTCTCATAGACGGGGATAGAGAGGATTGCACTATTGACTATGATGAGCCTACTAGCTTCCAGCAGGCCATTCAGAGCGGTGACTCAGTAAAATGGCTGGATGCAATGCGGACCGAAATGGAGTCCATGTACACTAACAAAGTATGGACTTTGGACATTGCTCCAGATGGGGTAAAACACGTAGGATGCAAATGGATCTTCAAAAAGAAGATTGGTGTAGATAGACAGGTTGAAACCTATAAAGCTAGACTTGTTGCAAAGGGTTTCCGTCAAAGACCTGCTTTAGACTATGACGAAACATTTTCTCCAGTGGCTATGCTTAAATCCATTCGGGTCCTTCTTGTTATTGCTGCCTTCCACGATTATGAAATCTGGCAGATGGACGTAAAGACGGCCTTTCTAAACGGTAATTTGGAAGAGAGCGTCTATATGGATCAGCCAGAGGGATTCATTCAGAGTGGAAGTAGCGGTAAAATATGCAAGCTGCTTAAGTCCATTTATGGACTAAAGCAGGCATCGCGAAGTTGGAACATCTGTTTTGATGATGCTGTCAAAGAATTTGACTTTATCAAAAATCCAGATGAACCATGCATATACAGTAAGATTGTAGGGAGAGCTATAGTATTCCTCGTCTTGTACGTGGATGACATTCTCCTAATAGGAAATGATATTCCTATGTTACAGTCATTCAAAAGATTCTTGTCACATAAATTCTCCATGAAAGACCTGGGTGATACCACCTACATTCTGGGGATCCGGATCTATCGTGATAGATCAAAGAGGATGTTGGGACTTTCACAGTCCAGGTACATAGACACCATAGTGAAGAGATTCAGTATGGATGATTCTAAGCGCGGTAACCTGCCGGCTTGTCACGGAATCACCCTCTCCAAAGAGATGTCTCCCAAGACGGATTTGGAAAGGGATCGCATGTCGATTATACCCTACGCTTCTGCGGTAGGCTCTATAATGTATGCGATGTTATGTACCAGACCAGATGTAGCATACGCATTGAGCGTTGTAAGCAGGTATCAGGCAAACCCACGGGAGAAGCACTGGATAGCAGTAAAGAACATTCTCAAGTACCTGAGGAGGACTAAGGAGATGTTCTTGGTATATGGCGGAAAAGACCTCCAGATGGAGGCCTTTGCCGACTCCGGCTTCCAGAGTGACAAGGATGACTCCAAATCCATGTCGGGTTATGTCTTTACCCTCAATGGAGGGGCGGTCTGTTGGAAGAGTTCCAAGCAAGAGACCGTTGCTGACTCAACGATGGAAGTGGAGTACATAGCTGCTTGCGATGCCGCAAAACAAGCTGTCTGGATGAAAAAGTTCCTTACAGAACTTCAGGTGGTTCCTTCCAGTATTGGTCCAATACCTCTGTATTGTGACAACAACGGCGCTATAGCTTTAGCGAAGGAACCCAGGTCCCATCAGAAGTCCAGACACATCTTAAAGCGGTATCACCTGATCAAGGAGATCGTAGATCGCCGGGAGATCGAGGTGAAAAGAGTAGAGACAGAGAATAACATTGCTGATCCATTCACAAAGGCCCTTCCTCAGACGCAGTTCGTGAGGCTATTCGAGATGATAGGTCTACGATATGCCAGCTCAAGGCCCTAGTGCAAGTGGGAGATTGTTAGTGTATATGCCCTAGGGGCCATTATTGTATCATACTAGATTGTATATTACTTAATGGAAGCTTGGGATATTCACAGTTGTATATACAGTCTTGCTAAAAATGGTAGTATGCTACTTGGTTTGTGTCTACTTTAATATGTGCATATGTTTCTTCTAACGTATCACTTATACATATTAGTAGAGCCCATAGGATCTTTGCTTGATTACCAGCGTTGTGATGGCAGTCACACTAGTGGGGGCTGGGTAGTCTATAAGCAGCATCCTATACAGGTCCCTAGTCGTTGGATTATCGAGATAGGACATCGATATTCCGGAGTAGACTAAGTGTGTACGCTTCTCATCCCAGTTGGGGAGATGGTCTGTCCCACAGCCATCAGTACGTCGTACTGGAGATAGTATACAGGTGCTCGTTAGGTTACGGGTACATCGGACAGGACTCGCAGGGGAACTGATTGGTTGGTATTATACCCGTCGTCAGTTAACAGTTCCCAGGTGACATGAGTACAGCATAGTCCGCAGACTTGACACTGCTACTTCGCCTCGAGTGTGTCCCACTGTTCTCAGATTGCTACCCTACCACGGCTCGAAGGAGTCGTGCAAACAGGTAGCAGTCGGGTGCAGTCCCGAGCACTTGGAGGCAGTAGTGGTTAGATATGATTCGTCTCTCCCGGTATTGGGAGATGATATCGCGCTGTGTCAGAGAGCCATTACGCTAAGTCCCTGGCCAGGGCAAGTGAGATATACTGGTAAGTTCCAGTAGCTTCTCAGGGTGTAATGGGCTTCGCTCCGACACGACTTATACAGCTATTAAGGGACTGACGCATGCCGCCCCTTAGGCTTGATATGCGATAGTCTTAGACGAATAGACCGAACTGTACGGAGATTGTCACATTAGGCTCAGTGGGAGTACGGATGAGTTTCCTCATCGGCCTTCTTATCGACATCTACCTGGGGACCGTTACGTACAGCTAGTGCCGCTTGCGGTCTGTGGTTAAACCCACTGCCAGCGTAGTGTCGAGTCTTTAGAGTCCCACACATAGAGTTTTCCTGCTCCAGGCGAAACGATATAGAGGTCGTATGGTTTTACGACAAGGGTTCGGACGCATACGTGTGTTTACGCACGTACGACTTTTTCGGACAGTTTTTACTAGTCGGCTTTGGTTTAAGCCAAATTCTAGTATCGGGTTACTGGATTTATACTGTCTAAAGTTTTTCCGTGTTTTCACGGATTGGAGGGGCGTTCTCGTAATTTGTCGGGAAGCTTCTAGAAGAGTGGTGACTAAGGGGTTAAGGTGGCATTGCATTAAATGAGATTAGTGACTCATTTGTGTGATTCATCCAAGTCATTAATGCATCATAAATGCTTAATGACTCATGGAGATGAATCACTCATAGATATTTATGAAGCATGGTTGTTAATTCTATTATTTCATTTTTGGATAAATAATAATGCTTCATATAAATTATGATAAGATCATTATCTCATTTCATTCTCATCTTCACCTTCTCTCTCCTCAAGCTCACTCTCTCTTCAAACCCTAACCCTAGCCTCTCTTGTGTTGAGATCAAGGGTTAGCTAGACTAATACATCCTTAACCTCACTCTATATCCCCTAGGTAGCTTAGATTAGCACTTTAAGCAACCTAGTTATCTCAAGTTTGAGATTAAGCTTGGCGTAGGAGCTTTCGGGTGGATCGTCTTTGATTCGAGGAGGCCGTTGAGGTGCCGATGTTCCAAGGAGCCTACGAAGAGTGGAGGACAGCGATGAAGACCCAAAGGACATGTAACGTGAGGTATAACTTCGTATCCGAGTAGATAAACCTCTAGTTGTTAGTTAGCAATGGTTTAGAAATGATTCATGCGCTCAAGTCCGTGTTACGAAGCTTTGATAATCGTTTTTCATATATTCCGCCTCCCCGCAAGTTCGTGGGGTGCGTGACATGGACTTACAAACGTAATGAACTTGATTTCGCTGAAGGAACCTGATAGCATTGTAAATATATATAGTGGCAAAAACTTTTTCTAAAGAGTCACTCCCTATGAAGGGATCTCGACTCTTTCCTCGTCAAATGAGGTGCAGGATATTCCAAACTGAATACCTCGATGCAAAGCAAAAATAATCGACTATAGTGAAGTTATTACCCTGACGCAAACCTCTGTCCAAGGGGTCACTCCCGATGAAGGGATCTCGGCCCTTGCCTCGTCGAATGAGGTGCTGAATATTCATAACCGAATACCTCTGTGTAAAACAAAAGAGAACGTCCTTGCAATAACAGCGTTTTGAAAAATGTTCTAACAACATCTTTTAGGTTTGTTTTTCTTTGCATTAATATAATGTGTCCCATCAGTTAACCCTACCATTGCAGAAAACAACGAAAATATAACGTACGCTTATGCCATCCGCATTCGCCACTGGGCCCCATCATCACCCGTTAGGTTACTTAACTAACGACAGAGCGGGGGCTGGACTAGCACGGATGCAAAACATAAGCAACGCCTACTAGATATCATATATAGATATATACATTCATCAGATGCAATGATAGCCATTCCAGATCACAGATTAACACATTGGATATGCTAGGAATCCGTGTTTCGTTCGAGCCTACAACGAAAGATGGATTACATGGTCGCGATGAATAGCCAAACCCCATCCTAGACCCCTACGGGTGCGGCAAACTACCCGCCAAGTACCCGAAGTGAAGCAACCTCCCTCAACAACATGAGTAGGCCACTCGGCACTTCGAAGTACCCGGTAGTTTGTGCACCCCTCCTTGGATCTATCGTAGGAGCAAAAACAGTAAAAGAAATAATATACAATGGCGGCTACAAACTCAACCTGGATGTGCGGCCATAAAAATAATATTACATCAATTTACAATTTACATCAAATGAAAGATAAATAAACTCTCATCTCACAAACCCCGGCTATTCATCCGCGACAATCCAACAAGTTCATATACACAATCCAACATCACAGATCACAGACATGCACAACTCCCACTAATCGACGTATAGAGATTAGTCGACGTTCAGTACATATATCACATTACAGATATAACCAATTAGCTAAAGTTCATAGAATTTCGATCAATATTCCAATTTGAAACTACCCCCAAAAACAATATTGTTCTTTGAAGAATCTGGGCAGAAACAAATCATCTTTAAAATCATAAAACATCAAGCTGAACACACTGCAGGAAAAACGAGTCGCGACCGAGTCGACTCGGCCTCGGATCCACGGCGAAACGCATGGTTTCGCCGTGCTTCCGCAGCAGTCTGATCGAGTCGTTGGCTCATTTTTCTTGGTTGTTCCTAAATAACCCTGCACATATTTTTCAGGTGTGTGGAAATATTTTTGGACCTGTTTTTAAAAACGGCAGAAAACACTAAAAATTGACGTACTTTGTGATTTTTTTCGGATCGAAGTTCTAATAACTTTGCTGACATGTTAGTTGTTAGCTGGGCTCTGATACCACTGTTAGGTCCACGTTACCCACCCCGGTGCTTCCGGGGAGGCAGAATAAGTAAAAAACGGATTTTTAACACAAGGTAACATGGACTATAATGGAGAATCTTTGCTAAACAAAAACTAACATACTAACTACAAGTTCTAGCTACTAGGTTGAATGGTTATACCTAGATCTTGAACTCCTTCTCTTCTTGTTGTGGTCCTCCTTCTTGCTTGCTCCTTGGAGTGGTGTAGACGGCTCCTCCTCGTCGTCTTCTCTTTGCCGAAGAAAGATCCACCCGAAGGCCTCTACCTTGAGCTCCTACCTCAACCAAGAGGTAACTAGAGTGCTTGGCTTGCTAAACTAAGAACCCTAGAATGAGTAGAGAGAAGTCTTGATGGTTTTATCTCACAAGCTCGTGGTTCTCAACACATGAAAGATGAGAGCTTTGAGAGAGGAAGAGGAAGAGCTAAGCATGAGAGAGAAAGAGTAAGAGAGAGTGAGAATAATAATGCAACCATGCTCTCATATGAGAGAAAATGATAATAATAATAAAAATTAAAGAAAATTGTGATGGTTAGTTGAAATGACCATTATCATTTCACATTAAATGCAATTTGCAAGAATCAAGAAGTATCTTGCAAAAGAAATGATCATGGTCAAATGGTCAACAAAAGTCAAATTGTCAACCAAAGTCAAATTGTCAACCTAACCATGGCACAATTATCCTTAATTAATATTAATAATCATATTCCTCATTCTCATTAGGGTTTAGAAAAAGTCAACGGTCAACAACCCTAATGAGGTTCCTCTGCCTCTGTCAACTGTGCATACACACCCGCATCCGTGTTCCGAGGAACACGAATACAATGAGACAAAACCAATCCCAAAACAAAATACTAGGATCTGGCTTAAACCAAAGCCCGCTAGTAATAACTACCCGGACACTAAACGTGCACGAGTGCGCGTATGTGAACGAACCCTGTCGCAAAACCATGCGACCTCTACTCTGTTTTGCCCAAAGGCGAACAACTTTCTGTGTGGGACTCTAAAGACTCGACACTATGCTGGCAGTGGGTTTAACCACAGGCCGCAAGCGGTACTAGCTGTACATAACGGTCCCCAGGTAGATGCCGATAAGAAGACCGATGAGGTGAACCCATCCGAACTCCTACTGAACCTGAATGTGACAATCTCCGTACAGTCCGGTCTGTTCGTCTAAGAGTATCGCATGTCGGGCCTAGGGGGTGGTAAACGTCAGACCCCTAATAGCGGTACAAGTCGTGTCGGAATTGTAACGCCTTAGATTTCGGTTAGTGTTCGTTTAGACGTTAATGCGGGTTTACTATAAAAATTTACCAATTCGGGTTCCTCACATTTTATAACATTTAATTAATAATTTATTATTATTTTTTATAAGCATGCACGCACGTGTGCACGTAAATGTGAGTTTTGTTTGTGCTAATCTCGTTTTAGCAACCATGACACTTAACCTAATCCTTGATTAAATCCACCCATTTTCATTTACCCTTAATCTTTTGTGAGAGAGAGAGAGAGATAATTGTTTTGGAATGATAAGGTATGGAGCATTAAATGTGAGGCATGGTTGCAATTAGTGCTAATGATACACTCACTCTCCTTCTCACCCTACACTCACCTCCCTCTCTCATTTCCTCACACCCTCTCTCTTTTTCTCTATCTCATTTGTTCCTTCTTCTTCTCTCTCAACAAATTCTGAACACTCTCTCTCACCCCATCACAAAATCCATCACAAATTCACCAAAACTTCATCAAAATGACACCTTTTCTTGGATTTTGCCTCATGGATGCCTTGGAGTGTACAAAGCTTGGATCTTTAAGTTCTTTTGTGTAGGTAATGTTTCCTTGCTGTTGTTTAAGTTATTTTTGTGTAGCTTAGCTTTAAAGTTGCTGTTTTTATCACGTATCGTATCGTTTCGGATAAATATCGTATTTTTAGTGTCGATTTAGGGTCTCGGATGATCTGCTGTTAAACTAAGTATTTGTTGCAAAAATTGACTTGACAGTAACCTAGTATAGAGACCTAGAACCTACCCTCAAAATACGAGCCAATTCCACCATTGTCAGGCCGCGGATTTATTGGTTCTGACCGCTAATTGCGGTCAGAGTAGGGAGTTAGGGTTTGGGTTTTTGGTGTAGGGGTCTCTGGGGTTAATTGTAGTCTCATGGTACTTGCAATTTTTATAAATTGTTAGAACAGAAAAATCTGGGATCACTTTGCATATTTCTAGTGTTTCGTTTCGTGCGATACGTTATCCGATACGATGCGTGTTACGAATTGCTGTTGCGCTGAGTTGGTTTCGTAGTGTCGCTATACGCGTTAGCTACAATACGAACCCTTCAGAGTGCGTAGGTGTGTCGTGTTGGTCCGTGTAGATTGTATGTGTTTTAGGTCTATTATTAATATATATGTTTTCTTTGTTGTTTTAATGTTGCAGGTTCGTAGGCGAGGTCTACGGGCACTGCTACAAAGGGAAAACAGGTGGTAGGATTCACCTAGCTTGGAGCGTTGGTGAGTAGATTTAACATCTACAGGGGAATCGCCTGCATGGCGTTATGCGTCTGGGCTAGAGATGTTAATACTTGTCGTATATTCTATGTCATATTTAGAATTGCGCATTTACCCTATAGCTTAGATATTGTTGTGCTTGGACTAGTAGCCTTAGGACACTGCACATATTATTGACGATTCATGTTGCACGAGCACTGATTGTATGCTACACACACCGTCAATAATTGCCATGTCACACACAAACCACTTATAGACATGATATTGCTTGGTTAGGGACATTGTGACATTGATTCATATTTCTTATCGCAAATGACATATAGCATACCTGTATACTCACATGCTTACATATATGCCTTCACATATATCTTGCTAGATACTTGTATACCTATAGAGTATTGTACCATTAGTGATAGGTACATACACACATTACAACATAGCTATAGGTATACCTTGCATACATATTTCACTTATACTCAGGGGCTATACTACATCATTTACTTATAGGTAGATACATATACCTTGCTATACCTTTGTGTTTACACATAGAACAGTTATAGCTACATATTTACCTTTACGTGATGTTATTTAGAATTGGATAAAATAGGAACCGCATGATATTTTTTATTAACTTGTTGCGGTTAATTAGCGGCTTTTCCTTTATATGCTTACATTTCAGTTTATGTTGCATATATCATATTCATGGATTTTCGCATTGTTATATGGATTTTTCATGATGTTTTCTGGATTTGGGGACCGTGGGAGTTCATGAAATTATGCATTATTTGAAAAACCCGGTTTTCCTTGATATGATATTTCAGCATCCACCATGAGTTTTATCGGTTCTGATATATATATATACCCTTACGAGGAGGCGTCGAGGCCGTATGAGGGTACATGGTGGGGCCCGGAGGTACCCCGGGGCAAGAAAGGGATGTCAATGTACCACGCCGATGAGCCCGGCAGGGAAACCATACCATCCGGTGACATTACCTATGACTCGGCGGTTATCATGGGGATACCGAAGGGAGTCATGTGCGTATGGATACATCGAAAGGCGAAGGTCAGAACTATGCACTCGTGCTTTCGGTATAGCGTATGATACATACCTATCAGGGTGCCAGTCTTGGTGACAGCACCTGATAGATCAGCATTTCTGTGTCGATGCTTGACACATTGGTTTCATGATATTTCTTTTTACTCCTTTGTATATATAACAGGGGATTAGGCCGCTGTTATATATGCCCTTACACCAATATTAGTGGAATGGGACGCTAATATATGTGTATCGATATCAATTTAGATACTTCATCATATTTATTCATACAAATATACCTAGATTATAAGAGATTCACTTGATATTGGATTTAGGACATATAATATTTATTTGAGATTTGATACAGGATATATATGAGATTGCTGATTTGTACATTCAGGATATATGAGATTTATTCGATAGTGTACATTCAGGATTTGTGAGACTTATATGACATGAGAACCGATTTGGGGGCTGATTTGAGGAATTGGGATTTGGATTGTCTTGATGGATTGTGATCCTACCACGATGTCAGGATTCCGTGGCAATGACATATTTCATTCCATACTCCACATTTATTGTTTATGCACTGTTTCATGCATTACTAATATCTGTTAGTGTACCTTCCATGATTGTTGCATATACACATTTTCATATCATTTTTGCATGCTTATTGCATATTGATTGTCCTATTATTGCTTCATGTATTCATTGTACCTGTTAGTGTACCTTCCATGATTATTGCATTCATATGACCTGTCATTGCTATTAATTACATATGTTAGATTCACGCTGTACGTGCATACTTGCGATTACCTGTATATGTTATTTACTATTCACGAGTTGGCAACTCACCCCCGTTGTGCCACAGTTGTTTTGCAGGGTGTTCTCCAGAGTAGTCGAGGCTGGCTATTCATCTATCTGATCATCTTTTGCTACGGATACCGCTTCAGCTCATAGTGTGCCGTTTTGCTTAGGTGGGTTTTGTGGTTATCCGTATTGTTGTATTGTATATTCGTTGTACCCTTGTACTCTCCATCTACTATTATTTTGTTGACTTAGAGACTTGGTGAGGACGATATTGTATATTATTTGTGACTTGTTTGTCTTTTATACAGCTATCTTTCTATCGTCTTTTATTTCTTCGCTACGGCGTCGTATATTTGTTGTGGTGGTTGTTTTCCGCCTTTGGGCGTGTATTTACTCCCGTTTGGGGATGCTTCATTTATATTTATGTTGTACCCATTTTTAGGGCTAGTTTTTACAAAGGAGGTGCTGCCAAAATTTTAGAGAAAGAAAAGTTGGGCTTTTAAAGAATTTGGGTTGTGATTTCAAATGTTTCAAAACTTCTATTATCTTTCTTGTCTTTTAAATGGTTTAGATTTCTGGGATTTGGCTTCCTTTTACTGCGTTATGCCTTTAGACGTTGCGTAGTAATAGGGCCGTCACTTGCCAATTTCAAGTCGTGAAAGTATAGCCCAGAACACCCTGAGAAACTACTGGAAACACTACCAGTAAATCTCGCTTGCCCTGGCCAGAGACGACTATGTGTAATGGCTCTCCTAGACACAGCACGATATCAACTCCCAATATCGGGAGAGACGAATCCTGTCTAACCGTCACTGCCTCCAAGTGATTCGGGACTGCACCCAACTACTACCTGTTTACACGACTCAATAGAGCCGTGGTAGGGTAGTAATCTAAGAACAGTGGGAAGACACTCGAGGCGAAGTGACAGTGTCAAGTCAACGGACTAAGTTGTACTTATGTCACCTGGGAATTGTTAACTGACAATAGGTATAATACCGACCAACAGTTCCCAACGAGTCCTGTCCAGTGTACTCGTAACCTAACGAGCACCTGCATACTATCTCCAGTACGACGTACTGATGGCTGTAGGACAGGCCATCTCCCTTACTAGGATAAGAAGCGTATGCACCAGTCTACTCTGGAGTATCGATGCCCTGTCTCGATAATCCTACGACTAGGGACCAAAATAAGGATGTGCTTATAGTCTACCCAGCCCCCACTAGTGTGATCGCCATCAAAACGCCGGTAGTCAAGAAAGGATCCTATGGGCTCCATCAATATGTATTAGCGATATGTTAAAAGAAACATATACACATATTAAAATAGAAACAAACCAAATAGCATACTACTATACCGAGCAAAACTGTCGTAAACCCATATATATTCCAAGCTTCCAAAATGTATTATATAAACTAGTACTATACAATAATAGCCTCTAGGGCATACATATCCAACAGTTTCTCGACCCGTTATGAGCCTTACATCGGCATGACTTATCAGTTACTGGGGTCTGACGTTTACCACCCCTAGACTAGATATGTGACATATCAGACCAAGAGACCGGACTGTACGGTAATGTTACTGACATGCTTTTGCAGGAGTTAGAGCGGGCTTGCTTGCTGATCTTCCTATCGTTCAATCCCCGGGTAACCGTTACGTCCAGTTAGTAACGCTGACGGCTTGTGGGTGCTTGATGTGATCATTACCTACTGCCGGCATATTGACGAGTCTTTAAAGTCATACACAGAGGTTTCACTGGCTTAGGCAAAACAAAGTAGGAGCACATATGTGATATGTGCGGGACCGAGATTAATACGAGTATGTGATACCGTATTCTATTCTCGCGATATAAGGTATCGATCGGTTATACGAGATATAGCCGGGTTATCGAATCAAATGTTGATTTGATATGTCGATATTGTATCGGTCGGTTGTATGAGATATATATAACCGGGTTATCGAATCAAATGTTGATTCGATACAAATAATATTAGTCGGTCATAAGAGATATAACCGGATTATTAAATCAAGTGTTGATTTAATGATTTAATGTATAATTATATATTTGATATATTAATTTACATTAACTAATATTAGCTCACTTAAGTATTTCTTTTTCTCACATGTGCACACTTAATATATATGTGATATATATTAATTATGATTTATTTATGTGTCATGGTTGATGATACATGCAACATGGGTGTATGAGACTTACACCATACTAATGATAATGAAGGGTTTATTTATTTAGTGTAAATCAATTATTAGTTGGATAATGGTCACATGGCATGAAGTTTGTAGAAGCTTGGAGACCTATTGACTAGTCCACTAGTTTTGTTTTATACTAGATATTTGTTAACCCAACCATTATCTAAACTCATGGTTAAGTCTCTACATGAGATATATGAGATATTTTCTCACATATTGTTGCCATTCGCTCTCTCATCCATTATTTGCTTCTTCTTCCTCTTGAGATGAAAGAGCTCTCTAGGTTTTGAGAGAAGAATAAAAACTAGTGAGAAAAGTAATTCTAGAGTGAGCAAAAATCCTACTTCATCATCCTCTACTAAATTAGCACTTTAGTATAGGGTGTTAGCTTCACTAATCTCACATTAGTAAAAAGTTAGCTTGGGTTAGTGACTTCTCGACGTAGATCATCTTCGGCCTCGAAGACTTCGTGCAAGCTCATTGGTTTCTTCTTGTGGAGCCGTTCAAGAGTCCGCAAGATCACTACTTGGAGCGAAGGGACTACTACAAGGAGCTAAAGAAGTACAGGACCGGACTATAAAGGTTGTAATTCCTACTCACTTAGATGTAAAGTAGTTTATACTTTGTATTGTCTGAATCTTTAGTTAAGATTCTAGAGTTAGGATTGTTTTGTACGGCAAATTTTTGAAAATGGCATGGACGATACTACCCGAAACCTTGCTGTCGTGCCAAGCAATCCTACAGTGGTATCAGAGACAAGCTAGAGATTTAGAAGATATATATAGAATTACGAAACCGAAACAACTCCGAAACACCCGATACACAAGTTCAGTTTCTGTCTAAATTTTAAAGTCGTCGAAAAAAATTTTAAACAACTGCAGAATATTGTATGTGATATGACATGAACACAGTAGAAATTTCACCCCCCTCACCAGATTTTGTCTGGACACAGGCATAAAAAAAACGGGTGCTCGGTTTTTGGGAAGAGTTAGGGGTTGAAATTTTTATAGTGTTCCAGGCTCTGGGTTTTAGTGTTTCAAGTGTTGTTTGTTTTTGCTAAATTTGCATGTGATGTTAACTTTCTGCAAAGGCAACTCGGAGTGTTTCGTAATCGTTATTCTAACTGTTTTTCGAGTTGTCTAGACGGAGTTAAAAATTTCGAACGGATATCAAATACCCATTTTAACCCTCGACGGAAAATTTTCCAAGAGTTGGATCTTTTCAGAGTTAAAGAACATTCAAATATCATGCAAGTAATGCGGTGGACCCTCTAGAAGAACAAAACCCTAACTCGATTCTATGACCGTAAGAACCGCCGCCAAATCCTAGGGTTTGCGGTAGTTCGGCGGCGCCATAAGTGAGACAAGGGCTAACCCTTCTACGGTTGATCCATTGGTACTGTAGTATGTGATGGGTATTTTTAAACTGCGCTCAGGTGTTGAGCTTTTTAGGAAATTTTGGGTGTTTCTTGATTCGATCGGAATATTTAATATCGTCTAGCTTTTTCTGGAATGTGATACAATATATGGAATTTATATAGTTAGGCATGAAATCCAAAATGTGATATTTTGGGTTTACGATGTCTAAGGTAATTATGGATTCCAAATGTTGTAGTTTGACATTTTCTTTTCTGCGACCGTAAGTGTAATATATGATGTATCACCGTTTTTGTTGCTATATATCAATGACAATTGTGATACGGATATTTACTTACGTTGATGACATGTGATGTTATGTGTTGCTGTGATATGTTATATTTTGATCGTCGTGTTCTGAATAGCTGGGGGTTTTATGTGAGATGAGAGTTTTTATTTTCATTCATGTAAAATTCATTGTATGTAATATTCTTTTATTGGGGCACTTCCGGGTTGAGGATGATGTCACCATTGTTGTATATTTTTTACTTTTCCGCATTAGGCTCGACCCAAGGAGGGGAGCACAAGTAACCGAGTTCTAGAGTCCAGTGGGAGACCATCTCGAGGAGTCGAGTCCGGGTCTCCTAACTCTAGAATTGGTAGGGTTGCTTGCCGCTCTCGTAGGGGTCTAGGGATATGGGTTTGCCTATTCATCGCGACCGTAGAATCCGTGTTTTATACTGGCTTAAAATAAAACACGGAATTCCTAGTATATCCAATATTTCATATGTTATCTTCTGCTGCTGATATTCTGTAATGTGATCACTTTATATATCTGAGAAGAATGCTTTATTATTGTATATATGATATATAATAAACGTTGCTTATGTTTTGCACCCGCGCTAGTCCCGCCCCGCTATGCCATTAGTTAAGTAACCTAACGATGCATAATAGGACACTGTGGCGAATACGGATGGCATAAGCGTACGTTGTATTTTCATTTCTTCTGTGATACTTAGGAAGCATAAATGATGGGAGTTCATTAATGAGATTAATAAAAGAAAAAGAAAACTAAAAGATGTTGTAGAATCAAATTTTCAAAAAGGGTAGCTCTAGTTTTTTCTTTACATAGCGGTATTCCTTGTAGAATATCCAGCACCTCATTCGATGAGGAAAGAGCCGAGATCCCTTCACCGGGAGTGACCTCTTTAGCGAAACTAGCAGATACTACAACCCACTCGGTTTTGTCTTTTGATTGCTTCTTTTAGTTCTTGTTTTGTATAGCGGTATTTGTGAAATATCTTGCACCTTATTCGATAAGGAAAGAGCCGAGATCCCTTCACTGGGAGTAACCTCTTTAGCAAGGCTGGTAAAAAGCCTCAAAAACACTCCTTTTCAAAAATCACTTGTTTCGACAACTATATCAAGTTCATTACGTTCATGGTTTTCTTAAAAACCTGCATAGCCCTCCGACATTTCAGATAAGTATCACTTAGTATTCGTGCTATGTTTGTTGACCTGCGTCAAGGCGTAGTGTGCGGTAGCTATTTAGTACTTATCTGTAAATATATGTGATGTGATTGGATTAGGGTAGTCATGCGACTTTGTTGACCTGTGTCAAGAGTCATACGGGTGGGTTTAATTCAATCATGAAATGTACGGGTTGAACTTGACTAGCGGACTATGGTTTGTTGACCTGCGTCAAGGTCATAGGAGGCTAGGGGCAAATATTATCGGGAATTTCAAGTGTTGAAATTTGCAATGAGATTGCATACCTTCTATGTGATAGTAGGATCCCGATCCCACTATGAGCAAAAGTTGTTCCCGGGAGAGTTTTGCACTTTACAATTAGCTAACTCATTAGGTGTCTAGAAAGGTGTCAATGGGGCTACGTCTCTGGGAAAATGAGGTTTATTTTAATTAGGTCCGTGCGAAAGCACGGGGAACCTCCCTCAGAAGTACCGGCACTGGCCTGGCTGAACGGTTAGCGAAGTTGTAGAATGCAATTAATCCTGGCTGAATTTTCTTTTTAAGGTTTGAAGGAAAATTTGAGAATAGCAGTAGGAGACATCGATTAGATAAGATAAATAACCAATCTGATCTTTGCAAGAGCATACGCTAAGTGTTTTCTTCTCTCCCTCTCCAGATAGCGACCATGTCCGGCCTTAATTAAGATAATAATATAGATGTATTGACCGAACCTGCTTTTTATGCTGAGTAGGGGAACGTTGGTTCCGCTCCAACTTATACTTTTTATAAGTACGAGCAGGAAATAGGAAAATATTTGATTTCCCACGCCACCCAAACGAATAATAAGCATGTTGATGCGTCTTCTTCGGGTGTGTTAGTTACCGAGAACTGTTTCTCAGTGCACTCTACGTCATGGGTATTAGATACTGGATCGTGTCACGACCCGAAATTTGGCACGTGACGGCACTTAAACCACGTAACGTCTACAGACGTAACGCAATTCAAGTAAGCCGAAAACCCAGAAATCTAAACCATCAAAAGTAGTAAGTGATAAGAACATTGTTAAAAACTTTTGGGAATCTCAAGTAAAAATCTTTAACTTAAGTTTCTTTCATAAAATATTCGGTAGCACCTCCTTTGTAAAAACTAGCCCCGAAACGAATACAACATAGAAAATAAATAAAGCATCCCCAAACGGGAGCAAATCACGTCCAACAGCAGAAACAACCACGACAAGGATATATACGACGCCGTAACGAAAGAAATATAAATGAAAACAGCATAAGGAGGTAAAACTACATAACGAGCACGGCTCCCACGAGCACGGCACCCAGCAGTCACAAAATAATACAACATCAATCCTCACAACTCGTCTCTAAGTCAAATACATGAAAGTGGTAGATGGAGAGTACTAGATACAAAAGATAAACAATGAACAACATCGGATAACCACAAACCCACCTATAGCAAAAGGCCTCACAGCCAACCGTAGCGGTATCCGCAAAAGTAGAGATAATATGAAGCCCTGTCGTAACTACTCTGAGGGTCTAACCTGCAAAACACTGTGGCACAACGGGGGTGAGTTTCCAACTTGTGAATAGCAAATAACATCATGCAGGTAATCGCAGGTATACACGTACTGTGATAATCTATCACATGCAAACTGATAGTATAATATGGCAATATGTATATGCAACAGTCATGAAAGGTACTCTATTAGGTACTACAAATACATGAATCAATGCATATAAAATAAATGCTGAGTATGGGATAAAACATAACATCATCAATGAATCATCATCGTGGAAAACCCAGGTGTCTATCAATGACACCCCAAATCCCAATACCTCAGGCGCCGTCACCTTGATCTGCCCTAAATCTGTAAATCTCATGGAACCTGAGTGTCCAACATCGACACTCGAAACATCATGAAACCTGTGTCCAGCATCGACACATAAATCCTCATACCTTGACTCCATCTGCGGAATCGTCCCGCTGGCTCCGGCAGAATGGGTCGGTCCATATCCATATCATAACTCCAGTCGCAATCCTCCGGATAACCACCGAGTCCAAATACTATCACCGGTAGGTACTAATCCCTCTGCCAGGCTCATCGTCAACACCACGAAAATCAGCTCTCACCCCAGAGAACCATACCGGGTCCACCATGTACCCGCAGACGGTGCCTCCCGCTCCTCGAATCGGGTTTCTAACACAAGTCTCAGAACCGAGAAAACTCATGGTGGACGCATCGAAATATCATTTCAAGAGAAACCGGGTTTTCAAAACAATACATAAATTCTTGAAATACCCCCATGGTTCTCAAATCCATAAATCACATGAAATCCATATCTCAATGCGTAAATCCATGAAATCTGATGTATGCAACATAAAACAGCAATATGAGCATATTAAGAAAAAAATGCTCTTTTAAATGAATCCAGTTTTAAAATATATCATGCGGTTCCCAATTCCTCCGAAATCAAGTGCAGCATCATATGAGGTGTACATATAACTATAGCAAGATATGTGTATCTACTTGTAAGCAGGTATGTATGATGCATTTTATAAGCGCAATAGCGCAATAATCAACGACTCAATGTCAAATGACAATACAATACCACTTAGGGGTATATGTAGCTATAGCAAGGTATGTGAGTGTTCATGTAAGTACGTATACATGATATACATGTAGCTGTAGCAAGATATGTGGGTGTACATGTAAATATAGCATGTATACTACCTTTCATATATGCAATGGAATAAGAATCAATGTCTCAATGGCAATAACCGATACAATATCACATATGTATATATGTTGTGCGTGTCATGGCAATTACCGATGGTGTGGGTGTATCATATAATTAGTGCTCGTGCAACATGAACCGTCAGTAATGGCGTTGTGTCTCATTATACTATGTCCATATGCAATAGGAACATAAGGTATGCAATAATGGTACACATGCACAATCAATGTCCATATACTTATAACTAATAATCATGTCATTGAATCTAGCCCAGACGCATAACGTCATACGGGCGATTCCACTGTAGATGTTAAATCTACTCACCGATGACCTCGAGCTAAGTAAATCCGACAACCTGCTTCCCTTTCTTCGCAGCGTCCGAAGTCCCCGCTTGCGATCCTAAATTTCACAAACACAGCACATAAGATTAAATATCCTGCGCCGACACAAAGCTAACGAAACGCAAGGATAACGTCTACAAGATATACACACTGTGCACTTAGTGCACAAAACGCGTACGACATCAGCACAGCCTTAGGTACGAACGCTAAACGACATAACCACCAAGCTTAGACCCTGATCGTACCGATCGCGCATTCACAACACAATATATATCGTGGAAGATAATATATATAACATCACATCGTCAAAAGAAACCCACGCTTAATTTATCCGAAAACCTAGTAAGCATATTTTAATCATTTTAGCTCAAATCTAGAAGTTTAATAAAATCTAGTGGCGGCAATCATCACATAATAGCTTGATTAAGCCACACAAACCTTTACTACAATTTTAATCTCACCCATATAAGATTTAGTAAAAGCTAGTTTGCAATCGAGCTTAATTAGACAATTAGGAAAATAACAATTAACAATCTCACAACTAGGTTAAGTTTTCCAAGTCTAAACTACTCACTTAACCATTACAAACAATCAAAACCCTAACTTGATCTTCAAAACCTTTTCTTGAATTTCTAAACATACAAGTTAAGGCCATATTTAAACATCTAATAAGCTAGCTTAATGTAGTAAAACAACAACTAAGTTTAGGGTTAGGATTTTATACCTCAAAACTTGATTCTAAACTTGCAAAAAGATTTCCAAAATAGCCTCCAAAATGCTAACTTTCATGAAGATCCAACCTTGGTTAAGGCTAAAGAATAATGGGTATGGATTTGTTTTTGAGTTTGTGGGATTATTTGATGATTTTTGATGAATTATTGGAGATTTTAAAAGTGAAAATGGGGTGAGAAAAGAAATGGGGCAGCAAGGGGGTCTGGCCACTTTGAAGGAAATGAGAAGGTTGTGGAAGTGTGTGGAAAGAAACTAGGTTAAAAACACATTAAAGCTCAATTAATTTATACCACCTCTTAAATCTTTAATTAAAACTTCCATTAAACCCTTCAAATATCTAGATATTTCCAAGATATTTTGCAAAGTAGTCAAAGTGCTTAATTTTTTGATTAAGTTGGCATGGATTCAAATTAGAATAATTAACCCAATCAAATTTGTAATTACCACTAATTAAGTGCATAATTAAAAACTTATAATAATATTTTAATTAAGAAAAAATATTTAAGTGAACTAAAATTTACAAGCGGCTAACTAAATACCGCAACTAGCAATTTCCTAGTTAAACTATATGCAGTTAAGTCTATACTGAGAAAAATGATCATTTCTAGGTTTTTACGGAAAACACGGTTTATTTTACCTATTAACGGAAAATTCGCATAAACGATTTCTAAAACATTACAGATCGGGATCTCACATATGTAATATGCTGCATGGGCTAACGAAAGGTAGAGAACTGGAAGAGAGTGATCATTCCGTAAGAGTAGGAATGGTGCAAATGTTGCAGCCAAAGCAGTTGGCGAATATCACCTTGTATTACCAAATGGTAATACATTCATTCTGAAAGAATGCTATTACATACCGACCCTGATATGCAATATCATATCAATTTCTTTATTAAGTAAAGAAGGATATAATTTTGTAGTACAGGATAATGTTATGAACATCTTCCTGAATCAAAAGTTGATTGGATCAGGCTCGTTAAATAATGGCATATACGTTCTAGATCAAACCACAGTTCTTAATGTACAAAACACACACAAGAGGAAAAGTTCAGAAATGAACGAATTCTTCTTGTAGCATTGTAAACTAGGTCATATCAATGTGACACGACTAGCTAAGTTACATAAGGATGGATATTTGAATTCATTCGAATTTTCATCGTATGACACTTTCCAGTCATGTCTCAAAGGCAAGATGACCAAAACTCCGTTTAGTGGACACAGAGAAAGAGTTACGGAACTCTTGGGACTGGTACATAGTGATGTATGCGGTCCTATGTCTACACATGCCAGGAATGGTTCTTCCTACTTCATTACATTCACTGACGATCTCCCAAGATACGGACATGTGTTCCTGATGAAACACAAGTCTGAAGCTTTTGAGAAATTCAAGGAATATAAATCCGAAGTCGAGAACCAAACGGGTAAAAGTATTAAAATACTACGATCTGATCGAGGAGGTGAATACTTGAGCATGGAGTTCCTGAACATTCTAAAAGAGAATGGGATTCTCTCTCAGCTTACTCCTCCGTATACACCGCTGCACAACGGCATATCGGAGCGGAGAAACCGCACCCTATTGGATATGGTGCACTCTATGATGAGTGTTACTGAGTTGCCTATTTCCTTTTGGGGACATGCACTGGAAACAGCTGCGGACCTATTGAATATGGTTCCTACCAAATCATTGCCTACCACTCCATATGAGATATGGAAGGGGAAGATACCATGTCTTAATTATGTTAAGATATGGGGTTGTCCGGCATATGTCAAAAGGCACAATCCGGATAAACTCGAGGCAAGGTCTGTTCTGTGCAAGTTTGTAGGATATCCCAAGCATTCGCGGGGGCATATCTTCTACGACTCTGAGGAACAAAAGTTCTCAAATGCCACCTTTTTAGAAAAGGAATTTCTTGTAAAAGAAATTAGTGGTCATGAGGTAGAACTAGAAGAGATTCCAGCAGCACAAACTACAACAGAAGATTTGGTGGAACCAAAGTATTCAGTAGTCCCCAATGAACCTCAGCCCCTCCGCCGATCTAGTAGGGTTCCTCATCCACCTGAGAGATACTACGGTTTTCTCGTAGACGGTGGGAGTGAAGATTGCATCATGGTAGATGATGATCTAACTAGCTTCGAGAAGGCCATCACGAGTGGGGACTCTGTGAATGGCTAGATGCAATGCGATCTGAGATGGAATCCATGTATACCAATAAAGTATGGACTTTAGAAGTTGCTCCTGAAGGGGTAAAACCCATCGAGAGCAAATGGATCTTTAAGAAGAAACTTGGTGTAGATGGAAAAGTTGAGACTTTCAAAGCTAGACTTGTTGCAAAAGGTTTTCGTCAACGACCAGATGTGGACTATGATGAAACCTTTTCTCTAGTGGCTATGCATAAGTCCATCAGGATCCTACTTGCCATTGCTGCATACCATGACTACGAAATCTGGCATATGGATGTTAAGACCACCATTCTAAATGGTGATTTAGAAGAGTGCGTGTACATGACTCAGCCAGAGGGCTTCATGGACAGTGGGAGTAGCGGAAAGGTGTGCAAACTGCTTAAATACATCTACGGGTTAAAGCAGGCATCGCGGAGTTGGAACATCTGTTTTGATGTGGTAGTCAAAGAGTTTGACTTCATCAAAAACATAGATGAACCTTGTATATACAAGAAGGTGGCAGAGAGTAAGGTTGTCTTCCTCGTATTATACGTGGATGGCATACTCTTGATAGAAAATGATGTTCCTATGCTGCAATCGGTCAAGCTCTTATTATCACAAAGATTCTCAATGAAAGATCTAGGGGATGCCTCCTACATCTTGGGGATTAAGATCTATAGAGATAGATCTAAACGGATATTGGGATTGTCCCAATCCAGGTACATTGACACCATACTAAAGAGGTTTAGTATGGAAGAATCCAAGCGTGGAAATCTACCCACGATAACAGGACTCACATTCTCCAAAGAGATGTCTCCCAAGACTGATTTGGAGAGAGCTCGCATGCAAGGGATACCCAATGCTTCGGCAGTAGGCTCTATCATGTAGGCGATGTTATGTACCAGACCTGATGTAGCATACTCACTAAGTGTAGTGAGTAGGTATCAAGCAGATCCAGGAGAGAGTCACTGGACAGCTGTGGAGAACATTCTCAAGTACTTAAGAAGGACTAAAGAGATGTTCTTGGTGTATGGTAACGGAGAACTCCAAGTGGAGTCCTTTACCGATTCGAGCTTCCAGAGTGATAGGGAAGACTCTAAGTCATTCTCGAAATTGTTGGAGATAGTGCCCTCAGAGTCAATTATTAGATCACAGGCACGTGATTGCAATGATTAAGGGAGGACCTATACCGGTAGGACAGTCTTACTCAAGATGATAGTATACTATCTGGTTTATCTTTATCATCGTGTACTATTTTAGGTGACATTACTGATCACTATTGCACGTTGATAGAGCCCCTAGGATTCTTGCTTGACTGCCAGCAGTATGATGGCGATCATATACATGGGAGATGGGGTCTATAAGCACATCCTTAAAGTGGTCCCTAGTCGTGGGAGTTTCGAGACAGGGCATCGATACTCCAGACTAAACTAGTGTATACAGTCGAGACCCCGACGAGGGGCGGTGGCCGGTCTCACAAGCCACTGGTATCAGTTGGATCACCTAAGATGTATACAGGTGCACATTGGGTTATGAGTACACCGGACAGGACTCGCCGGGAACATGCTAGTTGGTATTATACCTGACGTCAGATAGCAGTTCCGTGGTGACATGTGTACAGGTTAGTTCATCGACCTGAAATCGTCATTTGTCTTGTGTGAGTTCCCACTGTACTTTGATTACTACCCTACCACGGCTCAAAGGAGTCGTGCAAACAGGTTTTAGTTGGGTACAGTCCCGAGCCGCATGGAGGCAGTGAGCGGATCGGCAGGGGTTCGTCTCTCCCGGTATTGGGGGTGAGGTCGCGCTGTGTCTAGAAGAGCTATTACACGAAGTCCTTGGCCAAGGCAGGAGATTTACTGGTAGGTATTCCAGTAGTATCTCAGGGTTTTCTGGGTTACACTCCGACATGACTTGTACCGCTTTTGGGGGTCTGACTTTTACCAACCCCCTAGGCCCGTCATACGATGCTCATAGACGAACGGACCGGACTGTACGGATATTGTCACTGACAGGCTCAGTAGGGTGTCAAGATGAGTTCGCTCATCGACGTCCCTTTTGGTCAATAGCTGGTAGCCCGTTACGTATGGCTAATACCTCTGACGTGCTAGTGGTTAAATCCACAGCCAAAATATTGACGAGTCTTTAGAGTCCCCCACAGACAGTTTCTCAAGTTTCGGGCGAAACGCTGTAGAAGCCGTATGGATATATGGCAGGGTTCGATCATATACGTGCGGTATTGCACGGATCATGATCGGACGGATAATAGTAGAGGGTTTTGGTTTAAGCCGGATCCTAGTATTGTACAGTGTAGATTTTGTCTCATTGCATTTGTATTCGGTCGGAATACAAACGCGGGTATGTATATACAGTCGCGGGGTTTTCCTGTAATTCATTACGGGATCGTTTTTCTGAAGTTGCCAGTTTGCTTTCCGTTTCGGCCATTTTTCCTTTGTTCCTCTTTGGCTGAAAATTGGTGTGGAGGGGGTTATTTGCAATTGTGCATTTTTTATGGAGAAGACTTTTTGTGATGATAGCTTCATGATGGTTCAACCATCATTTGACTTCTTTGTTCATGATTGCTTGACTTTTGTGATGAGAGTGATGGATTTTGGAGTGAGACTTTTGTAGTGATGATTATTCCTCATCATCACCTTTTTCTCTTGCTTGCATTATTGCTTCCCCACCCCTTGACTTTTCTCTCTCTCTCCCTTCACCAAGCATGGGGCCGGCCACTTTAGGGGAGGGGCGATTCATTCATTTTTGATGGTGGGAAAATATTCTTCTCATTCTTAGCTTGCAACAAAATTCCTAACCCTCTCTAAAAAGGCTTTCTCCTTCATCTCCACTCCTAATAGCAACTTCAAAACCCTTTGAGACAAAGTGATCCACACTTAGCCTAAAGCATTCTTGGACATGTCGGCTCGCCAACTTCGTGCCCGAGTTGCCTCAGTCCAGAGGTGGGAGCCCGTAAAAGAACCCGGCGATGTGGTGCCCTTTTCCGACGAGGAGATGAAGACCGGAGATTCCGCGAGGAGATCAAGATGGACGCCGAAGACCGAAGTACACGGATCGCTCGGTATAGCTCTCTACCCTTTCTCTAGTTAGCTAGCATTAGGTTAATGGCCCGATCCGGGTTTTACAGTCCGCGGTAGCGCCGGTTTCTAGTTTAAAGAAAAGTTTTGTTTCCGCATTTTGGCCTCGGACAGACAGCCGAGGCGCTGCCGTGCACTTACACTGGTATTAGAGCCACGCCATTAACCTAGCCTAGCTTGCTCTAACATGTTTACAAGTTCGATAGAACGGATTTTCCAAAAACCGCGTTTCCATGTCAAGTTTCTGTCGAATTTTTCCAGTGCTCTAAAAATTATTTGGTACATTGTAAAAATACGTGCAGCGTTTTTTATGCATTCTGTGAAAATTTGGTAGCTTGATGGCACTGTTCCACCGCGGAACCGCGGCCAAACCCACGCATTGGCCGCGGTTCCGCCGCCATTTAAACTGTTCACAGCACCAAATTTTTACAGTGGGCTTCTGACATGGAAATAGGGTTTTTGGTATATTCTTTTTGGGCCCAGATTTATTTTGAGTGCTACAGTTGTGCTTGGGGCCCACATCAGGAAATTTAGTCGATCGAAAATTTTTAACATGTTAGTTCACAGTATTTACATTATATCTGCGACCGTGAATGTCATTTGATTGGTAAATCCTGTCTAACTGCTATAGCCCTTTTAGACGGATTTACGAACATGAGATTCGCGTTGATGTTCTGTGTTATGTTGTGATGTTGCGGATTGTCGTGGTAGATAGCCTGGATGCAATGGTAGTACAGTTTGGTTTATTATGTACATTTGATATTGCGGGGCGAGCGTCCGACATGTGGACTGTCGTCACTGCCTGTTTGTATATTATTCTTTTGGGGCACAACCGGGCTGAGGTCGATGTACCCGTTGTATGTATATTTTTACTTTCTGTACTAGGATTACCCCGCGGAGGGGTGCACGTGTAGCCGGGTTCTAAAGGGCAACGGGCCCGCATCTCATGGCTTTGAGACGGAGGGGGCTTCACTCTAGAATTGGCGGGCTATTCGCCGCACTCGTAGGGGGTACAGGTTGACCCAAGGAGGGGTGCTCAAGTTACCGGATTCCGTGAAGTGCTGGGTGGTCCATTCACGTTGTTGAAGGGGGCTACCTCGCTTCAGGTTTTGGCGGGTAACTTGCCGCGCCCGTAGGGGTCTAGGATTTCATTGCACAGGCTATCCATACGATTGGGGGAACGTCGGGTTTCAGTAGCGGCTCTATGAAACCCGGGGATCCCAGATTATCTGTATTATTCTGTGATTCTTATTACATTTCTGTGATGTTGCATTTTATCACGCCTTGAGCGATTATTATATATTGATATATATACTAGTAGATGTTGTATATGTTTTGCATCCGTGCTAGCCCATTCCCCGCTCTGTCGTTAGTTAAGTAACCTAACGGGTGATGATGGGACCCCGTGGCGAATGCGGATGGCATATACGTACATCATTATTTTTGTTCTTTATTGGTGTGCTCAATTGATGGGACTGCATTGATTCGGATCAATGCAAGATAAACAAACCTATTTTGATGTTGTTGGAACAATTTTTCAAAAAGCTGTTATTGCAAGGACGTTCTCTTTTGTTTTGCACAGTGGTATTCGGTTATGAATATCCAGCACCTCAGTCGACGAGGCAAGGGCCGAGATCCCTTCACCGGGAGTGACCCCTTGGACAAAAGTTTGCGTCATGGCAATAACTTCACTATAGTCGATTACTTTTGCTTTGCATCATGGTATTCAGTTGGAATATCCTGCACCTCATTCTACGGGGAAAGGCCAAGATCCCTTCACCAGGAGTGACCTCTTTAGCAAAGGTTTTCGTCACTATATTTTTATAAAAGCTATCCGGTTCCTTCAACGATATCAAGTTCATTACGTTAAAGGTTTTTCGCCAAAAACCATTCGTAGCCCTCCGTCATTTCAGACGGGTAGCAAGTAGTATTCATGCTATGTTTGTTGGCCAAAGTCAAGGCATAGTGTATGGTAGCTATTTGTTACTTTTCTGCAGCATAGATAAATGCGTTGGTTTGGTACAGTCGTACTGCCTTGTTGGCCAAAGTCAAGGGTAGGTATAGGTGGGTTCAAATCAACCTGGATAATGATAGGTAGAACTTGACATGTGACTTATGATTTGTTGGCCAAAGTCAAGGTCATAAGAGCATGGGGTAAAAATCACATCGGGAGTTTCTAAAGAAACTGAAACTTGCCAAGCATGCGCATACCTTCTGGAGTGTGATAATGTAAGTGGATTCCGTCACATTATCATGCAACGATAGTTGGATCCCGATTCCCACTGATGAGTTGGTTAACTCCTCGGGTGATCCCGACTAATTCTTCTTTCTGGTTTGGAGGAGAATTTGACGTTACAGTGGGAGGTTTCCTAATTAGATAAATTGATAACCATTCTGGTCTAGGTTAGAGTGCACGCAAAGTGTTTCTTTTCTCTCTCTTTTGGCAGCGACCATGACCCGACCCTTGACTATGACTCAGTGACCAAATTGACCGAACCTTCTTATAAGACTGGCTTTTGAATTGTCAGAGTTGCATACCTCATTGCCACACCTACTTTTACACTTTTCTCCAGGACACCCTGTATTATTACGAACACCCACTTCCATTGGATAAAACCATCGTATGGTTATATACGAACTCGAAAGAACTTGTTCCAGATTCGAGGATGGTTTCCGGTGTAGGGTTCCTAGGCACCCTAATGAGGTCTCACAAGGCATCGAACATGCCAATATAAAATTTTACGGGTGCCGAGAGACCCGACTACGGATCGTTTGCTAGAAAACTAGGCGAAAAAGCTAACTAGTTAACAATTAACTAAGAGATACGGAAATACAACCTTTGTAGATCCGGTGCTCCACCTCCACGGCTCCGCAACGAGGTCCTCTCCGCTGTCCAAATCAAATCCGGGCTCTAGCGTCGGCTTCGTCGGAGAATGGGCAAGCTAGGTCGTCGATGTCCATGCCGAAGATGATCTACGTCGAAGCATCGCAAGATCAAGCTCTCACTTCACCAAGTCATGAAACTTGTGAAGAAAACACACTCTACTACTTGGCAAGAGGTAGAGGATGAAGAAATAGGAAGTGGGTAGACTTTAGAATTGGATTTCTCACTCATTTCATCAAGTTGCCATTGATGGTCAAGCTTTTCTTCAAAGAAGAAATGAAGAAGAAGAAGAGCAAGAAGAAGATGAAGTATTATGATATAAATTAATTTAATTAGAAAAGAAACTCATTCTTATCATAACATGACCATGGTTAGTTGTAGAGAGTGAACTAGGGTTAGTGGAGTGGTTAGGGTTAAGCATGAGACAAAATGGTTAACTAAGTCAAAGCTTCATGAAGATTCATGAACAAAACAAAATAGCAACCATTTTCCCTTTTTTTTGCTTTTAATTTTCTTTTCCAAATGAATAACTAATAAATAAATAAATGAAAAAGAAAACATAACCCTAACCATTCACAACCATAGTTTAATCTTTACACTTAACCAATTTAGCATGCATCATCAAACATGATACAATCATGTGCACAAAATCATATCGCATATATAATGCGCACACTCGAGTGAGAAAATCCATTTTAAAGTGAACCGATACTAGTTAATGCAAAGTAATATATCAAATATACAATTATGCATTAAATCATTAAATCAACGCTTGATTTAACGATCCGGTCATGACGCACATAACCGACTGGTACCATTAGTAACATCTTATCGAATCAACACTTGATCCGATAACCCGGCTATATCGCATATAACCGATCAATGTCACATCGCGAGAATCGTATACAGTATCACATACCGTATTATTCTCGGTCCCGCACATATCTCATATGCGCTCCTATTTCGTTTCGCTTGAGCCAGGAAACCTCTGTGTAGGACTCTAAAGACTCGTCAATACGCCGGCAGCAGATGATGATCATATCAAACACCCACAAGCCGCAAGCGGTCTGCTAAACGTAACGGCCACCCGGGTATTGAGCGATCTGAAGATCGACGAGCAAGCCCGCTCACACTCCAGTGAATCCGACCAGTAACACTACCGTACAGTCCGGTTTGATCGTCTGATATGTCGCATATCTCGCCTAGGGGTGGTAAACGTCAGACCCCAATAGCTCGATAAGTCGTGTCGATATGAGGTCTATAACTATTCGAGAAACTACTGATAACATTTACCAGTAAATCTCAGCAACCCTGGCCAGGGATTTCCTGTTATAGCCAATCGAGCACAGCGCAACATCAGCTCCCTATACCGGGAGAGACGAATCCCCTCCTATCGCTCATTGCCTCCATGTGATTCGGGACTGTACCCTAAAACCACCGTTTTGCACGCCCTCTTGGATGTGGTAAGATGGAAATCAAAGCACAGTGGGAACCACACAAGACTCTATGACGATCTCGGGTCAACAGACTACTCTGTACCAGTGTCACCAGAGAACTGCCATCTGACGTGAGGTATAATACCATCTGGGAGTTCTCGGCGAGTCCGTCCAGTGTACCCAGTCTTTACTGAGCACCCGTATACCATCTCTGATGTCAAACACCGATGGATATGGGATCATCCATCGCCCATCTATATGGGTCGAGAAGGTATACGCTAGTCTACTCTGGTATATCGATGCCCCGTCTCGATACACCCACGACTAGGGACTTTGAAGGATGTACTTATGGACTACCATATCCCCACTAGTATGATCCGCATCATAGTCCAGGTAGTCAAGTACAGATCCTAAGGGCTTTACCAACATGTAACAGAGAGACAATCAGTATACACGTTAAGGTAAAGTTCAACCAGATAGCATACTATCATGTCGAGCAAGAAAGTCCTCCCTATATACGTCCCAGCATCCACTACAATATACATCCTATGTACAGTAATGGCCTCTAGGGCATACATATAACTAACATCCGGTTCTGGAGAAAACGAATAGGACTATTCAGTTGTCTTTTCCTTTTACTTTCTCTCAGGTTGCGAGTGCTCCTTGGATTAGGGGATAGTACACCCGTTACGCCTATTGGATAGTCTTCTTCCGAACCTTAGGCTGGTGTCGAACGGTAGGGAATGAAGAAAGCCGATTAGCCTAAGTGTGGTGTACAGAAAGTATTAAGTTAAGACAAATAAAGGGATTAGAAGGAGTGAAAAGTAAATTGCGACTGTTATTTACGACCAAACCAAGTATTTCATTACCACTCCCACTTTACCTTTGTATTTCTCTAGGACACTCCGTATCACTACGAAGATCCACAGTTTATTGGATACTCCATCGTATAGTTATATACGAACTCGAAAGGAACTTGTTCCAGTTCGGGGATGGATTCTGGTTCAGGAGAAATAGGAATGATGTTTATTCAGGTGTCTTTTATCTTTACCTTCTCTCGGGTTGCGAGTGCTCCTTGGATTAGGACAGTACACCCATTACGCTTATTGGATAGTCTTCTTCCAAACCATAGGCTGGTGCCGAATGGTAGGGAAGGAAGAAAACCATTTAGCCTAAAAGGGTGTACAGAAGGTAATGACTAAAGACATATGAAAGGATTTGGAGAGATGGCAAAGAAATATATGGTTACAGTTGTGAATCTGGATAATGGAAGAGGCATTATTAGGAATACCCGGATACCCCTTCGAAACATATTCATGTTTCAGTTTCACTGTGTACTGTTAAAAGAAAA
The DNA here is from genome assembly GCA_030015575.1 of Agapanthus africanus. Classification (NCBI taxonomy): domain Eukaryota; kingdom Viridiplantae; phylum Streptophyta; class Magnoliopsida; order Asparagales; family Amaryllidaceae; genus Agapanthus; species Agapanthus africanus. Next base: position 528,743,675 of record CM057337.1, read on the forward strand.
CTGATTTCCCAATTAGACACTTACTCCAGGGTATGTATTTACCAGGTATGATTCTCACATCTGTATGATTTTACAGATGATGAGTGGGAGTAAGTTATTGGGAATTAGGTGATCATCCTCATTATATCGGAATTCGTTGTAATTGGTGATATTTGAGGAAATCGGCCGGGTTGTTTGCCGGACGGCAAATTTTTGGTTTTGAATATCCGCTGTTATGCACCAATTTCGAATTGATACATCTGTACGTCTATTTTTATAGAGTGAGATATACCTTTTTGAAATTATGTCCATGACATTTACCTATATCAGTGGATGGTTAGGTAAGGAGCATTAAACAGCGGTGTAATTCTTCTTAACCATAAGTACAGTTTTCAACCTACGACACACAGGGAATGAGTTATTAGACTTAGAGGACTTATACAGAGTATTGTATGTTGTCCAGTGTCCATGATGACAGAGGGGTTGGTACTCATACTATATTCTGTTTACTTGTGACTTCTCTAGTTCTTAGATATGTGTTTCGTAGAAATGCAAGGTCTAAGTTTTGAGAAGTTATAGGTATAAGAGTAAAGTAGAGAACCAGGTATTGCAAGTATCAGGATTCTTCAAGGTGATCGAATATGTAGATACTTGTGCATGGTATTTAGATAATAGTAATAGTTAAGAGAGCTTGCTTCTCTTTCAGGTTACTCATAATTGGAAGTAATCCTAAGTTGAGTAACGCTGATCGGCCTCTCTCCATTTACTTGACATGCACTGGAGACAGCTGCATGATTTGAATCTGGTTCAATTAAATCAGTGCCTCTGTTTCTGTATTGGATATAGAACAGTTCATATCTTGACATTGTTAAGGTACAGGGAGTTGTCCAGCTTATGCTTAAAACCAGACACTGGAGAACTCAAGGCACGTTTCTGTTAGTGTATATGCCCTAGAGGCCATTACTGTATCATACTAGTTTGTATATTACTTAATGGAAGCTTGGGATATTCACCTTGTATATACAATCTTGCTCAAAATAGTAGTATGCTACTTGGTTTGTTTCTACTTCAATGTGTACATGTGTTTATTTTTGTATATCGCCTATACACATTAGTGGAGCCCTTAGGATCTTTGCTTGATTACCAGCGATGTGATGGCCGTCACACTAGTGGGGCTGGGTAATCTATAAGCTCATCCTTATGCAGGTCCCTGGTCGCAGGACTATCGAGACAGGGCATCGATACTCCGGAGTAGACCAGCGCATGCGCTTCTCATCCCAGTGTGGGAGACGGTCTGTCCCACAGCCGTCAGTACGTCGTACTTGAGATAGTATGCGGGTGCTCGTTAGGTTACGGGTACACTGGACAGGACTCGTCGGGAACTGACTAGTTGGTATTATGCCTATCGTCAGTTATCAGTTCCCAGGTGACATGAGTACAGCTTAGTCCGCTGACTTGACACTGTCACTTCACCTCGAGTGTGTTCCCACTGTACTTTGATCACTACCCTACCACGGCTCAAAGGAGTCGTGCAAACAGGTAGTGGTTGGGTGCAGTCCCGAAGCACTTGGAGGCAGTGACGGTTAGACAGGATTCGTCTCTCCCGGTATTGGGGGTTGACATCGCGCTGTGTCTAGGAGAGCCATTACACGAGTAGTCCCTGGCCAGGACAAACGAGATATACTGGTAGGTTTCCAGTGTTATCTCAGGGTGTTTTGGGCTTCGCTCCGGCACGACTTGTACCGCTATTGGGGGACTGACGTTTACCGCCCCCTAAGCCCGCCATGCGATGTATCAGACGAACAGACCGGACTGTACGGAGAATGTCACACTCAGGCTCAGTAGGAGTTCAGATGGGTTTCGCCTCGTCGGTCTTCTTGTCGGCATTACCTGGGGACCGTTACGCACAGCTAGTGCCGCTTGCGGTCTGTGGTTAAACCAACTGCCAGCGTAGTGTCGAGTCTTTAGAGTCCCACACAGAAAGCTTTTCGCCTTTAGGCAAAAGAGTAGAGGTCGCATGGTATTGCGACAGGTCGCATGGTTTTGTGACAGGGTTCGGTCACATCCGTGCACTTGTGCACGTACAGTGTCCGGACAGTTTACACTAGCGGGCTTTGGTTTAAGCCAGATCCTAGTATACCTTTTAGGGATTGGATTTATCCAGTGTGCATTCGTGTTCCTCGGAACGCGGATGCGGGTGCGTATGCACAGTTGACAGGGAGACAGAGGCAGCGGATTCTCATTAGGGTTGTTGACAGTTGACCGTTGACTATTTGACTTTTTGTTCAACCCTAATGAGAATATGATATGTGATTAACTATTATATTAATTAAGTATTATGGTGACATGGTTGTGGAGGATTGACTTTGTTGACTTGTTGACTTTTGTTGACTTTGTTGACTTGTTGACTTTTTGTTGACTTGTTGACTTGTTGACTTTTGTTGACGTGTTGACTTTGTTGACCGGTTGACTAGGCTTGACTAGTTGACCATCATGATAACCATAGCCATCATTTCATGGCAAAGACTTTTGTTTGCTTGCTCATTTGTGTAAAATGAGTGCATGAAATGATATGGTTATGGTTGCTTCAACCATCACATAAGACTTTTTTTTAGTATGATGAGTTATCATGACTTTGGATTATGAGAGGGTGAGAGACAAAAGACTTGCTCATTCTTTCTTGCTCATTCTCTCTCTTGTTCTTGAGCTCTCTTTTTTTGCTCTCACCCTCAACCTCTTGCTCCCTCTCTTGACTCTATGGTTCTCTTGTCTCATGAGTTGAGAATCAAGAACCATAGATAAAATCCCATACAAACTCTTCTCTACTCATTCTAGTTCACTAGGTTTAGCAAACCAAGTGAACTAGTTTCTTCAAAGAACGAAGAAGGAGCTAAAGGTTGGAGCTTTCAGGTGGATCTATCTTCGGCGTACGGAGACGACGGGAAGAAGCCAATCCGGACCACCATCGGAGTTTGAAGACGAAGGAGTTCAGGACAAGCAAGGTATAACCCCCTAACCGAGTAGCTAGAAACTCGTAGTTAGGTTGCTAGATAGATGTTTAACCAAGATCCGGGTTTTAGGTCCATGTTACCACCTCCGTAAAAATTGTTTTTTACCAAATTCCGCATTCCCGAAAGTACCGGGAGACGTAGCATGGACTTACAGTGGTATCAGAGCCTAGTTAAACTCTATCTAACATGTTAGCTAGTAACTAGAAGATCGATCAAAGAAAAAGTCCCAAAAACGAACCCCAAAAATTCGAGTTTCTGTCGATTTTTTTACTGTTCAAAAGTTGATTATTTTAACACCTAAAATCGGCTCAGGGTTTTTAAAAGACACTGTAGAAAAATCACCAAGTGATTCCCCAAAACGAGCGCGGAAACGCGGCAAAAGCTTGCTATTGCCGCGGTTCCGCGGCCTCCTTGCCCCCTCTCTGGTGTTTCTTTGGTACAGTGTGCTTCTGGGGGTATTTTGGGATTTTTGGTATATATATTTTCAACCCAGATTTTCCAGAATGAAAATTTTATTTTGGGGTCCCGAAAATCCGTATTTTTGATCGAACTTCTAAAAGACTTAAGCTAACGGGTTTTTCTGTAATGTGATTTTTGTATTGAACGTCTACTAATCGCTATATGTCGATTAGTGAGGGTTATACAAATCTGTGATCTGTAATGTTGCTGGAATGTGGATATGAATATGTTGGATTGTCGCGGGTGAATAGCCGGGGGTTGTGAGACGAGAGTTTTTCTTTTCTTTCAATTCATGTAAATTTGTAAATTGATGTAATAATTATTTGTATGGCCGCACAACCGGGTCGGGGTTGTAGCCGTCATTGTATAATTTCTTTTTACTGTTTTTGCTCCTAGGATAGACCCATGGAGGGGGTGCACAAACTACCGGGCATGCCGAAGTGTCGAGTGGCCTACTCATGGAGATGAGGGAGGTTACTACGCTTCGGGTACTTGGCGGGTAGTTTGCCGCACCCGTAGGGGTCTTGGGTGGGGTATTTGGCTATTCACCGCGACCGTGTAATCTGTCTTTCGTTACAGGCTCGTACGAATTGCAGATTCCTAGTATATCCAATGTATTCATCTGCGATCTGAAATGTTTATCATTGCAGTATATCTATATATGATATTATTTAGGCGTTGCTTATGTTTTACAGCCGCGCTAGCCCAGCCCCCGCTCTGTCGTTAGTTAAGTAACCTAACGGGTAATGACGGGGCCCCGTGGCGAATGCGAATGGCATAAGCGTACGTTATATTTTGGTTGTTTTCTGCAATGGTAGGATTAAATGATGGGACACATTAAAAGAACTAATGCAAGAATATCACGCATTAAAAGAACTAATGCAAGATAATAAACCAAGTTAAAGTCGTTGGAACACTTTCGAAAAACCACTCGGTTCTTTTCAAAACAACTTTTAAATGCGGAGCTTGAGCCACTCCTTTTAAAAGCTATCTCGTTCCATCGACTAAATCAAGTTCACTACGTTCACGGTTTAGCCAAAACCATTCGTAGCCCTCTATCATTTCAGTTAAATATTCGGTAGTATTCAAGCTATGTATTTTGACCTCACGCCAAGGCATAGTGATTGGTAGCTGCCGGATATTTATCTGTTGCATAGATAGAATGCGTTGGTTTGGGACAGTCGTACTACCATTTTGGCCTACGTCAAGGGTAGGTACGGGTGGATTCAAATTAACCTGGATAATGATGGGAAGAACTTGACATGTGACTTATGACATTTTGACCTCACGCCAAGGTCATAAGAGCATGGGGTAAAAATCCACATCGGGAGTTTCATAAGCACTGAAACTTGCTAGATTTGCATACCATTTGGAGTGTGATGATTCTGGTAGGATTCCTTCAGTTTCGTCACGCGATGATATTTGGATCCCGATCCTACTGTGAGTATATGCTACTCCTCGGGAAATTTCTCACTAATCGATCAATGCTATAAACCTAGTAGGTGCCTAGAAAGGTGTTAGCGGGGCTACGTCCCCAGGGAAAAGAGGTTCTTTAATTAAGGAACTTCGCGAAAGCGTTGGAAAACCTCCCTCGAAGTACCGACACCGGCCTGGCTGAACGGTTAAGCAAGTATTGTGCGGTGGGATTGATCCCGACTAATTCTTCCTTTATGGTTTGAGGAGGGATTCGAGAAATAGTGGGAGCCATCCTGTTTAGACAAACTAAAAACCACTCTAAACTTGCAAGAGCATCATGCTGAGTGTTTCTTCTTCTCTCTCCTAATTGCAGCGACCAAATCGACATGACTGGACTTAAGTTACTCCTAGATAAAAACAAACTGACAGGGCCAAACTACAAAGATTGGCTCAGGAATGTCAAGATAGCAATCACTTATGACAAGCTGGGGTATCTTCTTACCACCAAAGCTCCCCCTGTCCCTGGTCCAACTTCCAGCGTCGCGGATAAGGAAATCCGCAAGACTTGGGAGATTGATAGCGCGAAGGCCAAGTGCCTCGTGCTTGCCTTGATGGACAACGAACATCAGAGGAGGCACGAGAATATGGACTTAGAATCCATATTGCTTCATACAAAAGAACTGTATGGAGAGCAATCTCGTATCGCAAGATACGAAGCGTCGAAAAAGTTATTTTCGACAAGAATGGCCGTCGGATCATCAGTAGCCGAGCACGTGCTAAAGATGATCGGCTACATTGAGGAGCTCGCGGACCTAGGGATCACATTGGAGAGTGAGCTATATACGGATATAGTTCTCCAGTCCCTTCCTTCCACTTACGCCCAGTTTATACTGAACTTCAACTTACAAGAAAAAGAGGTTGAACTTTCAGAGCTCCTCAACATGCTGAGGAGCGCAGAGGGCACCCTACAGAAAGGTAGGGAAACATCCACTTTGTTTGTAGGAGGATCATCTTCTTCTAGGTCCAAGGCGAAAGCCAAGGGAAAGAAGAAGAAAGCCCCCGCCAAACCAAGGGGCGGTGTTAGTAAAGTGGATACGACGGGAAAAGCTAAAGCAACAAAGAAAGCGGGGAAGCTTGTGGATAAGGAAGAATGCTTCTATTGTCATAAGAAAGGTCACTGGAAGAATGATTGCAGGGCCTGGAAGGCCAGAACACAGGAATTGAAGCAGGTTGCAGCTTCAGCTTCAGGTGTGTATGTTATTGAAAACTGTCTTTCAATAAACTCTACTTCCTGGGTATTGGATACCGGATCAGGATCTCATATCTGTAATTCTTTGCAGGCGTTGAGAAACCGTAGGGTTTTGAAGGCAGGTGACATGACCCTCAGAGTTGCGAACGGAGCTAGCATGGATGCTAAAGCCGTGGGGGACTATCACCTGGGAATGTTAGATGGACATGTTTTGGTTTTGCGTAATTGCTTTTTTGTACCCAACGCAACTTGTAATATCATTTCTGTATCTTTAGTTTCTAAAGAAGGTTATGAATTTGCGTTTGTAAGTAATGTTGTAAACATTCACCTTAATCAAGTTTTGATTGGGTCAGGTACATTGAGTAATGGTATATACGTATTAAACTAACCACAGATTTTCAACGTCCAGAATACACACAAAAGAAAGTCTCCGGAAATAAATCAGACTTTCTTATGGCATTGTAGACTGGGTCACATCAATGAGAGAAGGTTGACGAAGTTACATACAGAAGGATATTTGAATGCGTTCGAATATCAGTCGTATGCCACTTGTCAATCCTGTCTCAAAGGAAAGATGACAAAGACTCCGTTTACTGGACATAGAGTAAGAGCGAGCGAGCTCTTGGGACTCGTACACAGTGACGTGTGCGGTCCAATGTCTACACATGCGCGAAGCGGCTATTCTTACTTCATTACTTTTACGGATGACTTCTCAAGGTACGGTTATGTCTTCTTAATGAAACATAAGTCCGAAGCCTTTAGAAAATTCCAGGAGTATAAGAATGAAGTAGAGAAACAGACCGGCAAGAGTATTAAGATTCTAAGATCGGATCGAGGTGGAGAATACTTAAGTGCCGAGTTCCTGGACTATTTAAAAGAGAACGGAATTCTCTCTCAGCTTACTCCTCCATACACCCCGCAACATAACGGTGTATCGGAGAGACGGAACCGCACCCTATTGGATATGGTGCGGTCCATGATGAGTAACGCTGAGTTACCGCGATCATTCTGGGGATATGCGCTAGAATCAGCCGCATATCTTTTGAACCGAGTTCCGACTAAGACTGTGCCTACCACACCATATGAAATATGGAGTGGGAAGAAACCCTATCTTCAATATCTGAAGATCTGGGGATGTCCAGCTTTTGTCAAAAAGCAGCATGCGGAAAAACTCGAGGCACGCTCAGTACTGTGCAAGTTTGTGGGATACCCAAAGAACACCAGGGGGTATCTTTTCTACTACGCAGAGGAACAAAAAGTCCTTGTTTCTCGTAATGCCCACTTTCTAGAACACCAGTTCTTGGAAAAGGAAATTAGTGGGAGCGCAGTAGAACTGGAAGAAATTCCAGAACCACAGACTATTACTGAAAGGTTAGTGGAACCAGAGGGTTCAACAGAACAGGACATTCCTACGCCGCTCCGCAGGAGCAGTAGGCAGTCTCATCCGCCCGAGAGATACTACGGTTTTCTCATAGACGGGGATAGAGAGGATTGCATCATAGAATATGATGAGCCTACTAGCTTCCAGCAGGCCGTTCAGAGCGTTGACTCAGTGAAATGGCTGGATGCAATGCGGACCGAAATGGAGTCCATGTACACCAACAAGGTATGGACGTTGGACATTGCTCCAGACGGGGTAAAACCCGTAGGATGCAAGTGGATCTTCAAAAGGAAGATTGGTGTAGATGGACAGGTTGAGACCTATAAAGCTAGGCTGTTAGCAAAGGGTTTTCGTCAAAGACCTGGCTTGGACTATGACGAAACCTTTTCTCCAGTAGCCATGCTGAAATCCATTCGGATCCTTCTTGCCATTGCTGCCTTCCACGATTATGAGATCTGGCAAATGGACGTAAAGACAGCTTTTCTAAATGGAAATTTAGAGGAGTGTGTCTATATGGACCAGCCAGAGGGTTTCATTCAGAGTGGGAGCAGCGGAAAGGTGTGCAAGTTGCTTAAGTCCATCTATGGACTAAAGCAGGCATCGCGGAGTTGGAACATCTGCTTTGATGAGACGGTCAAAGAATTTGGCTTTATCAAAAATCCAGATGAACCATGCATCTATAGTAGATTTGTAGCGAGAACTGTAGTATTCCTCGTTTTATACGTGGATGACATTCTCTTAATAGGAAATGACATTCCTATGCTACAATCTGTCAAGGGGTTCTTGTCACACAGGTTCTCCATGAAAGACCTGGGTGATGCCTCATACATTCTGGGTATCCGGATCTACCGTGACAGATCCAAGAGGATATTAGGACTTTCTCAGTCCAGGTACATCGACACCATACTGAAAAGATTCAGTATGGAAGATTCCAAGCGCGGTAACCTACCGGCTTATCACGGGATCACCCTCTCTAAAGAGATGTCTCCCAAGACTGATTTGGAGAGGGATCGCATGTCTATTATACCCTACGCTTCTGCGGTAGGCTCTATAATGTATGCGATGTTGTGTACCAGACCGGATGTAGCTTATGCACTGAGTGTGGTAAGCCGGTATCAGTCAAACCCTGGGGAGAAACACTGGATAGCGGTAAGAACATTCTCAAGTACCTGAGAAGGACTAAGGAGATGTTCTTGGTGTATGGCGGAAAAGACCTCCAGATCGAGGCCTTTGCTGACTCCAGCTTCCAGAGTGACAAGGATGATTCGAAGTCCATGTCGGGTTTTGTCTTTATCCTTAATGGAGGGGCGGTGTGTTGGAAGAGTTCCAAACAAGAAACCGTTGCAGACTCGACGATGGAAGCGGAATACATCGCTGCATCTGATGCCGCAAAAGAAGCTGTCTGGATGAGGAAGTTCTTGAAAGAACTTCAGGTGGTTCCGTCTATTGTTGATCCAATACCTCTGTATTGCGACAACAACGGGGCTATAGCTTTAGCGAAGGAACCCAGGTCCCATCAGAGATCCAGGCACATCTTGAGGCGGTATCACCTGATCAGGGAGATCGTTGATCGCCAGGAGATCGAGGTTCGGAGAGTCGCTTCAGAAGATAACACTGCAGATCCATTCACCAAGGCCCTGCCCCAGACTCAGTTCGAGCGGCTGATCGAGATGATAGGTCTTCGATACGCCAGTACATGGCCTTAGTGCAAGTGGGAGATTGTTAGTGTATATGCCCTAGAGGCCATTACTGTATCATACTAGTTTGTATATTACTTAATGGAAGCTTGGGATATTCACCTTGTATATACAATCTTGCTCAAAATAGTAGTATGCTACTTGGTTTGTTTCTACTTCAATGTGTACAAGTGTTTATTTTTGTATATCGCCTATACACATTAGTGGAGCCCTTAGGATCTTTGCTTGATTACCAGCGATGTGATGGCCGTCACACTAGTGGGGCTGGGTAATCTATAAGCTCATCCTTATGCAGGTCCCTGGTCGCAGGACTATCGAGACAGGGCATCGATACTCCGGAGTAGACCAGCGAATGCGCTTCTCATCCCAGTGTGGGAGACGGTCTGTCCCACAGTCGTCAGTACGTCGTACTTGAGATAGTATGGGGGTGCTCGTTAGGTTACGGGTACACTGGACAGGACTCGTCGGGAACTGACTAGTTGGTATTATGCCTATCGTCAGTTATCAGTTCCCAGGTGACATGAGTACAGCTTAGTCCGCTGACTTGACACTGTCACTTCGCCTCGAGTGTGTTCCCACTGTACTTTGATCACTACCCTACCACGGCTCAAAGGAGTCGTGCAAACAGGTAGTGGTTGGGTGCAGTCCCGAAGCACTTAGAGGCAGTGACGGTTAGACAGGATTCGTCTCTCCCGGTATTGGGGGTTGACATCGCGCTGTGTCTAGGAGAGCCATTACACGAGTAGTCCCTGGCCAGGGCAAACGAGATATACTGGTAGGTTTCCAGTGTTATCTCAGGGTGTTTTGGGCTTCGCTCCGGCACGACTTGTACCGCTATTGGGGGACTGACGTTTACCGCCCCCTAGGCCCGCCATGCGATGTATCAGACGAACAGACCGGACTGTACGGAGAATGTCACACTCAGGCTCAGTAGGAGTTCAGATGGGTTTCGCCTCGTCGGTCTTCTTGTCGGCATTACCTGGGGACCGTTACGCATAGCTAGTGCCGCTTGCGGTCTGTGGTTAAACCCACTGCCAGCGTAGTGTCGAGTCTTTAGAGTCCCACACAGAAAGCTTTTCGCCTTTAGGCAAAAGAGTAGAGGTCGCATGGTTTTTCGACAGGGTTCGGTCACATCCGTGCACTTGTGCACGTACAGTGTCCGGACAGTTTACACTAGCGGTCTTTGGTTTAAGCCAGATCCTAGTGTACCTTTTAGGGATTGGATTTATCCAATGTGCATTCGTGTTCCTCGGAACGCGGATGCGGGTGCGTATGCACAGTTGACAGGGAGACAGAGGCAGCGGATTCTCATTAGGATTGTTGACAGTTGACCGTTGACTATTTGACTTTTTGTTCAACCCTAATGAGAATATGATATGTGATTAACTATTATATTAATTAAGTATTATGGTGACATGGTTGTGGAGGATTGACTTTGTTGACTTGTTGACTTTTGTTGACTTTGTTGACTTGTTGACTTGTTGACTTTTGTTGACTTGTTGACTTTGTTGACCGGTTGACTAGGCTTGACTAGTTGACCATCATGATATTCATAGCCATCATTTCATGGCAAAGACTTTTGTTTGCTTGCTCATTTGTGTAAAATGAGTGCATGAAATGATATGGTTATGGTTACTTCAACCATCACATAAGACTTTTTTTTAGTATGATGAGTTATCATGACTTTGGATTATGAGAGGGTGAGAGACAAAAGACTTGCTCATTCTTTCTTGCTCATTCTCTCTCTTGTTCTTGAGCTCTCTTGTTTTGCTCTCACCCTCAACCTCTTGCTCCCTCTCTTGACTCTATGGTTCTCTTGTCTCATGAGTTGAGAATCAAGAACCATAGATAAAATCCCATACAAACTCTTCTCTACTCATTCTAGTTCACTAGGTTTAGCAAACCAAGTGAACTAGTTTCTTCAAAGAACGAAGAAGGAGCTAAAGGTTGGAGCTTTCAGGTGGATCTATCTTCGGCGTACGGAGACGACGGGAAGAAGCCAATCCGGACCACCATCGGAGTTTGATGACGAAGGAGTTCAAGACAAGCAAGGTATAACCCCCTAACCGAGTAGCTAGAAACTCGTAGTTAGGTTGCTAGATAGATGTTTAACCAAGATCCGGGTTTTAGGTCCATGTTACCACCTCCGTAAAAATTATTTTTTACCAAATTCCGCATTCCCGAAAGTACCGGGAGAGGTAGCATGGACTTACAGTTTCTGTAATGGCTGTTTTGTGGGTTGACCCGAGCTATAACGAGGGTTGATTTTCTACCATCTGGATGATCAATAGTGATATTGTTCTTGACTCGCCACAGTTTTAAAAGAAATGGATTTTTTCATAAAACAGAAGTGGGAGTATGGTAGAACTGGAAGTGATTCCAGAATCGCAAACGATTACTGAAGATTTGATAAGAACCTAAAGATTCAATCTGGTTTGACATTCCATTGGCCACTCTGCAGATATGGTGGGTAACCTCAGGCACTCGAGAGGTACTTCGGTATGCTCAAAGACGGTGACAGGGAGGTTCTTGTTTACCCAGACTTGACACTACTGTTGTTCCAGGCTATGAGACCTGGAAGAAGGATGTGTATAGCGTCGTTCTGAACTGGCTTCAGAAGTGCACGTGTATATGATTCTGTCAGAGGGTTGTCGTAGTCAGTGGGAGCAGCGGAAGCATAGTGGACAGGTAGCTTATGTCTATTTATGGACTAAAGCAGATATAGCGGAGATAGATCATCTATTTCTTATATGACAGTCATAGGTTTGACTTCATCAGAATAGGGGATGGATCTGTTAAGAAGGTAGTAGGGTGTGATGTCTTGGTATCTGGATGACATACACAGAGTAGGAAGTGATATTCCTATACTACGATCGGTTATACTTTGGTTGTCACACAGTGGTTTCTCCACAAAGGATATAGACTGTATATCAGATATTCTGGTTACTGGATCTATGTTTTTAGATCTAGATTTGGGAAGTATCCCAATCTGGGTACTTAAACAGCATTCTAAAGGTGTTTTAGAATGGACGACTCCTGGCACGGTAGTGTACCTGCAGGTGATGGAGTCACCCTCTCTGAAGGTGTCTTATAGACTAAAGGGGAGAGGGATGTGCATGATTGGCAGATCACTTGCTTAAGCAATTAAGTCAATCAGGAGATGTCAAGTACCACACCAGATGTTGTTTTTGCAGTAGATGCAATAAGTTGATATTGATCCAATCCTGGAGGAACATTCGGAAGCAGTTTTAGAACATAAGTAGATGTTCTAGGGATATGATAACGACGGCCTCTTTTAGGAGACAGTTATCATTCCAGGCTTCCAAGGTGACCTGGATGACAGGGTGGCTGTCAGAGTTATAGTTTTCCCTCTGACGAGGGGCAGTATTTTGGACAGGTGGTCCAGGCGGATACTAAGGGAGGCATGGCGTAGGATACTGATTAAGTTCAGTTGACGATACAGTCCAAGAAGTTTGGATTTGGAGTTCATTTATGAACTAGGTCCCATTAGACATCCAGACATATTCTAAGACAGGTATTGCTCATTTCGGGAGATGGGTTTCTCCGCGAACTTGAGATTAAGAGAGATATAGAAAGAAACATTAGGGCGGATCCACTCACTGAGGCTATTCCTCGAACGCAATAGTTTCGCAAACGGGTTTTGTGAGACAGATTAGTAGAGGAGTTGGGTGTTCGGTATCATACAGGCTGTGAGTATGCGACATCGCAATAATTAGCCTTGAGTGCATGTGGGAGATTGTTGGAGATAGTGCCCTCAGAGTCAATTATTGGATCACAGGCACATGATTGCAATGACTAAGGGAGGACCTATACCGGTAGGACAGTCTTACTCAAGATGATAGTATTGTTAGTTATATGTATGCCCTAGAGGCCATTACTGTAAATTGGATGTATTTTGTAGTGGATGCTGAGACATATATAGGTAGGACTTTCTTGCTCGACATGATAGTACGCTATCTGGTTGCACTTTATCTTAACATGTATACTTTCTGTCTCTCTGTTACATGTTGATAAAGCCTTTAGGATGTGTACTCGACTTCCAGGACTATGATGCAGATCATACTAGTGGGGCCTGGGTAGTCCATGAGTATATCCTTCAATGTTCCTAGTCGAGGGAATATCGAGACGGGGCATCGATATTCCAGAGTAGACTAGCGTATATCTTCTCGACCCATGCGATGGGCGATGGATGATCCCATATCCATTGGTGTTTGACATCAGAGATGGTATACGGGTGCTCAGTGGAGACTGGGTACACTGAACGGACTCTCCGAGAACTCCCAGATGGTATTATACCTCACGTCAGATGGCAGTTCTCTGGTGACACTGGTACAGCTTAGTCTGTAGACCCGAGTGTTGGAGATAGTGCCCTCAGAGTCAATTATTAGGTCACAGGTACGTGATTGCAATGATTGATGGAGGACCTATCCCGGTAGGACAGTCTTACTCGAGATGATAGTATGCTATCTGGTTTACCTTTATCATCGTGTACTGCTTTAAGTGACCTGACAAGTCGCTATTACACGTTGGTAGAGCCCCTAGGATTCTTGCTTGACCACCAGCAGTATGAGGGCGATCATATACGTGGGAGCTGGCAGTCTATAAACATATCCTTAAATGGTCCCTAGTCGTGTGAGTTTCGAGACAGGGCATCGATACTCCAGAGTAGACCAGTGTATACAGTCGAGACCCCGACGAGGGGCAGTGGCCGGTCTCACAAGCCACTGGTGTCAGTTGGTTCACCTAAGATGTATACAGGTGCTCATTGGGTTATGAGTACACCGGACAGGACTCGCCGGGAACATGCTAGTTGGTCATATACCAGACGTCAGATGGTAGTTCCCTGGTAACATGTGTGCAGGTTAGTTCATCGACCTGGGGATCGTCATTTGTCTCATGTGAGTTCCCACTGTACTTTGATTACTACCCTACCACGGCTCAAAGGAGTCGTGCAAACAGGTTTTAGTTGGGTACAGTCCCGAGCCACATGGAGGCAGTGAGCGTATCTTCAGGGGTTCGTCTCTCCCGGTATTGGGGGTGAGGTCGTGCTGTGTCTAGGAGAGCCATTACACGAAGCCCTCGGCCGAGGCAAGGAGATTTACTGGTAGGTATTCCAGTAGTATCTCAGGGTGTTCTGGGCTACACTCCGACACGACTTGTACCGCTTTTGGGGGTCTGACTTTTACCAACCCCCTAGGCCCGCCATGCGATGCTCATAGACGAACGGACCGGACTGTACGGATATTGTCACTGACAGGCTCAGTAGGGTTGTCAGGCTGAGTTCGCTCACAGACGTCCCCTTTTAGTCAATACCTGGTAGCCCGTTACGTATTGGCTTATACCTCTGACGTGCTAGTGGTTAAATCCACAACCGTGGTGTTGACGAGTCTTTAGAGTCCCCCACATTCAGTTACTCAGCTTTCGGGCGAAAGGTTGTAGAGGCCGTATGGAGATATGGCAAGGTCCGATCAGATACGTGCGGTATTGCACGGATCAGGTTCGGACAGTTTGTACTATAGGCCATATGGTTATATGGCAGGGTTCGATCAGATACGTGCGGTATTGCACGGATCAGGATCGAACGGATAATACTAGCCGGTTTTGGTATAAGCCGGATCCTAGTATAGTACAGTGGAGATTTTGTCTCATTGCACTTGTATTTCGGTCGAAATACAGATGCGGGTGTGTATGCACAGTATCGGGGTTTTCCTGTAATTTATTACGGGACCAGTTTTCTGGAGTTGCCAGTTTGCTTTCCGTTTCGGCCAATTTCCTTTGTATCGTTCATTGGCCGAAGATTGGTGGAGGAGGGCTTATTTGCATTGTTGCAAATAAGTGTTTGTGGAAGGGGGTCTTTGCATATTTCCTTGGATCATGATGGTGCACCATTCTTTTGACCTTGACTTCTTGACTTCTTCATGATGGCTTGACTTTTTGAAGTCATCATGCTTGATGATGGTTGAGGTGGAGTGTTGGTTTTAGCTTGTTATCATGCTTTTGCATGATAGTCTTTTTCCCTCTCTCTCTTGCATGATGAGATTGATTATCTTTTGATACATACACTCCTCTCTCACACACCTCTCTCTCTCCTCCCCCTCTAGTTATGGCCGGCCAAGCTTGGAGGAGGGGTTGCCCATTTTTTGTAGTGGGGATTCTTGCTCTCTTGATGTTAGAAAAATCCCCAAGTTCCTCCACATACTTCTTGTTTTCATCCCTCCACCAAAAGGCAATTCCGATAACCCCAAATGAGACACAAGCCTCTACATTATATTCTACAGTAAATCTTGGGCACGTCGACTAGCCGGCTTCGTGCCCGAGTTGCCTCGGCATTGAGGTGGGAGCCCGTAAAAGAAGTAGGCGATGTGGTGCACTTCCGGCGACGAGGAGGAGACGGGACATTCCGCAGGAGATCGGGACGACGACGAGAAGACCGGAGGACTCGGATCTGTCGGTATATCTCTCTTCCCCTTCTTGTAGATAGCTAGGACTAATTAATGGTTCGATCCGGGTATTAGTGCGCGGCGATTTGCCAATTCAAGAAAAATTTAAAGTTTATTACCGCTTCCGCATTTGGCCGTCGGATTGACAAGCGGGGCGCCGCCGTGCACTTACAGTGGTATCAGAGCCTCGCCATTAACTTAGTCTAGCTTGGTTTAATGTGTTTTGCATTTCCGATCGACCAAAATTCCAAAATCTACATTTTTACTTGCATCAGTTTTCTGTTGAAATTTTTTGGTGTCGAAAATTTTTTCAGGTTACAGAAAAGTGATGTACTGGAAAATCTAAGATTTCTGTGAAAATTCGATGCACTAAGTCCACTGTTGGAGCGCGGAACCGCGGCCAAACACCCCTTTGGGCCGCGGATCCGCCGCACACTGTTGGGTTCCCTGCACCAAATTTCTACAGTATCTTTCTGGGGTTAAAATTGGGGTTTTAGAATATTAAAATTGGGCCCAGAATTTCTGTGTATGCTACAGTAGTACTTGGGGGCCCACTTGTTAAAGTTTGATCGATCGGATATTTTAAACACATTATTTCACAGTATTTACATTATATCTGCGACCGTGAATGTCACTTGATCGGTAAATCCGGTCTAACTGCTATAGCCCGGTTAGACGGATTTGCGAACGTGACTTTCACCTTGATGTTCTGTTTTTGCTGTGATGTTGCGGATCGGTCGTGGGGGATAGCCTGGATGCAATGCTAGTACAGTTCTGTTGTATTATGTACATTTGATATTGCGGGGCGAGCGTCCGACATGTGGACTGCCGTCACTGCCTGATTGTATTATTGTTTTGGGGCACGGCCAGGTTGCGGTCGATGTACCCGTTGTATGTATATTTTACTTTCTGTACTAGGATTGCCCGGCGGAGGGGTGCACGGATAGCCGGATTCTAGAAGGCAACGAGCCCTCATCTCATGGCATTGGGACGGAAGGGGCTTCACTCTAGAATTGGCGGGCTATTCGCAGCACTCGTAGGGGGTACAGGTTGACCCAGGAGGGGTGCCCAAGTTACCGGATTTCGTGAAGTGCTGGGTGGTCCATTCACGGAGCTGAAGGGGGCTGCCTCGCTTCAGGTTTTGGCGGGTGACTTGCCGCGCCCGTAGGGGTCTAGGATTTCATTGCACAGGCTATCCACACGACCAGGGGAACGTCGGGTTTCAGCGGCTCTGTGAAACCCGGGGATCCCAGATATCTGTTTTGTTCTGTGATGCTGTACATTTATGTGATGTTGCATTTTTTATTCACGCCTTGAGCGAATACAATATATTGGTATATATATTAGTAGATGTTGTATATGTTTTACATCCGCGCTGGTCCAGTCCCCGCTCTGTCGTTAGTTAGCTAACCTAACGGGTAATGACGGGACCCAGTGGCGAATGCGGATGGCATATACGTACATCAGTATATTTTTGTTCTTTGTGGTGTGATCAATTGATGGGACTGCGTTGATTCGGATCAATGCAAGTTAAACAAACCTATTCTGATGTTGTTGGAACACTTTTTCGAAAAGCTGTTATTGCAAGGACGTTCTCTTTTGTTTTGCATCGTGGTATTCAGTTGGAATATCCTGCTCCTCAGTCGACGAGGCAAGGGCCGAGATCCCTTCACCGGGAGTGACCCCTTGGACAGAAGTTTGCGTCAGGGCAATGACTTCACTATAGCCGATTACTTTTTCTTTGCATTGTGGTATTCAGTTGGAATATCCTGCACCCCATTCTACGGGGAAAGAGCCGAGATCCCTTCACCGGGAGTGACCTCTTTAGCGAAGGTTTTCGTCACTATATTTTTAAAAGCTATCAGTTCCTTCAACGATATCAAGTTCACTACGTTAAAGGTTTTCGCCAGAAACCATTCGTAGCCCTCCGTCGTTTCAGACGGGTAGCACATAGTATTCATGCTATGTTTGTTGGCCTTCGTCAAGGCATAGTGTATGGTAGCTGCTTGTTGCCTTTCTGCAGCATAGATAGATGCGTTGGTTTGGGACAGTCGTATAGCCTTGTTGGCCTTCGTCAAGGGCTTGTGCGGGTGGGTTCAAATCAACCTGGAGAATGACGGGTAGAACTTGACATGTGACTTATGATTTGTTGGCCTTCGTCAAGGTCATAAGAGCATGGGGCAGAAATCACATCGGGAGTTTCAAAAGAACTGAAACTTGCCAGATATGCGCATACCTTCTAGAGTGTGATGACGTGAGCGGATTCCGTCACGTTATCATGCGATGATAGTTGGATCCCGATTCCCACTGATGAGTTAGTTTACTCCTCGGGTGACCCCGACTAATTCTTCTTTCAGGTTTGGAGGAGAATTTGAGGTACAGTGGGAGGATTCCAGATTAGATAAATTGGTAACCATTCTGATCTAGGTTAGAGTGCACGCTGAGTGTTTCTTTTCTCTCTCTCTTCGGCAGCGACCATTGACCCGACCCTAAGACTATGACTCAGTGACCAAGTTGACCGAACCTTCTTAAACACTGGCTTTTGGATTGTCAGAGTTGCGAACCTCATTGCCACTCCTACTTTTACCCTTTTCTCCAGGACACCCCGTATTACTACGAACGTCCACTTCCATTGGACAAAACCATCGTATGGTTAGATACGAACTCGAAAGAATTTATTCGAGGATGGTTTCAGGTTCTAGAGAAAACGGATAGGATTATTCAGTTGTCTTTTCCTTTTACCTTCTCTCAAGTTGTGAGTACTCCTTGGTTTAGGAGATAGTACACCTATTACGCAAATTGGATAGTCTTCTTCCAATCCTTAGGCTGGTGCCGACCGATGGGGAATGAAGAAAACCAATTAGCATAACGATGGTGTGCAGAAGGTATTAAGTTCAGACAAAGTAAGGGATTAGTAAGAGGGCAAAGTAAATTGCGACTGATATTCACGACCAGACCAAGTATTTCTTCGCCAATCCTAAATCACCTTTGTATTTCTCCAGGACATTCCGTATCACTACGAAGATCCCAAGTTTATTGGATAATCCATCGTATGGTTATATACGAACTCGAAAGGAACTTGTTCCAGTTCGGGGATGGATCCTGGTTCAGTAGAAATAGGAATAAGGTTTATTCGGTTGTCTTTTATCTTCACCTTCTCTCGCTTTGCGAGTGCTCCTAGGATTAGGATAGTACACCCATTATGCTTATTGGATAGTCTTCCTCCAAACCATAGGCTGGTGCCGAACGGTAGGGAAGGAAGAAAACCATTTGGCCTGAGGGGTGTGCAGAAGGTAATGACTAAAGACATATGAAGGGATTTGGAGAGGTGGCAAAGAATTATACGGTTACAGTCGTGAATCTGGAAGAGGCATTACTAGGAATACCAGGATACCCCATCGAAACATTTTGATGTTTCAGTCTCACTGTGTACTGTTAAAGGAAAACTGATTTCCCGATTAGACACTTGCTCCAGGGTATGTATTTACCAGGTATGATTCTCACATCTGTATGGTTTTACAGATGATGAGTGAGAGTAAGTTATTGGGAATTAAGTGATCATCCTCATTATATCACGATTCGTTGTAATCGGTGATATTTGAGGAAGTCACCTGGGTTGTTTGCCGGTCGGCAAATATTTGGTTTTGAATATCCGCTGTTATGCACCAATTTCAAATCGATATATCTGTACGTCTATTTTCATAGAGTGAGATATACCTTTTTGAAATTATGTCTGTGACATTTACCTACATCAGTGGATGGTTAGGTAAGGAGCATTAAACAGCGGTGTAATTCTTCTTAACCATAAGTACAGTTTTCAACCTACGACACACAGTGAATGAGTTATCAGACTCAAGGGACTTATACAGAGTATTGTATGTTGTCCAGGGTCCATCAGGACAGAGGGGTTGGTCCTCGTACTATATTCGGTTTACTTATGACTTCTCTAGTTTTTAGACAGGTGTTTCGTGGAAACACAGGGTCCGAATTTGGAGAAGTTATAGGTATTTGAATAGAGTAGAGAACCAGGTGTAGCAAGTATCGGGATTCTTCAAAGTAATCGAAGATGTAGATACTTGTATATGGTATTCAGTTGATAGTAGTGATTAAGAGAAATTGCTTCTCTTTCAGGTTATTCATAATTGGAAGCATTCCTAAGTTGAGTAACGCTGATCGGCCTCCTTCCATTTAGTTGATATGCACTGGAGACAGCTGCATGATTTGAATCTGGTTCAATTAAATCGGTGCCTCTGGTTCTATATTGGATATAGAACAGTTCATATCTTAACGATGTTAAGGTACGGGGAGTTGTCCGGCTTATGATTAAAACCAGACACTGGACAACTCAAGGCACGTTTCTGTAATGGCTGTTTGTGGGTTGACCCAGGCTATGACGAGGGTTGACTTTCTACCATCTGGATGAACAATAGCGATATTGTTCTAGACTCGCCACAGTTTTATTAAAAATGGATTTTTTCAGAAAACAGTAGTGGGAGTATGGTAGAACTGGAAGTGATTCCAGAACCACAAACGATTACTGAAGATTTGATAAGGAACCTAAAGATTCAATCTGGATTGACATTCCATTGGCCACTCCGCAGATAAGGTGGGTAACCTCAGGCACCCGAGAGGTACTATGGTAGCCTCAAGGACGGTGACAGGGAGGTTCTTGTTTACCCATATTTTCCATTGCTGTTGTTCCAGACTGTGAGACCCGGCAGGAGGATGAGTATAGCGTCGTTCTGAACTGGTTTCAGAAGTGTACGTGTATATGACTCTGCCAGAGGGTTGTCGTAGTCAGTGGGAGCAGCGGAAGCATTGGTGGACAGGTAGCTTATGTCTATTTATAGACTAAAGCAGATATAGCGGAGATAGATCATCTACTTCTGACGTGACAGTCATGGGTTTGACTTCATCAGAATAGGGGATGGATCTGTTGAAAAGGTAGTAGGGTGTGATATCCTGGTATTTGGATGACATACACAGAGTAGGAAAAGAAACTCCTATACTACAATCGGTTATACTTTGGTCGTCACACAGTGGTTTCTCCACAAAGGAAATGGATTTTATATCAGACATACTGGTTACTAGATCTATAGTTTTAGATCTAGATTTGGGTGGTTTCCCAATCAGGGTACGTTGACAGCATTCTAAGAGTATTTAGAATGGTTGACTCCTGGCACGGTATTATACCTGCAGGTGATGGAGTCACCCTCTCTAAAGGTGTCTTATAGACTAAAGTAGAGAGGGAAGTGCATGATTGGCAGATCACTTGCTCAGGCAATTGAGTCAATCATGAAATGTCAAGTACCACGCCAGATGTTGTTCTTGCACTAGATGCAATAAGTTGACAATAATCCAATCCTGGAGAAACAGTCGGAAGCAGTTCTAGAACATAAGTGGATGTTCTAGGGATATGATAACGACAGCCTCATTCGGGAAACAGTTATCATTCCAAGCTTCCAAGGTGACATGGACGACAAGGAGGTTGTCAGAGCTATAGTTTTCCTTCTGATGAGGGGCAGTATTTTGGACAGGTGGTCCAAGGCAATACTGAGGGAGGCATGGCGCTGGATACTGATTAAGTTCAGTTAACGATACAGTCTAAGAAGTTTTGGATTTGGAGTTCATTTATGAGCTAGGTCCCATCAGACATCCAGACATATTCTAAGACAGGTATTGCTCATTTCGGGAGATGGGTTTTCTCCGCGAACTTGAGATATAGAGAGACATAGAAAGAAACATCAAGGCGGATTCACTCACTGAGGCTATTCCTCGAACGCAATAGTTTCGCAAACGAGCTTTGTGAGACTGACTAGTAGAGGAGTTGGGTGTTTGGTATCACACGGGCTGTGAGTATGCGACATCACAATAATTAGCCTTGAGTGCAAGTGGGAGATTGTTGGAGATAGTGCCCTCAGAGTCAATTATTAGGTCACAGGTACGTGATTGCAATGATTGATGGAGGACCTATCCCGGTAGGACAGTCTTACTCGAGATGATAGTATGCTATCTGGTTTACCTTTATCATCGTGTACTGTTTTAAGTGACCTGACAAGTTGCTATTACACGTTGGTAGAGCCCCTAGGATTCTTTCTTGACCACCAGCAGTATGAGGGCGATCATATACGTGGGAGCTGGCAGTCTATAAACATATCCTTAAATGGTCCCTAGTCGTGTGAGTTTCGAGACAGGGCATCGATACTCCAGAGTAGACTAGTGTATACAGTCGAGACCCCGACGAGGGGCAGTGGCCGGTCTCACAAGCCACTGGTGTCAGTTGGTTCACCTAAGATGTATACAGGTGCTCATTGGGTTATGAGTACACCGGACAGGACTCGCCGGGAACATGCTAGTTGGTCATATACCAGACGTCAGATGGCAGTTCCCTGGTGACATGTGTGCAGGTTAGTTCATCGACCTGGGGATCGTCATTTGTCTCGTGTGAGTTCCCACTGTACTTTGATTACTACCCTACCACGGCTCAAAGGAGTCGTGCAAACAGGTTTTAGTTGGGTACAGTCCCGAGCCACATGGAGGCAGTGAGCGTATCTTCAGGGGTTCGTCTCTCCGGTATTGGGGGTGAGGTCGTGCTGTTTCTAGGAGAGCCATTATACGAAGCCCTCGGCCGAGGCAAGGAGATTTACTGGTAGGTATTCCAGTAGTATCTCAGGGTGTTCTGGGCTACACTCCGACACGACTTGTACCGCTTTTGGGGGTCTGACTTTTACCAACCCCCTAGGCCCGCCATGCGATGCTCATAGACGAACGGACCGGACTGTACGGATATTGTCACTGACAGGCTCAGTAGGGTTGTCAGGCTGAGTTCGCTCACAGACGTCCCCTTTTAGTCAATACCTGGTAGCCCGTTACGTATTGGCTTATACCTCTGACGTGCTAGTGGTTAAATCCACAACCGTGGTGTTGACGAGTCTTTAGAGTCCCCAACATTCAGTTACTCAGCTTTCGGGCGAAAGGTTGTAGAGGCCGTATGGAGATATGGCAAGGTCCGATCAGATACGTGCGGTATTGCACGGATCAGGATCGGACAGTTTGTACTATAGGCCGTATGGTTATATGGCAGGGTTCGATCAGATACGTGCGGTATTGCACGGATCAGGATCGAACAGATAATACTAGCCGGTTTTGGTATAAGCCGGATCCTAGTATAGTACAGTGGAGATTTTGTCTCATTGCACTTGTATTTCGGTCGAAATACAGATGCGGGTGTGTATGCACAGTATCGGGGTTTTCCTGTAATTTATTACGGGACCAGTTTTCTGGAGTTGCCAGATTGCTTTCCGTTTCGGCCAATTTCCTTTGTATCGTTCATTGGCCGAAGATTGGTGGAGGAGGGCTTATTTGCATTGTTGCAAATAAGTGTTTGTGGAAGGGGGTCTTTGCATATTTCCTTGGATCATGATGGTGCACCATTCTTTTGACCTTGACTTCTTGACTTCTTCATGATGGCTTGACTTTTTGAAGTCATCATGCTTGATGATGGTTGAGGTGGAGTGTTGGTTTTAGCTTGTTATCATGCTTTTGCATGATAGTCTTTTTCCCTCTCTCTCTTGCATGATGAGATTGATTATCTTTTGATACATACACTCCTCTCTCACACACCTCTCTCTCTCCTCCCCCTCTAGTTATGGCCGGCCAAGCTTGGAGGAGGGGTTGCCCATTTTTGTAGTGGGGATTCTTGCTCTCTTGATGTTAGAAAAATCCCCAAGTTCCTCCACATACTTCTTGTTTTCATCCCTCCACCAAAAGGCAATTCCGATAACCCCAAATGAGACACAAGCCTCTACATTATATTCTACAGTAAATCTTGGGCATGTCGAGTAGCCGGCTTCGTGCCCGAGTTGCCTCGGCATTGAGGTGGGAGCCCGTAAAAGAAGTAGGCGATGTGGTGCACTTCCGGCGACGAGGAGGAGACGGGACATTCCGCAGGAGATCGGGACGACGACGAGAAGACCGGAGGACTCGGATCTGTCGGTATATCTCTCTTCCCCTTCTTGTAGATAGCTAGGACTAATTAATGGTTCGATCCGGGTATTAGTGCGCGGCGGTTTGCCAGTTCAAGAAAAATTTAAAGTTTATCACCGCTTCCGCATTTGGCCGTCGGATTGACGGCCGGGGCGCCGCCGTGCACTTACACCGAGATCGTCATAGAGTCTTGTGTGTCTCCCACTGTGCTTTGATTTCCACCCTACCACGGCTCTACTGAGTCGTGCAAACAGGTGGTTTTTGGGTACAGTCCCGATTCACATAGAGGCAATGAGCGATAGGAGGGGATTCGTCTCTCCCGGTATTGGGGGTTGATGTTGCGCTATGCTCGACTGGCCATAACAGGAAATCCCTGGCCAGGGTTGCAGTGACCTACTGGTAAGTGTTATCAGTAGTTTCACACATGTCATGGACTTCACGTCGGCATGACTTATCAAGCTATTGGGGTCTGACGTTTACCACCCCTAGGCGAGATATGCGACATATCAGACGAACAGAACGGACTGTACGGTAAGTGTTACTGGTTGGATTCACAGGAGTGTGAGCGGGCTTGCTCGTCGATCTTCTGATCGCTCAATACCCGGGTGGCCGTTACGTTTAGCAGACCGCTTGCGGCTTGTGGGTGTTTGATATGATCATCATCTGCTGCCGGCGTATTGACGAGTCTTTAGAGTCCTACACAGAGGTTTCCTGGCTCAAGCGAAATGAAATAGGAGCGCATATGAGATATGTGCGAGACCGAGAATAATACGTGTATGTGATACCGTATTTCATTCTCGTGATGAATGTGTCGAATGGTTGTATGCGATATAACCTGGTTATCGAATCAAGGATTGATTCGATAAGCCGATACATTGGATACTAGCCGGTTACATGCGACATGACCGGATCATTGAATCAAGTGTTGATTTAATAATTTAATGTATAATTGTATATTTGATATATTACTTTGCATTAACAAGTATTGGTTCACTTTAAAAGGATTTTCTCACTTGATGTACACAAGTTGTATATGTGATATACTTTTGTGCACTTATTTGTATCATGTTTGATGATACATGCTCACTTGGGTTTTTGTAAAGAAATGGACCATGGTTAAGTTAATGATTAGGGTTTTGGTTTATTTAATTACTTATCTATTTATTTATAATTCTTCTTTTAGAAAAGATAAAGAGAAAAGAATGGTTGCTAGTTTTGTTTTTCATTGAAGCTTCTTGAAGCTTTGAACAAGTCCACCATTCTTGTCTTTTCCTTAACCCTAACCATTCAAGTTAACCATAGTCTATTCTCTACACCTAACTAAGGTTGCCAAATGATAAGTATTCATTTGTTTTTCTTTTAAAATACTTATCATAATATTCTTTTTCTTCATCTTCTTCTTCATCATCAACATGAAGAAAGCTTGCTCCATCAATGGCAACTTGAGCTAATGAGTGAGAAATCCAATTCTAAAGTGAACCCACCTCCTATTTCTTCATCCTCTACCTCTTGCCAAGTAGTATAGGGTGTTTCCTTCACAAGTTTTCAAGGCTTGGCGAAGTTGGAGCTTGATCTTGTGATGCCTCGACATAGATCATCTTCGGCATCGAACCGACGACCAAGCCCGCCCATTTCTACGATGAAGCCGACGCTAGAGTCATGGAATTGATTTGGACAGCGGAGGGACCTCATCACGGAGCCTAGGACGTGGAGGACCGGATCTACAAAGGTTGTAGTCACTTTCCTTTAGCATTTAATTCGTTTACATGCTTGCTTCGCCTATATATCTAGTTAACGATCCGTATTAGGGTTTGTAGGCACAAGGAAAAATTTGAATTAGCCATGTTTGATGCCTTGTGAGACTTCATTAGTGTGCCTAGGAACCCTACAGTGGTATCAGAGCCTAGCTAGAGCCTTAGGCGATGTATAGACGGAGTTAGAAATCCGATCGGACCGAAACCCTAACCCTTAACATGCTCTCTGGACAATTTTGTAAAATGTGGATTTTTCTATATTAAAAATATACAGAAAAATCAGCAGGGAATCCTAAGAATTACTGTGCAACACGTGTCCTTGATTCAACAAGAGTGCGGTGGAACCGCGGCAGAAGCAAGGCTTCTGCGGCGGTTCCGCGGCCGTATTGTCACAATGCCCAATACTTTTTGCACAGTAATTCGTATTTTCTGGTGCTGGTTTTCCTGGGAATTTTTAATATTTTTTCAAGAGTTGAATTTTCTGGGTTGTATTGGGGACTCGGAGATTCGATCGGACTGTCTAATTTTGTCTGTATGTTTTTTCCGGCTAATTTTAGAATATGTTAAAAGGTTCGACCGGATATAAATACCCATTTTTTGCCCTGCCGGGAAATTTCCAATTGTTGGATTTTTCTGTAGTTAAATCACGTTCTAAGTAGTGCAAGTAACGCGATGGTCCCTCTAGAAGACAACAAACCTTAACTCAATTATGTGACCGTCTTGAACTGCCCTTTGAACCTTCGGGTTTGGGGCAGTACGGCGTGCCACATGTAAGGCGTTGGCTTGACCCTTCTACGGCTGGACCGTTGGTACTGAGGCACGAACTGAATGTTTTTAGACTTGTTTCATGTGTTGAGCTGTATCGGGAAAACTTGGGTGCTTGGATGTTCGATCGGAAAGTTTAACATTTTCTATTTATCTGGAATGGGATACAATAATTGGAATTCACAAGTAGTTATGAGATAACTGAATGAATGTTATAAACATAGCACTTTAGTCTCACTTGATCGGTTGCCACGGAATTTTGATGTGATCAAAAGTCCGTCGCAATCACGTAGCGTACGCGGATACTCGCCGGGTAAACTTAATAGACAGCCTCGCCCCATAGCCCCGACCAAGTGACTGTAGGAGAACCTCGTCGCCGAAAGCATCCGTTCGGGTGCTCGCGGCAGCGGTATTCCACCTCGGTGCATTTCGTCGACGGCATTGGGGGTGCGGCCGCCTACTAAAGTTTGCGACGAGCATTCGATCAGAATGTCGGGAATCCTGTTGAATTGCCCGACTTGATATTGAAAAGAGTTTTCGATAATGAGACTAAAATGCGGGGTTTATAATTGTTAGGCATGCGATGTCTAAGGAATTCATTTGATTAGGCATGCGATGTCTAAAGAGTTGCGGATTCCAACTGTTGTAGTTTTACATTTTCTTTTCTGTGACCGTAAGTGTAATATGTGATATCGCCGGTTTCGTTGCTATATGTCAACGACAATTGGGATGCGCATATTTACTTACGTTGATGACATGTGATGTTACGTGTTGCTGGATATGTTATATTGGATCGTCGTGTTTGAATAGCCGGGGGGTTTTTATGTGAGATGAGTGTTTTTCATTTTCATTCATGTAAAAAAACTTGTATGTAATATTCTTTTATTGGGGCACTTCCAGGTTGCGGAAGATGTCACCGTTGATGTATATTATTTACTTTTCCGCATTAGGATAGACCCAAGGAGGGGAGCACAAGTAACCGGGTTCTGGGGTCCAGTGGGAGACCAACACGAGGAGTCGAGTCCGGGACTCCTAACTCCAGAATTGGTAGGGTTGCTTGCCGCTCTCGTAGGGGTCTAGGGGTGTGGGATTGGCTATTCATCACGACCGTGGAATCCGTGTTTTATTCTGGCTCGTATTGAAAACACGGACGTCCTAGTATATCCAATATTTCATATGATATTTTCTGCTGCGTTATCTGTGATGTGATCATGTGATGTTCTGTGATAGATATAGTATATAGTATATATGATATATTATATAGACGTTGCTTATGTTTTACACCCGCGCTAGCCCTGCCTCGCTCTGCCGTTAGTTACCTAACCTAACGGTGCAGACGGGACATCGAGGCGAATGCGGATGGCATAAGCGTACATTATATTTATCTGTGATGATTAGGTGGACTTAAATGATGGGATATTCATTAATGAGATTAATGAAAGAAAATAAACCTAATTGATGTTGTGGAATCGAATTTCAAAAATAAAACAGGTAGCTACAGTTCTTGCTTTGCATCACGGTGTTCCTTGTAGAACATCCTGCACCTTATTCGATGAGGAAAGGACCGAGATCCCTTCACCGGGAGTGACTCCTTTAGCATTAACTGGCAGATGCTACAACCCTCGGTTTTTCCTTTGATCGCTTCTATAGTTTTCGCTTTGCACAGTGATATATATGATATATCCCGCACCTCATTCGACGAGGAAAGGGCCGACGATCCTTTCACCGGGAGTGACCCCTTTAGCAAAACTAGAAAAGCATCAAAAAACATTCCATTTAAAAACCATTTGATTCCGCAACGAGATCAAGTTCAAAGGGTTAAAGGTTTTCATAAAAAACCATTCGCAACCCTCCGTCATTTTAGGAAGTAGAGTACTTAGTATTCGTGCTGTGTTTGTTGACCTTAGTTAAGGCACAGTGTACGGTAGCTAAGTGATGTCTTCCTACACCGCATATGATGCGATTAGATAGGACAGTCACGTGACTTTGTTGACCTTAGTTAAGGGTCATGTGGGTGGGTCTAATTAATCACGAAATGACGGGTAGAACTTGACTAGTGCTTATGATTTGTTGACCATAGTTAAGGTCATAAGTGCTAGGGGTAAAAATCTGTATCGGGAGTTTCAAGTGTTGAAATTTGCAATGAGATTGCATACCTTCTATGTGATAGTTGGATCCCGATACCCACTGCGAGTAATTGTTACTCCTGGGAGAGTTTTGTACCTTGCAATTAGCCGATCAAGTAGGTGTCTAGAAAGGTGTCAACGGGGTTAAGACTCTGGGAAAACGAGGTTTTTTGTAATTAGGTCCGTGCGAAAGCACGAGGAACCTCCCTCAAAGTACCGACACTGGACTGGCTGAAAGATTGGCGAACTTGTAGAGTGTAATTAATCCCGGCTGGTCTTTCCTTTTAAGGTTTGAAGGAAGATTTGATAAAAACAGTGGGAGCCATCCTGATTAGATAAAATATATAACCAATCTAATCTTGCAAGAGCGCACGCAGAGTGTTTTCTTCTCTCTCTCTCCTGGTAGCGACCATATCACGCCTTAATCAAGATAATAATACGGAATATTGACGGAACCCGCTTGTTATACTGAGCTGGGGAACGTTGGTCCCGCTCCAACTTATAAATGTTATAAGACAGAGCAGGAAATTGGGGAATACCAGATTTCCCGTGCCGCCCAAACGAGGAAAGTGCATATGATGCATCATCTTCGGGTGTGTTCGTTACACAGAACTGTTTCTCAGTATCCTCTACGTCCTGGGTATTTGATACCAGA
Organism: Agapanthus africanus; assembly: GCA_030015575.1. NCBI lineage: Eukaryota > Viridiplantae > Streptophyta > Magnoliopsida > Asparagales > Amaryllidaceae > Agapanthus > Agapanthus africanus. The sequence goes on from CM057337.1 coordinate 528,772,614, forward strand.
TCAGGATCCCTGATATGTAATCTGTTACATAGGGCTACAGAGAGGTAGAGAACTGAGAACGGGTGATAAGTTTCATGAGGCAGAAAACGGGGCAAGTGTTGCAGCCAAGTCTGTTGGTCACTGTCACCCTGTATCCCAAATACATTGATTCTGAACGAATGTTATTAGATACCGAACCTGATATACAAAATCATATCTGTCTCTTTATTAGTAAAGAAACGATAAAATTTTGTATTGTTGGATAATGTTTTGAACATTTCCTATATCATAAGTTGATCGGTTCAGGCACGTTATCTAAAAGCATTGATGTTCTAAATCAAACTACAGTTCTTAGTATATGGAACACACATAAGAGGAAGAGTTCAGAAATGAACGGATCCTTCTTAAGGTATTGTAGACTAGGTCATATCAATGCGACCCGACTAGCTGAAGTTACATATAGATGCATACTTAAATCAGTTTGAATTTACATCTTGTGAAACTTGCCAGTCATGTCACAAAGATAAGATGACCATAGCTCTGTTTATTGGAAACAGAGAAAGAGTTAGTGAACTCTAGGGATTGATACATGCTGATGTATGAAAGGTCCCCTGTCTACACATGCCAGGACCGGTTCTTTATACTTCATTACATTCTTTGATGATCTCTCGAGACTCAGACATATGTTCCTGTTGAAACACAAGTCTGAACCTTTTGAGATATTCACAGAATATGATTTAGAAGTAAAGAACCAATACGGGTATAAGTATTATGTCCTTTGATGAGATCAAGGAGGAGAATACTTGTGCATAGAATTCCTGGACTATTCTAATGGAGAATGAGATTCTCTCTCAGCGTTACTCCTCCGAATACACCATAGCACGATGGTATATCGGGGCGGAGCAATCACACCCTATATGATATGGTGCGCTCTATGATGAGTACTACTGAGTCTCCTATTTCCTTTTAGGGAGTTATGCACTTATGAAGTTGCATACCTATTGAATAGGGTTCGAATCAAATCAGTGCCTACCACTCCATATAAGATATGGTGTGGGAAGAGCCTATCTCTTAAGTAAGTTAAGATCTGGGGTTGTCCGGCCTATGTCTAAATGCAAAATCCGGACAAGCTCGAGGCAAGGTCAGTTATGTAGAACTGGAAATGTTCCAGCTATACAAACTGCAGCTGATGATTTGACTGGACCAAAGGATTCTATAGTCCCCAACGAACCTCAGCCTCTCCGCCGAACTAGCAGGGTTCCTCATCCGCTTGAGAGATACTTCGGTTTCTCGATGACAGTGGGAGCGAGGATTGCATCATGAGATGATGACCCAACTAGTTTCGAGCAGGTCATCAAGAGTAGGGACTCTGTAAGAATGGCTGGATGCTTAGCGATCTGAGATGGAATCTATGTACACCAACAAAGTATGGACTTTGGTTGCTATATCTGAAGGGTTAAATCCACATCAGGAGCAAGTAAATCTTGAGAAGATTACTTGGTGTAGATGGAAAAGTTGAGACTTTCAAAGCTAGACTTGTTAAAGGTTTTTGTCATCAACCAGGTGTGGATAATGATGAAACTTTTTCTAGGGACTATTCTTAAGTCCATCCAGATCCTACTTGCCATTGCTACATACCATGACTACGATATCTGGTGGTTGGGTGCCATGACTACATTTCTAAATAATGATTTAGAAGAGAACGTCTATAAGAACACAGCCAGAGGGCTTCGTGAACAGTGGGAGCAGCGGAAACGTGTGCAAGTTGCTTTAAAGAATAAAGCAGGCATCGCGGAGTTGGAACGTCTGTTTTGATGTGGTAGTCAAAGTGTTTGACTTCATCAAAATGGTAGATGAACCTTGTATATACAAAACGGTAGCAGAGAGTAAGGTGGTCATCCTCGTATTGTACGTAGACAACATACTCTTGATAAGAAAAGAGTTTCCTATGCTACGCACGGTCAATCTTCGCTTATCACAAGGATTCTCCAATAGGATCAAAGTGATACCTCCTAAATCCTGAGTTTTCATCTATGAGATAGATATAATTGGATGCTAGGATTCCCACTAGATGTAGTAAGATGGTATCAACCGATCCTGGGGAGAATCACTGGAAGGGTTCCAGGGTGATAAAGACAACTGAATGTCAGTCACAGGCATTGTCTTCACCCTCAATAGAGGGACGGTATGTTGGAAGAGTTCCAAGCTAGTTACCGTGACAAACTAGACGATAAAGGCTGGTAACATCGCTATTAAGGATACTACCAAAGAGGCAGTTTGGGTGTATATTGGTTCATAAGATGAACTAGGTTCCTACCATTGTATGACAATGGAAGTGTGGCTTTGGCCAAACAACCCCGATCCCATCAGTGACCCAGACATATTCTAAGGCAGTATCACCTGATCATGGAGATAGATGATCTCCAGGATGATCGAGGATAGGAGAGTAGACTCAGAGGACAACACGGCGGATCCACTCACGAAGGCCTTTTCCCAAAGAGAGACTTTTAGGGGATGGTTGAGTATTAGATACTACAACTACTGCTACAGATGGCCCTAGTGCAAGTGGGAGATTGTTAGTTATATGTATGCCCTAGAGGCCATTACTGTACATTGGATGTATATTGTAGTGGATGCTGGGACATATATAGGTAGGACTTTCTTGCTCGACATGATAGTACGCTATCTGGTTGCACTTTATCTTAACATGTATACTTTCTGTCTCTCTGTTAGATGTTGATAAAGCCCTTAGGATGTGTACTCGACTTCCAGGACTATGATGCAGATCATACTAGTTGGGCCTGGGTAGTCCATGAGTATATCCTTCAATGTTCCTAGTCGAGGGAATATCGAGACGGGGCATCGATATTCCAGAGTAGACTAGTGTATATCTTCTCGACCCATGCGATGGGTGATGGATGATCCCATATCCATTGGTGTTTGACATCAGAGATGGTATACGGGTGCTCAGTGGAGACTGGGTACACTGAACGGACTCGCCGAGAACTCCCAGATGGTATTATACCTCACGTCAGATGGCAGTTCTCTGGTGACACTAGTACAGCTTAGTCTGTAGACCCGAGATCGTCATAGAGTCTTGTGTGTCTCCCACTGTGCTTTGATTTCCACCCTACCACGGCTCTACTGAGTCGTGCAAACAGGTGGTTTTTGGGTACAGTCCCGATTCACATGGAGGCAATGAGCGATAGGAGGGGATTCGGCTCTCCCGGTATTGGGGGTTGATGTTGCGCTATGCTCGACTGGCCATAACAGGAAATCCCTGGCCAGGGTTGCAGTGACCTACTGGTAAGTGTTATCAGTAGTTTCACACATGTCATGGACTTCACGTCGGCATGACTTATCAAGCTATTGGGGTCTGACGTTTACCACTCCTAGGCAAGATATGCGACATATCAGACGAACAGACCGGACTGTACGATAAGTGTTACTGGTTGGATTCACAGGAGTGTGAGCGGGCTTGCTCGTCGATCTTCTGATCGCTCAATACCCGGGTGGCCGTTACGTTTAGCAGACCTCTTGCGGCTTGTGGGTGTTTGATATGATCATCATCTGCTGCCGGCGTATTAACGAGTCTTTAGAGTCCTACACAGAGATTTCCTGGCTCAAGCGAAATGAAATAGGAGCGCATATGAGATATGTGCGGGACCGAGAATAATGCGTGTATGTGATACCGTATTTCATTCTCGCGATGAATGTGTCGAATGGTTGTATGCGATATAACCTAGTTATCGAATCAAGGATTGGTTCGATAAGCCGATACATTGGATACTAGCCGGTTACATGCGACATGACCGGATCATTGAATCAAGTGTTGATTTAATGATTTAATGTATAATTATATATTTGATATATTACTTTGCATTAACTAGTATTGGTTCACTTTAAAAGGATTTTCTCACTTGATGTACACAAGTTGTATATGTGATATACTTTTGTGCACTTATTTGTATCATGTTTGATGATACATGCTCACTTGGGTTTTTGTAAAGAAATGGACCATGGTTAAGTTAATGATTAGGGTTTTGGTTTATTTAATTACTTATCTATTTATTTATAATTCTTCTTTTAGAAAAGATAAAGAGAAAAGAATGGTTGCTAGTTTTGTTTTTCATTGAAGCTTCTTGAAGCTTTGAACAAGTCCACCATTCTTGTCTTTTCCTTAACCCTAACCATTCAAGTTAACCATAGTCTATTCTCTACACCTAACTAAGGTTGCCAAATGATAAGTATTCATTTGTTTTTCTTTTAAAATACTTATCATAATATTCTTTTTCTTCATCTTCTTCTTCATCATCAACATGAAGAAAGCTTGCTCCATCAATGGCAACTTGAGCTAATGAGTGAGAAATCCAATTCTAAAGTGAACCCACCTCCTATTTCTTCATCCTCTACCTCTTGCCAAGTAGTATAGGGTGTTTCCTTCACAAGTTTTCAAGGCTTGGTGATGTTGGAGCTTGATCTTGTGATGCCTCGACGTAGATCATCTTCGGCATCGAACCGACGACCAAGCCCGCCCATTTCTACGATGAAGCCGACGCTAGAGTCATGGAATTGATTTGGACAGCGGAGGGACCTCATCACGGAGCCTAGGACGTGGAGGACCGGATCTACAAAGGTTGTAGTCACTTTCCTTTAGCATTTAATTCGTTTACATGCTTGCATCGCCTATATATCTAGATAACGATCCGTATTAGGGTTTGTAGGCACAAGGAAATATTTGAATTAGCCATGTTTGATGCCTTGTGAGACCTTATTAGTGTGTCTAGGAACCCTACAAGTATGCTATCTGGTTTATCTTTATCATCGTGTACTGTTTTAGGTGACATTACTGATCACTATTGCACGTTGATAGAGCCCCTAGGATTCTTGCTTGATTGCCAGCAATATGATTGCGATTATATACGTGGGAGCTGGGGTCTATAAGCACATCCTTAAAGTGGTCCCTAGTCGTGGGAGTTTCGAGACAAAGCATCGATACTCCAGAGTAGACTAGTATATACCGTCGAGACCCCGACGAGGGGCGGTGGCCGGTCTCACAAACCACTGGTATAAGTTGGATCACCTAAGATGTATACATGTGCCTATTGGGTTATGAGTACACCGGACAGGACTCGCCGGGAACATGCTAGTTGGTATTATACCTGACGTCGGATAGCAGTTCCCTGGTGACATGTGTACAGGTTAGTTCATCGACCTGAGATCGTCATTTGTCTCGTGTGAGTTCCCACTTTACTTTGATTACTACCCTACCACGGCTCAAAGGAGTCGCGCAAACAGGTTTTAGTTGGGTACAGTCCCGAGCCACATGGAGGCAGTGAGCGGATCGGCAGGGGTTCGTCTCTCCCGGTACTGGGGGTGAGGTCGCGCTGTGTCTAGGAGAGCCATTACATGAAGTTCTTGGCCAAGGCAGGAGATTTACTGGTAGGTATTCCAGTAGTATCTCAGGGTGTTCTGGGTTACACTCCGACACGACTTGTACCGCTTTTGGGGGTCTGACTTTTACCAACTCCCTAGGCCCGCCATGCGATGCTCATAGACGAACGGACCGGACTGTACGGATATTGTCACTGACAGGCTCAGTAGGGTGTCAGGATGAGTTCGCTCATCGACGTCCCTTTTGGTCAATAGCTGGTAGCCCGTTACGTATGGCTAATACCTCTGAAGTGCTAGTGGTTAAATCCACAGCCAAAGTATTGACGAGTCTTTAGAGTCCCCCATAGACAGTTTCTCAAGTTTCGGGCGAAACGCTGTAGAGGCCGTATGGATATATGGCAGGCTTCGATCATATACGTGCGGTATTGCACGGATCATGATCGGACGGATAATACTAGAGGGCTTTGGTTTAAGCTGGATCCTAGTATTGTACAGTGTAGATTTTGTCTCATTGCATTTGTATTCAGTCGGAATACAAACGCGGGTATGTATATACAGTCGCGGGGTTTTCCTGTAATTCATTACGGGATCGTTTTCTGGAGTTGCCAGTTTGCTTTCCGTTTCGGCCATTTTTCCTTTGTTCCTCTTTGGCTGAAAATTGGCGTGGAGGGGGTTATTTGCAATTGTGCATTTTTTATGGAGAAGACTTTTTGTGATGATAGCTTCATGATGGTTCAACCATCATTTGACTTCTTTGTTCATGATTGCTTGACTTTTGAGATGAGAGTGATGGGTTTTGGAGTGAGGCTTTTGTAGTGATGATTATTCCTCATCATCACCTTTTCTCTTGCTTGCATTATTGCTTCCCCACCCCTTGACTTTTCTCTCTCTCTCCCTTCACTAAGCATAGGGCCGGCCACTTTAGGGGAGGGAGGATTCATTCATTTTTTTTGGTGGGAAAATATTCTTCTCATTCTTGGCTTGCAACAAAATTCCTAACCCTCTCCAAAAATGCTTTCTCCTTCATCTCCACTCCTAATGGCAACTTCATAACCTTTTGAGACAAAGTTGTTAGTTATATGTATGCCCTAGAGGTCATTACTGTACATTGGATGTATATTGTAGTGGATACTGGGACATATATAGGTAGGACTTTCTTGCTCGACATGATAGTACGCTATCTGGTTGCTCTTTATCTTAACATGTATACTTTCTGTTTCTCTGTTACATGTTGATAAAGCCCTTAGGATGTGTACTCGACTTTCAGGACTATGATGCAGATCATACTAGTGGGGTCTGGGTAGTCAATGAGTACATCCTTCAACGTTCCTAGTCGTGGGAATATCGAGACAGGGCATCGATATTCCAGAGTAGACTAGCTATATCTTCTCGACCCATGTGATGGGCGATGGATGATCCCATATCCATTGGTGTTTGACATCGGAGATGGTATGCGGGTGCTCAGTGGAGACTGGGTACACTGAATGGACTCGCCGAGAACTCCCAGATGGTATTATACCTCACGTCAGATGGCAGTTCTCTGGTGACACTGGTACAGCTTAGTCTGTTGACCCGAGATCGTCATAGAGTCTTGTGTGTCTACCATTGTGCTTTGATTTCCACCCTACCACGACTCTACTGAGTCGTGCAAACAGGTGGTTCTTGGGTACAGTCCCGATTCACATGGAGGCAATGAGCGATAGGAGGGGATTCGTCTCTCCCGGTATTGGGGGTTGATGTTGCGCTATGCTCGACTGGCCATGACAGGAAATCCCTGGCCAGGGTTGCAGTGATATACTGGTAAGAGTTATCAGTAGTTTCACGATTGTTATGGACCTCACGTCGGCATGACTTATCAAGCTATTGGGTTCTGACGTTTACCACCCCTAGGCGAGATATGCGACATATCAGACGATCAGACCGGACTGTACGGTAAGTGTTACTGGTTGGATTCACAGGAGTGTGAGCGGGCTTGCTCGTCGATCTTCTGATCGCTCAATACCCGGGTGGCCGTTACGTTTAGCAGACCGCTTGCGGCTTGTGGGTGTTTGATATGATCATCACCTTCTGCCGGCGTATTGACGAGTCTTTAGAGTCCTACACAGAGGTTTCCTGGCTCAAGCGAAACGAAATAGGAGTGCATATGAGATATGTGCGGGACCGAGAATAATGCGTGTATGTGATACCGTATTATATTCTCGCGATGAATGTATCGATTGGTTGTATACGATATAACCTAGTTATCGAATCGAGGATTGATTCTATAAGCCGATACATTGAATATTAGTCGGTTATATGCGATATGACCGGATCGTTAAATCAAGTATTGATTTAATGATTTAATGCATAATTATATATTTGATATAATGATTTGCATTAGCTAATATTGGTTCATTTTAAAAGGATTTTCTCACTTGAAATGCACATTGTATATGTGATATATTTTTGTGCACAAGATTGTATCATGTTTGATGATACATGATCACTTGGGTTTGTGTAAAGATTAAACCATGGTTGTGTAATGGTTAGGGTTTTCATTTTCTTATCTATTTATTTATTTATTTATTTTAGAAAAGAAGAAAAGAAAATGGTGGCTTGTTTTGTTTGCTTGTTAAAGCTTCTTGAAGCTTTGAACAAGTCCACCATTCTTGTCTCTTCTCTAACCCTAACCATTCATCTAACCTTAGTTAAATCTCTACACTAAACCATGGTTGAATACATGATAAGTATCATATTGTTTTCTTTTTAAGAATAACTTATCATATATTATCTTCTTCTTCTTCTTCTTCAAGAAGAAAAAGCTTGATAGCTTCAATGGCAAGTTGAGCAAATGAGTGAGAAATCCAATTCTAAAGTGAACCCACTTCCTATTTCTTCATCCTCTACCTCTTGCCAAGTAGTATAGGGTGTTTTCTTCACAAGTTTCATGACTTGGTGAAGTGGGAGCTTGATCTTGTGATGCCTCGACGTAGATCATCTTCGGCATCGAAGCCGACAACCAAGCCCGCCCATTTCTCCGATGAAGCCGATGCTGGAGTCATGGATTTGATTTGGACAGCGCAGGGACCTTATCACGGAGCCTAGGACGTGGAGGACCGGATCTACAAAGGTTATAGCTTCTTTCCTTTAGTTAAAATTCGTTTATTTGCATTGCATCGCCTCATTATCTAGTTAACGATCCGTATTAGGGTTTGTAGGCACTTGTAAAATTTGAATTAGCCATGTTTGATCACTTGTGAGACTTCATTAGTGTGCCTAGGAACCCTACAGTGGTATCAGAGCCTAGCTAGAGCCTTAGGCGATGCGTAGACGGAATTAGAAGTCCGATCGAACCGAAACCCAAACCCTAAAATGCTCTCTGTACATTTTTGAAATTCATGGTTTTTTTAGAATTAAAAATATGCAGAAAAATCAGCAGGAGATTCTAAGAATTACTGTGAAGCCCGTACTCCTGATTCCAACAAAGAGCGGCGGAACCGCGGCATTAGCATGCCTATTGCGGCAGTTCCGCGGCCGATTTGTCTCTTCATACAATTTTATTTACACAGTAATTCATAGTTTTTAGTGCTGGTTTTCCTAGGAATTTTTAATATTTATTCAAGAGTTGAATTTTCTGGGTTGAATTGGGGACTCGGTGTTTCGATCGGATTGTCTAATTTTGTCTGTGTTTTTCCGGATAATTTTAGAATATGTTAAAAAGTTCGACCGGATATAGATACCCACTTTTTCCCCTGCCGGAAAATTTTCAAGTGTTGGATTTTTCCGTGGTTTAAAGACGTTCTAAGTAGTGCAAGTAACGCGATGGACCCTCTAGAAGACAACAAACCTTAACTCGATTATGTGACCGTCTTGAACTGCCCTTTGAACCTTAGGGTTTGGGGCAGTACGGCGTGCCACATGTGAGGCGTTGGCTTGACCCTTCTACGGCTGGACCGTTGGTACTGAGGCATGTGTTGCGCCACGGCAGCGCCCCGGCCGTCTTACCGAGGCCAAAATGCGGAATCAAAAATTTTCCTTACTTGGAAACTGGCGCTACCGCGGACAATAAAACCCGGATCGTTAACCATTAACCTATATGCTAGCTAACAAGAGATAGGAAGAGAAGTATACCGAATGATCCGAGTCCTCCGGTCTTCTCCTCGCTTCCGATCTCCCGCGGAAAGTCTTGTCTCCATATCGTCGCCTGCTCGCCGGAAGGGCACCACATCGCCTGCGTCTTTTACGGGCTCCCGCCTCAATACCGAGGCAACTCGGGCATGAAGCCGGCAACTCAACATGCCCAAGATTTGCTGTAGAATGTAGTGTATAAACTTTGTCTCTTGGAGTTTATGTAGTTGCCATTGATGGATGGAGGAAGAGGTAAAGAAAATTGGTGCTTTCAATTTTCTAGCAAGAAGAAGATGAAAATGAACTCTCTCATTCTTTTTCTCTCAAGTGAAGCCTCTCATATCAAGTGAGAATGGTGGAGGGATGAAAAACCAACCATAACAAGAAGGGAGGTGAGTGTAGGAGAAAAAGAATGGTGACCACATCCAAAGCATCATGATAACAATCTCACATCAACACCAATCAAAGATCAAATCCTTTCTCATCATTTCTAATCTCAAAAAGGCAAGCCATCATGAAAAGCAAAGATGCTTAACCTTTCATAATTCCACAAATACAAAGAACCCCTCCACAAAAGGTTATTTGCAAAATTTGCAAATAACCCCCTTCCATCGGGAAAGTCCGGCCGGGAAAGAACAAAGAAAAACCGGCCGGAACGGAATGCAAACTGGCAACTCCAGAAAACTGGTCCCGTAATAAATTACAGGAAAACCCCGATACTATGCATACACACCCGCATCTGTATTCCTACCGGATACAAATGCAATGAGACAAAATCTACACTGTATTAAACTAGGACCGGCTTAAGCCAAAGCCGGCTAGTAAAATCCGTTCGATCCTGATCCGTGCAATACCGCACGTATCAGATCAAACCCTGCCATATAACTATACGGCCACTAGTACAAACCGTCCGATCCTGATCCGTGCAATACCGCACGTATCTGATCGGACCCTGCCATATCTCCATACGGCCTCTACAGCGTTTCGCCCGAAAGCTGAGTAACTGAAAGTGTGGTGGACTCTAAAGACTCGTCAATACTATGGCTGTGGATTTAACCACTAGCACGTCAGAGGGATTAGCCAATACGTGACGGGCCACCAGCTATTGACCAAAAGGGACGTCGATGAGCGAACTCATCCTGACACCCTACTGAGCCTGTTAGTGACAATATCCGTACAGTCCGGTCCGTTCGTCTATGAGGATCGCATGTCGGGCCTAGGGGGTTGGTAAAAGTCAGACCCCCAAAGGCGGTACAAGTCGTGTCGGAGTGTAGCCCAGAACGCCCTGAGATACTACTGGAATACCTACCAGTAAATCTCCTGCCTCGGCCGAGGGCTTTGCGTAATGGCTCTCCTAGACACAGCGCGACCTCACCCCCAATACCGGGAGAGACGAACCCCTGCAGATCCGCTCACTGCCTCCATGTGGCTCGGGACTGTACCCAACTAAAACCTGTTTGCACGCCTCCTTTGAGCCGTGGTAGGGTAGTAATCAAAGCACAGTGGGAACTCACACGAGACAAATGACGATCTCAGGTCGATGAACTAACCTGTACACATGTCACCTGGGAACTGCTATCTGACGTCTGGTATAATCCCAACTAGCAGGTTCCCGGCGAGTCCTGTCCGGTGTACTCATAACCTAATGAGCACCTGTATACATCTTAGGTGAACCAACTGACACCAGTGGCTTGTGAGACCGGCCACCGCCCCTCGTCGGGGTCTCGACTGTATACACTAGTCTACTAATGGAGTATCGATGCCCAGTCTCGAAACTCCAACGACTAGGGACCATTTAAGGATGTGCTTATAGACCCCAGCTCCCACGTATATGATCGCCATCATACTGCTGGTCGTCAAGCAAGAATCCTAGGGGCTCTATCAACGTGTAATAGCGACCTGTAAGGTCACCTGAAACAGTACACGATGATAAAGGTAAACCAGATAGCATACTATCATCTCGAGTAAGACTGTTCTACCGGGATAGGTCCTCCCTCAATCATTGCAATCACGTGCCTGTGATCCAATAATTGACTCTGAGGGCACTATCTCCAACAATCTCCCACTTGCACTCAAGGCTAATTATTGCGATGTCGCATACTCACAGCCCGTGTGATACCGAACACCCAACTCCTCTACTAGTCAGTCGCACAAAGCCTGTTTGCGAAACTATTGCGTTCGAGGAATAGCCTCAGTGAGTGGATCCGCTGTGTTGTTTCTTTCTATGTCTCTCTATATCTCAAGTTCGCGGAGAAAGCCATCTCCCGAAATGAGCAATACCTGTCTTAGAGTATGTCTGGATATCTGATGGGACCTAGCTCATAAATGAACTCCAAATCCAAACTTCTTAGACTGTATCGACAACTGAACTTAATCAGTATCCTGCGCCATGCCTCCCTCAGTATTGCCTTGGATCACCTGTCCAAAATACTGCCCCTCGTCAGAAGGAGAAACTATAACTCTGACAACCTCCTTGTCGTCCATGTCACCTTGGAAGCCTGGAATGATAACTGTCTCCCAAAGGAGGCTGTCGTTATCACATCCCTAGAACATCAACTTATGTTCTAAAACTGCTTCCGACTGTTTCTCCAGGATTGGATTAATATCAACTTATTGTATCTACTGCAAGAACAACATCTGGTGTGGTACTTGACATCTCATGATTGACTCAATTGCCTAAGCAAGTGATCTGTCAATCATGCGTATCCCTCTCCCCTTTAGTCTGTAAGACACCTTTAGAGAGGGTGACTCCATTACCTGCAGGTGTACTACCGTGCCAGGAGTCGTCCATTCTAAATACTCATAGAATGCTGTCAAGGTACCCAGATTAGGAAACCACCCAAATCTAGATCTAAAACCATAGATCTAGTAACCAGAATGTCTGATATAATATCCAAGTCCCATGTGGAGAAAACACTGTGTGACGACCAAAGTATAACCGATCGTGGTATAGGAATATCACTTCCTACTACGTGTATGTCATCCAAAACCAGGACATCACACCCTACTACCTTCTTAACAGATCCATCCCCTATTCTGATGACGTCAAACCTATGACTGTCACATCAGAAATAGATGATCTATCTCCGCTATATCTGCTTTAGTCTATAGACATAAGCCTGATGTCCACCAATGCTTCCGCTGCTCCCAATGACTACGACAACCCTCTGGCAGAGTCATATAGACGCGCACTTCTAAAGCTAGTTTAGAACGACGCTATACTCATCCTCTTGCCGGGTCTCGCAGCCTGGAACAACAACAATGGCAAGTGTGGGTAAACAAGAACTTCCCTGTCACCGTCCTTGAGGCTACCGGAGTACCTCTCGGGTGCCTGAAGTTACCCACCTTATCTGCGGAGTGGCCAATGGAATGTCAAATCAGATTGAATCTTTAGGTTCCTTATCAAATCTTCAGTAATCGTTTGCGGTTCTGGAATCACTTCCAGTTCTACCATACACCCACTGCTGTTTTTGAAAAAATCCATTTTTAATAAAACTGTGGCGAGTCTAGAACAATATTTCTATTGATCTGCCAGATGGTAGAAAATCAACCCTCGTCATAGCCTGGGTCAACCCACAAACAGCCATTACAGAAACGTGCCTTGAGTTGTCCAGTGTCTGGTTTTAATCATAAGCCGGACAACTCCCCGTACCTTAACATCGTTAAGATATGAACTATTCTATATCCAATATAGAACCAGAGGCACTGATTTAAATGAACCAGATTCAAATCATGCAGCTATCTCCAGTGCATGTCAACTAAATGGAAGGAGGCCGATCAGCGTTACTCAACTTAGGAATGCTTCCAATTATGAGTAACCTGAAAGAGAAGCAATTTCTCTTTATCATTACTATCAACTGAACACCATACACAAGTATCTACATCTTCGATCACTTTGAAGAATCCCGATACTTGCAATACTTGGTTCTCTACTCTATTCAAATACCTATAACTCCTCAAAACTTAGACCCTGTGTTTCTACGAAACACATGTCTAAGAACTAGAGAAGTTAAAAGTAAACAGAATATAGTATGAGGACCAACCCCTCTGTCCTAATGGACACTGGACAACATACAATACTCTGTATAAGTCCACTGAGTCTAACAACTCTTTCACTGTGCGTCGTAGGTTGAAAACTGTACTTATGGTTGAGAAGAATTACACCGCTGTTTAATGCTCCTTACCTAACCATCCACTGATATAGGTAAATGTCATCGACATAATATCAAAAGGTATATCTCACTCTATGAAAATAGACGTACAGATATATCAATTTGAATTTGGTGCACAACAGCGGATATTCAAAACCAAATATTTGTCGACCGGCAAACAGCCCAGATGATCTCCTCAAATATCACTGATTACAACGAATCCCGATATAATGAGGATGATTACCCTATTCTCAATAACTTACTCCCACTCATCATCTGTAAAACCATACAGATGTGAGAATCATACCTGGTAAATACATACCCTGGAGTAAGTATCTAATCGGGAAATCAGTTTTCTTTTAACATTACACAGTGAAACTGAAACATTAAAATGTTTCGGTGGGGTATTCCGGTATTCTTAGTAATGCCTCTTCCATTATCCAGATTCACAACTATAACCGTATAATTCTTTTCCACCTCTCCAAATCACTTTATATGTCTTTAGTCATTACCTTCTGCACACCCCTTTAAGCCAATTGGTTTTCTTCCTTCCCTACCGTTCGGCACTGTTGGAGATAGTGCCCTCAGAGTCAATTATTGGATCACAGGTACGTGATTGCAATGATTGAGGGAGGACCTATCCCGGTAGGACAGTCTTACTCGAGATGATAGTATGCTATCTGGTTTACCTTTATCATCGTGTACTGTTTTAAGTGACCTGACACGTCGCTATTACACGTTGATAGAGCCCCTAGGATTCTTGCTTGACCACCAGCAGTATGAGGGCGATCATATAAGTGGGAGCTGGGGGTCTATAAGCATATCCTTAAAAGGTCCCTAGTCGTGAGAGTTTCGAGAAAGGGCATCGATTCTCCATAGTAGACTAGTGTATACAGTCGAGACCCCGACGAGGGGCGGTGGCCGGTCTCACAAGCCACTGGTGTCAGTTGGATCACCTAAGATGTATACAGGTGCTCATTGGGTTATGAGTACACCGGACAGGACTCGCCGGGAACATGCTAGTTGGTCATATACCAGACGTCAGATGGCAGTTCCCAGGTGACATGTGTGCAGGTTAGTTCATCGACCTGGGGATCGTCATTTGTCTCGTGTGAGTTCCCACTGTACTTTGATTACTACCCTACCACGGCTCAAAGGAGTCGTGCAAACAGGTTTTAGTTGGGTACAGTCCCGAGCCACATGGAGGCAGTGAGCGTATCTTTAGGGGTTCGTCTCTCCCGGTATTGGGGGTGAGGTCGTGCTGTGTCTAGGAGAGCCATTACACGAAGCCCTCGGCCGAGGCAGGGAGATTTACTGGTAGGTATTCCAGTAGTATCTCAGGGTGTTCTGGGCTACACTCCGACACGACTTGTACCGCTTTTGGGGGTCTGACTTTTACCAACCCCCTAGGCCCGCCATGCGATGCTCATAGACGAACGGACCGGACTGTACGGATATTGTCACCGACAGGCTCAGTAGGGTTGTCAGGACGAGTTCGCTCACAGACATCCCTTTTAGTCAATACCTGGTAGCCCGTTACGTATTGGCTTATACCTCTGACGTGCTAGTGGTTAAATCCACAACCATGGTGTTGACGAGTCTTTAGAGTCCCCCACTTTCAGTTACTCAGCTTTCGGGCGAAAGGTTGTAGAGGCCGTATGGAGATATGGCAAGGTCCGATCAGATACGTGCGGTATTGCACGGATCAGGATCGGACAGTCTGTACTATAGGCCGTATGGTTATATGGCAGGGTTCGATCAGATACGTGCGGTATTGCACGGATCAGGATCGAACGGATATTACTAGCCGGCTTTAGTTTAAGCCGGATCCTAGTATAGTACAGTGTAGACTTTGTCTCATTGCATTTGTATTTCGGTCGGAATACAAATGCGGGTGTGTATGCACAGTATCGGGGTTTTCCTGTAATTTATTACGGGACCAGTTTTCTGGAGTTGCCAGTTTGCTTTCCGTTTCGGCCAATTTCCTTTGTTCCGTTCATTGGCCGAAGATTGGTGGAGGAGGGTTTATTTGCATTGTTGAAAATTAGTATTTGTGGAGGGGGTCTTTGCTTTTTGTAGCATCATGATAGTCTTCATGATGGTGCACCATCCATTGACTTGCTTGACTTCATACTTCATGATGGCTTGACTTTGTTAGCATCATGGTTGTTGATGATGGTTGTGTGGAGTGTTGGCATTGCTTTGTGATCATGGTTGATTATGATAGCCATTCCTCTCTCTCTCTTGTATGTTTTGTGTTTGGCCTCTCTCATTTTTTTTGATGAACTCTCCTCATTCTCATTTTTCCACTTCACTCCATGCTCTTCTCCTCACTTGTTTTGGCCGGCCACTTTGGATTGGGGCTGTCAAAAATTGTGTGTGTGTATTTTTGGTTCATATCATGCTCCAAAATACCCCCTAGCTCCTCCACATTGTTCTTGTTTCATCCCTCCACCAAATGGCACCTCCATGAACCCCAAATGAGACACAATCCTCTACTACATATTCTACAGCGAACCTTGGGCACGTCGAGTAGCCGGCTTCGTGCCCGAGTTGCCTCGGCATTGAGGTGGGAGCCCGTAAAAGAAGTAGGCGATGTGGTGCACTTCCGGCGACGAGGAGGAGACGGGACATTCCGCAGGAGATCGGGACGATGACGAGAAGACCGGAGGACTTGGATCGTCGGTATATCTCTATTCCCTTTCTTGTAGATAGCTAGGACTAGTTAGTGGTTCGATCCGGGTATTTGTGCGCGGCGGTTTGCCAGTTCAAGTAAAATTTAAGTTTATCACCGCTTCCGCATTTGGCCGTCGGATTGACGGCCGGGGCGCCGCCGTGCACTTACAGTGGTATCAGAGCCTCGCCATTAACTTAGTCTAGCTTGGTTTAATGTGTTTCCATTTCCGATCGATCAAAAAGTTCCATAACCGTGTTTTTCAAAGTGACAGTTTTCTGTTGAAATTTTTCAGTCTCGAAATTTTTTTCAGGTTGTATAAAAGTACTGTACAGGAAGTTCTAAGCTCTCTGGAAAAATTCGACAAAGTGATCTTTTAAGTGGAGCGCGGAACCGCGGCCAAATCCCACTCAGGGCCGCGGTTCCGCCGCTGTTTGGAATCTTCAGTTGGTCGAAATTTTCCAGTGGGCTTCTGGGCTGGAAACAGGGTTTTTGGAATATTAATATTGGGCCCAGAAATTCTTGATGTGCTGCAGTAACACTTGGGGCCCACTTGTTAAAAATTTGATCGGTCGGATATTTTAAACACATTATTTCACAGTATTTACATTATATCTGCGACCGTGAATGTCACTTGATCGGTAAATCCGGTCTAACTGCTATAGCCCGGTTAGACGGATTTGCGAACGTGACTTTCACGTTGATGTTCTGTTTTTGCTGTGATGTTGCGGATCGGTCGTGGGGGATAGCCTGGATGCAATGCTAGTACAGTTGTGGTTGTATTATGTACATTTGATATTGCGGGGCGAGCGTCCGACATGTGGACTGCCGTCACTGCCTGATTGTATTATTATTTTGGGACACGGCCTGGTTGCGGTCGATGTACCCGGTGTATGTATATTTTACTTTCTGTACTAGGATTGCCCCGCGGAGGGGTGCACGGATAGCCGGGTTCTAGAGGGCAACAAGCCCGCATCTCATGGCATTGAGACGGAGGGGGCTTCACTCTAGAATTGGCAGGCTATTCGCCGCACTCGTAGGGGGTACAGGTTGACCCAGGAGGGATGCCCAGGTTACCGGATTCCGTGAAGTGCCGGGTGGTCCATTCACGTAGCTGAAGGGGGCTGCCTCGCTTCAGGTTTTGGCGGGTGACTTGCCGCGCCCGTAGGGGTCTATGATTACATTGCACAGGCTATCCACACGACCAGGGGAACGTCGGGTTTCAGTAGTGGCTCTGTGAAACCCGGGGATCCCAGATATCTGTATTGTTTCTGTGATTCTGTTCATTCTCTGTGATGTTGCATTTTATTCACGCCTTGAGCGAATATAATATATTGGTATATATATTAGTAGATGTTGTATATGTTTTGCATCCGCGCTAGTCCAGTCCCCGCTCTGTCGTTAGTTAGCTAACCTAACGGGTAATGACGGGACCCAGTGGCGAATGCAGATGGCATATACGTACATCAGTACATTTTCGTTCTTTGTGGTGTGATCAATTGATGGGACTGCATTGATTCGGATCAATGCAAGTTAAAAATAAACCTAATCTGATGTTGTTGGAACACTTTTTCAAAAAGCTGTTATTGCAAGGACGTTCACTTTTGTTTTGCATCGTGATATTCATTTAGAATATCCTGCTCCTCAGTCGACGAGGCAAGGGCCGAGATCCCTTCACCGGGAGTGACCCCTTGGACAAAAGTTTGCGTCAGGGCAATAACTTCACTATAGCCGATTACTTTTGCTTTGCACCGTGGTATTCATTTGGAATATCCTGCACCCCATTCTACGGGGAAAGAGCCGAGATCCCTTCACCGGGAGTGACCTCTTTAGCAACGGTTTTCGTCACTATATTTTCAAAAAGCTATCAGTTCCTTCAACGATATCAAGTTCACTACGTTAAAAGTTTTCGCCAGAAACCATTCGTAGCCCTCCGTCGTTTCAGACGGGTAGCACGTAGTATTCATGCTATGTTTGTTGGCCTTCGTCAAGGCATAGTGTATGGTAGCTGCTTGTTGCCTTTCTGCAGCATAGATAGATGCGTTGGTTTGGGACAGTCGTATAGCCTTGTTGGCCTTCGTCAAGGGCTTGTGCGGGTGGGTTCAAATCAACCTGGAGAATGACGGGTAGAACTTGACATGTGACTTATGATTTGTTGGCCTTCGTCAAGGTCATAAGAGCATGGGGCAGAAATCACATCGGGAGTTTCAAAAGAACTGAAACTTGCCAGATATGCGCATACCTTCTGGAGTGTGATGACGTGAGCGGATTCCGTCACGTTATCATGCGATGAGAGTTGGATCCCGATTCCCACTGATGAGTTAGTTTACTCCTCGGGTGATCCCGACTAATTCTTCTTTCAGGTTTGGAGGAGAATTTGAGGTACAGTGGGAGGTTTCCAGATTAGATAAATTGGTAACCATTCTGATCTAGGTTAGAGTGCACGCTGAGTGTTTCTTTTCTCTCTCTCTGGCAGCGACCATTGACCCGACCCTAAGACTATGACTCAGTGACCAAATTAACCGAACCTTCTTAAACACCGGCTTTTGGATTGTCAGAGTTGCAGACCTCATTGCCACTCCTACTTTTACCCTTTTCTCCAGGACACCCCGTATTACTACGAACGTCCACTTCCATTGGACAAAACCATCGTATGGTTAGATACGA
Organism: Agapanthus africanus; assembly: GCA_030015575.1. Classification (NCBI taxonomy): domain Eukaryota; kingdom Viridiplantae; phylum Streptophyta; class Magnoliopsida; order Asparagales; family Amaryllidaceae; genus Agapanthus; species Agapanthus africanus. The sequence goes on from CM057337.1 coordinate 528,791,586, forward strand.
ACTCGAAAGAATTTATTCGAGGATGGTTTCCGGTTCTGGAGAAAACGGATAGGATTATTCAGTTGTCTTTTCCTTTTACCTTCTCTCAGGTTACGAGTACTCCTTGGTTTAGGGGTAGTACACCTATTACGCAAATTGGATTGTCTTCTTCCAAACCTTAGGCTGGTGCCGACCGGTAGGGAATGAAGAAAACCAATTAGCATAACGATGGTGTGCAGAAGGTATTAAGTTCAGACAAAGCAAGGGATTAGTAAGAGGGCAAAGTAAATTGCAACAGATATTCATGACCAAACCAGGTATTTCTTCACCAATCCTAAAATCACCTTTGAATTTCTCCTGGACACTCCGTATCACTACGAAGATCCACAGTTTATTGGATACTCCATCGTATGGTTATATACGAACTCGAAAGGAACTTGTTCCAGTTCGGGGATGGATTCTGGTTCAGGAGAAATAGGAATAAGAATTATTCAGGTGTCTTTTATCTTCACCTTCTCTCGCATTGCGAGTGCTCCTAGGATTAGGACAGTACACCCATTATGCTTATTGGATAGTCTTCTTCCAAACCATAGGCTGGTGCCGAACGGTAGGGAAGGAAGAAAACCATTTGGCCTAAAGGGGTGTGCAGAAGGTAAAGACTAAAGACATATGAAGGGATTTGGAGAGGTGGCAAAAAACTATACGGTTACAGTCGTGAATCTGGAAGAGGCATTACTAGGAATACCGGGATACCCCATCGGAACATTTCAATGTTTCAGTTTCACTGTGTAATGTTAAAGGAAAACTGATTTCCCGATTAGATACTTACTCCAGGGTATGTATTTACCAGGTACGATTCTCACATCTGTATGGTTTTACAGATGATGAGTGGGAGTAAGTTATTGGGAATTGGGTGATTATCCTCATTATATCGGGATTCGTTGTAATCGGTGATATTTGAGGAAATCACCTGGGCTGTTTGCCGGTTGGCAAATATTTGGTTTTGAATATCCGCAGTTATGCACCAATTTCAAATTGATATATCTGTACGTCTATTTTCATAGAGTGAGATATACCTTTCTGAAATTATGTCTACGACATTTACCTATATCAGTGGATGGTTAGGTAAGGAGCATTAAACAGCGGTGTAATTCTTCTTAACCATAAGTACAGTTTTCAACCTACGACACACGGTGAATGAGTTTTCAGACTTAAGCGACTTATACAGAGTATTGTATGTTGTCCAGGGTCCATCAGGACAGAGGGGTTGGTCATCGTACTATATTCGGTTTACTTATGACTTCTCTAGTTTTTAGACAAGTGTTTCGCGGAAACACAGGGTCCGAATTTTGAGAAGTTATAGGTATTTGAATAGAGTAGAGAACCAGGTGTAGCAAGTATCGGGATTCTTCAAAGAGATCGAAGATGTGGATGCTTGTGTATGGTATTAAGTTGATAGTAATGATTAAGAGATATTGCTTCTCTTTCAGGTTACTCATAATTGGAATCATTCCTAAGTTGAGTAACGCTGATCGGCCTCCTTCTATTTAGTTGACATGCACTGGAGACAGCTGCATGATTTGAATCTGGTTCAATTAAATCAGTGCCTCTGGTTCTATATTGGATATAGAACAGTTCATATCTTAACGATGTTTAAGGTACGGGGAGTTGTCCGGTTTATGATTAAAACCAGACACTGGACAACTTAAGGCACGTTTCTGTAATGGCTGTTTGTGGGTTGACCCAGGCTATGACGAGGGTTGACTTTCTACCATCTGGATGAACAATAGCAATATTGTTCTAGACTCGCCACAGTTTTATTAAAAATGGATTTTTTCAGAAAACAGTAGTGGGAGTATGGTAGAACTGGAAGTGATTCCAGAACCACAAACGATTACTGAAGATTTGATAAGGAACCTAAAGATTCAATCTGGTTTGACATTCCATTGGCCACTCCGCAGATGCGGTGGGTAACTTCAGGCACCCGAGAGGTACTACGGTAGCCTCAAGGACGGTGACAGGGAAGTTCTTGTTTACCCACAATTGCCATTGCTGTTGTTCCAGGTTGCGAGACCCGGCGGGAGGATGAGTATAGCGTCGTTCTAAACTAGCTTTAGAAGTGTACGTGTATATGACTCTGCCAGAGGGTTGTCGTAGTCAGTGGGAGCAGCGGAAGCATTGGTGGACAGGTAGCTTATGTCTATTTATAGACTAAAGCAGATGTAGCGGAGATAGATCATCTATTTCTGACGTGACAGTCATAGGTTTGACTTCATCAGAATAGGGGATGGATCTGTTGAGAAGGTAGTAGGGTGTGATGTCCTGGTATTTGGATGACATACACAGAGTAGGAAAAGAGACTCCTATACTACAGTCGGTTATACTTTGGTCGTCACACAGTGGTTTCTCCACAAAGGAAATGGATTTTATATCAGACATACTGGTTACTGGATCTATGGTATTAGATCTAGATTTGGGTGGTTTCCCAATCAGGGTACTTGACAGCATTCTAAGAGTATTTAGAATGGACGACTCCATGCACGGTAGTGTTCCTGCAGAAGATGGAGTCACCCTCTCTAAAGGTGTCTTACAGACTAAAGAGGAGAGGGATGTGCATGATTGGCAGATCACTTGCTCAGGCAATTGAGTCAATCATGAGATGTTAAGTACCACACCAGACATTGTTCTTGCACTAGATGCAATAAGTTGACATTAATCCAATCCTGGTGAAACAGTAGGAAGCAGTTTTAGAACATAAGTGGATGTTCTAGGGATATGATAACGACAGCCTCATTCGGGAAACAGTTATCATTCCAGGCTTCCAAGGTGACATGGACGACAAGGAGGTTGTCAGAGCTATAGTTCTCCTTCTGACGAAGGGCAGTATTTTGGACAGGTGGTCCAAGGCAATACTGAGGGTGGCATGGCGCAGGATACTGATTAAGTTCAGTTGACGATACAGTCTAAGAAGTTTGGATTTGGAGTTCATTTATGAGCTATGTCCCATCAGACATCCAGACACATTCTAAGACAGGTATTGCTCATTTCGGGAGATGGGTTTCTCCGCGAACTTGAGATATAGAGAGACATAGAAAGAAACAACAAAGCGGATCCACTCTCTGAGGCTATTCCTCGAACGCAATAGTTTCGCAAACGAGCTTTGTGAGACTGACTAGTAGAGGAGTTGGGTGTTCGGTATCACATGGGCTGTGAGTATGCGACATCGCAATAATTAGCCTTGAGTGCAAGTGGGAGATTGTTGGAGATAGTGCCCTCAGAGTCAATTATTGGATCACAGGTACGTGATTGCAATGATTGAGGGAGGACCTATCCCGGTAGGACAGTCTTACTCGAGATGATAGTATGCTATCTGGTTTACCTTTATCATCGTGTACTGTTTTAAGTGACCTGACACGTCGCTATTACACGTTGATAGAGCCCCTAGGATTCTTGCTTGACCACCAGCAGTATGAGGGCGATCATATAAGTGGGAGCTGGGGGTCTATAAGCATATCCTTAAAAGGTCCCTAGTCGTGAGAGTTTCGAGAAAGGGCATCGATTCTCCATAGTAGACTAGTGTATACAGTCGAGACCCCGACGAGGGGCGGTGGCCGGTCTCACAAGCCACTGGTGTCAGTTGGATCACCTAAGATGTATACAGGTGCTCATTGGGTTATGAGTACACCGGACAGGACTCGCCGGGAACATGCTAGTTGGTCATATACCAGACGTCAGATGGCAGTTCCCAGGTGACATGTGTGCAGGTTAGTTCATCGACCTGGGGATCATCATTTGTCTCGTGTGAGTTCCCACTGTACTTTGATTACTACCCTACCACGGCTCAAAGGAGTCGTGCAAACAGGTTTTAGTTGGGTACAGTCCCGAGCCACATGGAGGCAGTGAGCGTATCTTCAGGGGTTCGTCTCTCCCGGTATTGGGGGTGAGGTCGTGCTGTGTCTAGGAGAGCCATTACACGAAGCCCTCGGCCGAGGCAAGGAGATTTACTGGTAGGTATTCCAGTAGTATCTCAGGGTGTTCTGGGCTACACTCCGACACGACTTGTACCGCTTTTGGGGGTCTGACTTTTACCAACCCCCTAGGCCCGCCATGCGATGCTCATAGACGAACGGACCGGACTGTACGGATATTGTCACCGACAGGCTCAGTAGGGTTGTCAGGCGGAGTTCGCTCACAGACATCCCTTTTAGTCAATACCTGGTAGCCCGTTACGTATTGGCTTATACCTCTGACGTGCTAGTGGTTAAATCCACAACCATGGTGTTGACGAGTCTTTAGAGTCCCCCACTTTCAGTTACTCAGCTTTCGGGCGAAAGGTTGTAGAGGCCGTATGGAGATATGGCAAGGTCCGATCAGATACGTGCGGTATTGCACGGATCAGGATCGGACAGTCTGTACTATAGGCCGTATGGTTATATGGCAGGGTTCGATCAGATACGTGCGGTATTGCACGGATCAGGATCGAACGGATATTACTAGCCGGCTTTAGTTTAAGCCGGATCCTAGTATAGTACAGTGTAGACTTTGTCTCATTGCATTTGTATTTCGGTCGGAATACAAATGCGGGTGTGTATGCACAGTATCGGGGTTTTCCTGTAATTTATTACGGGACCAGTTTTCTGGAGTTGCCAGTTTGCTTTCCGTTTCGGCCAATTTCCTTTGTTCCGTTCATTGGCCGAAGATTGGTGGAGGAGGGTTTATTTGCATTGTTGAAAATTAGTATTTGTGGAGGGGGTCTTTGCTTTTTGTAGCATCATGATAGTCTTCATGATGGTGCACCATCCATTGACTTGCTTGACTTCATACTTCATGATGGCTTGACTTTGTTAGCATCATGGTTGTTGATGATGGTTGTGTGGAGTGTTGGCATTGCTTTGTGATCATGGTTGATTATGATAGCCATTCCTCTCTCTCTCTTGTATGTTTTGTGTTTGGCCTCTCTCATTTTTTTTGATGAACTCTCCTCATTCTCATTTTTCCACTTCACTCCATGCTCTTCTCCTCACTTGTTTTGGCCGGCCACTTTGGATTGGGGCTGTCAAAAATTGTGTGTGTGTATTTTTGGTTCATATCATGCTCCAAAATACCCCCTAGCTCCTCCACATTGTTCTTGTTTCATCCCTCCACCAAATGGCACCTCCATGAACCCCAAATGAGACACAATCCTCTACTACATATTCTACAGCGAACCTTGGGCACGTCGAGTAGCCGGCTTCGTGCCCGAGTTGCCTCGGCATTGAGGTGGGAGCCCGTAAAAGAAGTAGGCGATGTGGTGCACTTCCGGCGACGAGGAGGAGACGGGACATTCCGCAGGAGATCGGGACGATGACGAGAAGACCGGAGGACTTGGATCGTCGGTATATCTCTATTCCCTTTCTTGTAGATAGCTAGGACTAGTTAGTGGTTCGATCCGGGTATTTGTGCGCGGCGGTTTGCCAGTTCAAGTAAAATTTAAGTTTATCACCGCTTCCGCATTTGGCCGTCGGATTGACGGCCGGGGCGCCGCCGTGCACTTACAGGCACCAGCCTATGGTTTGGAAGAAGACTATCCAATAAGCATAAAAGGTGAACAGTCCTAATCCTAGGAGCACTCGCAATGCGAGAGAAGGTGAAGTGAAAAGACAACCGAATAAACCGTATTCCTATTTCTCCTGGACCAGAATCCATCCCCGAACTGGAACAAGTTCCTTTCGAGTTCGTATATAACCATACGATGGAGTATCCAATAAACTGTGGATCTTCGTAGTAATACGGAGTGTCCTGGAGAAATACAAAGGTGATTTAGGATTGGCGAAGAAATACTTGGTTCGGTCGTGAATATCAGTTGCAATTTACTTTGCCCTCTTACTAATCCCTTGCTTTGTCTTAATCTTAATACCTTCTGCACACCGTTTAGGCTAATTGGTTTTCTTCATTCCCCACCGTTCAGCACCAGCCTAAGGTTTGGAAGAAGACTGTCCAATCTGCGTAATAGGTGTACTACTCCTAAGCCAAGGAGTACTCGCAACCTGAGAGAAGGTGAAAAGAAAAGACAACTGAATAGTCCTATCCGTTTTCTCCAGAACCAGAAACCATCCTCGAAGTCCTTCGAGTTCGTATATAACCATACGATGGTTTTGTCCAATGGAAGTGGACGTTCGTAGTAATACGGGGTGTCCTGGAGAAAAGGGTAAAAGTAGGAGTGGCAATGAGGTTTGCAACTCTGACAATCCAAAAGCCTGTGTTAAGAAGGTTCGGTCAACTTGGTCACCGAGTCATAGTCCAGGGTCGGGTCAATGGTCGCTGCCAAAGAGAGAGAGAAAAGAAACACTCAGCGTGCACTCTAACCTAGATCAGAATGGTTATCACTTTGTCTAATCTGGAAACCTCCCACTGTACCTCAAATTCTCCTCCAAACCTGAAAGAAGAATTAGTCGGGATCACCCGAGGAGTAAACCAACTCATCAGTGGGAATCGGGATCCAACTATCATCGCATGATAACTTGACGGAATCCACTCAAGTCACCACACTCCAGAAGGTATGCGCATATCTGGCAAGTTTCAGTTCTTTTGAAACTCCCGATGTAGGTTTTTACCCCTAGGACCCAAGTGACCTTGACAATGCCAACATATCAAAGAGTCCTAGTCAAGTTCAACCCGTCATTATCTTGATTGCGTTAAACCCACCCGTACGAGTCCTTGACAATGCCAACATAACCGTACGACTGTCCTAACCAATCCACTTATCCAAGCGACAGAAAAATATTACACAGCTACCGAACACTACGCCTCGGCAATGCACGACATACGTAGCACGAATACTAAGCAATACTAATCTGAAATGACGGAGGGCTACGGATGGTTTTTGGCGAAAAACCTTTTACCGTAATGAACTTGATATCGTTGAAGGAACAGGATAACTTTTTATAAAAATATAGTGACGAAAACCTTTACTAAAGAGGTCACTCCCGGTGAAGGGATCTCGGCTCTTTCCCCGTAGAATGAGGTGCAGGATATTCCAACTGAATACCACGATGTAAAGCAAAAGTAATCGGCTATAGTGAAGTTAATGCCCTGACGCAAACTTCTGTCCAAGGGGTCACTCCCGGTGAAGGGATCTCGGCCCTTGCCTCGTCGACTGAGGAGCAGGATATTCCAAATGAATACCACGATGCAAAACAAAAGTGAACGTCCTTGCAATAACAGCTTTTTGAAAAGTGTTCCAACAACATCAGAATAGGTTTGTTTAGCTTGCATTGATCCGAATCAATGCAGTCCCATCAATTGATCACACCACAAAGAACGAAAATATACTGACGTACGTATATGCCATCCGCATTCGCCACTGGGTCCCGTCATCACCCGTTAGGTTAGCTAACTAACGGCAGAGCGGGGACTGGACTAGCGCGGATGTAAAACATATACAACATCTACTAATATATATATACCAATATATAGTATTTCGCTCAAGGCGTGAATAAAATCAACATTACAGAAATGTACAGCATCACAGAACAATACAGATATCTGGAAGCCCCGGGTTTCACAGAGCCGCTGCTGAAACCCGACGTTCCCCTGGTCGTGTGGATAGCCTGTGCAATGAAAACCTAGACCCCTACGGGCGCGGCAAGTCACCCGCCAAAACCTGAAGCGAGGCAGCCTCCTTCAGCACCGTGAATGGACCACCCAGCACTTCACGGAATCCGGTAACTTGGTCACCCCTCCTGGGTCAACCTGTACCGCCTATGAGTGCGGCGAATAGCCCGCCAATTCCAGACTGAAGCCCCCTCCGTCTCAATGCCCTGAGATGCGGGCCCGTTGCCTTCTAGAACCCGGCTATCCGTGCACCCCTCCGCGGGGTAACCCTAGTACAGAAAGTAAAATATACATACAACGGGTACATCGACCGCAACCAGGTCGTGTCCCAAAATAATAATACAATCAGGCAGTGACGGCAGTCCACATGTCGGACGCCCGCCCCGCAATATCAAATGTACATAATACAACAGAAACCGTACTAGCATTGCATCCAGGCTATCCCCCACGACCGATCCGCAACAACACAGCATAAACATAGAACATCAACGTGAAAGTCACGTTCGCAAATCCGTCTAACCGGGCTATAGCAGTTAGACCGGATTTACCGATCAAGTGACATTCACGGTCGCAGATATAATGTAAATACTGTGAAATAATGTGTTTAAAATATCCAATCGATCAAAAATTAACAAGTGGGCCCCCAAGTAATACTGTAGCAGTCACAGAAGATCTGGGCCCAAATTTAATATTCCAAAAGCCCTATTTTCAGCCCAGAAAGCAACTGAAGAAAAACGACCAAGTGACCTGACCATAGTGCGGCGGAACCGCGGCCCAAAGGGGGTTTTGGCCGCGGTTCCGCGCTCCAACTAGGGAATCACTCTGTCGTTTTTCTACAGTAGCCTTATATTTTCCAGTACATCATTTTTATGCAACCTGAAAAATTTTTAGACACCAAAAAGTTTCAACAGAAAACTGATGTGAACAAAAATGAGGTTTTTGGAAATTTGGTCGATCGGATAAGCAAAACGCATTAGAACAAGCTAGGCAAGGTTAATGGCGTGGCTCTGATACCATGTTGCGCCACGGCAGCGCCCCGGCCGTCTTACCGAGGCCAAAATGCGGAATCAAAAATTTTCCTTACTTGGAAACTGGCGCTACCGCGGACAATAAAACCCGGATCGTTAACCATTAACCTATATGCTAGCTAACAAGAGATGGGAAGAGAAGTATACCGAATGATCCGAGTCCTCCGGTCTTCTCCTCGCTTCCGATCTCCCGCGGAAAGTCTTGTCTCCATATCGTCGCCTCCTCGCCGGAAGGGCACCACATCGCCTGCGTCTTTTACGGGCTCCCGCCTCAATACCGAGGCAACTCGGGCATGAAGCCGGCAACTCGACATGCCCAAGATTTGCTGTAGAATGTAGTGTAGAAACTTTGTCTCTTGGAGTTTATGTAGTTGCCATTGATGGATGGAGGAAGAGGTAAAGAAAATTGGTGCTTTCAATTTTCTAGCAAGAAGAAGATGAAAATGAACTCTCTCATTCTTTTTCTCTCAAGTGAAGCCTCTCATATCAAGTGAGAATGGTGGAGGGATGAAAAACCAACCATAACAAGAAGGGAGGTGAGTGTAGGAGAAAAAGAATGGTGACCACATCCAAAGCATCATGATAACAATCTCACATCAACACCAATCAAAGATCAAATCCTTTCTCATCATTTCTAATCTCAAAAAGGCAAGCCATCATGAAAAGCAAAGATGCTTAACCTTTCATAATGCCACAAATACAAAGAACCCCTCCACAAAAGGTTATTTGCAAAATTTGCAAATAACCCCCTTCCATCGGGAAAGTCCGGCCGGGAAAGAACAAAGAAAAACCGGCCGGAACGGAATGCAAACTGGCAACTCCAGAAAACTGGTCCCGTAATAAATTACAGGAAAACCCCGATACTGTGCATACACACCCGCATCTGTATTCCTACCGGATACAAATGCAATGAGACAAAATCTATACTGTACTAAACTAGGACCGGCTTAAGCCAAAGCCGGCTAGTAAAATCCGTTCGATCCTGATCCGTGCAATACCGCACGTATCAGATCAAACCCTGCCATATAACTATACGGCCACTAGTACAAACCGTCCGATCCTGATCCGTGCAATACCGCACGTATCTGATCGGACCCTGCCATATCTCCATACGGCCTCTACAGCGTTTCGCCCGAAAGCTGAGTAACTGAAAGTGTGGTGGACTCTAAAGACTCGTCAATACTATGGCTGTGGATTTAACCACTAGCACGTCAGAGGGATTAGCCAATACGTGACGGGCCACCAGCTATTGACCAAAAGGGACGTCGATGAGCGAACTCATCCTTACACCCTACTGAGCCTGTCAGTGACAATATCCGTACGGTCCGGTCCGTTCGTCTATGAGGATCGCATGTCGGGCCTAGGGGGTTGGTAAAAGTCAGACCCCCAAAGGCGGTACAAGTCGTGTCGGAGTGTAGCCCAGAACGCCCTGAGATACTACTGGAATACCTACCAGTAAATCTCCTGCCTCGGCCGAGGGCTTTGCGTAATGGCTCTCCTAGACACAGCGCGACCTCACCCCCAATACCGGGAGAGACGAACCCCTGCAGATCCGCTCACTGCCTCCATGTGGCTCGGGACTGTACCCAACTAAAACCTGTTTGTACGACTCCTTTGAGCCGTGGTAGGGTAGTAATCAAAGCACAGTGGGAACTCACACGAGACAAATGACGATCTCAGGTCGATGAACTAACCTGTACACATGTCACCTGGGAACTGCTATCTGACGTCTGGTATAATCCCAACTAGCAGGTTCCCGGCGAGTCCTGTCCGGTGTACTCATAACCTAATGAGCACCTGTATACATCTTAGGTGAACCAACTGACACCAGTGGCTTGTGAGACCGGCCACCGCCCCTCGTCGGGGTCTCGACTGTATACACTAGTCTACTAATGGAGTATCGATGCCCAGTCTCGAAACTCCAACGACTAGGGACCATTTAAGGATGTGCTTATAGACCCCAGCTCCCACGTATATGATCGCCATCATACTGCTGGTCGTCAAGCAAGAATCCTAGGGGCTCTATCAACGTGTAATAGCGACCTGTAAGGTCACCTGAAACAGTACACGATGATAAAGGTAAACCAGATAGCATACTATCATCTCGAGTAAGACTGTTCTACCGGGATAGGTCCTCCCTCAATCATTGCAATCACGTGCCTGTGATCCAATAATTGACTCTGAGGGCACTATCTCCAACAGCATGAACTGAATGTTTTTAGACTTATTTCATGTGTTGAGCTGTATTAGGAAAACTTGGGTGTTCGATTGTTCGATCGGAAAGTTTAACATTTTCTATCTTATCCGGAATGTGATACAATATTTGGAATTCACAAGTAGTTATGAGATAACTGAATGAATGTTATAAACATAGCAGTTTAGTCTCACTTGATCGGTTGCCACGGAATTTTGATATGATCAAAAGTCCGTCGCAATTACGTAGCATACGCGGATACTCGCCGGGTAAACTTAATAGACAGCCTCGCCCCATAGCCCCGACCAAGTGTCTGTAGGAGAACCCCGTCGCCGAAAGCATCCGTTCGGGTGCTCGCGGCAGCGGTGTTCCGCCTTGGTGCACATAGTCGATGGCGTCAGGGGTGCGGCCGCCTACTAAAGTTTGCGACGAGCATTCGATCAGTATGTCGGGAATCCTGTTGAATTGCCCGACTTTATATTGAAAAGTGTTTTCGATTTTGAGACTAAAATGCGGGGTTTATAATTGTTAGGCATGCGATGTCTAAGGAATTCATTTGGCTAGGCATGAGATGTCTAAAGAGATTGCGGATTCCAATTGTTGTAGTTTTGCACTTTCTTTTCTGTGACCGTAAGTGTAATATGTGATATCGCCGGTTTCGTTCCTATATGTCAACGACAATTGGGATGCGCATATTTACTTACGTTGATGACATGTGATGTTATGTGTTGCTGGATATGTTATATTGGATCGTCGTGTTTGAATAGCCGGGGGGTTTTTTATGTGAGATAAGTGTTTTTCATTTTCATTCATGTAAAAACTTGTATGTAATATTCTTTTATTGGGGCACTTTCAGGTTGCGGAAGATGTCACCATTTGTATATTATTTACTTTTATGCACTAGGATAGACCCAAGGAGGAGGGCACAAGTAACCGGGTTCTAGGGTCCAGAGGGAGACCATCTCGAGGAGTCGAGTCCGGGTCTCCTAACCCTAGAATTGGTAGGGTTGCTTTCCGCTCTCGTAGGGGTCTAGGGGTGTGGGATTGGCTATTCATCACGACCGTGGAATCCGTGTTTTATACTGGCTCGTATTGAAAACACGGACGTCCTAGTATATCCAATATTTCATATGTATCTTCTGCTGTGACAGATATAGTATATAGTATATATGATATATTATATATACGTTGCTTATGTTTTACACCCGCGCTAGCCCTGCCTCGCTCTGGCGTTAGTTACCTAACCTAACGGTGCAGACGGGACATCGAGGCGAATGCGGATGGCATAAGCGTACGTTATATTTATCTGTGATGTTTAGGTGGACTTAAATGATGGGACATTCATTAATGAGATTAATGAAAGAAAATAAACCTAATTGATGTTGTGGAATCGAATTTCAAAATAAAACTGGTAGCTACAGTTCTTGCTTTGCATCGCGGTGTTCCTTATAGAACATCCTGCACCTTATTTGATGAGGAAAGGACCGAGATCCCTTCACCGGGAGTGACTCCTTTAGCATTAACTGGCAGATGCTACAACCCTCGGTTTGTCCTTTGATCGCTTCTATAGTTTCCGCTTTGCACAGTGATATATATGATATATCCCGCACCTCATTCGACGAGGAAAGGGCCGACGATCCCTTCACCGGGAGTGACCCCTTTAGCAAAACTAGAGAAGCACCAAAAACATTCCATTTAAAAACCATTTGATTCCGCAACGAGATCAAGTTCAAAGCGTTAAAGGTTTTCATAAAAACCATTCGCAACCCTCCGTCTTTTTAGGAAGTAGAGTACTTAGTATTCGTGCTGTGTTTGTTGACCTTAGTTAAGGCACAGTGTACGTTAGCTAAGTGATGTCTTCCTACGCCGCATATGATGCGATTAGTTAGGACAGTCGCGTGACTTTGTTGACCTTAGTTAAGGGTCATGTGGTTGGGTCTAATTAATCACGAAATGACGGGTAGAACTTGACTAGTGCTTATGATTTGTTGACCATAGTTAAGGTCATAAGTGCTAGGGGTAAAAATCTTTATCGGGAGTTTCAAGTGTTGAAATTTGCAATGAGATTGCATACCTTCTATGTGATAGTTGGATCCCGATACCCACTGCGAGTAATTGTTACTCCAGGGAGAGTTTTGCACTTTACAATTAGCCGATCAAGTAGGTGTCTAGAAAGGTGTCAACGAGGTTACGCCTCTGGGAAAACGAGGTTTACTGTAATTAGGTCCGTGCGAAAGCACGGGGAACCTCCCTCAAAGTACCGACACTGGACTGGCTGAAAGATTGGCGAACTTGTAGAGTGTAATTAATCCCGGCTAGTCTTTCCTTTTAAGGTTTGAAGGAAGATTTGATAAAAACAGTGGGAGGCATCCTGATTAGATAAAATATATAACCAATCTAATCTTGCAAGGGCGCACGCAGAGTGTTTTCTTCTCTCTCTCTCCTGGTAGCGACCATATCATGCCTTAATCAAGATAATAATACGGATATTGACCGAACCCGCTTGTTATACTGAGCTGGGGAACGTTGGTCCCGCTCCAACTTATAATTGTTATAAGACAGAGCAGGAAATTGGGGATTACCAGAATTCCCGTGCCGCCCAAACGAAGAGAGTGCATGCTGATGCATCATCTTCAGGTGTGTTCATTACAAAGAACTGTTTCTCAGTATCCTCCGCATCCTAGGTATATGATACCGGATCTGGATCCCAGATATGTAATCTGTTACATAGGGCTACAAAAGGGTAGAAAAACTGAGAACGGGTGATAAGTTTCATGAGACAGAAAACGGGGCAAGTGTTGCAGCCAAGTCTGTTGGTCACTGTCACCCTGTATTACCAATACATTGATTCTAAACGAATGTTATTAGATACCGAACCTGATATACAAAATCATATCACTCTCTTTACAAGTAAAGAAATGATAAAATTTTGTATTGTTGGATAATGTTTTGAACATTTCCTATATCAAAAGTTGATCGGTTCAGGCACGTTATCTAAAAGCATTGTTGTTCTAAATCAAACTACAGTTCCTAGTATACAGAACACACACAAGAGGAAGAGTTCAGAAATGAACGGATCCTTCTTGAGGTATTGTAGACTAGGTCATATTAATGCGACCCGACTAGCTTAAGTTACATAGTAGATGCATATTTAAATCAGTTTGAATTTACATCTTATGAAACTTGCGAGTCATGTCACAAAGATATAATGACCTCAGCTCTGTTTATTGGAAACAGAGAAAGAGTTAGTGAACTCTTGGGATGATACATGTTGATGTATAATGGTCCCCTGTCTACACATGCCAAGACCGGTTCTTTGTACTTCATTCTCTGATGATCTCTCAAGATTCAGACATATGTTCCTGTTGAAACATAAGTCCGAACCTTTTGAGATACTCACGGAATATAAGTTAGTAGTAGAGAACCAAAATGAGGGTATAAGTATTATGTCCTTTGATGTGATCAGGGAGGAGAATACTTGTGCATGGCTTTCCTGGACTATTCTAAAAGGAGAATGAGATTCACTCTCAGTGTTACTCCTCTGAATATACCACAGCACTATGGTATATCGGGGTGGAGCAATAGCACCTTATGTGATATGGTGTGCTCTATAATGAGTACTACTGAGTTTCCTATTTCCTTTTAGGGAGTTATGCACTTATGAAGTTGCATACCTATTGAATAGGGTTCGATTCAAATCAGTGCCTACCACTCCATATAAGATATGGTATGGGAAGAGCCTATCTCTTAAGTAAGTTAAGATTTGGGATTGTCCGGCCTGTGTCAAAGCAAAATCCGGACAAGATCGAGGCAAGGTCAGTTCTGTAGAACTGGAAAGGTTCCAGCTATACAAAACTGCAGCTGATGATTTGACAGAACCAAAGGATTCAATAGTTCCCGACGAACCTCAGCCTCTCCGCCGATCTAGTAGGGTTCCTCATCCGCCTGAGAGATACCTCGGTTTCTCGATGACAGTGTGAGCGAGGATTGCATCATGAGATGATGACCCAACTAGATTTGAGCAGGCCATCGAGAGTAGGGACTCTGTAAGAATGGCTGGATGCTTAGCGATCTGAGATGGAATCCATGTACACCAGCAAAGTATGGACTTTAGCTGCTATATCTGAAGGGTTAAATCCCCATCAGGAGCAAGTACATCTTGAGAAGATTACTTGGTGTAGATGGAAAAGTTGAGACTTTCAAAGCTAGACTTGTTAAAGCTTTTCGTCATCGACCAGGCGTGGATAATGATGAAACCTTTTCCAGTGGCTATGCTTAAGTCCATCCGGATCCTATTTGCCACGGCTACATACCATGACTACGATATCTGGCAGGTTGGGTGCCATGACTGCTTTTCTAAATGATGTTTTAGAAAAGAACGTCTATAAGTACACAGCCAGAGGGCTTCGTAGACAGTGGGAGCAGTAGAAACGTGTACAAGATGCTTTATAGGATAAATCAGGTATCGCGGAGTTGGAACATCTGTTTTGATGTGTTTGTCAAAGAGTTTGACATCATCAAAATGGTAGATGAACCTTGTATAAACAAAAAGGAAGTAAGGAGTATTGTGAAGATCCTCGTAGAGTACGTGGATAACATACTCTTGATAGGGAAGGAGTTTCTTATGCTACGCACGGTCAATCTCCGCTTATCACAAGGATTCTCCAACTAGGATAAAGATGATACTTCCTAAATCCTGAGATTTGGATCTATGAGATAGATCTAAAGGGATGTTAGGGTTCTCACTAGGAATAGTGAGATTGTATCAATCGATCCTGGGGAGAATCACTGGAAGAGTTCCACACTGATAAGCACGACTGAATGTCAGTCCCAGGCATTGTCTTTACCCTCGGTAAAGGGACGGTATGTTGGAAGATTTCCAAGCTAGATACCGTGACAAACTAGACGATAAAGGCTGGTAACATCGCTATTAAAGATACTACCAAAGAGGCAGTTTGGGTGTATATTGGTTCATAGGATAAACTAGGTTCCAACCATTGTGTGACAATGGAAGTGTGGCTTTGGCCCTAGAACCCTGGTCCCATCAGTGACCCAGACATATTCTGAGGCAGCATCACCTGATCAAGGAGATAGTTGATCTCCAGGTTGATCGAGGTTAGGAGAGCAGACTCAGAGGACAACACGGCGGATCCACTCACGAAGGCCTTTTCCCAAAGAGAGACTTTTAGGGGATGGTTGAGTATTAGATACTGCAACTACTGCTACAAATGGCCCTAGTACAAGTGGGAGATTGTTAGTTATATGTATGCCCTAGAGGCCATTACTGTACATTGGATGTATATTGTAGTGGATGCTGGGACATATATAGGTAGGACTTTCTTGCTCGACATGATAGTACGCTATCTGGTTGCTCTTTATCTTAACATGTATACTTTCTGTTTCTCTGTTACATGTTGATAAAGCCCTTAGGATGTGTACTCGACTTCCAGGACTTTGATGCAGATCATACTAGTGGGGTCTGGGTAGTCAATGAGTACATCCTTCAACGTTCCTAGTCGTAGGAATATCGAGACAGGGCATCGATATTCCAGAGTAGACTAGCGTATATCTTCTCGACCCATGTGATGGGCGATGGATGATCCCATATCCATTGGTGTTTGACATCGGTGATGGTATGCGGATGCTCAGTGGAGACTGGGTACACTGAACGGACTCGCCGAGAACTCCCAGATGGTATTATACCTCACGTCAGATGGCAGTTCTCTGGTGACACTAGTACAGCTTAGTCTGTTGACACGAGATCGTCATAGAGTCTTGTGTGTCTCCCACTGTGCTTTGATTTCCACCCTACCACGGCTCTACTGAGTCGTGCAAACAGGTGGTTTTTCGGTACAGTCCCGATTCACATGGAGGCAATGAGCGAGAGGAGGGGATTCGTCTCTCCCGGTATTGGGGGTTGATGTTGCGCTATGCTCGACTGGCCATGACAGGAAATCCCTGGCCAGGGTTGCAGTGATATACTGGTAAGAGTTATCAGTAGTTTCACGATTGTTATGGACCTCACGTCGGCATGACTTATCAAGCTATTGGGGTCTGACGTTTACCACCCCTAGGCGAGATATGCGACATATCAGACGATCAGACCGGACTGTATGGTAAGTGTTACTGGTTGGATTCACAGGAGTGTGAGCGGGCTTGCTCGTCGATCTTCTGATCGCTCAATACCCGGGTGGCCGTTACGTTTAGCAGACTGCTTGCGGCTTGTGGGTGTTTGATATGATCATCACCTGCTGCCGGCGTATTGACGAGTCTTTAGAGTCCTACACAGAGGTTTCCTGGTTCAAGCGAAACGAAATAGGAGTGCATATGAGATATGTGCGGGACCGAGAATAATGCGTGTATGTGATACCGTATTATATTCTAGCGATGAATGTATCGATTGGTTGTATACGATATAACCTAGTTATCGAATCGAGGATTGATTCGATAAGCCAATACATTGAATATTAGTCGGTTATATGCGATATGACCGGATCGTTAAATCAAGTATTGATTTAATGATTTAATGCATAATTATATATTTGATATAATGATTTGCATTAGCTAATATTGGTTCATTTTAAAAGGATTTTCTCACTTGAAATGCACATTGTATATGTGATATATTTTTGTGCACAAGATTGTATCATGTTTGATGATACATGCTCACTTGGGTTTGTGTAAAGATTAAACCATGGTTGTGTAATGGTTAGGGTTTTCATTTTCTTATCTATTTATTTATTTATTTATTTTAGAAAAGAAGAAAAGAAAATGGTGGCTTGTTTTGTTTGCTTGTTAAAGCTTCTTGAAGCTTTGAGCAAGTCCACCATTCTTGTCTCTTCTCTAACCCTAACCATTCATCTAACCTTAGTTAAATCTCTACACTAAACCATGGTTGAATACATGATAAGTATCATATTGTTTTCTTTTTAAGAATAACTTATCATATATTATCTTCTTCTTCTTCTTCTTCTTCAAGAAGAAAAAGCTTGATAGCTTCAATGGCAACTTGAGCAAATGAGTGAGAAATCCAATTCTAAAGTGAACCCACTTCCTATTTCTTCATCTTCTACCTCTTGCCAAGTAGTATAGGGTGTTTTCTTCAAAAGTTTCATGACTTGGTGAAGTGGGAGCTTGATCTTGTGATGCCTCGACGTAGATCATCTTCGGCATCGAAGCCGATGACCAAGCCCGCCCATTTCTCCGATGAAGCCGATGCTGGAGTCATGGATTTGATTTGGACAGCGGAGGGACCTCATCACGGAGCCTAGGACGTGGAGGACCGGATCTACAAAGGTTGTAGCTTCTTTCCTTTAGTTAAAATTCGTTTATTTGCATTGCATCGCCTCATTATCTAGTTAACGATCCGTATTAGGGTTTGTAGGCACTTGTAAAATTTGAATTAGCCATGTTTGATCACTTGTGAGACTTCATTAGTGTGCCTAGGAACCCTACAAAAGTGATCCACACTTAGCCTACAGCATTTTTGGACACGTCGGCTCGCCAACTTCGTGCCCGAGTTGCCTCGGTCCAGAGGTGGGAGCCCGTAAAAGAACCCGGCGATGTGGTGCCCTTTTCCGACGAGGAGATGAAGACCGAAGATTCCGCGAGGAGATCGGGATGGAGGCCGAAGACCGAAGGACACGGATCGCTCGGTATAGCTCTCTACCCTTTCTCTAGTTAGTTAGCATTAGGTTAATGGCCCGATCCGGGTTTTACAGTCCACGGTAGCGCCGGTTTCTAGTTTAAAGAAAAGTTTTGTTTCCGCATTTTGGCCTCGGACAGACGGCCGGGGCGCTGCCGTGCACTTACAGGGATTTGTCTTTACCCTTAATAGAGGGGCGGTTTGTTGGAAGAGTTCCAACCAAGAAACCGTGACAGACTCGACGATGGAGGCTGAATACATCGCTGCCAAAGAGGCTGTCTTGATGAAGAAGTTCATAACTGAACTTGGAGTGGTTCCATCCATTGAGCATCCAATATTTTTGTATTGCGAAAACAATGGAACGGTGGCTTTAGCCAAGGAACCCAGGTCCCATCAGCGATCCAGGCATATTTTGAGGCGGTATCACCTGATCCGGGAGATAGTTGATCGCCGGGAGATCGAGGTCAGGAGAGTTGACACGAAGGACAACACGGCGGATCCACTCACAAAGGCCATACCCCAGATACAATTTGAGAGACTCTTCGGGATGTTGGGTGTGAGATACTACAACAACTGGCCTTAGTGCAAGTGGGAGATTGTTAGTTATATGTATGCCCTAGAGGCCATTATTGAACATGTGATGTATATTATAGTGGATGCTTGGATATATATAGAGAGGACTTTCTTGCTCGACATGATAGTATGCTATCCGGTTGCTCTTTATCTTAACATGTTGACTTGTATATGTGATGCTGTCTTGCTCTCACATGTTGATAAAGCCCTTAGGACGTGTACTTGACTACCAGGACTAAGATGGAGATCATACTAGTGGGGTCAATGGTAGTCCGCAAGTTCACCCTAATACTGTTCCTAGTCGAAGGTGTATCAAGACAGGGCATCGATATTCTATAGTAGACTAGCGTATACGCATCTTGACCCATATGATGGGCGATGGATGATCCCACATCCATTGGTGTTTGACATCAAAGATGGTATACGGGTGCTCAGTGGAGACTTAGTACACTGAACAGACTCGCCGAGAACTCCTAGCTAGTATTATATCTATTATCATATAGCAGTTCTCTGGAGACACTGGTACTGTAGACCCAAGATCGTCATAGAGTCTTGTGTGATTCCCACTGTACTTTGATTTCCACCTTACCACGTTTAAGAGAACGTGCAAAACGGTGGCTTTTGGGTACAGTCCCGAATCACATGGAGACAATGAGCGATAAGAGGAGATTCGTCTCTCTAGGTATTGGGGGTTGATGTTGTGCTGTGCTCGATTGGCCATAACGACAAGTCCCTGGCCAGGGCTACTACGGAGATTTACTGATAAGTGTTATCAGTAGTTTCTCGTCCCGTTATGAGCCTTACATCGGAATGACTTATTGGTTACTGGAGTCTGACGTTTACCACCCCTAGACTGGATATGCGATATATCAGACGAAGAGACCGGACTGTACGGTAGTGTTACTGACAGGCTTTTGCAGGAGTTAGAGCGGGCTTGCTTGCTGATTTTCTGATCGTTCAATACCCGGGTAGCCATTACTTCCAGCTAGTACCACTGACGGCTTATGGGTGCTTGATGTGATCATCACCTACTACCGGCGTATTGACGAGTCTTTAGAGTCCTACACAGAGGTTTCACTGGCTCAGGCAAAACAAAGTAGGAGCACATATGTGATATGTGCGGGACCGAGATCAATACGAGTATGTGATACCCTATTCTATTCTCGCGATATAAGGTATCGATCGGTTATATGAGATATAGCCGAGTTATCGAATCAAATGTTGATTCGATAAGTCAATACTGTATCGGTCGATTGTATGAGATATATATAACTGGGTTATCGAATCAGGTGTTGATTCGATAAGTTGATACAAATAATATTAGTCGGTCATATGAGATATAACAGGATTATTAAATCAAGTGTTGATTTAATGATTTAATGAATAATTATATATTTAATATATTAATTTGCATTATCTAATATTAGCTCACTTAAGCATTTCTTTTACTCACATGTGCACACTTAATATATATGTGATATATATTAATTGTGTTTTATTTATGTGTCATGGTTGATGATACATGCAACATGGGTGTATGAGACTTACACCATACTAATGATAATGAAGGGTTTATTTATTTAGTGTAAATCAATTATTAGTTGGATAATGGTCACATGGCATGAAGCTTATAGAAGCTTGGAGACCCATTGACTAGTCCACTAGTTTTGTCTTATACTAGATATTTGTTAACCCAACCATTATCCAAACTCATGGTTAAGTCTCTATATGAGATATATTAGATATTTTCTCACCTATGATTGCCATTCACTCTCTCATCCATTATTTGCTTCTTCTTCCTCTTGAGATGAGAGAGCTTTCTAGGTTTTTAGAGGAGAATAAAAACTAGTGAGAAAGTAATTCTAGAGTGAGCAAAAATCCTACTTCATCATCCTCTACTAGATTAGTAATTTAGTATAGGGTGTTAGCTTCACTAATCTCACATTAGTAAAGAGGTACCTGGGGTTAATGACTCCTCGACATAGATCATCTTCGGCCTCGAAGATTTCATGCATGCTCGTTGCTTTCTTCTTGTGGAGCCATTCAAGAGTCTGCAAGATCACTACTTAGAGCGAAGGGACTACTATAAGGAGCTAAAGAAGTGAAGAACCGGACTACAAATGTTGTAATCCCTACTCATTTAGATGTAAAGTACTTTACACTTTGTATTGTCTAAATCTTTAGTTAAGATTCTAAGGTTAGGATTGTTTTGTACGGCAAATTTTTGAAAATGGCATGGGCGATACCTCCTGAAACCTTGTTGTCGTGCCAAGCAATCCGATTGGCTAGGACGGTCGTACGACCTTGTTGACCTTGTCAAGGGTCAGTGCGGGTTGGTCTAATGCAATCAAGATAGTGACGGGTTGAACTTGACTAGGACCCTTTGACTTGTTGACCTTGTCAAGGTCACTTGGATCCTAGGGGTAAAAACTACATCGGGAGTTTCAAACATAAAGGAAACTTGACAGGCTTGCGCATACCTTCTTGAGTGTGGTAACTTGAGTGGATTCCATCAAGTTATCATGCCATGATAGTCGGATCCCGATTCCCACTGATAAGTGGGATTACTCCTCGGGTGATTTTAGATGATTCCGACTAATTCTTCTTTGGGTTTGGAGGAGAATTTGAGAAAACGGTGGGAGCCATCCTGATTAGATAAAGTGATTAACCATTCTGATCTAGGTTAGAGTGCACGCTGGGTGTTTCTTTTCTCTCTCTCTCTCTCTCTCTCTCTCTCTCTCTGTGGCAGCGACCATGGCCCGGCCCTAAACTAAAACTCATGAACCAAGTTAACCAAACCTTCTTAAAACACGTTGGCTTTTGGAGGGTGTCGCATATATCATTGCCACTTCTACATCACCTTTGCGTTTCTCCAGAACACCCCGTATCATTATGAAGATTCACATTTATTGGATAGTCCATTGTATTATTACATACGAACTAGAAGGAACTTGTTCCAGTTCGAGGTTGGTTTCCGGTTATGGAGAAATCAAATAGTATTATTCAGTTGTCTTTTCCCTTTACCTTCTCTCAGGTTGCAAGAGCTCCTGGTATTAGGAAAGTACAGCTATTATGCTTATTGGATAGTCTTCTTCCAAACCATAGGCAAGTGCCAAAAGGTAAGGAAGGAAGAAAACCAATTAGCCTAAGTGTGGTGTACAGAAGGTAATAAGTAAAGACAAATAAAGGGATTAGAAAGATGGCAAAGTAAAATGCGACTTCTATCATTCACGACAAAACCGCGTATATCATCGCCACTCCTACTTAACCCTTGCATTTCTCCTGAACATTCCGTATCACTACGAAGATCCATATTTATTGGATACGCCATCGTATAATTATATACGAACTCGAAGGAACTTGTTCCAGTTCGAGGATGGTTTCTGGTTCAGGAGAAATAGAATAAGGATTATTCAGTTGTCTTTTCCATTTACTTTCTCTCAGGTTGTGAGGGCTCCAGGTATTAGGAGAGTACACCTGTTACGCTTATTGGATAGTCTACTTCTAAGCTATAGGCTGGTGCCGAAAGGTAGGGAAGGAAGAAAAGCAATTAGCCTAAAGGTGGTGTACAGAAGGTAATGAGTAAAGACAAATAAAGGGATTGGAGAGATGGCAAGAAAATATATGGTTACTGTCGTGAATCTGGATAGTAGAAGAGACATTACTAGGAATACCAGGTTACCCCTTCGAAACATTTTTCATGTTTCATTTTCACTGTACGATGTTAATTAAAAACTGTTTTCCCAATTGGATTCTGGCTCCAGGGTATGTATTTACCAGATTCGTTTTTCACATCTGTATGGCATTACGGATGTTGAGTGGGAGTAAGATATTGGGAATTGGGTGATTATATTCTCATTATATTAGAATTCTTTGTAATTGGTGATATTTGAGAAAATCACCTGGGTTTTTGTCGGACGGCAAATATTTGGTTTTGAATATCCGTTGTTATGCACCAATTTCAAACTGATATATCTGTACATTTATTTTATAAAGTGAGATATAACTTTTTGAAATTATGTCTATGACATTTACCTATATTAGTTGGTGATTAGGTAAGGTGCATTCAACAGCGGTATAATTCTTCTTAACCATAGTACAGTTTTCAACCTACGACGCACAGGGTTTGAGTTATCAAACTCAGGGGACTTATACAAAGTATTGTATGTTGTCCATTGTCCATTAAGACAGAGGTTGGTACTCGTACTATATTCTATTTACTCATGACTTCTCCAGTTCTAGACAAGTATTTCATTGAAATGAAAGGTCCAAATATTGAGAAGTTATAGGTATAAGAATAAAGTAGAGAACCATTTGTTGGAAGTATCAGGATTCGAGGTAGTCAAAGATGTAGATACTTGTGTTTGGTATTCCGTTGATAGTAATGGTTTTTGAGAACTTGCTTCTCTTTCAGGTTACTCAAATATGGATGCACTCCTTGATGAGTAATGCTGATATGCCTCATTCCATTTGGTGCATATGCACTGGAGACAGCTGCATGATTTTGAATCTGGTTCCAATTAAATCATTGCTTTTGTTTCTATATTGGATATATATAGAATCAATTTATATCTTAACGATGTTAAGGTATAGGGAGTTGTCTGGCTGATGCTTAAAACCAGAATCCGGATAAACTTGAGGCATGTTTCAGTAATGTCAGTTTGTGGGTTATCCCGGGCTTTGACGAGAGTTAACTTTCTACCATCAGGAAGATCAATAGTGATATTGTTCTTGACTCACCACAGTTTTAGTAAAATGGATTTTTTCAGAAAACAAAAGTGGGAGTATGGTAGAACTGGAAGTGATTCCAGAACCACAAATGATCATTGAAAATTTAATAGAACCTGAGGATTCAATTGGATTTGATATTCCATTAGCCACTCTGCAGATATGGTGGGTAACCTCATGCACCCGAGAGGTACTTCGGTCTTCTCAAAGACGGTGACAGAGAGGTTCTTGTTTACACAGATTTGCCATTGCTGTTGTTCTAGACTATAAGACCCGGCAGGAGGATGAGTATAGCGTCGTTCTAAACAATCTTTAGAAGTGCACGTATATATGTCTATACCAGAGGGTTGTTGTAGTCAGTGGAAGCAGCAGAAGCATAGAGGGCAAATAGCTTATATCTATTTCTAGACTAAAGCAGGTATAGCGGAAATAGATCATCTATTTTTGATGTGACTGTCATAGGTTTTGACTTCATCAGAATAGGAAATGGATCTGGTAAGAAGGTAATAGAGAGTGATGTCCTGGTATTTGGATGACATACTCTTGATGGGAAGAGATCTTCCTATACTACGATCGGTTATACAGTGGTTGTCACAAGGTTTTTCTCCACACAGGATATGGATAAAATATCAGGTTTTCTAGTTACTGGATCTATGGTTTTAGATCTAGATTTGGGAAGTTTCCCAATTTGGGTACTTGACAATGTTCTAAAGTGTTTTAGAATGGAAGACTCCAGGCATGATGGTGTACCTGCAGGTGATGGAGTCATCCTCTCTAAAGGATGTCTTACAGACTAAAAGGGAGAGGAATTTGCATGATTAGCATATCACTTGCATAAGCAATTGAGTCGATCATGTGATGACAAGTACCACACCAGATATTGCTTTTGCACTAGCTATAATAAGCATATATTAATCCAATCCTGGAGAAACATTGAGAAGCAGTTATGAACATAAGTGGATGTTCTTGGGATATGGTAATCGCAGCCTCCTTCAGGAGACGGTTATCATTTCAGGCTTCCAAGGTGACTTGGATGACAGAGTGACTGTCAGAGTTTTATTTTTCCCTCTTTTGAGGGACGGTATGTTGGACAGGTGGTCTAAGCGGATACTGTGGAAGGCATAGTGCATGATACTGATTAAGTTCAGTGGGCGATACAGTCTAAGAAGTTTGCTGGATTTGGAGTTCGTTTGTGAACTGGGTCCCACCAGATATCCAGACATATTCTAAGACAGGTATTGCTCATTTCGGGAGATAGCTTTCTCCGCAAAGTTGAGGTATAGAGAGATACAGAACGAAACACTGGAGCGGATCCACTCACTGAGGCTATTTCTCGAATGCAATAGTTTCGCAAACGGGCTTTGCGAGACAGATTAGTAGTGGAGTTGGGTGTTCGGTATCACACGGGCTGTGAGTATGCGACATCGCAATAATTAGTCTTAAGTGTTGTAGGATTGCTTGGCACGACAGCAAGGTTTCAGGAGGCATCGTCCATGCCATTTTCAAAAAATTGTTGTACAAAACAATCCTAACGCTTGAATCTTAACTAAAGATTTAGACAAAATAATGTGTAAACTACTTTACAACTAAGTGAACTAGGAATACCATCTTTGTAGACCGGTCCTTCACTTCAATAGCTCCGTGTAGTAGTTCTTTCACTCCAAGTAGTGATCTTGGGGACTCTAGAGTGGCTCCACAAGAAGAAAGCAACAAGCTTGCATGATGTCTTCGAGGCCGAAGATGATCTACGTCGAGGAGACACTAACCAAAGCTACCTCTTCGCTAATATGGGATTAGTGCAGCTAACACCCTAAACTAAATTGCTAATCTAGTAGAGGATGATGAAGTAGGATTTTTTTTCTCACTTTAGAATTACTTTTCTCACTAATTTTATGCTCCTCTCAAAAACCTAGAGAGCTCTCTCTTGAGCTTGAGGAAGTAAAGCAAATAATGGATGAAAAAGTGAATGTCAACCATGGGTGAGTTTGTATCGTATACTAACTCATGTAGAGACATAACCATGGCTAAGTGATAATGGTTAGGTTAATAAATATCTTAGGTAAAACAAAATTAGTGGACTAAGTCAATGTATCTACAAGCTTCCACAAGCTTCATGCATGTGACTAATTTCCATCTAATTTGGATTTACTTAAAATAAATAATCCTCACAATTATCATAAGAATGGTGTAACTCTCATACACCCATGTTGCATATGGCATCAAGCATGACATAGAAAGAAAACACAATTAACATATATCATATATATATTAAGTGTGCACATGTGAGAAAAAGAAATGCTTAAGTGAGCTAATATTAGTTAATGTAAATTAATATATCAAATATATAATTATATATTAAATCATTAAATCAACACTTGATTTAATAATCCGGTTATATCTCATATGACCGACTAATATTATTTTTATCAACTTATCGAATCAACACTTGATTCAATAACCCGATTATATATCTCATATAACCGACCGATACAGTATCGACTTATCGAATCAACATTTGATTCGATAACCCGGCTATATCTCATATAACCGATTGATACCTTATATCGCGAGAATAGAATACGGTATCACATACTCGTATTAATCTCCGTCCCGCGCATATCACATATGTGCTCCTACTTCGTTTTACCTGAGCCAGTGAAACCTCTGTGTAGGACTTTAAAGACTCATCAATATGCCGGCAGTAGGTAAGGATCACATCAAGCACCCATAATCCGTCAGCGGTACTAGCTGGACGTAACGGCTACCTGGGTATTGAGCGATCAGAAGATCAACAAGAAAGCATGCTCCTACTCCTGAAAAGCCTGTCAGTAAAACTACCGTACAGTCCGATCTTTTCGTCTGATATGTCGCATATCTAGTCTAGGGGTGGTCAACGTCAGACCCCAGTAACCGATAAGTCATGCCGATGTAAGGCTTATAATGGGTCGAGAAACTACTGATAACACTTATCAGTAAATCTCCATAGCATCCCTGGCCAGGGACTTATCGTTATGGCCAATCAAGTAAACCACAACATCAACCCTCAATACCGGGAGAGACGAATCCCCTCCTATCGCACATTGCCTCCATATGATTTGGGACTGTACCCAAAAGCCACCCTTTTGCACGTTCTCTTGAACGTGGTAAGGTAGAAATCAAAGCACAGAGGGAATCACACAAGACTCTATGAAAATCTCGGGTAAACAGACTAATATGTACCAGTGTCACCAGAGAACTGCTATCTAACGATAGGTATAATACCAGCTAGGAGTTCTCGGCGAGTCTGTTCAGTATACCCAGTCTCTACTGAACACCTGTATACCATCTTTGATGTCAAACACCAATGGATATGGGATCATCCATCGCCCAGCATATGGGTCGAGATGCGTATACGCTAGTCTACTCTGGAATATCAATGCCCTGTCTCGATACACCCTTGACTAGGAACAATTATAGTGTGTACTTGTGGACTTCCATTGGCCCTACTAGTATGATCTTCATCATAGTCCTGGCCAGTCAAGTACACATCCTATGGACTTTATCAACATGTGAGAGCAAGGCTGCATCACTTATACAAGTCAATATGTTAAGACAAAGAGCAACAAGATAGCATACTATCTTGTCGAGCAAAAAAGTCCTCTCTATATATATCCAAGCATTCACTATAATATACATCATATGTCCTCTACGGCATACATATAACTAACAATCTCCCACTTGCACTAAGATCAGTTGTTGTAGTATCTCATACCCAACATCCCGAAGAGTCTCTCAAATTGTAACTGGGTTATGGCCTTTGTGAGTGGATCCGCTGTGTTTTCCTTCGTGTCAACTCTCCTGACCTCGATCTCCCGGCGATCAACTATCTTCCGGATCAGGTGATACTGCCTCAGAATGTGCCTGGATCGCTGATGGGACCTGGGTTCCTTGGCCAATGCTACTGCTCCATTGTTATCGCAATACGAAGGTATTGGATACTCACCGGAAAGAACCACTCCAAGTTCAGTTATGAACTTCTTCATCTAGACGGCCTCTTTGGCAGCATCGTTGGTAGCGTGTATTCAGCCTCCATCGTCAAGTCTGCCACGGTTTCCTGCTTGGAACTCTTCCAACAAACCGTCCCTCCATTGAGGGTAAAGACAAATCTCGAGACCGACTTAAAGTCGTCCTTATCACTCTGGAAGCTCGAATCGGTAAAGGACTCCACTTGGAGTTCACCGTTACCATACACCAAAAACATCTCTTTAGTCCTTCTCAAGTACTTGAGAAAGTTCTTCACAGTTGTCCAGTGACTCTCTCCTGGATCTGCTTGATATCTACTCACTACACTTAGTTAGTATGCTACATTGGGTCTGGTACATAACATCGCATACATGATATAGCCTACTGCCGAAGCATTGGGTATCCCTTGCATGCGAGCTCTTTCCAAATCAGTCTTGGGAGACATCTCTTTAGAGAGAGTAAGACCAGTGATCGTGGACAAATTCCCACACATGGATTCTTCCATACTAAACCTCTTTAGTACGGTGTCAATGTACCTGGATTAGGACAATACCAGTATCCGTTTAGATCTATATCTATAGATCTTAATCCCCAAGATGTAAGAGGCATCACCTAGATCTTTCATTGAGAATCTTTGTGATAAGAAGAGCTTGACCGAGTGCAGTATAGGAACATCATTTCCTATCAAGAGTATATCATCCACATACAATACGAGGAAGACAACCTTACTTTATGCCACCTTCTTGTATATACAAGGTTCATCTACATTTTTGATCAAGTCAAACTCTTTGACTGCCACATCAAAACAGATGTTCTAACTCAGCGATGCCTGCTTTAACCCATAGATGGATTTAAGCAGCTTGCACACCTTCCCGCTGCTCCCACTGTCCACGAAGCCCTATGGCTAAGAAATGTACACACACTCTTCTAAATCACCATTTATGTCACGATCCGAAATTTAGCTCGTGACCGGCACTTAAA
Source organism: Agapanthus africanus (assembly GCA_030015575.1). Taxonomy (NCBI): domain Eukaryota; kingdom Viridiplantae; phylum Streptophyta; class Magnoliopsida; order Asparagales; family Amaryllidaceae; genus Agapanthus; species Agapanthus africanus. The sequence goes on from CM057337.1 coordinate 528,820,309, forward strand.
TCACGCCACGTCTACAGGCATAATGTAAATTAAGTAAGCCGAAGCCCAGAAAATCTAAACCCTTTTTTTATATAGTAGAGTGCAGTTTTGAAATAAGGTATAATAATTATATTTTGTCTTCTAAAGATTCGGGAAGTAACCCCAAATCCTAATATAAAACAATATATAGGCATCCCCAAGCGGGAGCTAGCTCTTCACCAACAGGCGGAAACACAACCACGCAAGTAACAGATATACGATGCCCAACGACGAAGATCAACCCAGAAAGAACAATAAAGCAAGACATCAACTCAAGAAAAGTGATCATAAAAACCCATCTCTCTAAGTCTCGCAACTACAAGTCTTGCTAAGTCTCACTACTTACACAAATACTAGTTTCTGATCTGATCTGATGCGATATGATGGAGTTATCTAGATACAATAGAATATAACGGTACGAAAGTGGGCACGATCCAACTGTAGGGTTCCTAGGCACTCTAATGAGGTCTCACAAGGCATCAACCATGCCAATTTCAAATTTTACAAGTGCCGAGAAACTCTAATACGGATCGTTAACTAGAATTTTAGGCGAACCAAGAAACTAGTTAACAATTTAACTAAGTGAACGGAAATACAACCTTTGTAGATCCGGTCCTCCACCTCCATAGCTCCGCAATGAAGTCTCCTCGCTGTCCAAATCGAATCCCGGGCTCTAGCGTCGGCTTCATCGGAGAAATGGGCGGGCTAGGTCATCGACTACGATGCCGAAGATGATCTACGTCGAGGCATCACAAGATCAAGCTCCCACTTCACCAAGTCATGAAACTTGTGAAGAAAACACCCTATACTACTTGGCAAGTGGTAGAGGATGAAGAAATAGGAAGTGGGTTCACTTTAGAATTGGATTTCTCACTCATTTTCTCAAGTTGCCATTGATGGAGGCAAGCTTCTTCTTGAAGAAGAAGAAGAAGATGATGATAATTATGATAAGTATATTGAAATAGAAAAGAAAATCAATACTTATCATAATCCAACCATTGTCAAGTGTAGAGATTGAACTAGGGTTAAGTGGAGTGGTTAGGGTTAAGCATGAGACAAAATGGTCACTTAGTCAAAGCTTCATGAAGCTTCAAAATGCAAACAAAGAAAGCCACCATTTTCTCTTTATGCCATTTATTTTCCAAAAAGAATAAATAAATAAATAAATGAATAAGAAAACAAAACCCTAACCATTCATATAACCATGGTCTAATCTTTACACAAACCCAAGAAAACATGTATCATCAAACATGATACAATCAAGTGCACAAAAAAATATATCACATATACAATGTGCACATCAAGTGAGAAAATCCATTTAAAGTGAAGAAATATTAGTTAATGCAAAGTAATATATTAAATATATAATTATGCATTAAATCATTAAATCAACACTTGATTTAACGATCCGGTCATATCGCATATAACCGACTAATATTCAATGTATCGGCTTACCGAATCAATCCTTGATTCGATAACTAGGTTATATCGCATACAACCAATCAATACATTCATCGCGAGAATAGAATACGGTATCACATACACGCATTATTCTCGGTCCCGCACATATCTCATATGCGCTCCTATTTCGTTTCGCTTGAGCCAGGAAACCTCTGTGTAGGACTCTAAAGACTCGTCAATACGCCGGCAGCAGGTGATGATCATATCAAACACCCACAAGCCGCAAGCGGTCTGCTAAACGTAACGGCCACCCGAGTATTGAGCGATCAGAAGATCGACGAGCAAGCCCGCTCATACTCCTGTGAATCCAACCAGTAACACTTACCGTACAGTCCGGTCTCGTCGTCTGATATGTCGCATATCTCGCCTAGGGGTGGTAAACGTCAGACCCCAATAGCTTGATAAGTCGTGTCGATATGAGGTCTATAACAGTTCAAAAAACTACTGGTAACACTTACCAGTAAATCTCAGCAACCCTGGCCAGGGATTTCCGGTTATAGCCAATCGAACACAGCGCAACATCAACTCCCTATACCGGGAGAGACGAATCCCCTCCTATCGCTCATTGCCTCCATGTGACTCGGGACTGTACCCAAAAACCACCGTTTTGCACGCCCTCTTGGACGTGGTAAGGTGGAAATCAAAGCACAGTGGGAACCACACAAGACTCTATGACGATCTCGGGTCAACAGACTACTCTGTACCAGTGTCACCAGAGAACTGCCATCTGACGTAAGGTATAATACCATCTGGGAGTTCTCGGCGAGTCCGTCCAGTGTACCCAGTCTCCACTGAGCACCCGTATATCATCTCTGATGTCAAACACCAATGGATATGGGATCATCCATTGCCCATCTGTATGGGTCGAGAAGGTATACGCTAGTCTACTCTGGTATATCGATGCCCCGTCTCGATATACCCACGACTAGGGACCTTGAAGGATGTACTTGTGGACTACCATGTCCCCACTAGTATGATCCGCATCATAGTCCAGGTAGTCAAGTACACATCCTAAGGGCTTTACCAACATGTAACAGAGAGACAATCAGTGTACACGTTAAGGTAAACTGTAACCAGATAGCATACTATCATGTCGAGCGAGAAAGTCCTCCCTATATATGTCCAAGCATCCACTACAATATACATCCTATGTATAGTAATGGTCTCTAGGGCATACATATAACTAACAATCTCCCACTTGCACTAGGGCCATCTGTAGCAGTGGTTGAAGTATCTCATACTTAACCATCCCATAAAAGTCTCTCTCTGGGAATAGGCCTTCGTGAGTGGATCCGCCGTGTTATCCTCTTAGTCTACTCTCTTAACCTCGATCCCCTGGAGATCAACCATCTCCATGATCAGGTAATACTGCCTTAGAATATGTCTGGATCACTGATGGGACGGACGTTCCTTGGCATAAGCCACAACTCCATTGTCACACAATGGGACGAACTCAGTTCATCTCATGAACAAATATACACCCAGACAGTCTCTTTGGTAGCATCTTGAGTAGCGATGTATCCAGCCTTAATCGTATAGTATGCCACGGTATCTTGCTTGGAACTCTTCCAACATACCGTCCCTTTACTGAGGGTAAAGACAATGCCTGTGACTGACATTCAGTCGTCTTTATCACCCTGGAACCCTTCCAGTGATTCTCCTCAGGATCGATTGATACCATCTCACTACAACTCGGGTCAACAGACTGCTCTGATACCAGTCATAGAGTAACCGAAGTATCTCTCAGGTGGGTGAGGAACCCTACTAGATCGGCGGAGAGGCTGAGGTTCGTTGGAATCTACTGAATCCTTTGGTTCTATCAGCTGCAGTTTGTATGGCTGGAACATTTCCAGTTCTACATAACAGACCTTGCCTCGAGCTTGTCCGGATTTTGCTTTTAGACATAGGCCGGACAACCCTAAATCTTAACAAACTTAAAATATGGGCTCTTCCCTTTCCATATCACATATGAAGTGGTAGGCAACTGATTTGATTCGAACCCTATTCAATAGGTATGCAGCTTCTCAAGTGCATAACTCCCAAAAAGGAAATAGGTAACTCAGTAGTACTCATCATAGAGCACACCTTATCATATAGGGTGTGATTGCTCCGCCCCGATATACCATCGTGCTATGGTGTATACGGAGGAGTAATGCTGAGAGAATCTCATTCTCCTTTAGAAAAGTCCAGGATTTCCGTGCTCAAGTATTCTCCTCCTTGATCACATCAAAGGACATAATACTTATACCCGTATTAGTTCTCTACTTCTAACTTATATTCTGTGAATATCTGAAAAGGTTCTGACTTGTGTTTCAACAGGAACATATGTCTGAATCAAAAGAGATCATCAGAGAATTTAATGAAGTATAAAGAATCGGTCTTGGGAAATGTAGACAGGGGACCTACATACATCAACATGTATCATCCCAAGAGTTCATTAACTCTTTCTCTGTTTCCAATAAACAGAGCTATGGTCATCTTATCTTTGTGACATGACTGGCAAGTTTCATAAGATGTAAATTCAAACTGATTTAAATATGCATCTAAAATTTAACTTAAGCTAGTCGGGTCGCATTGATATGACCTTGTCTATAATACCTCAAGAAGTATTTGTTCATTTCTGAACTCTTCCTTTTGTGTGTGTTCCATATACTAAGAACTGTAGTTTAATTTAGAACATCAATGCTTTTAGATAACGTGCCTGAACCGATCAACTTTTGATATAGGAAATGTTCAAAACATTATCCAACAATACAAAATTTTATCATTTCTTTACTAATAAAGAGACTGATATGATTTTGTATATCAGGTTCGGTATCTAATAACATTCGTTCAGAATCAATGTATTTGGAATACAGGGTGACAGTGACCAACAGACTTGGCTGCAACACTTGCCCCGTTTTCTGCCTCATGAAACTAATCACCCGTTCTCAGTTTTTCTACCTTTTTGCAGCCCTATGTAACAGATTAAATATCTGGGATCCTGATCCGGTATCATATACCCAGGATGCGGAGGATACTGAGAAACAGTTCTTTGTAATGAACACGCCCGAAGATGATGCATCAGCATGCACTCTCTTCGTTTGGGCGGCACGAGAATTCTGCTAATCCCCAATTTCCTGCTCTGTCTTATAATAATTATAAGTTGGAGCGGGACCAACGTTCCCCAGCTCAGTATAACAAGCGGGTTCGGTCAATATCCGTATTATTATCTTGATTAAGGCGTGATATGGTCGCTACCTGGAGAGAGAGAGAAGAAAACACTCAGCGTGCGCTCTTGCAAGAATAGATTGGTTATTATTTTATCTAATCAGGATGGCTCCCACTGCTTTTTATCAAATCTTCCTTCAAACCCTAAAAGGAAAGACTAGCCGGGATTAATTACACACTACAAGTTTGCCAATCTTTCAGCCAGGCCAGTGTCGGTACTTTGAGGGAGGTCCCCCGTGCTTTCGCACGAACCTAATTAATGTAAACCTAGTTTTCCCAGAGGCGTAACCTCGTTGACACCTTTCTAGACACCTACTTGATCGGCTAGTTGCAATGTGTAAAACTCTCCCAGGAGTAACAATTACTCGCAGTGGGTATCGGGATCCAACTATCTCATAGAAGGTATGCAATCTCATTGCAAATTTCAACACTTGAAATTCCCGATAACATTTTGCCCCTAGTGTTCTATGACCTTGAAGAATGCCAAACAACCCATAGTCCACTAGTCAAGTTCAACCCGTACATTTCTTGATTGAATTAAACCCACCCGCATGACCCTAGACGAATGCCAAACAACGCCGTACGAATACCCTAATCCAATCTGCATCATATGCATAAGCAGATAAATACTAGTTAGCTACCGTACACTACGCCTTGACGAATGCCAAACTACTGCAGCACGAATACTAACTAGTACTTATATGAAATGACGGAGGGCTACGACAGGTTTTTCTGAAAACCTATTGCGTAATGAACTTGATATCGTTGTAGAATCAAATGATTTTAAAATGGAGTGCTTTTGAGGCTTTTCTAGTTTTGCTAAAAGAGTCACTCTCGGTGAAGGGATCGTCGGTCCTTTCCTCATCGAATGAGGTGCGGGATATATCATATATAAGACTGTACAAAGCAAAAACTCTTAAAAGCAATCAAAAGACAAACCGAGTGTGTAGCATCTGCCAGTTATTGCTAAAGGAGTCACTCCCGGTGAAGGGATCTCGGTCCTTTCCTCATCGAATGAGGTGCGGGATATATCATATATATCACTGTGCAAAGCAAGAACTGTAGCTACCTGTTTTATTTTTGAGATTCGATTCTACAACATCTTAGGTTTCTTTTATTTCATTAATCTCATTAATGAAGTCCCATCATTTATTAACCTAAACATCACAGATAAATACGACGTACACTTATGCCATCCGCATTCGTCTCGATGTCCCCTCGTGCACCGTTAGGTTAGGTAACTAACGGCAGAGCGGGGCAGGGCTAGCGCGGGTGTAAAACATAAGTAACGTCTATATAATATATCATATATACTATATACTGTATCTATCACAGAACATCACATGATCACATCACAGATATCGCAGCAGAAGAAAACATATGAAATATTGGATATACTAGGACGTCCGTGTTTTCAATACGAGCCAGTACAAAACACGGATTCCACGGTCGTGATGAATAGCCAATCCTACACCCCTAGACCCCTACGAGAGCGGCAAGCAACCCTACCAATTCTAGGGTTAGGAGACCCGGACTCGACTCCTCGAGTTGGTCTCCCACTGGACCCCAGAACCCGGTTACTTGTGCTCCCCTCCTTGGGTCTATCCTAGTGCGGAAAAGTAAATAATATACAAAAGATGACATCTTCCGCAACCTGGAAGTGCCCCAATAAAAGAATATTACATACAAGTTTTTACATGAATGAAAATAAAAAACACTCATCTCACATAAAAACCCCCGGCTATTCAAACACGACGATCCAATATAACATATCCAGCAACACATAACATCACATGTCATCAACGTAAGTAAACATGCGTATCCCAATTGTCGTTGACATATAGCAACGAAACCGGCGATATCACATATTACACTTACGGTCACAGAAAAGAAAGTGTAAAACTACAACAGTTGGAATTCGCAACCTCTTTAGACATCGCATGCCTAATCAAATGAATTCCTTAGACATCACATGCCTAACAATTATAAACCCCGCATTTTAGTCTCAAAATCGAAAACACTTTTCAATATTAAGTCGGGCAATTCAATAAGATTCCCGACATCCTGATCGAATGCTCGTCGCAAAATTTAGTATGCAGCCGCACCCCCGATGCCGTCGACGAAGTGCACCAAGGCGGAACACCGCTGCCGCGAGCACCCGAACGGATGCTTTCAGCGACGGGGTACTCCTACAGTCACTTGGTCAGGGCTATGGAGTGAGGCTGTCTATTAAGTTTACCCGGCGAGTATCCGCGTACGCTACGTGATTGCGACGGACTTTTGATCACATCAAAATTCCGTGGCAACCGATCAAGTGAGACTAAAGTGCTATGTTTATAACATTCATTCAGTTATCTCATAACTACTTGTGAATTCCAATTATTGTATCCCATTCCAGATAAATAGAAAATGTTAAACTTTCCGATCGAACAATCGAACACCCAAGTTTTCCCGAAACCGCTCAACACATGAAATAAGTTCAAAGACGTTCACTTCATGCCTCAGTACCAACGGTCCAGCCGTAGAAGGGTCAAGCCAATGCCTCACATGTGGCACGCCGTACTGCCCCAAACCCTAAGGTTCAAAGGGCAGTTCAAGACGGTCACATAATCGAGTTAAGGTTTGTTGTCTTCTAGAGGGACCATCGTGTTACTTGCACTACTCAGAACGTCCTTAAACCACAGAAAAATCCAACACTTGGAAATTTTCCGGTAGGGGAAAAAGTGGGTATTTTTATCTGGTCGAACTTTTTAACATATTCTAAATATCCGGAAGACACATAGACAAAGTTTGAAATTTCCGATCGAATCATCGAAGCTCCAAAACACCCCAGAAAACTCAACTCTTGAGTGCAAATTAAAAATTCCCAGAAAACTCAGCACCTGAAAACATGAATTACTGTGCAAATTTTAAAGGCTAATCCTATCAAGTGGCCGCGGAACCGCCGCATAAGCCAGGCTTCTGCCGCGGTTCCGCCGCGCTTTAGAGGCATCATGAGATAATTTTTGCACCGTAATTCTTAGAATTCCCTGCTGAATTTTTTAAGCATTTTTAATCCGGAAAAAACCCAGTTTTTGGAAAAAGTCCAGAGAGCATTTTGGTTTTTAGGGTTTCGGTTCGATCGGGTTTCAAACGTCGTCTACATTTCGCCTAAGGCTCTAGCTAGGCTCTGATACCACTGTAGGGTTCCTAGGCACTCTAATGAGGTCTCATAAAGCATCAACCATGCCAATTTCAAATTTTACAAGTGCCGAGAAACTCTAATACGGATCGTTAACTAGAATTTTAGGCGAACCAAGCAACTAGTTAACAATTTAACTAAGTGAACGGAAATACAACCTTTGTAGATCCGGTCCTCCACCTCCATAGCTCCGCAATGAAGTCTCCTCGCTGTCCAAATCGAATCCCGGGCTCTAGCGTCGGCTTCATCGGAGAAATGGGCGGGCTAGATCATCGACTACGATGCCGAAGATGATCTACGTCGAGGCATCACAAGATCAAGCTCCCACTTCACCAAGTCATGAAACTTGTGAAGAAAACACCCTATACTACTTGGCAAGTGGTAGAGGATGAAGAAATAGGAAGTGGGTTCACTTTAGAATTGGATTTCTCACTCATTTTCTCAAGTTGCCATTGATGGAGGCAAGCTTCTTCTTGAAGAAGAAGAAGAAGATGATGATAATTATGATAAGTATATTGAAATAGAAAAGAAAATCAATACTTATCATAATCCAACCATGGTCAAGTGTAGAGATTGAACTAGGGTTAAGTGGAGTGGTTAGGGTTAAGCATGAGACAAAATGGTCACTTAGTCAAAGCTTCATGAAGCTTCAAAATGCAAACAAAGAAAGCCACCATTTTCTCTTTATGCCATTTATTTTCCAAAAAGAATAAATAAATAAATAAATGAATAAGAAAACAAAACCCTAACCATTCATATAACCATGGTCTAATCTTTACACAAACCCAAGAAAACATGTATCATCAAACATGATACAATCAAGTGCACAAAAAAATATATCACATATACAATGTGCACATCAAGAGAGAAAATCCATTTAAAGTGAACAAATATTAGTTAATGCAAAGTAATATATCAAATATATAATTATGCATTAAATCATTAAATCAACACTTGATTTAACGATCCAATCATATCGCATATAACCGACTAATATTCAATGTATCGGCTTACCGAATCAATCCTTGATTCGATAACTAGGTTATATCGCATACAACCAATCAATACATTCATCGCGAGAATAGAATACGGTATCACATACACGCATTATTCTCGGTCCCGCACATATCTCATATGCACTCCTATTTCGTTTCGCTTGAGCCAGGAAACCTCTGTATAGGACTCTAAAGACTCGTCAATACGCCGGCAGCAGGTGATGATCATATCAAACACCCACAAGCCGCAAGCGGTCTGCTAAACGTAACGGCCACCCGGGTATTGAGCGATTAGAAGATCGACGAGCAAGCCCGCTCATACTCCTGTGAATCCAACCAGTAACACTTACCGTACAGTCCGGTCTCGTCGTCTGATATGTCGCATATCTCGCCTAAGGGTGGTAAACGTCAGACCCCAATAGCTTGATAAGTCGTGTCGATATGAGGTCTATAACAGTTCGATAAACTACTGGTAACACTTACCAGTAAATCTCAGCAACCCTGGCCAGGGATTTCCGTTTATAGCCAATCGAACACAGCGCAACATCAACTCCCTATACCGGGAGAGACGAATCCCCTCCTATCGCTCATTGCCTCCATGTGACTCGGGACTGTACCCAAAAACCACCGTTTTGCACGCCCTCTTGGACGTGGTATGGTGGAAATCAAAGCATAGTGGGAACCACACAAGACTCTATGACGATCTCGGGTCAACAGACTACTCTGTACCAGTGTCACCAGAGAACTGCCATCTGACGTAAGGTATAATACCATCTGGGAGTTCTCGGCGAGTCCGTCCAGTGTACCCAGTCTCCACTGAGCACCCGTATATCATCTCTGATGTCAAACACCAATGGATATGGGATCATCCATTGCCCATCTGTATGGGTCGAGAAGGTATACGCTAGTCTACTCTGGTATATCGATGCCCCGTCTCGATATACCCACGACTAGGGACCTTGAAGGATGTACTTGTGGACTACCATGTCCCCACTAGTATGATCCGCATCATAGTCCAGGTAGTCAAGTACACATCCTAAGGGCTTTACCAACATGTAACAGAGAGACAATCAGTGTACACGTTAAGGTAAAGTGTAACCAGATAGCATACTGTCATGTCGAGCGAGAAAGTCCTCCCTATATATGTCCAAGCATCCACTACAATATACATCCTATGTATAGTAATGGCCTCTAGGGCATACATATAACTAACACCAACACGTGTCCCAACTACCAAAGCAAACACCCTGGATGAAGCTGTGTTCCAACAATACAGTAACCGATCCCAAGCGGTCAAACCTGCAAGAACTGTGGCACAACGGGGGTGAGTTTCCAACTCGTGAGTAGAAAACATCAATAAGTAGAAATCGAATAAAACAACGATTTCCTAGGTCACTATATCTTGAAAGTAATACTATGATATCACTATATCCTAAAGGTAATACTATGATATCTAGAGTGACCATAAATGCATATATGTCAACAATCCAGTCAATGCACATAGCATATATAATTAAACATCCGACATCATATGCCTGTAATATATGTGGATAACATTCACGTGTCCATCAATGACACAACTCAATATCATGGAACATGAATGTTCAACATCGACACTCGAAACATCATGAAAACATAATATATATGTATGTATGTATGTATGTATGAGGATATCAACCACCTGTGTCTATCAACGACACATCAAAATCATGGAACCGGAGTGTCCAACACCGACACTCGAAACATTATGAAAACCCGTGTCCAGCATCGACCCGTATATTCTCATGCCTGAAGCACTGCATCCTCAGATAGGTCCTCATATATCTCATCTCAGGCGCTGCATACTCAGATCGACCCTCATATCCATCTCACAACTCCGGTCGGTATCCTCCAGATATCCGCCGAGTTCTATACAATCACCAGTAGATAGTGTTCCCTCTGCCAGGCTCATCGGCTACTCTACGACAATCATTTCTTACCTCGGGGTACCATACCGTGTCCACCATGTACCCGCAAACGGATCATCCATCTCCTCGAATTGGGTCTCGAAAACCAATCTCAGAACCGAGAAAACTCATGGTGGATGCTTCGAAATATCATATCATGAGAAACTGGGTTTTTAAAACAATACATCATTTCTTCGAAATATATCCACGGTTCACAAATCCAGAAATATCATAAAAACTGCATGTCAATGCATATAACCATAAAGTACACTGTATGCAACATAGAGTAATAATATGAGCATATCGGTATATCATGCAAGCATATAACCACAAAGTACGATGTAGGCAACATAGAGTAGTAATATGAGCAGATCGGTTATATTATGCATGCATGTCAAGTGATGGTACAAAACAATGAATATACTACACAGTTACGAATCATATCATGATGTGACAGTTCTACAGTGTAAGTGACATAGCAATTACCGATGAAGGATGTGTGAGAGCCGGCAATCTGTGTAAGTGTAATATGTGCATCGACGGTAATGGTGCAGGTGTACTAGCAAATGATATCATATAACATTTATTATTGGAATAAGGTATATACATTACTAGGGGTAATATCCTACATAACATGAACAATCAATGGGTATATCTAATTACATATAAACTATACGGACACTTTAAAAATACAAATCGTAGTTTTGAAAGTAGGGGCTACGGTGTTTTAAGAATGGAATATTATTTGAAAATCCGTAACGTCCCTTAAGCTTTCCATTTAAAAGATGCATACGATTCATCAGTTTGGAATTAGGAAATGTTTAGGTAAGATCTTCTATATTGGCGAGCACGCCTCATAACATCTAATATGGCAATAATCCTCTATCAACAATCTCAAATCACAAGCACAGATCAATCATCCGGCAAAACACATCTCGTACGGCAATCCATCGTACGATGACATCAACAGAAAAGGGAATCTATCATCTTATACAATATATCTCGTACGGTAATTCATCGTACGGTAACAACAACGGAATAGGGAATCTATCATCCAATATAACAAAGAGGGTATGGATCTAAAGTCTCTTACGTCACATCACTCATTCGTCTCATCAATATAGATATATCATTCACATATATCTCTAATCACATTCGTATCAATCTCGTATTGATACGTTGCATATACATCATATCGTAAACTCTCGAGTCATATCGATCTCGATCTCATATCATATCCTTATCAATTCATACTTGTTCTCTTTCAATATCACGACAATCTCATGTCATCGCTATAATAGTTTCACTATTTACCTTGCAAATGAGCATATCATTTCTTATCAATTCTTGATCATATCCAATATCATTTACTTAGGTTTCTACAACAAGAATATGTATATCGGTTTTCTTTTATAATTGCGGAGGTGCTGTATGCCATCCACCCGACTTCCCCCGTAGATATAAATTTACTCACCAGCAATTCTCCTCGCTTAGCCGGAGTCGATGTGCTTCGTCATCTCGGAAGTCCACGCGATGTACCTACAATCAGTACACATCGAAACGCAAACACAATTAATATCCGAAAACCGATACGGCACATGTTTCACTCATAGGTTAAAACCTATAGCTTAGCATGCCAAAAACAACCAAACAACCCTAGTTGTTGACGTACAAACATCCAACGACGGAATCCAAATCCAATCTAAAAACCAAGATTTCATAATTTCAAAACCAATTTCAATATCTTTAAAACAATTAGCAGCAACATGAGTAAACACTCCCAGATTTCTCCTCAGGTCAAATTGGACTAAACAAGCAAGTATAGAGGATAGGTTATAGGGTAAGTGAGCTACAGGCAAAACCACATCCCCAACACCCACTACAAAACCAGCGACGTCACCCACAAGTCCGGTCTCGCCGGCCGTTTGGTGAGGAAATGGGCTCGTATTTCTGTGGTGGTCTTCTAGTGGTCTATCTAGGTTAATGGTCATGTTTGATTTTCTTGGAAAAATCCCAGAAAGCTCTAGATACTCTATAGGCTATAAGGTTTCACAAAACCGACACGGAAAATTCAAACTTCGTATTTTGGGTTCTAAACTTATTTCCAGGCCATGAAATCAATTCCTGAGGTCTTGTAAATACTAACTACACCTCAAATGGCCACTGCACAGCAACTTTCAATTTTCTAAAATCAAAAACCAAATTAACTCAATTTCTAACTAAAAATATGATATTTAACACAATTATGATTCTAAAGTGAATGGATTACCTTGATAGCAGCCTAGGAAAGTTCTTGAGTTGCCCAAGTCTTCAAAATCCATACTTGATGGGTTCTAAGGTCTTAGAATAGCTTGGTGCGTGTTTTATGTGAAGGGTGCATGGGGTTTTGAGAATGGATTGAAGGGGATGCATTGGTGAGGTGGGGTTTGAAGGAGATGAAGAATTGAGAAGAAAAACAATGGAGATGAATGATTTGGCAGCCAAGTAACCCTCTCTCTCTCAAAATATCAACAAATATCTATTTTGTTTTCTTTCATTAACTCCATTCACACGCAACTCAAATCCTATCTTTCATCCTTTTCTTTTCTTGGTTTTCTTTTTCCTTCTCACTTCATTTCTCATTCTCTACTCATTCTCTTCTCACCCACTCATAAATACAACTACAAACACATGCACAACATGCACATGTCATTGTGCACAAGTCACGAAAAATGTAAAAATACGGATTTTGCCAAAAATCCGATAAATATCATTATAATAAATAAATCATTTTAATCTCCGATAAATTTTCAAATATTGGTATACAATAATACCATTATACGAAAAATCCATATTCGCAAATCGAATAGTTTTCGCGAAATATATTATTTTAATATTAAATTTCCAAAAATAATATTTTTATATTTCCGAAATGTTACAGTCTTCCCCCTTAAATAAATTCGGTCCCCGAATTTAAAATTTAACTCCCCAACTACTAAAACATTTCAATAATCAGCTCAAATCAACGGGATTCCGAAATCATGGAAGATATACAAATACCACGGCGCATCATGTACGCCTGAAAACGAGTACCAAACTCAAAATCAAACTCCGTCAAGTATGACGCAATCGTAGTAAATGGAAATACGAATATCGAATTCCACTACTGGAATCCAAATGCACTATAGTCAAATCATAATACATATATAGCACGCCTCTTTATAAAACCATTTTAAAAAGCTGAATAACTCATGGAAAATCTTTCTCAAATCCCCGTGCTATGCGTAGCTCACGGTACAAGTGGCGGACGATCATTTGTAAAGTAATAAATATATACTTATATATGTTTTTATTTAATTATATGTCCTGCCTTTTTGAAAAATCCCTAAAGGTTCTCTTCATAAAATTTCGAGTCACTCGCGAACACGTACTAAATAGCGAGACTATAGCCCCTTTTTGAAAACCTTTGGTAACCTTTATTGCATGCAAAAGTATTCAGGTACTGTCCTCAGACCAGTCCTGCTCGGCTAATATATAATATAGTATCAATCATCAAATGCGAAACTCATAAATAAAATCAGCCTCAAAAGGCGTATCCAACATCACATGCGCCTGGTGCGCACAGAAATCCAATCCAAAACAATTGCCACAAATATGCTCAAAAGCTAAACTAAGTGCAACAGGTGTGCACGAAAGCATCTTTCCAGTACAACAAGTGTGCACGACAACAATATCAAATGCATTTATAGTACATGAAAATCTCAATCAAGTGCAACAACCATGCACAATAAAATCTCAATCATGTGCATCCAACATACACGGATAAAAATCTCAATCATGTGTATCCAACTTGCACGAATAAAAATCTCAATCATGTGCATCCAACATGCACGAATAAAAATCTCAATCATGTGCACTCGATGTGCACAAAATCTCATATCATGTGCCCAACATGTGCGAAAATCCAAATCAAGTATGTATGGTCCGTATAAAACATCCAGTGCAATAGTATGCACGATAACGAACATCAAGTGCAGACGCTCATGAAAACATCAATCTGGTGCAACAACGCACGAAATACAATTTCCGGTGCAACCAAGGCACGAAATACCAATCTGGTGCAACAAATGCATAAAATCTCAAGCTAGTCCAACAATGCACGAAAATATCAAGCTGGTGCAACAATGCATGAAAATATCAAGCTGGTGAAACAATGCACGAAAACTCATCAACATCTCAATGATTACAAAGACAACACCGAGTATACCACGGTATTTAAAATCATAAACGTGTGCAACTGTGTGCATAAAAGATTAATCAATGCACTGCAAGCACATATAAGCTATACCGAGTGCAAAATCATATCGAGTGCGTACCTCATGCACAAAAATCAAATCGACGGCATCGAAATCCATGAAACCATAAGTATGTGCAACGAAGGCACAAATCGATATCAAATGCAATAGATATGCATAAATCATAAATCTCAATGTAGCGGTGTATAAAACACAAGTCGAGTGCAATAACTGTGCACAATATAAATCTCCAATAGGTGCAACTATGGCACACAAAATATAAATCACGAAACCTAATCATCGAAACTCGAATCCAAGTGATAACAGTGTGATACTCGGATCACAAAATACAAATCGCAATAACTGACATTGAGGTACACCCCCTACAATGTCAAAAATATGCCGGTACGCCCAATTGGCAGAGCAAGATCATCTACTTGCCTCCTGCTCACGGTCTGGCACCTCCGGTCTCTGTGTTCCCTGTTTTCTCTATGGATTACCAATCTCATGATCCTTCGGCTTGTTGGCCCGGTCAGGTGTACTAACGGAACAGCTCCACTCTGGAACTCTTTTGATCACCGTTTAGCCAATCAACATGACCACTCTCAAACGACACATTACTAACGGCGGCATCTGGCCTTCTGAATACGCATGCTATAATTGATCATGGGTGCAAATCTCTATCGATGCGGTGTCCTGGAAAGAATCTGCTCACGGCTTCTTTCGATCTCATCTATACCGAACTATATGAAGGATGGCACTCTTGCTTAACTCTTTTCTCATAACCGGACAGTTGTGTCCTCGGCATGGATTTCCTCTGAAATTTGGTTGTATCTAATGCCTCTGCGCACATATCAATCCTCTATCATCAACAGAGAGTAACAACCGCTCGCTGACATCTCGCACGAACCTCTTATTCCACTTATCTTTATTATCATCCACTTTGACGTCATCTCTTGTTGTCTGCATACAATTCATTCTCGGCTACAGTCAATCTGGAGTCTCTCAAACGGACTCAAAATTACGAACTCAGTATCTTCAGCACTCTGTAGAAGATATCTAGCTGAACACATCCTCGGAATCTCGTCCAATCATCGAAGGAATACACTTTATTCGTCCATTCTCGATCAACTCACAACGCATCTGGTGAGGTCTTTCTATCTGAAACTGGTCAACCTACCGATCTCACATAGGAGCATCCGACGAACAACGTCCTCTTTTGATCGATCTACTCTAGATCTGAGAAAGGTCCTTCAATTAGAATTCTTCAACTCCACTGAGCCTGCATCGGCACATCAAATCTGACGATTCATAACAGTCGCTCCACTCGATATAACTAGCTATCTCCTGTCACATCTCAGCCTGAAAGCTCCAGCGGGTTCAGCTCATAAACTTTGGAAACGACATCTCATCAATCTCTGCAACAGCTCGGTCATCTGTCTACATAGTAGACAACATCACGATCTCTGAGGTATGTTGTACATCAACAGTCCTCTCAATCTGGCAGCCTCTATCAATGGCCCGATCATCGGATGCAAAACCGAACACTCTCCTCAAACGAGAGATCACAACACAACACTATACCTACACATCCCTATGTCACCAAAAAACAACAATAGTCAGTCCTCGTCCATGATAAGCTCGCCCTGACCGAAACACTAGCAGCAGCTAAATCTGCGCTCAAACCATGGTGACAGGAACCTCAAGCAGGTATCGATGAAGATAAATCACATGAAAGAAGGAAATCATCATATCCCAAATAGATATATGATCAAAGGAACGAATAGCATTAAAGATCTCAAGATATGTACATCCTAAGGTTTCTTAAGTGGAGTATCGTATCGTAAATATGCCGCGAAATATACGTACGGTACGTCACTCTACTCAAGCTACCTACTCCATCAATCAAGGTCAACCTATGAAACGAAAGTTCGGGTCTAATACCCCCTCGTCAAGTCTAATTTCCGTAAGTTCAAGCCTAGGTTCCGGAATATATATGCCCTAGACTCCGCATAGTCAAACTCAGACCCAACCAAGGTTAAACCTAACGCTCTGATACCAACATTGTCACGACCCGAAATTTAGCTCGTGACCGGCACTTAAATCATGCAACGTCTACAGGCAAAACGTAAATTAAGTAAGCCGAAGCCCAGAAAATCTAAACCCTTTTTTTTATATAGTGGAGTGTAGTTTTGAAATAAGGTATAATAATTATGTTTTGTCTTTTAAAGATTCGGGCAGCACCCCATTTGTATATTTTGATCCAAAAACCTAATATACAACAATATATAGGCATCCCCAAATGGGAGCTAGCACTTCGCCAACAGGCGGAAACACAACCACGCAAGTAATAGATATACGACGCCCAACGGCGAAGATCATCCCAGAAAGAACAATAAAGCAAGACATCAACTCAAGAAAAGCGATCATAAAAACCCATCGCTCTAAGTCTCGCAACTACAAGTCTTGCTAAGTCTCACTACTTACACAAATACTATTTTTGATCTGATCTGATGTGATATGATGGAGTTATCTAGATAAAATAGAATATAACAGTACGAGAGTGGGCACGATCCAATATGTGTCTCACCTACCAAAGCAAACACCCTGGATGAAGTTATGTGCCAACAATACCGCAACTGATCCCAAGCGGTCAAGCCTGCAAGAACTGTGGCACAACGGTGGTGAGTTGCCAACTCGTGAGTAGAAAACATCAACAAGTAGAAATCGAATAAAACAACGATTTTCTGGGTCACTATATCCTAAAAGTAATACTATGATATCACTATATCCTGAAGGTAATACTATGATATCTAGGGTGACCACAAATGCATATATGTCAACAATCCAATCAATGCCCATAGCATATATAATTAAACATCCAACATCATATGCCTGTAATATATGTGGATAACATCCACGGATCCATCAATGACACAACTCAATATCATGGAACATGAATGTCCAATATCGACACTCGAAACATCATGAAAATATAGTATGTATGTATGTATGTATGTATGAGGATATCAACCACCTGTGTCTATTAACGACACATCAAAATCATGGAACCGGAGTGTCCAACACCGACACTCGAAACATCATGAAAACCTGTGTCCAGCGTAGACACGTAAATCCTCATACCACAGGCACCGCATCCAATGATCGGTCCTCATATATCTCATTTCAGGCACCGCATACTCAGATCGGCCCTCATATCCATCTCACAACTCCGGTCGGTATCCTCCAGATATCCGCCGAGTTCTATACAATCACCGGTAGGTAGTGTTCCCTCTGCCAGGCTCATCGGCTACTCCACGATAATCATTTCTTGTTGGCTATAGTGCCCTCAAGGCAATTATCATAGTCGCAGGCCATTTTGTACATGTTGATAAAGCACATCCTTGAGATGATAGTATGCCATCTGGTTTTTCTTTATCATTATGTACATGTTGATAAAGCCCATAGGATTCTTTCCTGACTACCAGCATTATGATGGCGATCATATACGTGGGAGCTGGGGGTTTATAAGCACATCCTTAAATGTCCCTAGTCATGGGAGTATCGAGATTAGGCATCGATACTCCAGTGTAGACCGGTGTATACTGATCGAGACCCCGACGAGGGGCGGTGGCCAGTTCTCACAAGACATTGGTGTTAGTTTGTTCACCTAAGATAGTATACAGATGCTCATTGGGTTATAAGTACACTGGACGGACTCGCCGGGAACGTGCTAATTGGTATTATACCTATTGTCAGATAGCAGTTCCCAGGTGACATGTGTACAGGTTAGTCTGTCGACCTGAGATCATCATTTTTCTCGTGTGAGTTCCCACTGTGCTTTGATTACTACCCTACCACGGCTCAAAGGAGTCGTGCAAACAGGTTTTAGTTGGGTACAGTCCCGAGCTACATAGAGGCAGTGATCGGATCGTCGGGGATTCGTCTCTCCCAGTATTGAGGGTTGATGTCGTGTTGTGCACGGGTGGCCATCACCAGAAATCCGTGGCCACGGTGGACGAGAATTATCGATCCAGGATCGATAATTTCTTAGCTGGTGATGGGTTTCATGCCGACACTAAATGTCGCATTGTTAGGGGTCTGACTTTATCCACCCCCCTAGACTCGATATGCGATACTCTTAGACGAACAAACCGGACTGTACGGATATTGTCACTGTCAGGCTCAGTAGGGGTTCAGGATGAGTTTGCTCGTCGGCCTCCCTTTCGCTCAATACCTGGGTAGCCGTTACGTACAGCTAGTGCCGCTGACGTGCTTTTGGTTAAACCCACTGCCAGCGTATTGACAAGTCTTTAGAGTCCCACACAGAGGGTTTTCACGGTTCAGGCGATATGGTGTACATGAGATATGTTGGTATATACAGGTGTCCGATTAAATATGTGTACATGCTGCGCGGACTTTAATCGGACGGTTGATAATACTAGCGGCTTAGGATTAAGCCAGATTATTAAATCAGGTTGATAATATTGCAGCTTGCGCCGTTTCCCTCAGGTGGATCATCATAGATGCAAGAAGACCGACAACCAAACTTGATCAAGGAACGACTACAAGCTTGGAATGAAGACCGAAGAACACGGATCAACTCGGCATAACCATTCTAACTTCTTATAGATAGCTTGCTAGTTTAGGGTTTAGGGTAGATCCTGGCATCGGATAATGGTAGCGCCAGTTTAATAAATTTTTGTTCCGCATTTGGCCATGGTTTGATGGCCGGGGCGCTGCCGTAACCCAGCATGGTATCAGAGCCAGCCTTTAAACCCTTAACTAGTAGTTTTAGACAGTGTAAGAGTATCGAAATCGAAACAGCCAGGAAACGATGCACTGCAGATTTCATTCTCTGTCGATTTTCAAAGTGTCTTCAAAAATTATTTTAAAAACTACAGAAGACTACTAACATGACCACTAGCCTGCACCCCAAATACGAGCCAAATTCACCTTAATAAAACCGAGCACATTGCCCTTTTTTCCGAGGAGGCCGGCCATTTTGAGTCTTCTGGGCTTGAAATTTTGGGTGCAGTCTGGTCTCTGGAATGTTGGTTCAGTGGTATTGTTTGTTTAGTCCAGTTTGGTTTTGGTTTTATCAAGTTATTTCGGGCTATTCGGGGTTATTTCGAACTCGATAATTTCTAACATTGTTTAATGTTTGAAGTACATACATTTCTATCTACGACCGTGAATGTCATTTGAGCGGTACAACTCGTCTAATTGCTATATTTCTTTTAGATGGGTTTGCGAACGTGACATTCACATTGATGTTCTGTATTGTGCTGTGTTGTGGTTAGATGGTCATGGTGGATTGCTTGGGTGCAATGTTAGTACAGTTTATTTTCATTTGTACATTTGATATTACGGGGTGAGCATCCGACATATAGAATGCCGTCACTGCCAGTTTGTATATTATTCGTTTGGGGCACGACCGGGTTAAGCTCGATATCATCCTTGTATATTATTTTCTTTTCTGTACTAGGATTACCCCGCGGAGGAGTGCACGAATAGCCAGGTTCTAGAGGGCAACGGGTCCGCATCTCATGGCGTTGAGACAGAGGGGACCTTACTCTAGAATTAGCGAGCTATCCGCCGCACTCGTAGGGCGTATAGGTTGACCAACGGAGGGGTGCTCAAGTTACCGGATTCCATGAAGTGTTGGGTGGCCCATTCATGTTGTTAAAGGGAGTTGTCTCACTTCTGGTTTTGGCGGGTAACTTGCCGTGCACGTAGGAGTCTAGGTTTCATTGCACAGGTTATCCACACGACAGGGAACGTCGGGTCTCATTTGCGGCTCAAGTGAAACCCGGGGCTCCAAGATTATCCACCATTCTGTGTTGCTTCTGTGATGTTTTTGTGATGATTGCTTATTTCATGCCTGGGAAGAATGTTATATATATTTATATATACTAGTAGATGTTGTATATGTTTTGCACCCGCGCTAGTCCAGTCCTCGCTCTGTCGTTAGTTATGTAACCTAACGAGTGATGACGGGACCCAGTGGTGAATGCGGATGGCATATACGTACATTTTATTTTCGTTCTTTTCTGGTGTGATTAATTGATGGGACTGCATTGATTCTTATCAATGCAAGGATAAAACAAACCTATATGATATTTTTGGAACCAAGTTTTTAAAACTGACATTACAGACGTTCTCTTTTGCTTTGCACAGTGGTATTCGGTTATGAATATCCAGCACCTCATTCAACGAGGCAAGGGTCGAGATCTCTTCATCGGGAGTGACCCCTTCAGTAAAAGTTTGCATCAACATAATAACTTCACTATAGTCGATTATTTTTGCTTTGCATCGTGGTATTCAGTTTGGAATATCCTGCACCTCATTCGAAGAGGAAAGAGCCGAGATCCCTTCATCGAGTGGCCTCTTTAGCAAAAGTTTTCGCCGCTATAAATTTGTAAAACCACTCAGTTCCTTCAACGATATCAAGTTCATTACGTTAAAGGTTTTTCCCCAAAAACCAGCTGTACCCCTCCGTCATTTCTGATAAGTACTATTTGGTATTCGTGCTATGTTTGTTGGCAAGCGTCAAGGCATATTGTACGGTAGCTGAATAATACTTATTTGTAGCATGGATATGCGATTGATCGGGACAGTCATACAGCTTTGTTGGCAAGCGTCAAGGGTTTGTGCGGGTGGGTTCGAGTTAATCTAGGACAATGACGGGTTGAACTTGACTAGTGGCCTATAACTTGTTGGCAAGCGTCAAGGTTATAGGTCGTTAGGGGTAAAAACACACATCGGGGGTTTCAAACATACAGGAAACTTGCCAGGCATGCGCATACCTTTTGGAGTGTGGTGACTTGAGTTGCTTCCATCAAGTTATCATGCGATGATAGTTGCATCCCGTTCCCACTGATGAGTAGGATTACTCCTCGGGTGATTCCGACTAATTCTTCTTTTGGGTTTGGAGGAGAATTTGAGGAAACAGTGGGAGCCATCTTGATTAGATAAAGTGACTAACCATTCTAATCTAGGTTAGAGTGCACACTGAGTGTTTCTTTTCTCTCTCTTTCAAAGCGACCATAGCCCGACCCTTGACTAAAACTCATGAACCAAGTTGAGCAAACCTTCTTAAAACACTTTGGCTTTTGGATTGTCACGGTATCGCATATATCATTGCAACTTCTATATCACCTTTGCATTTCTCCAGAACACCCCGTATCACTATGAACATCCACTTCTATTGGATAAATCCATCGTATAGTTATATACAAACTCGAAGGAACTTGTTCCAGATTCGAGGATGGATTCTGGTTCTGGAGAGATTGAATAGGATTATTCGGTTGTCTTTTCCCTTTACCTTCTCTCAGGTCGTGAGGGCTCCTAAAATCAGGAGAGGGTACACCTATTATGCTTATTGGACAGTCTTCCTCCAGACCATAGACAGGTGTCGAATGGTAGGGAAGGAAGAAAACCAACAATCCTAAATATGGTGTATAGAAGGTAATAAGTAAGGACATAATAAAGGGATTAGAATAATGGCAAAAGAAATTGCGACTGCTATCATTCACGACGAAACCAGGTATACCCCTGCCACTCCTAGATCCACTTTGGATTTCTCCAAAACACTCTGTATCACTACGGATATCCAATCCTATTGGATATGCCATTGTATAGTTACATACGAACTCAAAGGAATTCGTTCCAGATTCGAGGATGGTTTCCGGTTCAGGAGAAATAAGAATAGGATTATTCAAATGTCTTTTCCCATTACCTTCTCTCAGGTTGCGAGGGCTCCTAGGATTAGGAGAGTACACCTATTATGCTTATTGGATATTCTTCTTCCAAACCTTAGGCTGCTGCCGAAGGATAGGGCAGGAAGAAAACTAATTAAGCCTAAGTGTGGTGTACAGAAGATAATAAGTAAAGACATAACAAAGGGATTGGAGTGAGGGCAGGTAAGTACATGGTTACTGTCATGAATCAGGATAGTGGAAGAAGCATTACTAGGAATACCAGTTAACCCCTTTTGAAACATTTTCATGTTTCAGTTTCAATGTGCGATGTTAATTGAAAACTGTTTTTCCAATTGGAATCTAACTCCAGGGTATGTATTTACCAGATCAGTTTCTCACATCTGTATGCTATTACGGATGGTGAGTGGGAGTAAGATATTGGGAATTGGGTGATTAGATCCTCATTATATCAAATTCGTAGTAATTGGTGATATTTGAGGAAATCATCTGGATTTTGCTGGATGGTAAATATTTGGTTTTGAATATCCGTTATTATGCACCAATTTCAAACCGATATACCTGTACATTTATTTTATAAAGTGAGATATAACTTTTTAAAATTATGTCTATGACATTTACCTATATCAGTTGGTGATTAGGCAAGATGCATTCAACAGCGGTGTAATTCTTCTTAACCATAGTACAGTTTTTCAACCTACGACGCACAAGATTTAAGTTATTAAACTCAGTAGACTTATACAAAGTATTGTATGTTTTCCGGTGTCCATTAGGACAATGGGGTTGGTACTCATACTATATTCTGTTTACTCATGACTTCTCTAATTTTAGACAGGTATTTCGTTAAAATGCAAGGTCCAGATATTGAGAAGTTATAGGTATAAGAATAAAGTAGAGAACCATTTGATGAAAGTATGAGGATTCTTCGATGAAGTCGAAGATGTAGATATTTGTGTTTGGTATTCCGTTGATAGTAATGGTTTTTAAGAACTTGCTTCTCTTTCGGGTTACTCATATATGGATGCACTCCTAGTTGAGCAATGCTGATTGGCCTCATTCCATTTGATTGATATCCACTGGAAACAGCTGCATGATTTTGAATCTGCTTCCAATTAAATTAGTGCTTTTGTTTCTATATTAGATATATATAAAATCAATTTATATCTTAACGATGTTAGGGTATAGGGAGTTGTCCAGCTGATGCTTAAAACCAGAATCCGGATAAACTCAAGGCATATTTCAGTAATGGTTGTTTATGGGTTATCCCAGGCTTTGACGAGGGTTAGCTTTCTACCATCAGGAAAATCAATATTTATACTGTTCTTGACTCGACACAGTTTTAGTAAAATGCATTTTTTTCAGAAAAACATAAGTGGGAGTATGTTAGAACTGGAAGTGATTCCAGCACCACAAACGATCACTGAAGATTTAATAGAACCTAAGGATTCAATTAGTTTCGATATTCCATTAGCCACTCCGCAGATTTGGTGGGTAACCTCAGGCACCCGAGAGGTACTTCGGACTTCTCAAAGACGGTGACAGGAAGGTTCTTATTTACCCAGACTTGCCATTGTTGCTATTCTAGACTATAAGACCTGGCAGGAGGATAAGTATAGCGTCGTTCTAAACTAGTTTTGGAAGTGCATGTGTATATGACTCTGCCAAAGGGTTGTTGTAGTCAGTGGGAGCAGCAGAAGTATAGTGGGCAAGTATCTTATGTCTATTCATAGGCTAAAGCAGGTATAGCGGAAATAGATCATCTATTTTTGATGTGACAATCATAGGCTTTGATTTCATCAGAATAGGAGATGGATCTGCTAAGAAGATAGTAGAGAGTGATGTCAAGGTATTAGGATGACATGCACTTGATAGGAAGAGATATTCCTATACTACGATCGGTTATACTGTGGTTGTCACAAAGTTGTTTCTCCACATAAGATATGGATCTAATATCCGGTTTTCTAGTTACTAGATCTATGGTTTTATATCTAGATTTGGGAAGTGTCCAAATTTGGGTACTTGAAACTATTCTAAAGTGTTTTAGAATGGACGACTCCTAGCATGGTGATGTATCTGCAGGTAATGGAGTCACCCTCTCTAAAGGTGTCTTACAAACTAAAGGGGAGAGGGATCTGCATGATTAGCATATCACTTGCTTAGGCAATTGAGTTAATCATGAAATGTCAAGTACCATACCAGATGTTGTTTTTGCACTAACTACAATAAGCAGATATATTAATTCAATCCTGGAGAAACGTTGGGAAGCAGTTTATGAACATAAATGGATGTTCTAGGGATATGGTAATGGCAGCCTCCTTCGAGAGACAGTTATCATTTCAGGCTTCCAAGGTGACCTGGATGACAGAGTGACTGTCAGAGTTATAGTTTTCACTCTTTTAAGGGACAGTATGTTGGACAGGTGGTCCAAGCGGATAATGAGGAAAAGCATGCGCAGGATACTGATTAAATTCAGTGGATGATATAGTCTAAGAAGTTTGCTGGATTTGAAGTTCGTTTATGAACTGGGTCTCATCAGATATCTAGAAAATTCAAGACAGGTATTGCTCATTTCGGGAGATAGTTTTCTCTGTGAAGTTAAGATATAGAGAGATACAGAAAGAAACATTGGAGCGGATCCACTCACTGAGGCTATTTCTCGAATGCAATAGTTTCGCAAACGGGCTTTGTGAAACTGATTAGTAGAGAAGTTGGGTGTTCAGTATCACACGAGCTGTGAGTATGCGACACCGCAATAATTGGCCTTAAGTGCAAGTTGGAGATTGTTGGCTATAGTGCCTTCAAGGCAATTATCATAGTCGCAGGAAGGTGATTATGATAATTGAGTGAGGACCTATACCGGTAGAACAGTCTTATTCGAGATGATAGTATGCTATCTGGTTTGTCTTTATCATCATGTACATGTTGATAGAGCCCATAGGATTCTTGCCTGACTACCAGCGTTATGATGGAGATCATATACGTGGGAGCTGGGGGTCTATAAGCACATCCTTAAATGTCCCTAGTCATGGGAGTATCGAGATTGGGCATCGATACTCCACTGTAGACTGGTGTATACTGATCGAGACCCCGACGAAGGGCGGTAGCCAGGTCTGACAAGCCGTTGGTGTTAGTTTGTTCACCTAAGATAGTATACAGGTGCTCATTGGGTTATGAGTTCACTGGACGGACTCGCCGGGAACGTGCTAGTTGGTATTATACCTATTGTCAGATAGCAGTTCCCGGGTGGCATATGCACAGGTTAGTCTGTCAACCTGAGATCATCATTTGTCTCGTGTGAGTTCCCATTGTGCTTTGATTACTACCCTACCACGGCTCAAAGGACTCATGCAAATAGGTTTTAGTTGGGTACAGTCCCGAGCCACATGGAGGCAGTGATCGGATCGTCGGGGATTCGTCTCTCCCGGTATTGGGGGTTGATGTCGTGTTGTGCACGGGTGGCCATCACCAGAAATCCGTGGCCACGGTGGAAGAGAATTATCGATCCAGGATCGATAATTTCTCAAGTGGTGATGCGTTTCATGCCGACACTAAATGTCGCGTAGTTAGGGGTCTGACATTATCCACCCCCAAGACTCGATATGCGGTACTCTTAGACGAACAGACCAGACTGTACGGATATTGTCACTATCAGGCTTAGTAGGGGTTCAGGATGAGTTTACTCATCGGCCTCCCTTTCGCTCAATACCTGGGTAGCCGTTACGTACAGCTAGTGCCGCTGACGTGCTTGTGGTTAAATCCACTGCCAGCGTATTGACGAGTCTTTAGAGTCCCACACAGAGGGTTTTCATGGTTCAGGCGATATGGTGTACATGAGGTATGTTGGTATATACAGGTGTCCGATTAAATATGTGTACATACTGCGCGGACTTTAATCGAACGGTTGATAATACTAGCGGCTTAGGATTAAGCCGGATTATTAAATCAGGTTTTGATTTAATAATTTATATAAGTATTTATATATATGTATTCTAGTATTATTGTTCACTATTTATTTTCTCTCTTGGCTATTCGTATTTCTGTACAAATACGCGTATATGTATTTCGATACATATACCGGAAAGTATTCCGTATTTATACGGAATGGGTTCTAGAAGATGGCCACCTCATTATTGGATTTTCTTTTTAGAAAATCAAATAAGGAAATGAGGTGGAGGAGTGAGTTGGCATGAGCATGGGTTTAAGCATGTAGAGAGGTATGGTTCACAATTATTTATTGCTAAAATTGTGGAGATATTTTGGTGGGAATGAGAGAGGGGGTAGCCACTACACAATTGGCTTGGGCTCATTTGTTATTCTACACTAGTTTTCCTCCACTCTCTCATGCTCACCAAAAAGACTTATCCATTCTTGAGTTGCTCATGCCACATGTTCCTCACCTCCTTCTTCATCTTCTATGGTTGCTCCTTGAGCAAATGAGATGAGAGAAAAATTATAGTGACACATTTCTATACCTCCACTCACCATTGCTAGCAACCTTGGAGCGTCGGTTGTCTCGTTCGATGAAGCTGCAGCTTGCGTCGTTTCCCTCAGGTGGATCATCGTAGATGCAGGAAGACCGGCAACAAAACTTGATCAAGGAACGACTAGGAGCTTGGAATGAAGACCGAAAGATACGGATCAACTCGGTATAACCATTCTAACTTCTTATAGATAGCTTGCTAGTTTAGGGTTTAGGGTAGATCCGAGCATCGGGTAATAGTAGCGCCAGTTTAGTAAATTTTTGTTCCGTATTTGGCCACGGTTTGATGGCCGGGGCGCTGCTGTAACCCAGCATTTCTTGCCCCCGGGTACCATACCGGGTCCACCATGTACCCGCAAACAGATCATCCATCTCCTCGAATCGGGTTTCAGAAACCAATCTCAGAACCGAGAAAACTCATGGTGGACGCATCGAAATATCATATCATGAGAAACCGGGTTTTTAAAATAATACATCATTTCCTTCGAAATATAACCATGGTTCTCAAATCCAGAAATCTTATGAAAACTGCATCTCAATGTATATAACCATAAAGTACACTGTATGCAACATAGAGTAATAATATGAGCATATCGGTATATCATGCAAGCAAAAAACCACAAAGTACGATGTAGGCAACATAGAGTGGTAATATGAACAGATCGGTTATATCATGCAAGCATATCATGTGATGGTACAGAGCAATGAATATACTACACTGTTACGAATCATATCATGATATGACAGTTCTACAGTGTAAGTGGCATAGCAATTACCGATGAAGGATGTGTATGAGCCGGCAATCTGTGTAAGTGTAACATGCGCATCAACGTTAATGGTGCAGGTCTACTTGTAGGGTTCCTAGGCACACAAATGAGGTCTCACAAGTGATCAAACATGGCTAATTCAGAATTTTCCATGTGCCTACAAACCCTAATACAGATCGATAACTAGAGATTAGGCGAAAACTAGAACTAGTAAACTGCTTTACTAATAAGTGAACGGAAATACAACCTTTGTAGATCCGGTCCTCCACCTCCTAGGCTCCGTGATGACGTCCCTCCGCTGTCCATATCGAATCCCGGACTCTAGCATCGGCTTCATCGGAGAAATGGGCGGGCTAGGTCGTCGACTTCGATGCCGAAGATGATCTACGTCGAGGCAACTCAAGATCAAACTCCAACTTCACCAAGTCATGAAACTTGTGAAGAAAACACCCTATACTACTTGGCAAGTGGTAGAGGATGAAGAAATAGGAAGTGGGTTCACTTTAGAATTGGATTTCTCACTCTTTTTCTCATGTTGCCATTAATGGATGCAAGCTTTCTTCTTTGTTGAAGATGAAGAAGAAGAAGAAAGGAATATGATAAGTTATTAAAAAATAGGAAATAAAATCATACTTATCATATACACAACCATGGTCAAGTGTAGAGAATTAACTAAGGTTATGTGAAAGGTTAGGTTTAGGAAAAGAACAAAAATGGTCAAAGCTTCTTGAAACTTCTAAGAAAAGAACAAAAGAAGCAATCATATCATTTTCTTTTCCTAAAATAAAGAATAAATAAATAAACTAAATAATCAAAAGAAGATGATAAAACCCTAACCATTTACTTAACCAAGGTTTAAGTCTTACACAAACCCAAGTTTGCATGTATCATCAAACATGATACAAACAAGTGCACAAAACTATATCACATATACAATGTGCACATCAAGTGAGAAAATCCATCTTTAAGTGAACAAATACTAGTTAATGTAAAGTAATATATCTAATATATAATTATACATTAAATCATTAAATCAACACTTGATTTAACGATCCGGTCATATCGCATATGACCGACTAATATCCAATGTATCGGCTTATCGAATCAATCCTCGATTCGATAACTAGGTTATATCGCATACAACCAATCGATACATTCATCGCGAGAATAGAATACGGTATCACATACACGCATTATTCTCGGACCCGCACATATCTCATATGCGCTCCTATTTCGTTTCGCTTGAGCCAGGAAACCTCTGTGTAGGACTCTAAAGACTCGTCAATACGCCGGCAGCAGATGATGATCATATCAAGCACCCACAAGCCGCAAGCGGTCTGCTAAACGTAACGGCCACCCGGGTATTGAGCGATCAGAAGATCGACGAGCAAGCCCGCTCACACTCCTGTGAATCCAACCGGTAACACTTACCGTACAGTCCGGTCTGTTCGTCTGATATGTCGCATATCTCGCCTAGGAGTGGTAAACGTCAGACCCCAGTAGCTCGATAATTCATGTCGATATAAGGTCCATAACAAGTGTGAAACTACTGATAACACTTACCAGTAGATCACTGCAACCCTGGCCAGGGATTTCCAGTTATGGCCAGTCGTGCATAGCGCAACATCAACCCCCAATACCGGGAGAGACGAATCCCCTCCTATCGCTCATTGCCTCCATGTGAATCGGGACTGTACCCAAAAACCACCTGTTTGCACGACTCAGTAGAGCCGTGGTAGGGTGGAAATCAAAGCACAGTGGGAGACACACAAGACTCTATGACGATCTCAGGTCAACAGACTAAGCTGTACCAGTGTCACCAGAGAACTGCCATCTGACGTGAGGTATAATACCATCTGGGAGTTCTCGGCGAGTCCGTTCAGTATACCCAGTCTCCACTGAGCACCCGCATACCATCTTTGATGTCAAACACCAATGGATTTGGGATCATCCATCGCCCATCACATGGGTCGAGAAGATATACGCTAGTCTACTCTGGAATATCGAGGCCCCGTCTCGATATTCCCATGACTAGGAACATTGAAGGATGTACTCATTGACTACCCAGACCCCACTAGTATGATCTGCATCATAGTCCTGGAAGTCGAGTATACATCCTAAGGGCTTTATCAACATGTAATCAGAGAGACAGAAAGTATACATGTTAAGATAAAGAGCAACCAGATAGCGTACTATCATGTCGAGCAAGAAAGTCCTACCTATATATGTCCAAGCATCCACTACAATATACATCCAATGTACAGTAATGGCCTCTAGGGCATACATATAACTAACAATATCCCACTTGCACTAGGGCCATCTGTAGCAGTAGTTGTAGTATCTAATACTCAACCATCTCCTAAAAGTCTCTCTTTGGGAAAAGGCCTTCGTGAGTGGATCCGCCGTGTTGTCCTCTGAGTCTACTCTCCTAACCTCGATCACCCTGGAGATCATCTATCTCCATGATCAGGTAATGCTGCCTCAGAATATGTCTGGGTCACTGATGGGACCAGGGTTCCTGGGCCAAAGCCACACTTTCATTGTCATACAATGATAGGAACCTAGTTCATCTCATGATCCTATATACACCAAAACTTTCTCTTTGGTAGTATCTTTAATAGCGATGTTACCAGCCTTTATCGTCTAGTTTGCCATGGTATCTAGCTTGGAACTCTTCCAACATACCGTCCCTTTACTGAGGGTAAAGGCAATGCCTGTGACTGACATTCAGTCGTCTTTATCACCCTGGAACCCTTCCAGTAATTCTCCCCAGGATCGATTGATACCATCTCACTACATCTAGTGAGAATCCTAGCATCCATCTAGATCTATCTCATAGATCCAAAACCCAGGATTTAGGAGGTATCACCTTTATCCTATATGGAGAATCCATATGATGAGCGGAGATTGACCGTGCGTAGCATAGGAAACTCTTTTCTTATCAAGAGTATGTTGTCCACGTACAATACGAGGATGACCACCTTACTCTCTACTATCTTTTTGTATATACAAGGTTCATCTACCATTTTGATGAAGTCAAACTCTTTGACTAACACATCAAAATAGACGTTCCAACTCCGCGATGCCTACTTTATCACATAAAGCAACTTTCACATGTTTCCGCTGCTCCCACTGTTTACGAAGCCCTCTGCCTGTGTTCTTATAGACGTTCTCTTCTAAATCACTATTTAGAAAATTAGTCATGGTACCCAAGCACCAGATATCGTAGTCATGGTATGTAGCAATGGCAAGTAGGATCTGGATGGACTTAAGCACAGTCCTTAGAAAAGGCTTCATCATAATCCACACCTGGTTGATGACTAAAACTTTTAACAAGTCTAGCTTTGAAAGTCTCAACTTTTCCATCTACACCAAGTAATATTCTCAAAATATACTTGCTCCTGATGGGGATTTAACCCTTCAGATATAGCAACCAAAGTCCATACTTTGTTGGTGTACATGGATTCCATCTCAGATCGCTAAGCATCCAGCCATTCTTACAGAGTCCCTACTCTCGATGACCTGCTCGAATCTAGTTTGGTCATCATCTCATGATGCAATCCTCGCTCCCACTGTCATCGAGAAACCGAAGTATCTCTCAAGAGGATGAGAAACCTTACCAGATCGGCGGAGTGGCTGAGATTCGTCGGGAACTATTGAATCCTTTGGTTCTGTCAAATCATCAGCTGCAGTTTTGTATAGCTGGAACCTTTCCAGTTCTACAGAACTGACCATGCCTCGATTTTGTCCGGATTTTGCTTTTGACACAGGCCGGACAATCCCAAATCTTAACTTACTTAAGAGATAGGCTCTCCCCATACCATATCTTATATGGAGTGGTAGGCACTGATTTGAATCGAACCCTATTCAATAGGTATGCAACTTCATAAGTGCATAACTCCCTAAAAGGAAATAGGAAACTCAGTAGTATTCATCATAGAGCGCACCATATCATATAGGGTGTGATTGCTCCGCCCCGATATACCATCGTGCTATGGTGTATACGGAGGAGTAATGCTGAGAGAGAATCTCATTCTCCTTTAGAATAGTCCAGGAATTCCATGCACAAGTATTTTCCTCCCTGATCTCATTATAGGATATAATACTTATACCCGGTTTTTGGTTCTCTACTTCTAACTTATATTCTGTGAATATCTCAAAAGCTTCGGGCCTATGTTTCAACAGGAACATATGTCTGAATCTTGAGAGATCATCAGAGAACGTGATGAAGTACAAAGAACCGGTCATGGAACATGTAGACAGGAGACCTTACATACATCATCATGTATCAGTCCCAAGAGTTCATTAACTCTTTCTCTGTTTCAAATAAACAATGTTGTGGTCATTTAATCTTTGTGACATGACTGGCAAGTTTCACAGGATGTAAATTCAAACTGATTTAAATATGCATCTAAAATGTAACTTCAGCCAGTCGGGTCGCATTGATATGACCTAGTCTACAATATCTTAAGAAGGATTCGTTCATTTCTGAACTCTTCCTCTTGTGTGTGTTCTGTATACTAGGAACTGTAGTTTGATTTAGAACGCCAATGCTTTTAGATAACGTACCTGAACCGATCAACTTTTGATATAGGAAATGTTCAAAACATTATCCATCAATACAAAATTTTATCATTACTTTAATAAATAAAGAGATTGATATGATTTTGTATATCGGGTTCGGTATCAAATAGCATTTGTTCAGAATCAATGTATTGGTAATACAGGGTGACAGTGACCAACAGACTTGGCTGCAACACTTGCCACGTTTTCTGTCTCATGAAACTTATCACCCGTTCTCAGTTTTTCTACCTTTTTGTAGCCCGATGTAACAGATTACATATCTGGGATCCTGATCCGGTATCAGATACCCAGGATGCAGAGGATACTGAGAAACAGTTATGTATAATGAACACACCCGAAGGAGATGCATCTCATGCACTTTCTTCGTTTAGGCCGCATGGGAATCCTGGTATTCCCCTATTTCCTGCTCTGTCTTATAACAATTATAAGTTGGAGCGGGGACCGACGTTCCCCAGCTCAGTATAACAAGCGGGTTCGGTCAATACATCCATATTATTATCTTGATTAAGGCGTGATATGGTCGCTACCTGGAGAGAGAGAGAAGAAAACACTCTGCGTGCGCTCTTGCAAGATCAGATTGGTTATATATTTTATCTAATCAGGATGGCTCCCACTGTTTTTATCAAATCTTCTTTCAAACCCTAAAAGGAAAGACTAGCCGGGATTAATTACACTCTACAAGTTCGCCAATCTTTCAGCAAGGCCAGTGTCGGTACTTTGAGGGAGGTTCCCCGTGCTTTCGCACGGACCTAATTACAATAAACCTCGTTTTCCCAGAGGCGTAACCCCGTTGACACCTTTCTAGACACCTACTTGATCGGCTAATTACAAAGTGCAAAACTCTCCCAGGAGTAACAATTACACGCAGTGGGTATCGGGATCCAACTATCACATAGAAGGTATGCAATCTCATTGCAAGTTTCAACACTTGAAACTCCCGATAATGGTTTTTACCCCTAGCACCTATGACCTTGGCTAAGATCAACAAATCATAGGTACTAGTCAAGTTCTACCCGTCATTTCGTGATTAATTAGACCCACCCACATGACCCTTGGCTATGGTCAACAAAGGCACATGACTGTCCTAACTAATCGCATCATATGCTGTGTAGGAAGACATCACTTAGCTACCGCACACTACGCCTCGGCTATGGTCGACAAACGTAGCACGAATACTAAGTACTCTACTTCCTAAAATGACGGAGGGTTGCGAATGGTTTTTAAGAAAACCTTTAACGCTTTGAACTTGATCTCGTTGCGGAATCAAATGGTTTTTAAATGGAATGTTTTTGAGGCTTTTCTAGTTTTGCTAAAGGGGTCACTCCCGGTGAAGGGATCGTCGGCCCTTTCCTCGTTGAATGAGGTGCGGGATATATCATATATATCACTGTGCAAAGTGGAAACTATAGAAGCGATCAAAAGACAAACCGAGGGTTGTAGCATCTGCCAGTTATTGCTATAGGAGTCACTCCCGGTGAAGAGATCTTGGTCCTTTCCTCATCGAATAAGGTGCAGGAAGTTCTACAAGGAACACCTCGATGCAAAGCAAGAACTGTAGCTACCTGTTTTTATTTTGAAATTCGATTCAACAACATCAATTAGGTTTATTTTCTTTCATTAATCTCATTAATGAATGTCCCATCATTTAAGTCCACCTAAACATCACCGATAAATATAACGTACGCTTATGCCATCCGCATTCGCCTCGATGTCCCGTCTGCACTGTTAGGTTAGGTAACTAACGCCAGAGCGAGGCAGGGCTAGTGCGGGTGTAAAACATAAGCAACGTCTATATAATATATCATATATACTATATATTGTATCTATCTGAATATATCACATGATCACATCACAGATAACGCAACACGAAAAATCATATGAAATATTGGATATACTAGGACGTCCGTGTTTTTAATACGAGCCAGTATAAAACACGGATTCCACGGTTGTGATGAATAGCCAATCCCACACCCCTAGACCCCTACGAGAGTGGCAAGCAACCCTACCAATTCTAGGGTTAGGAGACCCGGACTCGACTCCTCGAGATGGTCTCCCTCTGGACCCTAGAACCCGGTTACTTGTGCTCCCCTCCTTGGGTCTATCCTAATGCGGAAAAGTAAATAATATACAAATGGTGACATCATCTGCAACCTGGAAGTGCCCCAATAAAAGAATATTACATACAAGTTTTTACATGAATGAAAAGGAAAAACACTCATCTCACATAAAAAAAACCCGGCTATTCAAATAAGACGATCCAATATAACATATCCAGCAACACATAACAACACATGTCATCAACATAAGTAAATATGCGCATCCCAATTGTCGTTGACATATAGCAACGAAACCGGCGATATCACATATTACACTTACGGTCACAGAAAAGAAAGTGTAAAACTACAACAGTTGGAATCCACATCCTCTTTAGACATCGCATGCCTAATCAAATGAAATACTTAGACATCACATGCCTAACAATTATAAACCCCGCATTTTAGTCCCATTATCGAAAACTCTTTTCAATATCAAGTCGGGCAATTCAATAAGATTCCCGACATTTTGATCGAATGCTCATCGCAAACTTTAGTAAGCGGCCGCACCCCCGATGCCGTCGACGAAGTGCACCAAGGCGGAACACCGCTGCCGCGAGCACCCAAATGGATGCTTTCAGCGACGGGGTTCTCCTACAGTCACTTGGTCGGGGCTATGGGGCGTGGCTGTCTATTAAGTTTACCCGGCGAGTATCCGCGTACGCTACGTGATTGCGACGGACTTTTGATCACATCAAAATTCTGTGGCAACCGATCAAGTGAGACTAAACCGCTAGATTTATAACATTCATTCAGTTATCTCATAACTACTTGTGGATTCCAAATATTGTATCAAATTCCGGATAAATAGAAAATGTTAAACTTTCCGATTAAACAATCGAACACCTAAGTTTTCCCGATACAGCTCAACACATGATATAAGTTTAAAAACATTCAGTTCATGCCTCAGTACCAACGGTCCAGCCGTAGAAGGGTCAAGCCAACGCCTCACATGTGGCACGCCGTACTGCCCCAAACCCTAAGGTTCAAAGGGCAGTTCAAGACGGTCACATAATCGAGTTAAGGTTTGTTGTATTCTAGAGGGACCATCGCGTTATTTGCACTACTTGGAACGTCATTAAACTATGGAAAAATCCAACAATTGGAAATTTCCCGGCAGGGGAAAAAGTGGGTATTTTTATCCGGTCGAACTTTTTAACATCTTCTAAAATTACCCGGGAAAAACACATAGACAAAGTTTGATAATCCGATCGAATTAACGAACTCCCAATACAACCCAGAATATTCAACTCTTGAATAAATATTAAAAAATCCCAGAAAATCCAGAACCAAAATATAGGAATTACTGTGCAAAAATTATTGGGCAATGTGACCATACGGCCGCGGAACCGCCGCAGAATCCATGCTTCTGCCGCTGTTCCGCGGCGGTTTAGATGATTCAGGGGCTTGTTTTGCACCATAATTCTTATATCTTCCTGCTGAATTTTTTAAGAATTTTTAATATGGAAAGAACCCAGTTTTTAAAAAATGTACAGAGAGCCGTTTTGTATTAGGGTTTCGGGTCAATCGGACTTCTAACTCCGTCTACGCATCGCCTAAGGCTCTAGCTAGTCTCTGATACCACTGTAGAATTCCTAGGAACACAAATGAGGTCTCACAAGTGATCAAACATGGCTAATTCAGAATTTTCCATGTGCCTACAAACCCTAATACGGATCGATAACTAGAGATTAGGCGAAAACTAGAACTAGTAAACTGCTTTACTAATAAGTGAACGGAAATACAACCTTTGTAGATCCGGTCCTCCACCTCCTAGGCTCCGTGATGACGTCCCTCCGCTGTCCATATCGAATCCTGGACTCTAGCATCGGCTTCATCGGATAAATGGACGGGCTAGGTCGTCGACTTCGATACCGAAGATGATCTACGTCGAGGCAACTCAAGATCAAACTCCAACTTCACCAAGTCATGAAACTTGTGAAGAAAACACCCTATACTACTTGGCAAGTGGTAGAGGATGAAGAAATAGGAAGTGGGTTCACTTTAGAATTGGATTTCTCACTCTTTTTCTCATGTTGCCATTAATGGATGCAAGCTTTCTTCTTTGTTGAAGATGAAGAAGAAGAAAAAAGGAATATGATAAGTTATTAAAAAATAGGAAATAAAATCATACTTATCATATACACAACCATGGTCAAGTGTAGAGAATTAACTAAGGTTATGTGAATGGTTAGGTTTAGGAAAAGAACAAGAATGGTCAAAGCTTCTTGAAACTTCTAAGAAAAGAACAAAAGAAGCAATCATATCATTTTCTTTTCCTAAAATAAAGAATAAATAAATAAACTAAATAATCAAGAGAAGATGATAAAACCCTAACCATTTACTTAACCAAGGTTTAAGTCTTACACAAACCCAAGTTTGCATGTATCATCAAACATGATACAAACAAGTGCACAAAACTATATCACATATACAATGTGCACATCAAGTGAGAAAATCCATCTTTAAGTGAACAAATACTAGTTAATGTAAAGTAATATATCTAATATATAATTATACATTAAATCATTAAATCAACACTTGATTTAACGATCTGGTCATATCGCATATGACCGACTAATATCCAATGTATCTGCTTATCGAATCAATCCTCGATTCGATAACTAGGTTATATCGCATACAACCAATCGATACATTCATCGCGAGAATAGAATACGGTATCACATACACGCATTATTCTCGGTCCCGCACATATCTCATATGCGCTCCTATTTCGTTTCGCTTGAGCCAGGAAACCTCTGTGTAGGACTCTAAAGACTCGTCAATACGCCGGCAGCAGATAATGATCATATCAAGCACCCACAAGCCGCAAGCGGTCTGCTAAACGTAACGGCCACCCGGGTATTGAGCAATCAGAAGATCGACGAGCAAGCCCGCTCACACTCCTGTGAATCCAACCGGTAACACTTACCGTACAGTCCGGTCTGTTCGTCTGATATGTCGCATATCTCGCCTAGGGGTGGTAAACGTCAGACCCCAGTAGCTCGATAATTCATGCCGATATAAGGTCCATAACAAGTGTGAAACTACTGATAACACTTACCAGTAGATCACTGCAACCATGGCCAGGGATTTCCAGTTATGGCCAGTCGTGCATAGCGCAACATCAACCCCCAATACCGGGAGAGACGAATCCCCTTCTATCGCTCATTGCTTCCATGTGAATCGGGACTGTACCCAAAAACCACCTGTTTGCACGACTCAGTAGAGCCGTGGTAGGGTGGAAATCAAAGCACAGTGGGAGACACACAAGACTCTATGACGATCTCGGGTCAACAAACTAAGCTGTACCAGTGTCACCAGAGAATTGCCATCTGACGTGAGGTATAATACCATCTGGGAGTTCTCGGCGAGTCCGTTCAGTGTACCCAATCTCCACTGAGCACCCGCATACCATCTCTGATGTCAAACACCAATAGATATGGGATCATCCATCGCCCATCACATGGGTCGAGAAGATATACGCTAGTCTACTCTGGAATATCGATGCCCCGTCTCGATATTCCCACGACTAGGAACATTGAAGGATGTACTCATTGACTACCCAGACCCCACTAGTATGATCTGCATCATAGTCCTGGAAGTCGAGTACACATCCTAAGGGCTTTATCAACATGTAATCAGAGAGACAGAAAGTATACATGTTAAGATAAAGAGCAACCAGATAGCGTACTATCATGTCGAGCAAGAAAGTCCTACCTATATATGTCCCAGCATCCACTACAATATACATCCAATGTACAGTAATGGCCTCTAGGACATACATATAACTAACAGTACTAGCAAATGATATCTTATAACATTTATTATTGGAACAAGGAATATACATTACTAAGGGTAATATCCTACATAACATGAACAATCAATGGGTATATCTAATTACTTATGAACTATACAGTCACTTTAAGGATAAGAATCGTAGTTTTGAAAGTGGGGGCTACGGTGTTTTAAGAAAGGAATATCATTTGAAAATCCATAATGTCCCTTAAGGTTTCCATTTAAAAGATGCATACGATTCGTCGGTTTGGAATTAGGAAATGTTTTGGTAATATCTTCTACATTGGCGATCACGCCTCATAACATCTGATATGGCAATAATCCTCTATCAATAATCTCAAATCACAAGCACGGATCAATCATCCGGCAAAACACATCTCGT
Source organism: Agapanthus africanus (assembly GCA_030015575.1). Taxonomy (NCBI): domain Eukaryota; kingdom Viridiplantae; phylum Streptophyta; class Magnoliopsida; order Asparagales; family Amaryllidaceae; genus Agapanthus; species Agapanthus africanus. Next base: position 528,859,219 of record CM057337.1, read on the forward strand.
ACGGCAATCCATCGTACGGTGACATCAACAGAAAATGGAATCTATCATCTTATACAATATATCTCGTACGGTAATTTATCGTACGGTAACAACAACGGAATAGGGAATCTATCATCCTATATAATAAGAGGGTACGGATCTAAAGTCTCGTACATCACATCACTCATTCGTCTCATCAATATAGAAATATCATTCACATATATCTCTAATCTCATTCGTATCAATCTCGTATTGATACGTTGCATATACGTCATATCGTAAACTCTCGAGTCGTATCGATCTCGATCTCATATCATATCCTTATCAATTCATACTTGTTCTTTTTCAATATCACGACAATCTCATGTCATCGCTATAATAGTTTCACTATTTACCTTGCAAATGAGCATATCATTTCTTATCAATTCTTGATCATATCCAATATCTCTTACTTAGGTTTCTACAACAAGAATATGTATATCGGTTTTATTTTATAATTGTGGGGGTGCTCTACGCCATCCACCCGACTTCCCCCGTAGATATAAATCTACTCACCAGCAATTCTCCTCGCTTAGCCAGAGTCGATGTGCTTCGTCGTCTCGGAAGCCCATGTGATGTACCTACAATCAATACACATCGAATCGCAAACACAATTAATATCCGAAAACCGATACGGCACACGTTTCACTCATAGGTTAAAACCTATAGCTTAGCATGCCAAAAACAACCAAACAACTCTCGTCGTTGACGTACAAACATCCAACAACGGAATCCAAATCCTATTTAAAAACTAAGATTTCACAATTTCAAAACCAATTTCCATATCTTTAAAACAATAAGCAACAACATAAGAAACCACACCCAGATTTCTCCTCGGGTCAAATTGGACTGAACAAGCAAGTATAGAGGATAGGTTATAGGGTAAGTGAGCTACAGCCAAAACCACATCCCCAACACCCACTACAAAACCGGCGACATCACCCCCAAGTCCGGTCTCGCCGACCGTTTGGTGAGGAAATGGGCTCGTATATCTGTGGTGGTCTTTTAGTGGTCTATCTAGGTTAATGGTCTTGTTTGATTTTCTTGGAAAAATCCCAGAAAGCTCCAGATACCCTGTAGGCTATAAGGTTTCACAAAACCGACACGGAAACTTCAAACTTCGTTTTTTGGGTTCTAAACTTATTTCCAGGCCATGAAATCAAACCCTGAGGTCTTGTAAACACTAACTACACCTCAAATGGCCACTAGACAGCAACTTTCAATTTTCTAAAATAAAAAACCTAATTAACTCAATTTCTAACTAAAAATACAATATTTAACGCAATTACGATTCTAAAATGAATGGATTACCTTAATAGCAGCCTAGGAAAGTTCTTGAGTTGCCTAAGTCTTCAAAATCCATACTTGATGGGTTCTAAGGTCTTAGAATAGTTTAGTGCGTGTTTTATGTGAAGGGTGCTTGGGGTTTTGAGAATGGATTGAAGGGGATGCATTGGTGTAGTTGGATTTGAAGGAGATGAAGAATTGAGAAGAAAAACAATGGAGATGAATGAATGGGCAGCCAACCCTCCCACTCTCAAAATATCAACAAATATCTATTTTGTTTTCTTTCATTAACTCCATTCACACACAACTCAAATCCAATCTTTCATCCTTTTCTTTTCTTTGTTTTCTTTTTCCTTCTCACTTTCTTTCTCATTCTCTCCTCATTCTCTTCTCACCCACTCACAAATACAAACACAAGCACAACATGCACATGTCATTGTGCACAAGTCATGATAAATATAAAAATACGGATTTTACCAAAAATCCGATAATTATCATTATAATAAATAAATTATTTTAATCTCCGATAAATTTCCAAATTTTGGTATACAGTTATACCATTTTATGAAAAATCCCTATTCGCAAATCGAATAGTTTTCATGAAATATATTATTTTAATATTAAATTTCCAAAAATAATATTTTTATATTTTCGAAATGTTACAATTTAGGAATGCGGTCATAACATCCATTTGCCAGATTTTGTGGTCATGCTATGCAGCGATTGCAAGCAGGATCCGGATGGACATAAGCATAGCCACTGGAGAAAAGGTTTCATCATAGTCCACACCTGGCCGTTGACGAAAACCTTTTGCAACAAGTCTAGCTTTAAAAGTCTCAACTTTTCCATCTACACCAAGTTTCTTCTTAAATATCCATTCGCTCCCGATGGGGTTCACCCCTTTAGGAGCAACTTCCAAAGTCCATACTTTGTTGGTGTACATGGATTCCATCTCAGATTGCATTGCATCCAGCCATTTCACACAGTCCCCACTAGTGATAGCCTGCTCGAAACTAGTTGGGTCATCATCTTCTATGATGCAATCCTCGCTCCCACCATCAATGAGAAAACCGTAGTATCTCTCAGGTGGATGAGGAACCCTACTAGATCGGTGGAGAGGCTGAGGTTATCGAATCCTCTGGTTCTACCAAATCTTCTGTCGTAGTTTGTTCTGCTGGAACTTCTTCCAGTTCTACCTCCTTGCCACTAATTTATTTTTCAAGAAACTCCTTTTCTATAAAGGTGGCAAATCGAGAAACAAACACCTTTTGTTCGTCCGGGTGGTAGAAGATATTTCCTCGCGAATGCTTAGGATATCCTATAAACTTGCACAGAATTGACCTTGCCTCGAGCTTGTCCGGATTTTGCTTTTTAACCTAGTTGGGCAACCCCATATCTTAAGACACGGTCTTTTCCCCTCCCATATCTCATATAGAGTGGTAGGCACTGGTTTGGTTGGAACTCTATTCAATAGGTATGTTGTTGTCTCAAGCGCATAACCCCAAAAGGAAATAGGTAACTCAGCAGTGCTCATCATAGAGCGCACCATATCCAATAGGGTGCGATTCCTCTGCTCCGATACACCATTGTAATGTGGTGTATATGGAGAAGTAAGCTAAGAGAGAATCCTATTCTCTTTTAGATAGTCCAGGAACTCATTGCTCAAGTATTCTCCTTCTCGATCAGATCGAAGTATTTTAATACTTTTACGCGTCTGGTTCTCAACTTCATGCTTATATTCTTTGAATTTCTCAAAAGTTTCAGACTTGTGTTTCAACAGGAACTCATGTCCGTATCTTGAGAGATCGTCAGTGAATGTAATGAAGTACGAGGAGCCATTCCTGGCATGTGTAGACATGGGACCGCATACATCACTATGTATCAGTCCCAAGAGTTCCGTAACTCTTTCTCCGTGTCCAGTAAACGGAGTTTTGGTAATCTTTCCTTTAAGACATGAATCGAAAGTTTCATAAGATGATAATTCGAACGGATTCAAATATCCATCCTTATGTAACTTAGTTAGTCGTGTCGCATTGATATGACCTAGTCTACAATGCCACAAGAAGGATTCGTTCATTTCTGAACTCTTCCTCTTATGTGTGTTTTGTACGTTAAGAACTGTGTTTTGATTCAGAACGTATAACCCGTTACATAACGTACCGAACCCAATCAACACTTGATTTAGGTAAATGTTCATAACATTATTCTCTACTCCAAAGTTATATCTTTCTTTATCTAATAAAGAAACTGATATTAAATTGCATATCATTGAGGGTAAGTAGTAACATTCATTCAAGATCAAAGTATTGCCATTTGGTAATATAAGGTGATATTCACCAACTGTTTTGGCTGCAACACTTGCACCATTCCCTACTTTTAGAGAATGATCACCTATTCCCAGTTCTCTACCTTTTCTAAGCCCAAGTAACATATTACATATGTGGGATCCTGATCCGATATCTAATACCCAGGACGTAGAGTGTACTGAGAAACAGTTCTCGGTGACTAACACACCCAAAGAAGATGCATCAACATGCTCATTCTTCATTTGGGTGGCGTGGAAATCCGGATATTTTCCTGTTTCCTGCTCGGACTTATAATAATTACAAGTTGGAGCAGGACCAACGTTCCCCAGCTCAGCATAACAAGCGGATTCGGTCAATACATCCATATTATTATCTTGATTAAGGCCTGACATGGTCGCTACCTTGAGAGAGAGACAAGAAAACACTTTAGCGTATGCTCTTACAAGATTAGATTGGTTTATTATCTTATCTAATCAGGATGGCTCCCACTGTTTTTATCAAATCTTCCTTCAAACCCTAAAAGGTACGATTGATCGGGATTAATTACACCTTAAAAGTTCGCCAATCTTTCGGCCAGGCCAGTGTTGGTACTTTGAAGAAGGTCCCCCGTGCTTTCGCACGGACCTAATTAAAATAAACCTCATTTTCCCAGAGGCGTAACCGCGTTAACACCTTTCTAGACACCTACTTGATCGGCTAATTGTGATGTATAAAACTCTCCCAGGAGTAACTTTTACTCACAGTGGGTATCGGGATCCAACTATCTGATAGAAAGTATGCAATCTCATTGAAAATTTCAACACTTGAAATTCCCGATAATACTTTTACCCCTAGCGTCCTATGACCTTGACGGAGGCCAACAAACCATAGGCTTTGTTCATATCATAATATTGTATTATTACATTCCCCATTCTTATGCATTTTACAATAAAACGGGTGCTTTTGACCCATGTCTGCTACTTAGTACAGGTTACAGGTTCTTGGAGCAAAAACAGTGAAAAAGACAAAAGACGATACAAAAGAGGGACTTTTAACCAACAACTAGAAGGATCTTAGTCAAGCCTAGACGAAGAACAGTTCACAATGTACAAGGCAACGCAAGGTCCAAGATGTCAAAGCTAACGGTTAAAAATCCACTACAAGTATTCACTAAAAGATCTGGAGAAGACCTAGAATCCAAATGGAGAAAAGAACCAAAGAATCAGGAAGCCCAAAAGGCCCAAATATAGCACACAAAATTTCAGCATATGTTCTCTCCATTGGGCCGCGGAACCGCGGCCCAACCCCTACCCAGGCCGCGGTTCCGCGGTCATTAAGTGCCCGAGATGCGTGAATTTTTTTACCATTTCGTGAGGCGGCGCTCACCAGTCAACCTAAGGGAAAATTTATAAATGCAGACGTGCGAATCAATTGTAACCTAGGGTTTTCTATGTCCTATAAATAGAACCCAATTCATTGTATTTTCTCATGCCTCTATTCATCAATAAAATTTCAGTTTTCTTTGAAATTGGAGAGCATCAATCGTAAGTAGGTTTATTTTTATACCCTAGTTCTAGTTTTTAATTTCTACCCTAGGTAATTTCTTTTCTTGCTCTAGTTTAATATAGTTTAGAATTTTTATTAACTTGTAGTAGATCTATTCATCTCTTAAAACAAAATAAAAAATTATGTCTTTCGTAGATCCCTCAATGAGCGAGTAGTTTCCTTGCTTGTTAGGGTTAGGAATAGGGAAGGGTTTGAGAGATGAAGATCTCTCATCTCTTTCTTTGCCAATCTCTAATGAACAATTAGGACTCCATGCATACTTTCATCTTCCGCTCCCTACAGCACTCTACCCACGAGGTAACGGTGATACCTTAGTATAAAAGACCGGATCTGTAAGTTTTCATAGAGGTTAGGGTAAAGATTAAGAAAGGAAGGACAAGGATCTAGAGGAAAAAAACATCTTCCCAATCATCCTAATCCCCTTTATTAATATTTACCATAACTCCTAATATGATATCTAAATTAAGGCATTGAAAAGAGGTGTAGATCTTTATTTACCAAACTTTACCTAAACCTAATCCTAGCAAGTTTCCTAATCCTAGTAGAACACAACTTAGTTTTTAGATTTAATTAAAAGATCCAACACCTTTTGGAATTAGCTCGTAAGAACATTTAGGAGATTTACAACATCCCTGTGGATCGACCCGTATTCACCAGCTAGCTACCAAGCGAAGCCATTCTTGATTGCGGTAATATATTTTTGATCGATAAAACATCTCTAAATCAAATGGCGCCGTTGCCGGGGATGGCGTAAAAATTTCCTTTTTGTAATTTCGGGTTAATATAAAATATAAAAATCATAAAAATTTGAAAAAAATCAAAAATATAAAAAAATCTATCATCTTTTATTGTTTGAAGGGTTTCTCGTGTGAATCTTTACAGGATTGACGGATCTGTAAAAATCCATAGTGCGAAACAGAAAAAGCTACATCAAAACAGAGAGAGATTGCAAGAATAGAACAGTCCAATTTTTTTGGAGACCTGATGCCTCCATAGAGCCGCGTTTCCGCCGCCTTACCCCCATCATTGCCGTGGATCCGCGGTCCCCTGTGCTCCGCATCGCGCTAAATTTTGTCGGTTTGTTTCCTCATTCTCCCCTCTGCAAATCCCCATATATCTTTTGCCAAATCTTCTGCAGGATTCTTTGCGCTAAAAAATCTTCTTCCCCCTTCCAATAAATTGATTTTCTGCAGTATTCTTTGCGCCGCGCTTAAAAGAAAATTGATTGCAAGTGATTTACTGCTTTGCATATTTTAATCGGACTTTAAGGGGCTTTTGACTAATTCAGATTGGGTGGGGATTTCATCACCCTTCCCAGGACCCCAGAAATCACTTAAAGCATTTGCATTGACCATTCTTAATTAAAAAATACAAGACTCAACCCTAAGGACGTCGCGCTCAATAAGACAGAGGACTAGTTATAGGCATCGGCCGTTTATCCTAACCTGACTTTGCGGTGTCTAGGCAAGTGTGTCAAAGGCTAGTGGTTTTTAATTAGGCCCACTACTGTGGTTCCTTCCCACTTATCTGGCACTTACCTGGCCGCAATTAGCGGTGAAGAGGCGGTTTGAGGTTCTATTTCTAGCTCTTTGGAATAGTTAGGAGCTGTCTAGCTGACCTAGGTAACCCTAGATCTAGGCCTGATTGTGCATTTGTGGTTGATTGCATTTGTGTCAAAAGTCTCCTTTCAAAAAAAATCTTTAAAAAAAAAAGCTCGCACAAAAAAGGAAAAATCTTTTCAAAACTTGCAACTTGTCGCTAAAGAAATCTTTGCACTCCACTTACACCACTTTCTTTCATTGACGTTCTCTTACCTCCACATTCTGTCTTTCGCTTTTTGACTACACTACCCCTGTAGTGTATGTCCGGTTGGACTAGGGACACTAGCGCCCGATTAGTCCGTGTTTCGTTGGTACCGATCGACGAACCTTTCGACTCCGAAGTCGGAATCCTTTCCACTTCTTCACTTTCACCTTCAAATTCTTCTTCCGAAGGTATGTCGGGATACAATCCTAACAACACTTTACCGACGGGAATAATTCCACCTCCGTTAGGTGCGAATAACCCGAATCACCCGCATGTTGAAGCGCTCACACGAGTCGCGCTCCAGGATCTCTTCTACCCCATCCGCACCGCCCTACCTACTTGTCTTTCCCTCCCACCGGCAAATGGGGACAATTTTGAGATCAAACCCCACTTCATCAATATGCTACCAAAATTTCACGGTTTGGAATCCGAAGATGCATATATCTTTATCAACAAATTCCAAAACGTTTGCGCCATGATGAAAACAACCCAATTAAGTGATGACGCTATAAGGCTAAGGGTCATTCCTTTCACCTTATGTGACTTAGCCGAGAAGTGGCTATACAGCACAGCATCACATTCAATTAGAAATTGGGACGAGTTTGTGAAAGCTTTTCTTAAAAAGTTCTATCCTCATCACAAAACTGCTAGAATCCGTAATGAGATTATACAATTTTCCCAGCTTCCTTCCGAACCATTTTGGAAGTGTTTTGAAAGATTTAAAGACCTACTCGTTCACTGCCCTCATCATGGGATCGAAAGTTGGCAACTTTGCCAAACATTATACAAGGGATTGAACCCGGCAACGAAGCAGTTGCTAGAAACCATTTGTCAATGTCACTTTCTATCCAAATCTAGTAAGGAAGCGTGGCAGTTTCTTGAGGATCTTAGTGAACAAACAATTCAGTGGGAGAGCACCAAGACCACATCATCATCTTCTTCTATTGGTCAATCTAGGGCAGGCATACATCACTTAGATAGGTCGATTGCTATGAAGGCCGAGATGGCCGCTCTTACGAAAAAGCTAGAAGCGATTGAGACCAAAATCTCATCGCCTTCTCCTGCCCCTGTTGTGCCTCCACGAACTGTTTGTGCTTGTTGTTCGGATCCATCACATCTCACCGAATAATGTCCTTACAATGCATCTACTTAAGGACATGATCAAGTCAATGCTGCCTTTCAGCAACGACAAAGAAATGATCCATACTCTTCGACATACAATCCGGGTTGGAAGAGTCACCCAAATTTTGCTTGGAACCAAAATCAACAATTCCAAGGAAACAACAATTTTCAAAGGCCTCCTCCTCCACAACAACAAGCACCTCCACAAACTCAATTTCAACAACCTTTCCAACAGCAACCTTACCCTAATCAAGTGAACAATTTTGTGCCTAACACTTCTTACCCGCCAAACAATTTTGTTCCACCTCAGAATGACAAGGTTAGCTCGCTCGAAAGAAGTCTAGATGCATTCTTAAAGCAATCTACACAATCCGCAGCAAGGTTAGAAACTTCTATTCAATCTTTGGTGCAAAACAGTGTCTCACACGATCAAAGCATCAAATCTATTGAGGCACAAATTGCACAACTAAATGCTGTGTTGAAAGAGCGAGAAAAAGGAAAGCTTCCATCTCAACCACTGCCAAATCCCAGTCACGCACACATTGCATATGAACAGCAGAATCATAACGTAAATGCTGTGACCACGTTGAGATCCGGAAGAGTGTTGCAAAATAATGTGGGTATTAACCATGACACCCCTGCCGGTGGTCCTTCTTCATCTTCTTCACCTTCTTCTTCTTCGTTAGAGCCTATTCTCCACCCTTCACACGGCTCTACTTCTTCTAGCTCGAACGGACCCACATCTCACAATACGAACACATCTACACGGGGATCCGTTCCAACTCAACAATCTGATCCGCAAAAATTGGACTCAACAACTTTTCAAAATGTTCCTTTTCCAGACCGGTTGAGATCCAATAAACCAACTCCACAGATGGAGAAGATTGTAGAGTTGTTCAAACAGGTTAGCATAAATATCCCTCTCTTGGATGCAATCCAACAAGTTCCTTCTTATGCAAAAATCTTAAAGGACTTTTGCACCAAAAAGAGGAAGTCACAAGTACCAAAGAATGTTTTCGTGGCTAATATTGTTAGCGATCCTCTTGTCCAATCTTTACCCCAAAAGCACAAGGACCCCGGTTGTCCTACTATTTCGATAACAATTGGGGACAAGAACATCAATAGAGCACTATTAGATCTTGGTGCTAGTGTCAATTTGCTACCTTATTCTGTGTACGAGCAATTAGGCGTTGGAGAGCATAAGCCCATTCATTGCACTCTCCAAATTGCCGATCGATCCATCACCCACCCTAGGGGAGAGTTGGTGGATGTGTTAATTAGAGTAGGGGGTTTCATTTTCCCCGTTGACTTTATTGTTATGGATACACAACCTGTCGCTAACCCCCGAAGTCAAATTCCGATGATACTTGGTCGCCCACTCCTTGCGACTTCTAACGCGGTGATCAAATGTCGTAACGGTTTAATGAATCTATCTTTTGGCAATATGACAGTTGAACTCAACATTTTCAAGTTGGGAAGTCAGCCTTGCGAGCCTAATTCTAGCGTACTTGATGTTTGCTCGATCAATGAGATCGCGGAGGAGGATTTTGAGTTCGAAAATTTTATGTTTGATCACAGCATTGTTGACGCCACTAGTGCGTTCCTCCTAGAATCCGACACAGCTTTCACGATGGACAACGATTATGAGTGTTTCACCTTTGTAGACGATTTTGAAGACTCACCACCTGAGTTTGAGTCTTTTGCTTTTTCGGATGAGTTAGTTGAACCATCCGACTCGGTTGCGTACACTCGATTTGAACCTTTGATGGAATCCTTCGAGTTTGAAACAGTTACACCATTGTTACCATCAATTGTTTCACTTCCTAAACTCGAACTAAAGCTTTTGCCATCTCACCTTAAATATGCTTATCTAGGTGATAATGAGACCTTACCCGTCATCATATCGGCCTCTCTAGCTCTTGAGCAAGAGAAGGCCCTTTTAATGGTCTTACAAAATAATCGGAAAGCTTTTGGTTGGTCTATGGCGGACATCAAGGGGATTAGTCCCCTCATAGTCGAACATCATATACACTTGATGGATGATGCCAAGCCAGTAAGGGATCCACAAAGACGCCTCAACCCCATTATGAAAGAGGCTGTAAAGAAGGAGATTGTTAAATGTCTTGATAGTGGTATCATTTACCCTATCTCGAATAGCCAATGGGTTAACCCCATTCATGTTGTACCAAAGAAATCAGGCATCACGGTCATTACCAATGAGGCAAATGAGTTAATTCCTACTCGCACTAAAACTGGGTGGCGAGTTTACATCGACTATAGAAAACTCAATGCCGCGACAAGGAAGGACCACTTTCCTTTACCTTTCATTGACCAAATGCTAGAACGATTGGCTGGGCACGAGTTCTACTGCTTTTTAGATGGCTATTCCGGCTATAATCAAGTCCCCATCGCCAAAGAGGATCAAGACAAGACCATATTTACTTGTCCTTTTGGCACTTTTGCTTATCGTCGCATGCCCTTTGGGTTATGCAATGCACCCGCTATATTTCAGCGGTGTATGATGGGGATCTTTTCGGACATGGTGGAAAAGTTTTTGGAAATCTTTATGGACGACTTCTCCATTTTTGGTGACTCCTTCGACGAGTGTTTGCTACACCTTGACGCAGTTCTTACCAGCTGTAGGGATAAGAACCTAACTTTAAATTGGGAGAAATGCCACTTTATGGTACGAGAAGGTATTGTCTTAGGACATGTCATCTCGCAAAACGGCATAGAAGTTGATAAAGCCAAAATCGAGGTCATTTCTAATCTTCCTCCTCCTAAATGCGTCAAAGACATCCGAGCTTTCCTTGGCCATGCCGGTTTTTATAAACGGTTCATCAAGGATTTTAGCAAGATTGCTAGACCTTTGACTCTCTTATTGGCCAAGGTCACAACAATTGATTTTGATTCAACTTGCATGGAAGCATTCGAGTCATTAAAACACTCCCTAATTTCTGCGCCCATTCTTTCATCTCCAGACTGGATGCATCCTTTCGAAATTATGTGTGACGCATCAGATTTTGCCATTGGTGCTGTTCTTGGACAGCACATTAATAAGATGCCGCACGTGATTTATTACGCTAGCCGAACATTAAATGAGGCCCAACTAAACTACACAACAACAGAAAAAAAGTTTTTAGCAGTTGTGTTTGCACTTGAAAAATTTCGGCCTTATTTAATCGGCTCTCCAGTCATTGTGTATACGGATCATTCAGCTTTCCGCCACCTTTTTGCGAAGAAGGATGCTAAATCAAGCCTAATACGTTGGATCACCTTGCTACAAGAGTTTGACCTTGTCATAAGGGATAAAAGAGGATGTGAAAACGTAGTGGCCGATCACCTTTCACGACTTCCTTCTTCGCCTACACTTGAACTTCCAATAAAAGATGTTTTTCCCGATGAGCAACTCTTAACCGTTTCTTGCGAACCATGGTTCGCTGATATCGTAAACTACTTAGCCACCGGCTTGATACCTAAAGATTGGTCGAAACAAGATAAACTTCGATTCTTGTCCTAAGCAAAGCATTTTTACTGGGATGAACCTTATCTTTTTAAATACTGTTCTGACCAAATCATTCATCAGTGTGTACCGGAAAACGAGTTTAGGAGTGTGCTGTCTTTTTGCCACGATCAAGCATGTGGCGGGTACTTTGGCCCAAAGAAGACAGCCGAGAAAGTCTTGCAGTGTGGTTTCTATTGGCCATGACTCTTCAAGGATGCATATGAATACTGCAAAACTTGCTCCCGGTGCCAACACTTAGGCCGGATATCGCGAAGGAACGAAATGCCGCTCCAACCAATTTTGGTTGTGGATGTTTTTGGTGTTTAGGGAATAGACTTCATGGGACCATTTCCCAATTCTTTTAGGAATGTTTATATTCTTGTGGCTGTTGACTACGTTTCAAAGTGGGTCGAGGCTGTGCCTAGCCGAACGAATGACAATAAGGTTGTCGTTTGATTTCTCAAAGAACATATCTTTTCTCGATTTGGGCACCCTCGAGCGATTATAAGTAATAATGGTTCTCACTTTTGCGATAGGACTTTTGAGTCCTTAATGCGCAAATATTCTATTACCCACAAGCTGTCAACGCCATACCATCCCCAAACATGTAGGCAAGCCGAGGTTTCAAATCGGAAAATCAAGCAAATCTTGGAGAAAATGGTTTCTAAAAACCGTAAAGATTGGTCACTCAAACTGATCGATGCACTATGGGCTTTCCGTACTGCATACAAGACCGATCTTGGCATGTCTCCATACCGGCTTGTTTACAGGAAGGCTTGCCACCTCCCAGTAGAGATTGAGAATAAGGCATTTTGGGCTATCAAAGAGTTGAATTTATCCTTAGGAGATGCGGGCAGCAATCGAAAGCTGCAATTAAATGAACTAGAAGAGCTGCGGGATGAGGCTTATGATAATGTTGTAATTGATAAAAACCGAACTAAAGTGTTCCACAATAAACACCTTCTGCGAAAAACGTTTAAACCTGGTCAACAGGTTTTACTCTATGACACTCGGTTACATTATCACCCCGGAAAGCTCCGTTCTAGGTGGAAAGGACCTTTTGTAGTTCGCACCGTTTATCCGCACGGTGCGGTTGATCTTGAAAATCCGGAAGACGGTACTTTATTCAAAGTAAATGGACATCGATTGAAACCGTTCTTCACAGCGGACCATTCGGAGGAGCTCCTGTTTTTACAGGAGCCGATTTACACCGATTGATTTCCTCCACTTTCACCCCCGAATTTCCAATCAATTTTTCCAAAATTTTTTTCAAATAAGTTTGGGGGTTGTGTATCATTTGTAAATATGTTAATAAGCAGGAAATTGCCGACATTATCGACCCGCTTGGTGCAGCATGACAGTGAGGACACTGTCCGGTTTAAGTTTGGGGGTATGCTCGGTAAGTTTTCTTCCTTCGCATTCATATGTATATTTTTGCATTTGCATCCTTATATAAATATCATAAAAATTTGAAAATTTTGAAGAAAAAAAAATAGAAAAAGAAAAACCCATAAAAAATTGAAAATTTCAAAAATTATAAAAATTAATGTATTCAATTTTGGCCTAATTGACTTGAGTTTGACAAATAGGGCAACTGGCTAGGAAAAACTAGATCTTAGACTTAGTAAATTAAAAACCCTAAATATAACCTTTCTTAAAGTTTAACGGTAGAAAGTATATGTCTTTGTAGTTTATTTAGAAATAGGCAAATTTTAAGTTCACTTCTTGGGCAAATTCGAAACAAAGGAAAAGTATTGATATTTTTATTAGAGTATAAGTTTGAAAAATAATTCCTAGCTTAAGTCTAGATTTTGAAAATGTAAACCCTACAAATTGCGCAATCACGCACCTTGAAACTTCGAATAGTAGAGGAGACCTTGAAATGCTCTTGTCTAAAATCCTTAGTACGAAAAAAATGAAGTATAACCATTCTAACTTCTTATAGATAGCTTGCTAGTTTAGGGTTTAGGGTAGATCCGGGCATCGGGTAATAGTAGCGCCAGTTTAGTAAATTTTTGTTCCGTATTTGGCCACGGTTTGATGGCCGGGGCACTGCTGTAACCCAGCATTTCTTGGCCCCGGGTACCATACCGAGTCTACCATGTATCCGTAAACAGATCATACATCTCCTCGAATCGGGTCTCGAAAACCAATCTCAGAACCAAGAAAACTAATGGTGGACGCATCGAAATATCATATCATGAGAAACCGGGTTTTTAAAACAATACATCATTTCCTTCGAAATATAACCACGGTTCTCAAATCCAGAAATCTTATGAAAACTGCATCTCAATGCATATAACCATAAAGTACACTGTATGCAACATAAAGTAATAATATGAGCATATCGGTATATCATGCAAGCAAAAAACCACAAAGTACGATGTAGGAAACATAGAGTGGTAATATGAGCAGATCGGTTATATCAAGCAAGCATATCATGTGATGGTACAGAACAATGAATATACTACACAATTACGAATCATATCATGATGTGACCGTTCTACAGTGTAAGTGGCATAGCAATTACCGATGAAGGATGTGTATGAGCCGGCAATCTGTGTAAGTGTAACATGCGCATCAACGTTAATGGTGTGCAGGTGTACTAGCAAATGATATCTTATAACATTTATTATTGGAACAAGGAATATACATTACTAAGGGTAATATCCTACATAACATGAACAATCAATGGGTATATCTAATTACTTATGAACTATACAGTCACTTTAAGGATAAGAATCGTAGTTTGAAAGTGGGAGCTACGGTGTTTTAAGAAAGGAATATCATTTGAAAATCCATAACGTCCCTTAAGGTTTCCATTTAAAAGATGCATACGATTCGTCAGTTTGGAATTAGGAAATGTTTAGGTAATATCTTCTACATTGGCGATCAAGCCTCATAACATCTGATATGGCAATAATCCTCTATCAATAATCTCAAATCACAAGCACGGATCAATCATCCGGCAAAACACATCTCGTACGGCAATCCATCGTACGGTGACATCAACAGAAAAGGGAATCTATCATCCTATACAATATATCTCGTACGGTAATTTATCGTACGGTAACAACAACGGAATAGGGAATCTATCATCCTATATAATAAGAGGGTACGGATCTAAAGTCTCGTACGTCACATCACTCATTCGTCTCATCAATATAGATATATCATTCACATATATCTCTAATCACATTCGTATCAATCTCGTATTGATACGTTGCATATACGTCATATCGTAAACTCTCGAGTCGTATCGATCTCGATCTCATATCATATCCTTATCAATTCATACTTGTTCTCTTTCAATATCACGGCAATCTCATGTCATCGCTATAATAGTTTCACTATTTACCTTGCAAATGAGCATATCATTTCTTATCAATTCTTGATCATATCCAATATCTCTTACTTAGGTTTCTACAACAAGAATATGTATATCGGTTTTCTTTTATAATTGTGGGGGTGCTCTACGCCATCCACCCGACTTTCCCCGTAGATATAAATCTACTCACCAGCAATTCTCCTCGCTTAGCCGGAGTCGATGTTCTTCGTCGTCTCGGAAGTCCATGTGATGTACCTACAATCAATACACATCGAAACGCAAACACAATTAATATCCGAAAACCGATACGGCACACGTTTCACTCATAGGTTAAAACCTATAGCTTAGCATGCCAAAAACAAGCAAACAACTCTCGTCGTTGACGTACAAACATCGAACAACGGAATCCAAATCCTATTTAAAAACCAAGATTTCACAATTTCAAAACCAATTTCCATATCTTTAAAACAATAAGCAGCAACATGAGAAACCACTCCTAGATTTCTCCTCGGGTCAAATTGTACTGAACAAGCAAGTATAGAGGATAGGTTATAGGGTAAGTGAGCTACAGGCAAAACCACATCCCCAACACCCACTACAAAACCGGCGACGTCACCCCCAAGTCCGGTCTCGCCGACCGTTTGGTGAGGAAATGGGCTCGTACATCTGTGGTGGTCTTCTAGTGGTCTATCTAGGTTAATGGTCTTGTTTAATTTTCTTGGAAAAATCCCAGAAAGCTCCAGATACCCTGTAGGCTATAAGGTTTCACAAAACCGACACGGAAACTTCAAACTTCGTTTTTTGGGTTCTAAACTTATTTCCAGGCCATGAAATCAATCCCTGAGGTCTTGTAAACACTAACTACACCTCAAATGGTCACTAGACAGCAACTTTCAATTTTCTAAAATCAAAAACCTAATTAACTCAATTTCGAACTAAAAATACGATATTTAACGCAATTACGATTCTAAAATGAATGGATTACCTTAATAGCAGCCTAGGAAAGTTCTTGAGTTGCCTAAGTCTTTAAAATCCATACTTGATGGGTTCTAAGGTCTTAGAATAGCTTAGTGCGTGTTTTATGTGAAGGGTGCATGGGGTTTTGAGAATGGATTGAAAGGGATGCATTGGTGTAGTTGGATTTGAAGGAGATGAAGAATTGAGAAGAAAAACAATGGAGATGAATGAATGGGCAGCCAAGTAACCCTCTCAATCTCAAAATATCAACAAATATCTATTTTGTTTTCTTTCATTAACTTCATTCACACACAACTCAAATCCTATCTTTCATCCTTTTCTTTTCTTTGTTTTCTTTTTCCTTCTCACTTCCTTTCTCATTCTCCCCTCATTCTCTTCTCACCCACTCACAAATACAACCACAAACACAAGCACAACATGCACATCTCATTGTGCACAAGTCATAAAAAATGTAAAAATACGGATTTTACCAAAAATCCAATAATAATCATTATAATAAATAAATCATTTTAATCTCCGATAAATTTCCAAATTTTGGTATACACTTAAACCATTTTACGAAAAATCCCTATTCGCAAATCGAATAGTTTTCATGAAATATATTATTTTAATATTAAATTTCCAAAAATAATATTTTTATATTTTCGAAATGTTACAATTTAGGAAGGCGGTCATAACATCCATTTGCCAGATTTTGTGGTCATGCTATGCAGCGATGGCAAGCAGGATCCGGATGGACAAAAGCATAGCCACTGGAGAAAAGGTTTCATCATAGTCCACACCTGGTCGTTGACGAAAACCTTTTGCAACAAGTCTAGCTTTAAAAGTCTCAACTTTTCCATCTACACCAAGTTTCTTCTTAAATATCCATTCGCTCCCGATGGGTTTTACCCCTTCAGGAGCAACTTCCAAAGTCCATGTAGGGTTCCTAGGCACCCTAATGAGGTCTCACAAGGCATCGATCATGCCAAATTAAAATTTTACGGTGCCGAGAAACCCTAGACTACGGATCGTCGGCTAGAATTCTAGGCGAAAAAGCTAACTAGTTAACACTTAACTATGAGAATCGGAAATACAACCTTTGTAGATCCGGTGCTCCACCTCCACGGCTCCGAGATGAGGTCCTCTCCGCTGTCCAAAAAGAATCCGGGTTCTAGCGTCGACTTCATCGAAGAATAAGCGAGCTAGGTCGTCGATGTCCATGCCGAAGATGATCTACGTCGAGGCATCGCTAAATCAAGCTCCGACTTCACCAAGTCCAAAAACTTATGAAGAGAACACACTCTACTACTTGGCAAGAGGTAGAGGATGAAGAAATAGGAAGTGGGTAGACTTTAGAATTGGATTTCTCACTTGTTTTTATCAATCACCATTGATGAAGTGAACTTTCTTCATGTGAAGAAGATGAAGAAAAATAGAAGAAAGAAATATGATAAGTTAATTATAATTGGAAAAGAAAAAGAATACTTATCATATTAGAACCATGGTCAAGTGTAGAGAATTAACTAAGGTTAGATTAATGGTTAGGGTTTAAGATGAAGACAAGAATGGTTACAAAGTCAAAGCTTCATGAAGCTTCAACTAAACTCCAAAATTAGCAACCATTCTTTTCTTATCTATTCAAAATAAATAAATAAATAAATAAGTAATAAAAAGAAAACCCTAATCATTAGTTTAACCATGGCTTAATTCATTACACTTAACTATAGTTAAACATGTATCATCAAACATGATACAATCAAGTGTACAAAAGTATATCACATATACAATGTGCACAAACCAAGTGAGAAAATCCGTTTAAAGTGAACCAATACTAGTTAGTGCAAAGTAATATATCAAATATATAATTATGCATTAAATCATTAAATCAACACTTGATTCAATGATCTGGTCATGTCGCACACAACCGACTAGTATTCAATGTATCGGCTTATCGAATTAATACTTGATTCGATACCTAGGTTATATCGCATACAACCATTCGATACAATCATCGCGAGAATGGAATACGGTATCACATACACGCATTATTCTCGGTCCCGCACATATCTCATATGCGCTCCTATTTCGTTTTGCTTGAGCCAGGAAACCTCTGTGTAGGACTCTAAAGACTCGTCAATACGCCGGCAGCAGGTGATGATCATATCAAGCACCCACAAGCCGCAAGCGGTCTGCTAAACGTAACGGCCACCCGGGTATTGAGCGATCTGAAGATCGACGAGCAAGCCCGCTCACACTCCAGTGAATCCGACCAGTAACACTACCGTACAGTCCGGTCTGATCGTCTGATATGTCGCATATCCCGCCTAGGGGTGGTAAACGTCAGACCCCAATAGCTCGATAAGTCGTGTCGATATGAGGTCTATAACTGTTCGAGAAACTACTGGTAACACTTACCAGTAAATCTCAGCAACCCTGGCCAGGGATTTCCTGTTATAGCCAATCGAACACAGCGCAACATCAACCCCCTATACCGGGAGAGACGAATCCCCTCCTATCGCTCATTGCCTCCATGTGACTCGGGATTGTACCCAAAAACCACCGTTTTGCATGCCCTCTTGGACGTGGTAAGATGGAAATCAAAGCACAGTGGGAACCACACAAGACTCTATGACGATCTCGGGTCAAAAGACTACTCTGTACCAGTGTCACCAGAGAACTGCCATCTGACGTGAGGTATAATACCATCTGGGAGTTCTCGGCGAGTCCGTCCAGTGTACCCAGTCTCCACTGAGCACCCGTATATCATCTCTGATGTCAAACACCAATGGATATGGGATCATCCATCGCCCATCTGTATGGGTCGAGAAGGTATACGCTAGTCTACTCTGGTATATCGATGCCCCGTCTCGATACACCCACGACTAGGGACTTTGAAGGATGTACTTATGGACTACCATGTCCCCACTAGTATGATCCGCATCATAGTCCAGGTAGTCAAGTACACATCCTAAGGGCTTTACCAACATGTAACAGAGAGACAAACAGTGTACACGTTAAGGTAAAGATCAACCAGATAGCATACTATCATGTCGAGCAAGAAAGTCCTCCCTATATATGTCCCAGCATCTACTACAATATACATCCAACATACAGTAATGGTCTCTAGGGCATACATATAACTAACAATCTCCCACTTGCACTAGGGCCATCTGTAGCAGTGGTTGTAGTATCTCATACTCAACCATCCCATAATAGTCTCTCTCTGGGAACAGGCCTTTGTGAGTGGATCCGCTGTGTTGTCCTCTTAGTCTACTCTCCAAACCTCGATCACCCTGGAGATCAACTATCTCCATGATCAAGTGATACTGCCTTAGAATATATGTCTGGATCACTGATGGGACCGGCGTTCCTTGGCATAAGCCACAACTCCATTGTCACACAATGGAAGGAACATAGTTCATCTCATGAACCAATATACACCCAAACAGCCTCTTTGGTAGCATCTTAAGTAGCGATGTATCCAGCCTTTATCGTCTAGTATGTCACGGTATTTAGCTTGGAACTCTTCTAACATACCGTCCCTTCACTGAGGGTAAAGACAATGCCTGTGACTGACATTCAGTCGTCTTTATTACCCTGGAACCCTTCCAGTGATTCTCCCCAGGACCAATTGATACCATCTCACTACAACTAGTGAGAATCCTAACATCCAATTAGATCTATCTCATAGATCCAAAACGCAGGATTTAGGAGGTATCACTTTGATCCTTTATGGAGAATTCTGGTGATAAGCGGAGATTGACAGAGCGTAGCATAGGAAACTTCTTCCCTATCAAGAGTATGTCATCCACGTACTCTACGAGGATCGTCACCATACTCCCTACTACCTTTTTGTTTATACAAGGTTCATCTACCATTTTGATGATGTCAACTTCTTTGACTACTTCATCAAAACAGACGTTCCAACTCCGCGATGCCTGCTTTATCCTATAAAGCATCTTGCATACGTTTCCGCTGCTCCCACTGTCTACGAAGCCCTCTGGCTGTGTACTTATAGACGCTCTCTTCTAAATCATCATTTAGAAAAGCAGTCAAGACACCCAACCGCCAGATATCGTAGTCATGGTATGTAGCCGTGGCAAGTAGGATCTGGATGGACTTAAGCATAGCTACTTAGAAAAGGTTTCATCATCATCCATACTTGGTCAATGATGTAGACCTTTAACAAGTCTAGCTTTGAAAGTCTCAACTCTTCCATGTACACCAAGTAATCTTCTCAAGATATACTTGCTCCTGATGGGGATTTAACCCTTCAGATATAGCAACCAAAGTCCATACTTTGTTGGTGCATAAGGATTCCATCTCAGATCGCTAAGCATCCAGCCATTCTTACAGAGTCTTACTCCTGATGGCCAGCTCGAAACTAGTTGGGTCATCATCTCATGATGTAATCCTCGCTCCCACTGTCATAGAGAAACCGAAGTATCTCTCAGGTGGGTGAGGAACCCTACTAGATCGGCGGAGAGGCTGAGGTTCGTTGGTATCTACTGAATCCTTTGGTTTTATCAAATCATCTGCTGTCGTTTGTATGGCTGGAACCTTTCCAGTTGTACATAACAGATCTTGCCTCGAGCTTGTCCGGTTTTTGC
The DNA here is from genome assembly GCA_030015575.1 of Agapanthus africanus. Lineage (NCBI taxonomy): Eukaryota > Viridiplantae > Streptophyta > Magnoliopsida > Asparagales > Amaryllidaceae > Agapanthus > Agapanthus africanus. Next base: position 528,879,706 of record CM057337.1, read on the forward strand.
TTTTAGACATAGGCCGGACAACCCCAAATCTTAACTGGCTTAAGACATGGGCTCTTCCCATACCATATCACATATGAAGTGGTAGGCAACTGATTTGATTCGAACCCTATTCAATAGGTATGCAGCTTCTCAAGTGCATAACTCCCAAAAGGAAATAGGTGACTCAATAATACTCATCATAGAGCACACCATATCATATAGGGTGTGATTGCTCCGCCCCGATATACCATCGTGCCATGGTGTGTACGGAGGAGTAATGCTGAGAGAGAATCTCATTCTCCTTTAGAATAGTCCAGGAATTCCGTGCTCAAGTATTCTCCTCCTTGATCTCATCAAAGGACATAATACTTATACCCGTATTTTGGTTCTCTACTTCTCGCTTATATTCTGTGAATATCTCAAAAGGTTCGGACTTATGTTTCAACAGGAACGTATGTCTGAATCTTGAGAGATTATCAGAGAATGTAATGAAGTAAAAGAACCAGTCCTGGCATGTGTAGACAGGGGACCTACATACATCAACATGTATCATCCCAAGAGTTTACTAACTCTTTCTCTGTTTCCATTAATCAGAGCTATGGTCATCTTATCTTTGCGACATGACTGGCGAGTTTCACAAGATGTAAATTCAAACTGATTTAAATATGCATCTATATGTAACTCTAGCTAGTCGGGTCACATTGATCTGACCTAGTCTACAATGCCTCAAGAAGAATTCGTTCAGTTCTGAACTCTTCCTCTTGTGTGTGTTCCATATACTAAGAACTGTAGTTTGATTTAGAACATCAACGCTTTTAGATAACGTGCCTGAACGGATCAACTTTTGATATAGGAAATGTTCAAAACATTATCCAACAATACAAAATTATATCCTTTCTTTTCTAACAAAGAGAGTGATATGATTTGGTATATCAGGTTCGGTATCTAACAACATTCGTTCAGAATCAATGTATTTGTAATACAGGGTGACAGTGACCAACAGACTTGGCTGCAACTCTTGCCCCGTTTTCTGCCTCATGAAACTTATCACCCGTTCTCAGTTCTCTACCTTTCTGTAGCCCTATGTAACAGATTACATATCTGGGATCCTGATCTGGTATCACATACCCAGGACGTAAAGGTTACTGAGAAACAGTTCTCTGTATAATGAACACACCCGAAGATGATGCATCAGCATGCACTCTCTTCGTTTGGGCGGCACGGGAAATCTGGTATTCCCCAAATTCCTGCTCTGTCTTATAACAATTATAAGTTGGAGCGGGACCAACGTTCCCCAGCTCAGTATAACAAGCGGGTTCGGTCAATAATCCGTATTATTATCTTGATTAAGGCGTGATATGGTCGCTACCTTGAGAGAGAGAGAAGAAAACACTCAGCGTGCGCTCTTGCAAGAATAGATTGGTTATTATTTTATCTAATCAGGATGGCTCCCACTGTTTTTTATCAAATCTTCCTTCAAACCCTAAAAGGAAAGACTAGCCGGGATTAATTACACACTACAAGTTCGCCAATCTTTCAGCCAGGCCAGTGTCGGTACTTTGAGGGAGGTCTCCCGTGCTTTCGCACGAACCTAATTAATGTAAACCTCGTTTTCCCAGAGGCGTAACCCCGTTGACACCTTTCTAGACACCTACTTGATCGGCTAATTGTAATGTGTAAAACTCTCCCAGGAGTAACTCTTACTCGCAGCGGGTATCGGGATCCAACTATCTCATAGAAGGTATGCAATCTCATTGCAAATTTCAACACTTGAAATTCCCGATAATATTTTGCCCCTAGCTCGCTATGACCTTGACGCATGCCAAACAACCCATAGTCTGCTAGTCAAGTTCAACTCGTACATTTCTTGATTGAATTAAACCCACCCGCATGACCCTTGACGCATGCCAAACAACGCCGTACGAATACCCTAATCCAATCGCATCATATGCTAGCAGATAAGAACTAGTTAGCTTCCGTACACTACGCCTTGACGCATGCCAAACAACCGCAGCACGAATACTAACTAATACTTATCTGAAATGACGGAGGGCTACGACAGGTTTTTCTGAAAACCTATTGCGTAATGAACTTGATATCGTTGTAGAATCAAATGATTTTTAAAATGGAGTGTTTTTGAGGCTTTTCTAGTTTTGCTAAAGGAGTCACTCCCGGTGAAGGGATCGTCGGTCCTTTCCTCATCGAATGAGGTGCGGGATATATCATATATATCACTGTGCAAAGCAAAAACTCTTAAAAGCAATCAAAAGACAAACCGTGTGTGTAGCATCTGCCAGTTATTGCTAAAGGAGTCACTCCCGGTGAAGGGATCTCGGTCCTTTCCTCATCGAATAAGGTGCAGGATATATCTCATATACGGCTGTGCAAAGCAAGAACTGTAGCTACCTGTTTTATTTTGAAATTCGATTCTACAACATCTTAGGTTTTTTTTATTTCATTAATCACATTAATGAAGTCCCATCATTTAAGTACCTAATCATCACAGATAGATATGACGTACACTTATGCCATCCGCATTCGCCTCGATGTTCCCTCGTGCACCGTTAGATTAGGTAACTAACGACAGAGCGGGGCAGGGCTAGCGCGGGTGTAAAACATAAGTAACGTCTATATAATATATCATATATACTATATGCTGTATCTATCACAGAACATCACATGATCACATCACAGATATCGTAGCAGAAGAATCATATGAAATATTGGATATACTAGGATGTCCGTGTTTTCAATACGAGCCAGTATAAAACACGGATTCCACGGTCGTGATGAATAGCCAAACCCACACCCCTAGACCCCTACGAGAGCGGAAAGCAACCCTACCAATTCTAGAGTTAGGAGACCCGGACTCGACTCCTCGAGTTGGTCTCCCACTGGACTCCAGAACCCGGTTACTTGTGCTCCCCTCCTTGGGTCTATCCTAGTGCGGAAAAGTAAATAATATACAAAAGGTGACTACTTTCGCAACCTGGAAGCGCCCCAATAAAAGAATATTACATACAAGTTTTTACATGAATGAAAATGAAAAACACTCATCTCACATAAAAACCCCCGGCTATTCAAACACGACGATCCAATATAACATATCCAGCAACACATAACATCACATGTCATCAACGTAAGTAAATATGCGCACCCCAATTGTCGTTGACATATAGCAACGAAACCGGCGATATCACATATTACACTTACGGTCACAGAAAAGAAAGTGTAAAACTACAACAGTTGGAATCCGCAACCACCTCAGACATCGCATGCCTGACCAAATGAATTACTTAGACATCGCATGCCTAACAATTATAAACCCCGCATTTCAGTCTCATTATCGAAAACTCTTTTCAATACCAAGTCGGGCAATTCAACAAGATTCCCGAAAAACTGATCGAATGCTCGTCGCAAACTTCAGTAGACGGCTGCACCCCCGATACCGTCGACGAAGTGCACCAAGGCGGAACACCGCTACCGCGAGCACCCGAACGGATGCTTTCGGCGACGGGGTTCTCCTACAGTCACTTGGTCGGGGCTATGGAGTGAGGCTGTCTATTAAGTTTACCCGGCGAATATCCGCGTACGCTACGTGATTGCGACGGACTTTTGATCACATCAAAATTCCGTGGCAACCGATCAATCGAGACTAAAGTGCTATGTTTATAACATTCATTCAGTTATCTCATAACTTTTTGTGAATTCCAATTATTGTATCCCATTCCAGATAAATAGAAAATGTTAAACTTTCCGATCGAACATTCTAACACCCAAGTTTTCCCGATACAGATCAACACATGAAACTAGTCTAACAACATTCAGTTCGTACCTCAGTACCAACGGTCCAGCCGTAGAAGGGTCAAGCCAACGCCTCACATGTGGCACGCCGTACTGCCCCAAACCCGAAGGTTCAAAGGGCAGTTCAAGACGGTCACATAATCGAGTTAAGGTTTGTTGTCTTCTAGAGGGACCATCGCGTTACTTGCACTACTTAGAACGTCGTTAAACTACGGAAAAATCCAACACTTGGAAATTTCCCGACAGGGGAAAAATTGGGTATTTATATCCGGTCGAACTTTTTAACATATTCTAAAATTTATCCAGAAAGCCAAATAGACAAAATTTGATACTCCGATCGAAACACCGAATCCCCAAATCAACTGCAGAAAATTCAACTCTTGAAAAATTATTAAAAATTCCCAGAAAACCCATCAAATTAAAATAGGAATTACTGTGCAGCAATTGGGAGGTGACGTCATCACCTAGCCGCGGAACCGCCGCAGAAGCTAGGCTTCTGCCGCGGTTCCGCGCTCTGTTTGATGAATTATTCACCTGAGTTTGCACAGTAATTCTTATAATTATTTATTGAATTTTTTAGGCATTTTTAATACCCAAAAATCCGCATTTTCGGAAAAAGTACAGAGAGCATATTTGTTTTGGGGTTCCGGGTTCGTTCGGACTTCAAATTCCGTCTGGACTTCGCCTAAGGCTCTAGCTAGGCTCTGATACCACTGTAGGGTTCCTAGGCACCCTAATGAGGTCTCACAAGGCATCGATCATGCCAAATTAAAATTTTACGGTGCCGAGAAACTCTAGACTACGGATCGTCGGCTAGAATTCTAGGCGAAAAAGCTAACTAGTTAACACTTAACTATGAGAATCGGAAATACAACCTTTGTAGATCCGGTGCTCCACCTCCACGGCTCCGAGATGAGGTCCTCTCCGCTGTCCAAAAAGAATCCGGGCTCTAGCGTCGACTTCATCGAAGAATAAGCGAGCTAGGTCGTCGATGTCCATGCCGAAGATGATCTACGTCGAGGCATCGCTAAATCAAGCTCCGACTTCACCAAGTCCAAAAACTTGTGAAGAGAACACACTCTACTACTTGGCAAGAGGTAGAGGATGAAGAAATAGGAAGTGGGTAGACTTTAGAATTGGATTTCTCACTTGTTTTCATCAATCACCATTGATGAAGTGAACTTTCTTCATGTGAAGAAGATGAAGAAAAATAGAAGAAAGAAATATGATAAGTTAATTATAATTGGAAAAGAAAAAGAATACTTATCATATTAGAACCATGGTCAAGTGTAGAGAATTAACTAAGGTTAGATTAATGGTTAGGGTTTAAGATGAAGACAAGAATGGTTACAAAGTCAAAGCTTCATGAAGCTTCAACTAAACTCCAAAATTAGCAACCATTCTTTTCTTATCTATTCAAAATAAATAAATAAGTAATAAAAAGAAAACCCTAATCATTAGTTTAACCATGGCTTAATTCATTACACTTAACTATAGTTAAACATGTATCATCAAACATGATACAATCAAGTGTACAAAAGTATATCACATATACAATGTGCACAAACCAAGTGAGAAAATCCGTTTAAAGTGAACCAATACTAGTTAGTGCAAAGTAATATATCAAATATATAATTATGCATTAAATCATTAAATCAACACTTGATTCAATGATCCGGACATGTCGCACACAACCGACTAGTATTCAATGTATCGGCTTATCGAATCAATACTTGATTCGATACCTAGGTTATATCGCATACAACCATTCGATACAATCATCGCGAGAATGGAATACGGTATCACATACACGCATTATTCTCGGTCCCGCACATATCTCATATGCGCTCCTATTTCGTTTTGCTTGAGCCAGGAAACCTCTGTGTAGGACTCTAAAGACTCGTCAATACGCCGGCAGCAGGTGATGATCATATCAAGCACCCACAAGCCACAAGCGGTCTGCTAAACGTAACGGCCACTCGGGTATTGAGCGATCTGAAGATCGACGAGCAAGCCCGCTCACACTCCAGTGAATCCGACCAGTAACACTACCGTACAGTCCGGTCTGATCGTCTGATATGTCGCATATCCCGCCTAGGGGTGGTAAACGTCAGACCCCAATAGCTCGATAAGTCGTGTCGATATGAGGTCTATAACTGTTCGAGAAACTACTGGTAACACTTACCAGTAAATCTCAGCAACCCTGGCCAGGGATTTCCTGTTATAGCCAATCGAACACAGCGCAACATCAACCCCCTATACCGGGAGAGACGAATCCCCTCCTATCGCTCATTGCCTCCATGTGACTCGGGACTGTACCCAAAAACCACCGTTTTGCACGCCCTCTTGGACGTGGTAAGATGGAAATCAAAGCACAGTGGGAACCACACAAGACTCTATGACGATCTCGGGTCAACAGATTACTCTGTACCAGTGTCACCAGAGAACTGCCATCTGACGTGAGGTATAATACCATCTGGGAGTTCTCGGCGAGTCCATCCAGTGTACCCAGTCTCCACTGAGCACCCGTATATCATCTCTGATGTCAAACACCAATGGATATGGGATCATCCATCGCCCATCTGTATGGGTCGAGAAGGTATACGCTAGTCTACTCTGGTATATCGATGCCCCGTCTCGATACACCCACGACTAGGGACTTTGAAGGATGTACTTATGGACTACCATGTCCCCACTAGTATGATCCGCATCATAGTCCAGGTAGTCAAGTACACATCCTAAGGGCTTTACCAACATGTAACAGAGAGACAAACAGTGTACACGTTAAGGTAAAGATCAACCAGATAGCATACTATCATGTCGAGCAAGAAAGTCCTCCCTATATATGTCCCAGCATCTACTACAATATACATCCAACATACAGTAATGGCCTCTAGGGCATACATATAACTAACAATCTCCCACTTGCACTAGGGCCATCTGTAGCAGTGGTTGTAGTATCTCATACTCAACCATCCCATAATAGTCTCTCTCTGGGAACAGGCCTTTGTGAGTGGATCCGCTGTGTTGTCCTCTTAGTCTACTCTCCAAACCTCGATCACCCTGGAGATCAACTATCTCCATGATCAAGTGATACTGCCTTAGAATATATGTCTGGATCACTGATGGGACCGGCGTTCCTTGGCATAAGCCACAACTCCATTGTCACACAATGGAAGGAACATAGTTCATCTCATGAACCAATATACACCCAAACAGCCTCTTTGGTAGCATCTTAAGTAGCGATGTATCCATCCTTTATCGTCTAGTATGTCACGGTATTTAGCTTGGAACTCTTCTAACATGCCGTCCCTTCACTGAGGGTAAAGACAATGCCTGTGACTGACATTCAGTCGTCTTTATTACCCTGGAACCCTTCCAGTGATTCTCCCCAGGACCAATTGATACCATCTCACTACAACTAGTGAGAATCCTAACATCCAATTAGATCTATCTCATAGATCCAAAAAGCAGGATTTAGGAGGTATCACTTTGATCCTTTATGGAGAATTCTGGTGATAAGCGGAGATTGACAGAGCGTAGCATAGGAAACTTCTTCCCTATCAAGAGTATGTCATCCACGTACTCTACGAGGATCGTCACCATACTCTCTACTACCTTTTTGTTTATACAAGGTTCATCTACCATTTTGATGATGTCAACTTCTTTGACTACTTCATCAAAACAGACGTTCCAACTCCGCGATACCTGCTTTATCCTATAAAGCATCTTGCATACGTTTCCGCTGCTCCCACTGTCTACGAAGCCCTCTGGCTGTGTACTTATAGACGCTCTCTTCTAAATCATCATTTAGAAAAGCAGTCAAGACACCCAACCGCCAGATATCGTAGTCATGGTATGTAGCCGTGGCAAGTAGGATCTGGATGGACTTAAGCATAGCTACTTAGAAAAGGTTTCATCATCATCCATACTTGGTCAATGATGTAGACCTTTAACAAGTCTAGCTTTGAAAGTCTCAACTCTTCCATGTACACCAAGTAATCTTCTCAAGATATACTTGCTCCTGATGGGGATTTAACCCTTCAGATATAGCAACCAAAGTCCATACTTTGTTGGTGCATAAGGATTCCATCTCAGATCGCTAAGCATCCAGCCATTCTTACAGAGTCTTACTCCTGATGGCCAGCTCGAAACAAGTTGGGTCATCATCTCATGATGTAATCCTCGCTCCCACTGTCATAGAGAAACCGAAGTATCTCTCAGGTGGGTGAGGAACCCTACTAGATCGGCGGAGAGGCTGAGGTTCGTTGGTATCTACTGAATCCTTTGGTTTTATCAAATCATCTGCTGTCGTTTGTATGGCTGGAACCTTTCCAGTTGTACATAACAGATCTTGCCTCGAGCTTGTCCGGTTTTTGCTTTTAGACATAGGCCAGACAACCCCAAATCTTAACTGGCTTAAGACATGGGCTCTTCCCATACCATATCACATATGAAGTGGTAGGCAACTGATTTGATTCGAACCCTATTCAATAGGTATGCAGCTTCTCAAGTGCATAACTCCCAAAAGGAAATAGGTGACTCAATAATACTCATCATAGAGCACACCATATCATATAGGGTGTGATTGCTCCGCCCCGATATACCATCGTGCCATGGTGTGTACGGAGGAGTAATGCTGAGAGAGAATCTCATTCTCCTTTAGAATAGTCCAGGAATTCCGTGCTCAAGTATTCTCCTCCTTGATCTCATCAAAGGACATAATACTTATACCCGTATTTTGGTTCTCTACTTCTCGCTTATATTCTGTGAATATCTCAAAAGGTTCGGACTTATGTTTCAACAGGAACGTATGTCTGAATCTTGAGAGATTATCAGAGAATGTAATGAAGTAAAAGAACCAGTCCTGGCATGTGTAGACAGGGGACCTACATACATCAACATGTATCATCCCAAGAGTTTACTAACTCTTTCTCTGTTTCCATTAATCAGAGCTATGGTCATCTTATCTTTGCGACATGACTGGCGAGTTTCACAAGATGTAAATTCAAACTGATTTAAATATGCATCTATATGTAACTCTAGCTAGTCGGGTCACATTGATCTGACCTAGTCTACAATGCCTCAAGAAGAATTCGTTCAGTTCTGAACTCTTCCGCTTGTTTGTGTTCCATATACTAAGAACTGTAGTTTGATTTAGAACATCAACGCTTTTAGATAACGTGCCTGAACCGAACAACTTTTGATATAGGAAATGTTCAAAACATTATCCAACAATACAAAATTATATCCTTTCTTTTCTAACAAAGAGAGTGATATGATTTGGTATATCAGGTTCGGTATCTAACAACATTCGTTCAGAATCAATGTATTTGTAATACAGGGTGACAGTGACCAACAGACTTGGCTGCAACTCTTGCCCCGTTTTCTGCCTCATGAAACTTATCACCCGTTCTCAGTTCTCTACCTTTCTGTAGCCCTATGTAACAGATTACATATCTGGGATCCTGATCTGGTATCACATACCCAGGACGTAAAGGTTACTGAGAAACAGTTCTCTGTATAATGAACACACCCGAAGATGATGCATCAGCATGCACTCTCTTCGTTTGGGCGGCACGGGAAATCTGGTATTCCCCAAATTCCTGCTCTGTCTTATAACAATTATAAGTTGGAGCGGGACCAACGTTCCCCAGCTCAGTATAACAAGCGGGTTCGGTCAATAATCCGTATTATTATCTTGATTAAGGCGTGATATGGTCGCTACCTTGAGAGAGAGAGAAGAAAACACTCAGCGTGCGCTCTTGCAAGAATAGATTGGTTATTATTTTATCTAATCAGGATGGCTCCCACTGCTTTTTATCAAATCTTCCTTCAAACCCTAAAAGGAAAGACTAGCCGGGATTAATTACACACTACAAGTTCGCCAATCTTTCAGCCAGGCCAGTGTCGGTACTTTGAGGGAGGTCTCCCGTGCTTTCGCACGAACCTAATTAATGTAAACCTCGTTTTCCCAGAGGCGTAACCCCGTTGACACCTTTCTAGACACCTACTTGATCGGCTAATTGTAATGTGTAAAACTCTCCCAGGAGTAACTCTTACTCGCAGCGGGTATCGGGATCCAACTATCTCATAGAAGGTATGCAATCTCATTGCAAATTTCAACACTTGAAATTCCCGATAATATTTTGCCCCTAGCTCGCTATGACCTTGACGCATGCCAAACAACCCATAGTCTGCTAGTCAAGTTCAACCCGTACATTTCTTGATTGAATTAAACCCACCCGCACGACCCTTGACGCATGCCAAACAACGCCGTACGAATACCCTAATCCAATCGCATCATATGCTAGCAGATAAGCACTAGTTAGCTACCGTACACTACGCCTTGACGCATGCCAAACAACCGCAGCACGAATACTAACTAATACTTATCTGAAATGACGGAGGGCTACGATAGGTTTTTCTGAAAACCTATTGCGTAATGAACTTGATATCGTTGTAGAATCAAATGATTTTTAAAATGGAGTGTTTTTGAGGCTTTTCTAGTTTTGCTAAAGGAGTCACTCCCGGTGAAGGGATCGTCGGTCCTTTCCTCATCGAATGAGGTGCGGGATATATCATATATATCACTGTGCAAAGCAAAAACTCTTAAAAGCAATCAAAAGACAAACCGTGTGTGTAGCATCTGCCAGTTATTGCTAAAGGAGTCACTCCCGGTGAAGGGATCTCGGTCCTTTCCTCATCGAATAAGGTGCAGGATATATCTCATATACCGCTGTGCAAAGCAAGAACTGTAGCTACCTGTTTTATTTTGAAATTCGATTCTACAACATCTTAGGTTTCTTTTATTTCATTAATCACATTAATGAAGTCCCATAATTTAAGTACCTAATCATCACAGATAGATATGACGTACACTTATGCCATCCGCATTCGCCTCGATGTCCCCTCGTGCACCGTTAGGTTAGGTAACTAACGACAGAGCGGGGCAGGGCTAGCGCGGGTGTAAAACATAAGTAACGTCTATATAATATATCATATATACTATATGCTGTATCTATCACAGAACATCACATGATCACATCACAGATATCGTAGCAGAAGAATCATATGAAATATTGGATATACTAGGACGTCCGTGTTTTCAATACGAGCCAGTATAAAACACGGATTCCATGGTCGTGATGAATAGCCAAACCCACACCCCTAGACCCCTACGAGAGCGGCAAGCAACCCTACCAATTCTAGAGTTAGGAGACCCGGACTCGACTCCTCGAGTTGGTCTCCCACTGGACTCCAGAACCCGGTTACTTGTGCTCCCCTCCTTGGGTCTATCCTAGTGCGGAAAAGTAAATAATATACAAAAGGTGACTACTTCCGCAACCTGGAAGCGCCCCAATAAAAGAATATTACATACAAGTTTTTACATGAATGAAAATGAAAAACACTCATCTCACATAAAAACCCCCGGCTATTCAAACACGACGATCCAATATAACATATCCAGCAACACATAACATCACATGTCATCAACGTAAGTAAATATGCGCACCCCAATTGTCGTTGACATATAGCAACGAAACCGGCGATATCACATATTACACTTACGGTCACAGAAAAGAAAGTGTAAAACTACAACAGTTGGAATCCGCAACCACCTCAGACATCGCATGCCTGACCAAATGAATTACTTAGACATCGCATGCCTAACAATTATAAACCCCGCATTTCAGTCTCATTATCGAAAACTCTTTTCAATACCAAGTCGGGCAATTCAACAAGATTCCCGAAAAACTGATCGAATGCTCGTCGCAAACTTCAGTAGACGGCTGCACCCCCGATACCGTCGACGAAGTGCACCAAGGCGGAACACCGCTGCCGCGAGCACCCGAACGGATGCTTTCGGCGACGGGGTTCTCCTACAGTCACTTGGTCGGGGCTATGGAGTGAGGCTGTCTATTAAGTTTACCTGGCGAATATCCGCGTACGCTACGTGATTGCGACGGACTTTTGATCACATCAAAATTCCGTGGCAACCGATCAATCGAGACTAAAGTGCTATGTTTATAACATTCATTCAATTATCTCATAACTTTTTGTGAATTCCAATTATTGTATCTCATTCCAGATAAATAGAAAATGTTAAACTTTCCGATCGAACATTCTAACACCCCAGTTTTCCCGATACAGATCAACACATGAAACTAGTCTAACAACATTCAGTTCGTACCTCAGTACCAACGGTCCAGCCGTAGAAGGGTCAAGCCAACGCCTCACATGTGGCACGCCGTACTGCCCCAAACCCGAAGGTTCAAAGGGCAGTTCAAGACGGTCACATAATCGAGTTAAGGTTTGTTGTCTTCTAGAGGGACCATCGCGTTACTTGCACTACTTAGAACGTCGTTAAACTACGGAAAAATCCAACACTTGGAAATTTCCCGACAGGGGAAAAATTGGGTATTTATATCCGGTCGAACTTTTTAACATATTCTAAAATTTATCCGGAAAGCCAAATAGACAAAATTTGATACTCCGATCGAAACACCGAATCCCCAAATCAACTGCAGAAAATTCAACTCTTGAAAAATTATTAAAAATTCCCAGAAAACCCATCAAATTAAAATAGGAATTACTGTGCAGCAATTGGGAGGTGACGTCATCACCTAGCCGCGGAACCGCCGCAGAAGCAGGGCTTCTGCCGCGGTTCCGCGCTCTGTTTGATGAATTATTCACCTGAGTTTGCACAGTAATTCTTATAATTATTTATTGAATTTTTTAGGCATTTTTAATACACAAAAATCTGCATTTTCGGAAAAAGTACAGAGAGCATATTTGTTTTGGGGTTCCGGGTTCGTTCGGACTTCAAATTCCGTCTGGACTTCGCCTAAGGCTCTAGCTAGGCTCTGATACCACTGTAGGGTTCCTAGGCACCCTAATGAGGTCTCACAAGGCATCGATCATGCCAAATTAAAATTTTACGGTGCCGAGAAACCCTAGACTACGGATCGTCGGCTAGAATTCTAGGCGAAAAAGCTAACTAGTTAACACTTAACTATGAGAATCGGAAATACAACCTTTGTAGATCCGGTGCTCCACCTCCACGGCTCCGAGATGAGGTCCTCTCCGCTGTCCAAAAAGAATCCGGGCTCTAGCGTCGACTTCATCGAAGAATAAGCGAGCTAGGTCGTCGATGTCCATGCCGAAGATGATCTACGTCGAGGCATCGCTAAATCAAGCTCCGACTTCACCAAGTCCAAAAACTTGTGAAGAGAACACACTCTACTACTTGGCAAGAGGTAGAGGATGAAGAAATAGGAAGTGGGTAGACTTTAGAATTCGATTTCTCACTTGTTTTCATCAATCACCATTGATGAAGTGAACTTTCTTCATGTGAAGAAGATGAAGAAAAATAGAAGAAAGAAATATGATAAGTTAATTATAATTGGAAAAAAAAAAGAATACTTATCATATTAGAACCATGGTCAAGTGTAGAGAATTAACTAAGGTTAGATTAATGGTTAGGGTTTAAGATGAAGACAAGAATGGTTACAAAGTCAAAGCTTCATGAAGCTTCAACTAAACTCCAAAATTAGCAACCATTCTTTTCTTATCTATTCAAAATAAATAAATAAATAAATAAGTAATAAAAAGAAAACCCTAATCATTAGTTTAACCATGGCTTAATTCATTACACTTAACTATAGTTAAACATGTATCATCAAACATGATACAATCAAGTGTACAAAAGTATATCACATATACAATGTGCACAAACCAAGTGAGAAAATCCGTTTAAAGTGAACCAATACTTGTTAGTGCAAAGTAATATATCAAATATATAATTATGCATTAAATCATTAAATCAACACTTGATTCAATGATCCGGTCATGTCGCACACAACCGACTAGTATTCAATGTATCGGCTTATCGAATCAATACTTGATTCGATACCTAGGTTATATCGCATACAACCATTCGATACAATCATCGCGAGAATGGAATACGGTATCACATACACGCATTATTCTCGGTCCCGCACATATCTCATATGCGCTCCTATTTCGTTTTGCTTGAGCCAGGAAACTTCTGTGTAGGACTCTAAAGACTCGTCAATACGCCGGCAGCAGGTGATGATCATATCAAGCACCCACAAGCCGCAAGCGGTCTGCTAAACGTAACGGCCACCCGGGTATTGAGCGATCTGAAGATCGACGAGCAAGCCCGCTCACACTCCAGTGAATCCGACCAGTAACACTACCGTACAGTCCGGTCTGATCGTCTGATATGTCGCATATCCCGCCTAGGGGTGGTAAACGTCAGACCCCAATAGCTCGATAAGTCGTGTCGATATGAGGTCTATAACTGTTCGAGAAACTACTGGTAACACTTACCAGAAAATCTCAGCAACCCTGGCCAGGGATTTCCTGTTATAGCCAATCGAACACAGCGCAACATCAACCCCCTATACCGGGAGAGACGAATCCCCTCCTATCGCTCATTGCCTCCATGTGACTCGGGACTGTACCCAAAAACCACCGTTTTGCACGCCTACTTGGACGTGGTAAGATGGAAATCAAAGCACAGTGGGAACCACACAAGACTCTATGACGATCTCGGGTCAACAGACTACTCTGTACCAGTGTCACCAGAGAACTGCCATCTGACGTGAGGTATAATACCATCTGGGAGTTCTCGGCGAGTCCGTCCAGTGTACCCAGTCTCCACTGAGCACCCGTATATCATCTCTGATGTCAAACACCAATGGATATGGGATCATCCATCGCCCATCTGTATGGGTCGAGAAGGTATACGCTAGTCTACTCTGGTATATCGATGCCCCGTCTCGATACACCCACGACTAGGGACTTTGAAGGATGTACTTATGGACTACCATGTCCCCACTAGTATGATCCGCATCATAGTCCAGGTAGTCAAGTACACATCCTAAGGGCTTTACCAACATGTAACAGAGAGACAAACAGTGTACACGTTAAGGTAAAGATCAACCAGATAGCATACTATCATGTCGAGCAAGAAAGTCCTCCCTATATATGTCCCAGCATCCACTACAATATACATCCAACGTACAGTAATGGCCTCTAGGGCATACATATAACTAACAGTCCATACTTTGTTGGTGTACATGGATTCCATCTCAGATTGCATTGCATCCAGCCATTTCACACAGTCCCCACTTGTGATAGCCTGCTCGAAACTAGTTGGGTCATCATCTTCCATGATGCAATCCTCGCTCCCACCATCAATGAGAAAACCGTAGTTTCTTTCAGGTGGATGAGGAACCCTACTAGATCGGTGGAGAGGCTGAGGTTCGTTGGGAACTATCGAATCCTCTGGTTCTACCAAATCTTCTGTCGTAGTTTGTTCTGCTGGAACTTCTTCCAGTTCTACCTCTTTGCAACTAATTTATTTTTCAAGAAACTCCTTTTCTATAAAGGTGGCATATCGAGAAACAAACACCTTTTTTTCGTCCGAGTGGTAGAAGATATTTCCTCTCGAATGCTTGGGATATCCTATAAACTTGCACAGAATTGACCTTGCCTCGAGCTTGTCCGGATTTTGCTTTTTAACCAGTTGGGCAACCCCATATCTTAAGACACGGTCTTTTCCCCTCCCATATCTCATATAGAGTGGTAGGCACTGATTTGGTTGGAACTATATTCAATAGGTATGTTGTTGTCTCAAGCGCATAACCCCAAAAGGAAATAATTAACTCAGCAGTGCTCATCATAGAGCGCCCCATATCCAATAGGGTGCGAATCCTCTGCTCCGATACACCATTGTAATGTGGTGTATATGGAGGAGTAAGCTAAGAGAGAATCCCATTCTCTTTTAGATAGTTCAGGAACTCAT
Organism: Agapanthus africanus; assembly: GCA_030015575.1. Taxonomy (NCBI): domain Eukaryota; kingdom Viridiplantae; phylum Streptophyta; class Magnoliopsida; order Asparagales; family Amaryllidaceae; genus Agapanthus; species Agapanthus africanus. The sequence continues at coordinate 528,895,325 of CM057337.1, forward strand.
TGCTCAAGTATTCTCCTTCTCGATCAGATCGAAGGATTTTAATACTTTTACCAATCTGGTTCTCAACTTCATGCTTATATTCTTTGAATTTCTCAAAAGCTTCAAACTTGTATTTCAACAGGAACTCATGTCCGTATCTTGAGAGATCGTCAGTGAATGTAATGAAGTACGAGGAGCTATTCCTGGCATGTGTAGACATGGGACCGCATACATCACTATGTATCAGTCCCAAGAGTTCCGTAACTCTTTCTCCGTGTCCAGAAAACGGAGTTTTGGTAATCTTTCCTTTAAGACATGAATGGAAAGTTTCATAAGATGATAATTCGAACGGATTCAAATATCCATCCTTATGTAACTTAGCTAGTCGTGTCGAATTGATATGACCTAGTATACAATGCCACAAGAAGGATTCGTTCATTTCTGAACTCTTCCTCTTATGTGTGTTTTGTACGTTAAGAACTGTGTTTTGATTCAGAACGTATAACCCGTTACATAACGCACCGAACCCAATCAACACTTGATTTAGGTAAATGTTCATAACATTATTCTCTACTACAAAGTTATATCTTTCTTTATCTAATAAAGAAACTGATATTAAATTGCATATCATTGAGGGTAAGTAGTAACATTTGTTCAAGATCAAAGTATTGCCATTTGGTAATATAAGGTGATATTCACCAACTGTTTTGGCTGCAACACTTACACCATTCCCTACTTTTAGAGAATGATCACCTATTCCCAGTTCTCTACCTTTTCTAAGCCCAAGTAACATATTACATATGTGGGATCCTGATCCGGTATCTAATACCCAGGACGTAGAGTGTACTGAGAAATAGTTCTCGGTAACTAACACACCCAAAGAAGATGCATCAACATGCTCATTCTTCATTTGGGTGGCGTGGAAATCCGGATATTTTCCTATTTCCTGCTCGGACTTATAATAATTACAAGTTGGAGCGGAACCAACGTTCCCCAGCTCAGCATAACAAGCGGGTTCGGTCAATACATCCATATTATTATCTTGATTAAGGCCTGACATGGTTGCTATCTTGAGAGAGAGACAAGAAAACACTTTAGCGTATGCTCTTACAAGATTAGATTGGTTTATTATCTTATCTAATCAGGATGGCTCCCACTATTTTTATCAAATCTTCCTTCAAAACCTAAAAGGTACGATTGATCGGGATTAATTACACCTTAAAAGTTCGCCAATCTTTCGGCCAGGCCAGTGTTGATACTTTGAAGAAGGTTCCCCGTGCTTTCGCACGGACCTAATTAAAATAAACCTCGTTTTCCCAGAGGCGTAACCGCGTTAACACCTTTCTAGACACCTACTTGATCGGCTAATTGTGATGTATAAAACTCTCCCAGGAGTAACTCTTACTCACAGTGGGTATCGGGATCCAACTATCTGATAGAAAGTATGTAATCTCATTGAAAATTTCAACACTTGAAATTCCCGATAATACTTTTACCCCTAGCGTCCTATGACCTTGACGGAGGCCAACAAACCATAGGCTTTGTTCATATCATAATATTGTATTATTACATTCCCCATTCTTATGCATTTTACAATAAAACGGGTGCTTTTGACCCATGTCTGCTACTTAGTACAGGTTACAGGTTCTTGGAGCGAAAACAGTGAAAAAGACAAAAGACGATATAAAAGAGGGACTTTTAACCAACAACTAGAAGGATCTTAGTCAAGCCTAGACGAAGAACAGTTCACAATGTACAAGGCAACGCAAGGTCCAAGATGTCAAAGCTAACGGTTAAAAATCCACTACAAGTATTCACTAAAAGATCTGAAGAAGACCTAGAATCCAAATGGAGAAAAGAACCAAAGAATCAGGAAGCCCAAAAGGCCCAAATACAGCACACAAAATTTCAGCATATGTTCTCTCCACTGGGCCGCGGAACCGCGGCCCAACCCCTACCAAGGCCGCGGTTCCGCGGCCATTAAGTGCCCGGGATGCGTGAATTTTCTTACCATTTCGTGAGGCGCTGACCGGTCAACCTAAGGGCAAATTTGTAAATGCAGACGTGCGAATCAATTGCAACCTAGGGTTTTCTATGTCCTATAAATAGAACCCAATTCATTGTATTTTCTCATGCCTCTATTCATCAAAAAAATTTCAGTTTTCTTTGAAGTTGGAGAGCATCAATCGTAAGTAGGTTTATTTTTATGCCCTAGTTCTAGTTTTTAATTTCTGCCCTAGGTAATTTCTTTTCTTGCTCTAGTTTAATATAGTTTAGAATTTTTATTAACTTGTAGTAGATCTATTCATCTCTTAAAACAAAATAAAAAATTATTTCTTTCGTAGATCCCTCAATGAGCGAGTAGTTTCCTCGCTTGTTAGGGTTAGGAATAGGGAAGGGTTTGAGAGATGAAGATCTCTCATCTCTTTCTTTTCCAATCTCTAATGAACAATTAGGACTCCATGCATACTTTCATCTTGCGCTCCTTACGGCACTCTACCCACGAGGTAACGGTGATACCGTAGTATAAATGACTGGATCTGTAAGTTTTCGTGGAGGTTAGGATAAAGATTAAGAAAGGAAGGACAAGGATCTAGAGGAAGAAACATCTTCCCAATCATCATAATCCCCTTTATTAATATTTACCATAACTCCTAATATGATATCTAAATTAAGGCATTGGAAAGAGGTGTAGATCTTTATTTACCAAACTTTACCTAAACCTAATCCTAGCAAGTTTCCTAATCCTAGTAGAACACAACTTAGTTTTTAGATTTAATTAAAAGATCTAACACCTTTTGGAATTAGCTCGTAAGAACATTTAGGAGATTTACAACATCCCTGTGGACCAACCCGTATTCACCGGCTAGCTACCAAGCGACGCCGTTCTTGATTGCGGTAATATATTTTTGATCGATAAAACATCTCTAAATCAGGCTACTAGTCAAGTTCAACCCGTATATTTCATGATTGATTTAACCCACCCGCACGACCCTTGACGGAGGCCAACAAAGTCGCATGACTACCCTAATCTAATCTAATCTCATGTTGCAGATAAGCACTAGTTAGCTACCGTACACTACGTCTTGACGGAGGCCAACAAATATAGCACGAATACTAAGTAGTATTTATCTGAAATGACGGAAGGCTATGCAGGTTTGTATGAAAACCATGAGCATAATGAACTTGATATCGTTGTAGAATCTAGTGATTTTTGAAAAGGAGTGTTTTTTATACTTTTTACTAGTTTTTCTAAAGAGGTCACTCCCGGTGAAGGGATCTTGGCTCTTTCCTTATCGAATAAGGTGTAGGATATTTCACAAATACCGCTATACAAAGTAAGAACTAAAAGAAGCAATCAAAAGACAAAACCGCGTTGGTTGTAGCATCTTCCAGCTTTTGCTAAAGAGGTCACTCCCGGTGAAGGGATCTCGGCTCTTTCCTCATCGAATGAGGTGCTGGATATTCTACAAGGAATATCGCTATGCAAAGAAAAAAACTAGAGCTGCCTTTTTTGAAAATATGATTCTACAACATCTTTTAGGTTTCTTTTCTTTTCATTAATCTTATTAATGAATTTCCATCATTTTTGCTTCCTAAGCATCACAGAAGAAACGAAAATACAACGTACGCTTATGCCATCCGCATTCGCCACAGTGTCCCGTTATGCACCGTTAGGTTACTTAACTAATGGCATAGCGGGACGGGACTAGCACGGGTGCAAAACATAAGCAACGTTTATTATATATCATATATACAATAATAAATCATTCGTTTCAGACATATATAGTGATCACATCACAGAATATCAGCAGCAGAAGATAACATATGAAATATTGGATATGCTAGGAATTCCGTGTTTTAAATTAAGCCAGAATAAAACACGGATTCCACGGTCGCGATGAATAGCCAAACCCACATCCCTATACCCCTACGAGAGCGGCAAGCAACCCTACCAATTCTAGAGTTAGGAGACCAGGACTCGACTCCTCGAGATGGTCTCCCACTAGACTCTAGAACCCGGTTACTTGTGCTCCTCTCCTTGGGTCTATCCTAATTCGGAAAAGTAAATAATATACAACAATGGTGGCATCATCCTCAACCCGGAAGTGCCCCAATAAAAGAATATTGCATACAATGAATTTTACATGAATGAAAATAAAAACTCTCATCTCGCATAAAACCTCCGGCTATTCAAAACACGACGATCCAATATAACATATCCCAGTAACACATAACATCATATGTCATCAACGTAAGTAAATATGCGTATCACAATTGTCGTTGACATATAACAACGAAAACGGTGATACACCACATATTACACTTACGGTCGCAGAAAAGAAAATGTCAAACTACAACATTTGGAATCCACAATCACCTTAGACATCATAAACCAAAAATATCACATACTTTGGATTTCATGCCTAACTATATGAATTTCACATATTGTATCACATTCCATAAAAAGCTAGACGATGTTAAATATTTCGATCGAATCAACAAATACCCAAAATTTCCCAATAATCTCAACACTTGAGCAGTGTTAGAAATACCCAGAACTATACATTTTTTTGTTCGTTGGTATAAATCCAATAATTATAAAGGTCTTCGTGGGATAATTTTTCTCTCGTGTACAAAGAAATTTTTCGTTCTATCATTCTGAAAAGTCGATAAACTGGGTGGATATGTAAAAGATATTATTTGTTTTCCATCACTTGGGCATATATAAAAAAAATATTGTGACATTTCATTTCTTACAGCATTTCTGCACTTCCACTTGACACCTATCGTAATGATAAATGACTCGTCTCGTCGTGACCTTATCTTGGATTCTCAATACTTCTGTTGCTCCATCCCCGCAGGGGAAGAGAACCCGTCGCTGTCTCGGCTGTGCTACCGGAGGCTCTGGGGAAGTCGGAATAGGAGAGCACTCATCTTAGGGTACGCTTACTAGTTAGATGCTTTCAGCAGTTATCCGCTCCGCACTTGGCTACCCAGCGTTTACCATGGGCACGATAACTGGTACACCAGAGGTGCGTCCTTTCCGGTCCTCTCGTACTAGGGAAAGGTCCTCTCAATGCTAGCCCGCAGCGGATATGGACCGAACTGTCTCATGATGTTCTGAACCCCGTGACCATAGAATACGACCCTAATCGAAATGCATACATTTGTCTCATACACTATGGGGATAGTGAGAAGAGATATATTTTACATCCGAGAGAGGCTATAATTGGAGATACCATTGTTTCTGGTGCAGAAGTCCTTATATCAATGGGAAATGCCCTACCTTTGAGTGCGGTTTGAACTATTGATTTACGTACAGTACCCATGGACCAGCAGCTGAAGGCCCGTCCAAAGCCTCTCAAGTGGCGCTGCGGTTCTGCGGTCACTTAGACGAGTTAGGGACTTGTTCTTCAGGTAGGTCCACAGAATTACCTGTATGATTTTTAGAGTATGTTTAACATGAAAAATTTCAACTTTTTGAAAAATTTCCAGAGAGGGGTCTAAAATTGGGTTTTTGGGGTTCGATCGGACTTCTAATTTCATCTAGACAATGCCTAATTCTTTAGCTTGGCTCTGATACCACTGTATGATTGCTTGGCACGACAGCAAGGTTTCGGGAGGCATTGTCCATGCCATTTTCAAAAAATTGCCGTACAAAATAATCCTTACCCTAGAATCTTAACTAAAGATTTAGACAAAACAATGTGTAAACTACTTTACAACTAAGTGAACTAGGAATACAACCTTTGTAGACAGGTCCTTCACTTCAATAGCTCCGTGTAGTAGTCCATTCACTCCAATTAGTGATCTTGCGGACTCTAGAGTGGCTCCACAAGAAGAAAGCAACAAGCTTGCACGATGTCTTCAAGGCCGAAGATGATCTACGTCGAGGAGACACTAACTCAAGCTACCTCTTCACTAATGTGGGATTAGTGAAGCTAACACCCTAAACTAAATTGCTAATCTAGTAGAGAATGATGAAGTAGGATTTTTTTCCCACTTTATAATTACTTTTCTCACTAATTTTATGCTCCTCTCAAAAACCTAGATAGCTCACTCTTGAGCTTGAGGAAGATGAAGCAAATAATGGATGAGAGAGTGAATGGAAACTATGGGTGAGTTTGTATCATATACTAATTCATGTAGAGACATAACCATGGCTAAGTGATAATGGTTAGGTTAATAAATATCTTAGGTAAAACAAAATTAGTGGATTAAGTCAAAGCATCTACAAGCTTCCACAAGCTTCATGCATGTGACGAATTTCCATCTAATTTGGATTTAGTTAAAATAAATAATCCTCACAATTATCATAAGCATGGTGTAAGTCTCATACACCCATGTTGCATGTGGCATCAAGCATGACACAGAAAGAAAACACAATTAACATATATCACATATATATATTAAGTGTGCACATATGAGAAAAAGAAATGCTTAAGTGAGCTAATATTAGTTAATGTAAATTAATATATCAAATATATAATTATACATTAAATCATTAAATCAATACTTGATTTAATAATCCGGTTATATCTCATATGACCGACTAATATTATTTATATCAACTTATCGAATCAACACTTGATTCAATAACCCGGTTATATATCTCATTAAACCGACCGATACAGTATCGACTTATCGAATCAACATTTGATTCGATAACCCGGCTATATCTCATATAACCGATCGATACCTTATATCGCGAGAATAGAATACGGTATCACATACTCGTATTAATCTCGGTCATGCACATATCACATATGTGCTCCTACTTCATTTTTCCTGAACCAGTGAAACCTCTGTGTAGGACTCTAAAGACTCGTCAATACGCCGGTAGTAGGTGATGATCACATCAAGCACCCACAAGCCGTCAACAGTACTAGCTGGACGTAACGGCTATCCGGATATTGAGCGATCAGAAGATCAACAAGCAAGCATGCTCCTACTCCTGAAAAGCCTGTCAGTAACACTACCGTACAGTCCGGTCTTTTCGTCTGATATGTCGCATATCTAGTCTAGGGGTGGTCAACATCAGACCCCAGTAGTCGATAAGTCATGCCGATGTAAGGCTCATAACGGGTCAAGAAACTACTGATAACGCTTATAAGTAAATCTCCGTAGCAGCCCTGGCCAGGGACTTATCGTTATGGCCAATTGAGCACAGCGCAACATCAACCCCTAATACCGGGAGATACGAATCCCCTCCTATCGCTCATTGCCTCCATGTGATTCAGGACTGTACCCAAAAGCCACCCTTTTGCATGTTCTCGTGAACGTGGTAAGGTGGAAATCAAAGCATAGAGGGAATCACACAAGACTCTATGACTATCTCGGGTCTACAGACTAACCTGTACCAATGTCACCAGAGAACTGCTATCTGACGATATGTATAATACCAGCTAGGAGTTCTCGGCGAATCCGTTCAGTGTACCCAGTCTCCACTGAGCTCCCATATACCATCTATGATATCAAACACCAATGGATGTGGGATCATCCATCGCCCATCATATGGGTCAAGATGCGTATACGCTAGTCTACTCTGGAATATCGATGCCCTGTCTCGATACACCCTCGACTAGGAACAATTATAGGGTGTACTTGTAGACTACCATTGGCCCCACTAGTATGATCTCCATCATAGTCCTGGCCAGTCAAGTACACATCCTGAGGGATTTATCAACATGTGAGAGCAAGACAACATCACTTATACAAGTCAACATGTTAAGACAAAGAGCAACCAAATAGCATACTATCATGTCGAGCAAGAATCCTCTCTCTCTCTCTCTATATATATATCTAAGCATCCATTATAATATACATCACATGTACAATAATGGCCTCTAGGGCATACATATAACTAACAAGTGCAAGTGGGAGATTGTTGTCTATAGTGCCCTCAAGTCAATTATTGAATTGTAGGCACGTGATTGTGATGATTGAGGGAGGACCTATACCGGCAGAACAGTCTTACTCGAGATGATAGTATGTTATATAGTTTGTCTTTATCATCATATACACGCTTTAGGTGGTATTACAGATCACTATTACATGTTGATAGAGCCCATAGGATTCTTGCATGACTACCAGTATTATGATGGCGATCATATACGTAGGAGCTGGATGGTCTATAAGCACATCCTTAAATGTCCATAGTCATAGGAGTATCGAGATTGGGCATCGATACTCCGGAGTAGACTAGTGTATACTTATCCAGACCCTGACAAGGGGTGGTGACCGGTCTCACAAGCCATTGGTGTCAGTTAGTCACCTAAGATAGTATACAGGGGCTCATTAGGTTATGAGTACACTGGACGGACTCACCGGGAACCTGCTAGTGGGTATTATTCCTATTGTCAGATGGCAGTTCCCAGGTGACATGTGTACAGGTTAGTCTGGCGACCTGAGATCGTCATTTGTCTCGTGTGAGTTCCTACTGTGCTTTGATTACTACCCTACCACGGCTCAAAGGAGTCGTGCTAACAGGTTTTAGTTGGGTACAATCCCGAGCCACATGGAGGCAGTGAGCGGATCGTCGGGGATTCGGCTATCCCGGTATTGGGGGTTGATGTCGCATTGTGCACGGGTGGCCATCACCAGAAATCCTCGACCGAGGTAGTCGAGAATTACTGATCCAGGATCGATATTTTCTCAGGTGACGATGAGTTAGATATCGACACTAAATTTTGTGTTATTAAGGGTCTGACTTTATCCATCCCCCCAGACTCGATATGCGATACTCTTAGACGAACAGACCGGACTGTACGGATATTGTCACTGTCAGGCTTAGTAGGGGTTCAGGATGAGTTTGCTCGTCGGCCTCCTTTTCGCTCAATACCTGGGTAGCCGTTACGTACAGCTAGTGTTGCTGACGTGCTTGTGGTTAAACCCACTGCCAGCGTATTGACGAGTCTTTAGAGTCCTACAAAGAGGGTTTCCCTGGTTCTGACGAAATGATGTAGTAGCCGTATTGGATATGTGCAGGGTTCTGATCGATTGATGTACTTTGTATCTGGACTTTCACTTGGATAGTTGATAATACTAGCCGGCTCGAGTTTGAGCCGGATTATTAAATCAGGTATTAATTTAATAATTTACATATATATATTTCAATACGTATATTCTAGTATTATGTTCTTTGTGTTATTCTATCTCATAGGGTACTCGTATTTCGGTACGAATGCAGGTGTGTGTATACTGTAGAATGTAATCCGTGTTTTATCCAGAAAACATTCTAGAAGGTGACCACCTCATTTTTGGATTTGACCATTTTTTAGAAAATGGTAAATGAGGTGGAAATTGGAAATTTGGAAGTATGGTGATGACCATGCTTGCATAGTGTGTACAAATGAATTATTAATTCATTTGTGCATACTATTCAAGTATGGGTGGTTTTTTAAAATAAAAGATATTGTTTTACAAAACCTAGCATGCTTGATTTTCTCTCTCATGAAAGCTTCATTATTTTGATGGTTGGTTTTCTCTTGAGCATGCTTTTTTCTCTTCACCATTGTGTGCTTCACTCCTCTCTTGATTTTTCATGGTTGCCTCCACCTTCATTCTCCACCTCCTCTCAACCCTCTCATGAGTTGAGAAACATGAGAGGATGTGAGATAAGATAGACCTACACTTAGTTCACACACTACATCATAGGCTTTCTAGATTAGCATCCTAGAAATCTTAGTTGCTTCACTTGCATCCATTATGTGAAGCTAGAGCTATAACTACATCCCTCGGGTGGATCATCTTCAATGGAGGGAGACCAGCGACCAAGCTTGATCAAGGAGCCTCTAGGAGCTTAGGAAGATGGTTGAAGACCGAAGGACACAGATCAACTCGGTATAACTATTCTAACTTCTTTATATTGCTTGCTAGTATAGGGTTTAGGGTAGATCCGGGCATCGGGTTGTGGTAGCGCCAGTTTAGAAAAATTTTGTTCTGCATTTAGTCACGGTTTGATGGCCGGAGCGCTGCCGTAACCCAACAAACTCTACTTCCAGGGTACTAGATACCGGATCAGGATCTCATATCTGTAATTCTTTACAGCCTTTGAGAAACCGTAGAGTTATCAGGGTAAGAGATTTGACTCTCAGGATTGGTAACGGAATGAGCGTGGACGCTGAATCCGTAGGAGAATATCACTTAGGATTGACAAGTAGGCAGATATTGATTCTACGTAACTGTTTGTACGTACCTAGTCTAGCTTGTAATATCATATCTGTATCCTTATTTTCTAAGGAAGATATGATTTTACATTTGTAAGCGATGTGGTCCACATCCACCTAAATCAATCTCTGATTGGGTCAGGTACATTAGATAACGGTATATACGTATTAAATCAAGCTCAGGTTTTCAGTGTCGAGAACACACTTAAAAGAAAGTCTTCGGAATTAAATCAGGCTTTCTTATGGCATTGTAGACTGGGTCACATCAATGAAATACGGTTGACGAAGCTACATGGAGAGGGATATTTGGATCCGTTCGAATATCAGTTTTATGCAACTTGTCAATCTTGTCCCATGGGAAAGATGACAAAGACTCCGTTCACTGGACACGGAGTAAGAGCGAGCGAGCTCTTGGGACTCATACACAGCGATGTGTGTGGTCCAATGTCTATACATGCGCGAAGTGGTTATTCCTATTTCAGTATTTTAGGGGATGATTTCTCTAAGTATGGACATGACTTCTTGATGAAGCATAAATCCGAGGCCTTTGAAAAATTCCGGGAATACAAGAATGAAGTGGAAAAAAAAACGGGCAAAAGTATCAAGACACTGAGATCTGATCGAGGTGGTGAATACTTAAGTGCCGAGTTCCTTGACTACTTAAAAGAGAATAGAATTCTCTCTCAGCTTACTCTTCCATACACACCTCAACACAACGGTGTATCGAAAAGGCGGAATTGAACCCTATTGGATATGGTTTGTTCCATGATGAGTAAGGCTGAGTTACCGTGATCCTTCTGGGGTTATGCACTAAAATCAGCTGCATATCTTTTGAATAAGGTTCCAACCAAGACTGTGCCTACCACACCATATCAAATATGGAGTGGGAAGAAACCCCATCTTCAGTATCTGAAGATATGGGGATGTCCGGCTTTTGTCAAAAAGCAGCATGCGGACAAGCTCGAGACACGCTTAGTACTATATAAGTTTGTGGGATACCCAAAGAATTCTAAGGGGTATCTTTTTTATTACACAGAGGAACAAAAGGTTTTTGTTTCTCGTTATGCCCACTTCTTGGAAGCTGAATTTTTACAAAATCGGAAAAATGGGAGAGCAATAGAACTGGAAGAAATTCCAGAACCACAAGCTATTACTGAAAGCTTGGTAGAACCAGAGGTTTCAAAAGAACAAGACATCCCAGCGCCACTCCGCAGAAGTAGTAGGCGGTCTCATCCACCCAAGAGATACTACGGTTTTCTCATAGACGGGGATCGAGAGGATTGCATCATTGACAATGATGAGCCTACTAGCTTCCAGCAAGCCATTCAAAGTGGCGACTTGGTAAAATGGCTGGATGCAATGCGGACCGAGATGGAGTCCATGTACACCAACAAAGTATGGACTTTGGACATTGCTCCAGAAGGGGTAAAACCCGTAGGCTGCAAATAGATCTTCAGAAAGAAGATTGGTGTAGATGGACAGGTTGAAACCCATAAGGCTAGACTTGTTGCAAAAGGTTTTCATCAAAGACCTGGTTTGGACTATGATGAAACCTTTTCTCCAGTGGCTATGCTCAAATCCATTCGGATCCTTCTTTCCATTGCTGCCTTCCACAATTATGAGATCTGGCAGATGGACGTAAAAACGGGTTTTCTAAATGGAAATTTGGAAGACTGTGTCTATATGGATCAGCCAGAGGGTTTCATTCAGAGTGGGAGCAGCGGGAAAGTGTGCAAGTTGCTTAAATCCATTCATAGACTAAAACAGACATCACGGAGTTGGAACATCTGTTTTGATGATACTGTCAAATAATTCGACTTTTTCAAAAATACAGATGAACCATGCATTTATAGTAAGATTGTAAGGAGAACTGTGATATTCCTCATCTTATACGTGGATGACATTCTCTTGATAGAAAATGACATTCCTATGTTACAATCAGTCAAAGGATTCTTGTCACAGAGGTTCTCCATGAAGGACCTGGGTGATGCCTCCTATATTCTGGGGATCCAGATCTATCGTGATAGATCTAAACGGATAGTGGGACTTTCTGTAACATTTCAGAAATATAAAATATTAATTTTGGAATTTAATATTAAAATAATATATTTCGCGAAAACTATTTGATTTGCGAATTTAGGGTTTTCGTGAAATGGTATAAATATATACCAATATTTATAAAATAATTGGAGATTTAAATGATTTATTCATTTAAAAATATATTAATCGGATTTGGGTATTTTTATAATTAATTATATGCAAGTTTAAATTTGTAACACCTTAGAATGCGATTAGTATTAATTAAGCGATAATACGGATTTTTGATAAAAAATTTACCAAAATAGTTTTCAAATATTTTATAAAAATTAATTAATATTTTAGTAATAATTATTTCGGGCTTGCACACACTTGTGCATGTTAACCTTGGGGGTTAATTGGAGCTAACCATGCTTAAGTAAACATGGCACCCTAAACTAATTCTTAGCAACCTTAACCCCATTTCTTTAAGTGTATGTAATTATTTAGGTTTGAATTTGTTGACTTGAGAAAGAGAGAGAGGGTTGACATAGGGCAAGTATGGCTTGCATTAAATGAGGAGAGAGAAGAGGGAGGCATGGCTCATCTAAACTCACACCCCATTTGTGTTCCCTCACCCTCACACATACACCCTCACTCTCTAATCACTCATTCTATCATTCTCATCTTTTTCTCTTCATCTTATTTTCCTCTCCTTCCCTCAACTGAACCCCTTCCTTGTTCATCACAAACCCTAACCTAAATCCTCACTAATCTTCACAAAACTCACTACACCCTTCATTAAACTTGATCCAAAACCACTAGAGATGACTTGGAGCATGGAAAGCTAGGGTTTTGGAGCAAGTGTGGATAGGTAATGGCCCCTAACAGTTAATTAGGTAGTTATTTTGTAGTGTTGCTTAGTAGTGGTCGTTTAGAACACTAAAAGTTTAGTTTGTACAAAATATCGTATTTTTAGTATCCGTGGTGTCTGTAACCTGCTATCACCACGAGTTTTTACTATGTAATCTAGCAGTATAGTGGTGTTGTAATAGAACCCTGAGTGTACACTTGAGACCCTGACCCCACACGACACTGTTCGGCCGGCGACTTTTGGGATAAATCCAGAGAGCTCGGCCATTTGGGGGACTGGGGTGATGTGTTTTTGTGGGTAGCTGTCTGCGGTTGTTTTAGGGTGTTTGGTACTGCTAGATTTTGATGTTTTGATAGTGGGTAAAATCTGGGAGCAGTTAGCTAGTTTTTAGTGTTTCGACAATGCGCATTACGAGTGATCCGACGTAGTTCTGGTGTTTCGGGTAGCTGTTGTCGTGGGTTTGTTTTAATAGTGTCGCCACACACGTTAGCCGCTAAGCGAACATTTTAGAGGGTGTTGGAGTCGGTGCGTCGATTTAAACGTAATTGTACGTATTATGGGTCAATTTCTAAGTGCACTTGCTATATTTGTATGATTTTAAGGGCAAGTACGGGGACTTCGGACGCTGCGAAGAAAGGGAAGCAGGTGGTCGGATTTACTTAGCTCGAGATCACCAGTGAGTAGATTTAAAATCTACGGGAAAATTGCCCGTATGGCATTATGCGTCAGGGCTTGATATGATAGTATAGCCGCATGTTTATATTCATATATGTTGATTGTGCATGAGCATCATTGCATACCATGACTTGTTGTGCCTTGACACTGCACCATTACTAACGGTTCATGTTGCACGAGCACTAAATTGTATGCAACACCCACACCGTCGGTAATTGCCAGGACACACACAACCTATACACATATGCAGTATTGTATTGTTACTGATATTGACACATTGATTATTGTTCTATTGCGTATATGAGATACATCATGCATACATACTTACATGTATACACCCATACTTGCTATAGCTACATGTACACCTTATATGTTGGATTTGATTTTGGATGAATTGGGAACCGCATGATATATTTAAAAACTGGATTCATTTAAAAGTGTGGTTTTCCCTTGATAAGCTCATATTACTGTCTTATGTTGCATATATCACATTTCATGGATTTACGCATTGAGATATGGATTTCATGTGATTTATGGATTTGAGAACCATTGTATTATTTCAAGAAAGTATGCATTATTTTGAAAATCCGGTTTCTCTTGATATAATATTTCAGTGCGTCCACCATACGTTTTCTCGGTTCTGAGACGTGTGATAGAAATCCGATTCGAGGAGTTGGATGATCTGTTTGCGGATACATGGTGGACCCGGTATGGTACCCCGAGGCAAAAAAGGATGTTGTGCAGTAGACAATGAGCCTGACAGAGGGACTACTACCTACCGGTGATTGGTTGGACCTGGCGGTTATCCGGAGGATACTAACCGGGGTCGAGAGATGGATATGGGCCGGTCCGGACAGACGGAGCCCATGGGCCGATCCGGACTGACGGAGCCCGATATATGTGGATTTGCATGTTGATGTTGGACACGAGTATTTCATGATGTTTTCGAGTGCCGATATTGGGCACTCAGGTTCCATGAGATTTACAAATACGAGGGCCGATCAGAGTGATGGCGCCAGAGGTATTGGGATTTGGGGTGTCATTGATGGACGCTGGTTTTTCCACGATGATGATTCATTGATGATGACATGTTTTATCCCATTCTCAGCATTCATTGATATGCATTTCTTCATGTATTTGTAGTACCTGATAGAGTACTTTTCATGATTGTTGCATATCCATATTAGTATATTGATACTATCAGATTGCATGTGATAGAGTATCGCAGTACGTGCATGCCTGCGATTACCTGTATGATGTTACTTACTATTCATGAGTTGGCAACTCACCCCGTTGTGCCACAGTATTTTGCAGGTTTGACCCTCAGAGTAGTCGCGGCAGGGCATCTTATTGTATCTTTTTGTAGTGGATACCGCTACGGCTGGTTGTGAGCCGTTTTTCTATAGGTAGGTTTTGCAGTTATTCGTTTATATTCATTGTACACCTTATTGTATCTAGTACTCTCTATCTACCACTTCATGTATTTACTTAGAGACGAGATGTGAGGATGATATTGTATATTATTTTGTGACTCTGGGTATCGAGCTTGTGTGAGCCGGCTTTTATTATGCAGTTTTATCTTTTATGTTGTTTTTCACTCATATTGTCCATTTCTTCGCTACGGCGTCGTATATATGCTTGTGGTGATTGTTTTCGCCTTTAGGAGTGATTTGCTCCCGTTTAGGGATGATGTATTTATATCATATGTTGCTTTACTTATATCTTATGTTGTACCCGTTTCGGGGCTAGCTTTTACAAAGGAGGTGCTGCCGAAATTTTTAAGAAAATAAATTTAAACTTTAAAGATTTCCAAATGTTTTTATCACTTACAACTTTTGATGGTTTATATTTCTTGGTTTTCGGCTTACTTAAATTTCGTTACGCTTGTTGACGTTACGTGATTTAAATGCTGGTCACGTGCCAAATTTTGGGTCGTGACAAAGTTGGTATCAGAGCGCTAGGTTTGACCTTTCGGAGTGTAGGATGACCTTGGTATGATAGAGTAGGTAGCTTAAGCATAGTAACGTAGCGTGTGTATATTCCGCAGCATACTTACGACACGGTACTCCGCCTAAGTGACCTTAGGACTTGTTGGTTGAAATTCCTTCCGTGATTATATACATCCTTGTGATTCGATTTTCGTGTTCTTATCGAATCCTGTTTTCATTTCCAGCCATTATGCTTCCGAAGACCACGAGGGCGCAGAGTGCGGCCACGGGAGCTGGGGTCAGAGTTGGCTCGTCGAAAATGAGGACTGACTAGGGTGGTACGCCCGTTGTACTGGAGCAGATTGATCCACCTTCGCTTGATCGTATTACTAGGTTAAAGGCCGGTATGCAGGATTTATGCCAGATGATAGGATCGTTAGTCGAGACCAGTAGGGCGCAGAGACAGGAAGTTGTCCCACCTGTTACGGGGACCGCGATGGTAGCTATTGTTCCGGCAGTTGTACCTGCAGCTACGGAGGTTATCACCGTATCGTTATCTGAGTTCATGAGGCTGAAGCCTCTAGTTTTCACTGGCACTGATGCAGTTGAGGATCCGCATTCATTTATCGATCGGATGGCCAGGATATGTCGTTCTCTGAGATGCTCTGACGTGAGATAGGTAGAGTTCGCGAGTTTTAATCTGGAAGGTCTTGCCGAGAAGTGGTGCGAGTCATTAGAGAGGGGCAGAGCCGCAGGTCTTTCTCCTATGACCTGGGCTGAGTTCGTGATGGTTTTTCTTGCCCGTTTTCTTCCGCAGAGAGTCAAGGATGCTCGAGCGCGCAGTTTCGAGTCGTTACGTCAGACTCCGGGTATCACGGTGGCAGAGTACGATGTGCAGTTTACCGAGCTATCTGTGTATACTCCGTATTTGGTGGATACTGAGGAGATGCGGATCAAGAGGTTTGTTCGAGGATTGCTTATCCAGTTGTTCCTTGCTATCAGCGCACAGCATTGTGATACATATGCAGCAGCAGTAGACGCAGCCCTATTGGTTGAGGAGCGTCTTTCCGAGATGTCGGTCATTCCGGAACCGAAGAGGGTTCGTACTGGTATATCAACTTGGAGACAGATGTTTAGACGCCGCGACAGATTTCGTTCAGGTATGGGGAGTAGCAGAGGCTTGGGAAGAGGCCAGTTATTCAGCTCTTATCCCCAGGAAGTGTTAGTGTAAATGCCCTAGAGGCCATTACTGTATCATACTAGTATGTATATTACTTGATGGAAGCTTGGGATATTCACCTTGTATTGACAATCTTGCTCAAAATAGTAGTATGCTACTTGGTTTGTTTCTGCTTTAATGTGTGCATGTGTTTCTTTTAGCATATCGCCTTTACACATTAGTGGAACCCTTAGGATCTTTACTTGATTACCAGCGTTATGATGGCAGTCACACTCGTGGGGGCTGGGTAATCCACAAGCACATCCTTATGCAGATCCCTAGTCATAGGACTATCGAGACAGGGCATCGATACTCCAGAGTAGACTAGCGTATACGCTTCTCATCCCAGCTTGGGAGACGGCCTGTCCCACAGCCGTCGGTACGTCGTACTTGAGATAGTATGCGGGTGCTCGTTAGGTTACTAGTACACTGGACAGGACTCGTCGGGAACTATTGGTTGGTATTATACCTATCGTCAGTTATCAGTTCCCAGGTGACATGAGTACAGCTTAGTCCGTTGACTTGACACTGTCACTTCGCCTCGAGTGTGTTCCCACTGTTCTTTGATTACTACCCTACCACGGCTCAAAGGAGTCGTGCAAACAGGTAGTTTTTGGGTGCAGTCCCGAAGCACATGGAGGCAGTGACGGTTAGGCAGGATTCGTCTCTCCCGGTATTGGCGGTTGATATCGCGCTGTGTCTAGGAGAGCCATTACACAAAGTCCCTGGCCAGGGCAAGCGAGATAGACTGGTAGGTTTCCAGTGTTATCTCAGGTGTTCTGGGCTACACTCCGGCACGACTTGTACCGCTATTAGGGGACTAA
Organism: Agapanthus africanus; assembly: GCA_030015575.1. NCBI lineage: Eukaryota > Viridiplantae > Streptophyta > Magnoliopsida > Asparagales > Amaryllidaceae > Agapanthus > Agapanthus africanus. Next base: position 528,913,012 of record CM057337.1, read on the forward strand.
CGTTTACCACCCCCCTAGGCCCACCATGCGATGTTCTTAGATGAACAGACCGGACTGTACGGAGACTGTCACATTCAGGCTCAGTAGGAGTTCAGATGGGTTTACCTCGTCAGTCTTCTTATCGGCATCAACCTGGGGACCGTTACGTACAGCTAGTGCCGCTTGCGGTCTGTGATTAAACCCACTGCCAGCGTAGTCTCGAGTCTTTAGAGTCCCACACAGAGGGTTATTCGCCTTTAGGCAAAACAGAGTAGAGGTCGCATGGTTTTGCGACGGGGTTCGTTCACATCCGCGCACTTGTGCACGTTTGGTGTTCGGGCAGTCATTACTAGCGGGCTCTAGTTTGAGCCGGATCCTAGTATATGTTTTGGGGTTAGTTTTATCTCATTATATTCGTGTTCCTCGGAACACGAATGCGGGTGTGTATGCACAGTTGATTGAGGCGGAGGAAGAGGATTTTCATTAGGGTTTCAGAACGGGTGTGTATGCACAGTTGACAGTTGTCTTTTTCCAAACCCTAATGGACATGTGAAATATCAATTAATAATATTAATTAAATGAAATTGTGTCATGGTTAGGGTTGTTGACTTGTTGACCTTGGTTGACTTGTTGACCATGGTTGAAACATTAACCATCATCATTACACTCCAAAGATGCTCTTTAATCTTTGCAAAAAACATTTAATGTGATATGATAATGGTCTCATCAAACCAACCATCACCTTTTTCATTTTGGATTAATATTATTAATTAGATAATTCACATATAATGTTATGGTTGTAAAAAACTATTCTCATTCTATCATTCTCATTCTCTCTCCTCCTCTTCCTCTCTCTCTAGCTCTCACCTCTCATGAGTTGAGAACCATTTGAGCTTGAGATAAAACCCTCAAAATACTCTCTACTCTTTCTAAGGTCCTAGGTTTAGCACACCAAGCACCTTAGTTACTTCTAGTTTGAGGTTGGAGCCAAAGGTAGAGGCCATCGGGTGGATCTTTCTTCGGCAAGAGAAGGCGACAAGGAGAACCCGTTCTTTCACTCCAAGGAGCAAGAAGAGAAGGACTTAAAGACCTAGGTATAACCCCTTTTCCGAGTAGCTAACTCTTTTAGCTTGTTTGTTAGTTTTGTTTAGCAAAGATCCCTCCTTTAGCATAGTCCATGTTGCCTAGTGTTGTAAAAATCCGATTTTTCATAACGTTTCCGCCTCCCCGCAAGCACCGGGGTAGGCAACGTGGACTTACAGTGGTATCAGAGCCTAGCTAAACACAAACTAACTAGTTAGCAAAGTATATAGAACTTCGATTGGAAAAAATCGCAAAACACTTTTCTAAAACCCTGACTTTCTGGCGATTTTTAAACCTGCTTTAAAAATAATAAATCATGTCTTAAAAATCGGCTCAGGCTTTTTAAAGTACAGGCAAGAAAAACGACCCAGTGAACCGACCAACTCACCGCGGTTCCGCGGCCGAGTTGACTCGGCCATGGATCGTTTTTCCTGCAGTTTACTTCTGGGGGTGTTTTGTGATTTTTCAGATGGTTTGTTTCTGCCCAGATTTTCCAGAGAACAAGTTAGTTTTTGGGGTGGTCACAAATCCGTATTTTTATCGAACTTGTTTACACTTTGGCTAATGGGTTATATCTGTGATGTGATATATGTATTGAACGTCTGCTAATCGCTATACGTCGATTAGTGGGGGTTATACATATCTGTGATCTGTAATGTTGATGGTTTGTGTATATGAATTCGTTGGATTGTCGCGGATGAATAGCGGGGGGTTATGAGATGAGAGTTTTCTTATTCTTTCAATTCTTGTAATTTGATGTAATATTATTTGTATGGCCGCACAACCGGGTCGGGGTTGTAGCCGTCATTGTATAATTTCTTTTTACTGTTTTTGCTCCTAGGATAGACCCAAGGTGGGGTGCACAAACTACCAGGTATCTCAAAGTGCCGAGTGGCCTACTCACGGTGTTGAGGGAGGTTGCTTCGCTTCGGGTACTTGGCGAGTAGTTTTCCGCACCCGTAAGGGTCTAGGGTTGGGTTTGGCTATTCATCACGACCGTGTAATCCGCTCTTCGTTACAGGCTCGTACGAAATGCGGATTCCTAGTATATCCAATGTATTCATCTGTGATCTGGAATGGCTATCATTGCATGTGACGAATGTATATATATATATCTATATGATATCTATTTAGGCATTGCTTATGTTTTGCATCCGCGCTAGTCCAGCCCCCGCTCTGTCGTTAGTTAAGTAACCTAACAGGTGATGACGGGACCCCGTGGCGAATGCGGATGGCATAAGCGTACGTCATATTTTCGTTGTTTTCTGCAATGGTAAGATTAAATGATGGGACGTATTGGAATTAATGCAAAAAAAAATAAACCAAGTAAAAGTCGTTGGAACACTTTCAAAACCACTCGGTTCTTTTCAAAACCAAATTTTAAATGCGGAGCTTGAGCCACTCCTTTTGAAAGCTATCTCGTTCCATCGATTATATCAAGTTCACTACGTTCACGGTTTCGCCAAAACCATTCGTAGCCCTCCGTCGTTTCACATGAATGGTCAATAAGTAGTCAAGCTATGTATGTTGGCCAAAGTCAAGGCATAGTCATTGGTAGCTATTGGGTATTCATGTGCAGCATAGATAGATGTGTTGGTTTGGGGCAGTCGTTCTACCATGTTGGCCAAAGTCAAGGGTATGTGCGGGTGGGCTCAAATTAACCTTGAGAATGACGGGTAGAACTTGACATGTGACTTATGATATTTTGGCCAAAGTCAAGGTCATAAGAGCATGGGGCAAAAATCCACATCGGGAGTTTCAAAAGAACTGAAACTTACTAGCGTTGCATACCATTTGGAGTGTGATGATTCTGGTAGGATTCCTTCAGTTTTGTCACGCGATGATATTTGGATCCCGATCCTACTGTGAGTATATGCTACTCCTCGGGAAATTTCTTACTTAACGATCAATGCTATAAACCTAGTAGGTGTCTAGAAAGGTGTTAGCGGGGCTATGCCCCCAGGGAAAAGAGGTTACTTAATTAAGGAACTTCGCGAAAGCGTTAGAAAACCTCCCTCGAAGTACCGACACTGGCCTGGCTGAACGGTTAAGCAAGTATTGTACGGTGAGATTGATCCTGACTAATTCTTCCTTTATGGTTTGAGGATGGATTCGAGAGACAGTGGGAGCCATCCTGTTTAGACAAATTAAAAACCGCTCTAAACTTGCAAGAGCATCATGCTAAAGTGTTTCTTCTCTCTCTCCTAATTGCAGCGACCAATTATCATGACTGGACTTAAGTTACTTCTAGATAAAAACATACTGACAGGGCCAAACTACAAAGATTGGCTTAGGAATGTCAAAATGGCAATCACTTATGACAAGTTGGGGTACCTTATTACCACCAAAGCTCCCCCTGTCCCAGGTCCCTGTTAGGTCCACGTTACCTCTCCCGGTGCTTTCGGGGTTGCGGAAACGGTAAATCAAAATTTTTCTAGACTTTGTAACATGGACCGTAAAAGCCGGATCTTTCCTAAACTAAACTAGCATACTTGCAAAGAAGAGTTAACTACTCAGCAAAGTGGTTATACCTCAACTTGAACTCCTTCTCTTCTTGTTGTTGTTCTTCTTTGATGTTCTACTCTTCTTGTTGTTCTTCTCATTGCTTGCTCAAAGGTTGATCCGGACTTCGGTCACCTCCGCGGCCTCCTTGAGTCGAAGACGATCCACCCGAGAGATGTACACCGAGCTCCACCTCAAGCCGAGGTAACTAGGGCAAGGAGATAGCTAATCTAAAAGCCCTAGGATGTGTAGGAGTGATGAAGGGATGGCTTTGTCTTTGTGAAATCTTTATCTCTCAACACATGAGATCAAAAGATCAAAACAAGAGGAGGAAGAAGAAGGAGATTTTCTAGCAACCATGGAGCTTCTCATTTCAAGAGAGAGAATGAGAATAAGCAAATGAAAAGCTTAACCAAGAGAAAAGCTAACCATGGTTGCAATAATGCACAAACATTATCATTACAAATCCAATAAAGATAAAGGTGATGGCTACAAATGACATGACCATTATCATAACTAAATAAAAAGAAAACCAAAGAATACTTTAGATCTTCTAAGAAGATCCAAGTCAACTTTGGTCAAAAGGTCAACAAAGTCAAGATCGTCAAATGGTCAATGTAATTAGCCATAACAAAATTATCAATGAAAGGATTAGTAAATAATGTCCCCGGCTCATTATGGTTTTGACCAAACGAACCGTCGAAACCCTAATGAGTCCGCCTCAAAATGGTTTTGACCGAATCAACTGTCAAAACCCTAATGAGCCTGCCACATAGTGGTTTTGGCCGAACCAACTTCCAAAACCCTAATGAGGCACCTCCTCCTTCATCGCTCCAGAAAACTGTGCATAAACACCTGCATCCGTATTCCGTAGAATGCGGATGCGCAGAAGACAAAACAAATCCATCCATGCAATACTAGGATCCGGCTTAAACCAAAGCCCACTAGTATTGCCTGCCCGAACACCACACGCACACAAGTGTACGTAAGTGATCGCAGCCCTGCCGTAAAACCATACGGCCTCTACACGTTTCGCTCAGTGCAGGGAAACTCTCTGTGTGGGACTCTAAAGACTCGACACTACGCTGGCAGTGGGTTTAACCACAGACCGCAAGCGGCACTAGCTGTACGTAACGGTCCCCAGGTAGATGTCGATAAGAAGGCCGATGAGGTAAACCCATCCGAACTCCTACTGAGTCTGTATGTGACAATCTCCGTACAGTCCGGTCTGTTCGTCTGATACATCGCATGTCGGGCTTAGGGGGGCGGCAAGCGTCAGACCCATAATAGCGGTACAAGTCGTGTCGGAGTGAAGCCCAGAACACCCTAAGATAACACTGGAACCTACCAGTATATCTCGCTTGCCCTGGCCAGGGACTACTCGTGTAATGGCTCTCCTAGACACAGCGCGATGTCAACCCCCAATACCGGGAGAGACGAATCCTGTCTAACCGTCACTGCCTCCAAGTGCTTCGGGACTGCTCCCAACTACTACCTGTTTGCACGACTCAGTAGAGCCGTGGTAGGGTAGTAATCAAAGAACAGTGGGAACACACTCGAGGCGAAGTGACAGTGTCAAGTCAGCGGACTAAGCTGTACTCATGTCACCTGGGAACTGATAACCGACGATAGGTATAATACCAACCATCAGTTCCCGACGAGTCTTGTCCAGTGTACTCGTAACCTAACGAGCACCCGCATACTATCTCAAGTACGACGTACCGACGGCTGTGGGACAGACCGTCTCCCCTGCTGGGATGAGAAGCGCATACGCTAGTCTACTCCGGAGTATCGATGCCCTATCTCGGTACTCCCACGACTAGGGACGTGTATAAGGATGTGCTTGTAGATTACCCAGCCCCCACGAGTGTGATCGCCATCACAACGCCGGTAATCAAGCAAAGATCCTAAGGGCTCTACTAATGCGTATAGGTGATATAATAAATAAACACACATGTACACATTAAAGCAGAGACAAACCAAGTAGCATACTACTATATTGAGCAAGATTGTCTGTACAACTGTGAATATCCCAAGCTTCCATCAAGTAATATACATGCTAGTATGATACAGTAATGGCCTCTAGGGCATATACACTAACAATCTCCCACTTGCACTAAGGCCATGTACTGGCGTATCGAAGACCTATCTTCTCGATCAGCCGCTCGAACTGAGTCTGGAGTAAAGCCTTTGTGAATGGGTCCGCAGTGTTGTCCTTTGTGTCCACTCTCCGCACCTCGATCTCCTGTCGATCAATGATCTCCCTGATCAGGTGATACCGCCTTAAGATGTGCCTGGATTTCTGATGGGACCTTGGTTCCTTCGCTAAAGCTATAGCCCCATTGTTATCGCAATACACAGGTATTGGGTCAACAATGGACGGAACCACCTGAAGTTCACTAATGAACTTCTTTATCCAGACCGCCTCTTTTGCGGCATCGCTTGCAGCAATGTATTCAGCCTCCATCGTCGAGTCTGCGACGGTATCCTGCTTGGAACTCCTCCAACATACCGCCCCTCCGTTGAGGGTAAACACAAAACCCGAGACAGACTTGCTGTCATCTTTGTCACTCTGGAAGCTTGAATCGGTAAAGGACTCGATCCTGAGGTCTCCATTACCGTAAACCAGGAACATCTCCTTAGTCCTTCTCAGGTACTTGAGAATGTTCTTCACTGCTGTCCAGTGGTCCTCCCCTGGGTCTGACTGATACCGGCTTACCGTGCTCAACGCGTAAGCTATATCCGGTCTTGTACATAGCATCGCATACATTATAGATCCTACCGCCGAAGCGTAGGGTATAGTGCTCATGCGAACCCTCTCCTCGTCAGTCTTAGGAGACATCTTCTTGGAGAGGGTAATTCCGTGCAATGCGGGTATGTTACCGCGCTTGGAACCCTCCATACTAAATCTCTTTAGTACGGTCTCTATGTACCTGGACTGCGAAAGTCCCAATAGTCTCTTGGATCTATCTTTATAGATATTGATCCCCAGAATGTACGAGGCATCTCCCAGGTCCTTCATGGAGAACCTTTGTGACAAAAATAGCTTGACCGATTGTAGCATAGGAACATCATTTCCTATCAAAAGAATGCCGTCCACGTACAAGACTAGGAATACGACAGTTCGTCCTACAATCTTCTTATATACACAGGGTTCATCTTCGTTCTTGATGAAATCAAATTCCTTGATTGCCTCATCAAAACAGATGTTCCAGCTCCGCGATGCCTGCTTTAATCCATAAATGGATTTAAGCAACTTGCACACCCTTCCGCTGCTCCCACTGTCTACGAAACCTTCTGGTTGATCCATGTAAACGCACTCTTCCAAACAACCGTTTAGGAAAGCCGTCTTAACATCCATCTGCCAGATTTCATAGTCATGGAAGGCAGCAATGGTAAGTAGGATCCGAATGGATTTGAGCATAGCCACCGGAGAAAAAGTCTCGTCATAGTCCAAACCAGGTCTTTGACGAAAACCTTTTGCAACGATTCTAGCTTTATAGGTTTCCACCTGCCCATCTACACCAAGTTTCCTTTTGTAGATCCATTTGCATCCAACGGGTTTTACCCCAGGTGGAGCAATATCCAAGGTCCACACTTTATTGGCGTACATGGACTCCATTTCGGATTGCATTGCTTCCTGCCACTTATCAGAGTCCCTACTGATAATGGCCTGCCTGAAACTGGTAGGGTCATCTTCTTCCAAGATGCAATCCTCTCGATCCCCGTCTATGAGAAAACCGTAGTATCTCTCGGGCGGATGAGAAATCCTACCAGATCTGCGGAGTGGCTGAGGTTCGTTTGGGGTCATTGAATCTAACGGTTCCTCCAAATTTTCAGTTACATTTTGTGGTCGCTGAATTTCTTCCAGTTCTACCGAACTCCCACTTGTTTCTTTTGCAAGAAATTGCCACTCTAAAAAGGTGGCGTGGCGAGATACAAACACCTTCTGTTCCTCAGTGTGGTAGAACAGATATCCTGCGGAGTTCTTAGGATATCCCACAAATTTACATAGAACTGAACGTGCCTTAAGTTTGTCCGGATTTTGTACTTTTACATAGGCCGGACAACCCCATATCTTAATGCCTTTAAGATACGGCTTCTTACCATTCCATATCTCGAACGGTGTCTCAGGCACAGATTTAGACGGAACATCGTTCAATAGATATGCAGCTGTCAACAGCGCATGTCCCCAAAATGAAAGAGGCAACTCGGCATTACTCATCATGGAGCGAACCATATCCAGAAGGGTACGATTCCTCCTCTCCGATACACCGTTGTGCTGTGGTGTATAAGGAGGAGTAAGCTGAGAGAGAATACCATTCTCTTTTAAGTAGTCTAGGAACTCCGTGCTTAAGTACTCCCCTCCCCTGTCAGACCGGAGGATCTTGATACTTTTGCCTGTCTGGTTCTCTACTTCGTTTCTAAATTCCTTGAATTTCTCAAAAGCTTCAGATTTGTGTTTCAACAGATACACATATCCGAATCTAGAGAGATCGTCAGTGAATGTGATGAAGTAAGAGAACCCACCCCTTGCATGTATAGACATCGGACCGCATACATCACTGTGTACGAGTCCCAAGAGCTCTGCTGCCCTTTCTCCATGTCCGGTGAACGGAGATTTGGTCATCTTCCCTTTGAGACAGGACTGACAAGTTTCATAAGATGAAAACTCGAACGTATTCAAGAGTCCATCTTTATGCAACTTACTCAGTCTTTTCTCTCCGATATGACCAAGTCTACAATGCCACAAGTAGGATTCATTCGTATCTGAATTCTTCCTCTTGCGTGTGTTTTGTATATTGAGAACTGTATTCTGATTTAGAACGTAGATACCATTACACAGTGTACCCTCTGCAACCAGTACCTTATGAAGGTAAATGTTCATGATATTCTTTTCAAGAACAAAGTTATATCCATCTTTATCGAGTAAAGAAACTGATATGATGTTGCAAACCATGGAGGGTACATAGTAGCAATCGTTCAAAATCAAAGTCTTGCCATTAGGCAATACTAGGTGATATTCACCGACGGCTGCCGCATTAACTTGTGCTCCGTTCGCTACTTTGAGCGACATATCACCCGGTGCAACTTTCCTACTTTTTCTCAGTCCTTGCAATAAATTACAGATATGAGATCCTGATCCGGTATCAAGTACCCAGGAGGTAGGGCTGACCGTAAAACAGTTCTCAATTACAAGAACACCTGAAGTAGATGCAAAACCATGCTTCTTCTTCAACTGGGTATCCTGGAAATCCATACTTTCCTCTTTCCCATTCTCATACTCATGACTGTTGTCACAAGTTAGAGCTGAACCAACTTTCCCCAGTCCCGAATAAGAATTCGGTTCGGTCAAGCGATACATATTATTATCTTGATTAGGGCGTGAAAAGGTTGCTGCCTGGAGAGAGAGAAAAGAAACACTCAGCGTATGCTCTTGCAAGATTAGATTGGTTTATTAATTTATCTAACCAGGATGTCTCCCACTGTTTCCTCAAATTCTTCTTAAAACCTTTTTAAAAGAAGAACTAGCCGGGTTTTAATTCACGTCACAATACTTGCTTAACCTTTCAGCCAGGCTAGTGTCGGTACTTCGAGGGAGGTTTTCCAACGCTTTCACGAAGTTCCTTAATTAAAGAACCTCTTTTCCCTGGGGGCGTAACCCCGCTAACACCTTTCTAGACACCTACTAGGTTTATAGCATTGATCGTTAAGTGAAATAATCTCCCGAGAGTAAACCAACTCATCAGTGGGATCGGGATCCAACTGTCATTGTGTGATAACCTAGATGGAATCCACTCTAGTCACCACACTCCAGAAGGTATGCTAAATCTGCAAGTTTCAGTTCTTTTGAAACTCCCGATGTGGTTTTTGCCCCTAGGATCCAAGTGACCTTGACTGAGCCAACATATCAAAAGATCCTAGTCAAGTTCAACCCGTCATTATCTTGACTGCATTAGACCCACCCGTACGAGTCCTTGACTGAGCCAAAATGACCGCACGACTGTCCTAACCAATCACTTTGTATCCTACGGAAAAATATTACATAGCTACCGTTCACTACGCCTCGGCTGAGCACGAAATACGTAGCACGAATACTAAGCAATATTAATCCGAAACGACGGAGGGCTACGACTGGGTTTTGGCGAAAACCCGTTAACGTAATGAACTTGATTTCGTTGAATGAACGTGATACACCTTTTTGAAAATATAGTGGCGAAAACTTTTGCTAAAGAGGTCACACCCGGTGAAGGGATCTCGGCTCTTTCCTCGTCGAATGAGGTGCAGGATATTCCAAATTGAATACCTCGATGCAAAGCAAGAATAATCGACTATAGTGAAGTTATTACCCTGACGGAAACTTTTGTCCAAGGGGTCACTCCCGGTGAAGGGATCTCGGCCCTTGCCTCGTCGACTGAGGTGCTGGGCATTCATAACCGAATACCGCGATGCAAAACAAAAATGAACGTCCTTGCAATGACAGCTTTTTGAAAAATTGTTCCAACAACGTCTTTTAGGTTTATTTTCTTGCATTAGTTCTTTTAATGCGTCCCATCATTTAAATCCTACCATCGCAGAAAACAACCAAAATATGACGTACGCTTATGCCATTCGCATTCGCCACGGGGTCCCGTCATCACCCGTTAGGTTACTTAACTAACGACAGAGCGGGGGCTGGGCTAGTGCGGCTGTAAAACATAAGCAACGCCTAAATAGTAAAGCAATGATAGACATTACAGATCACAGATGAATACATTGGATATACTAGGAATCCGCAATCCGTTCGAGCCTGCAACGAAAAACGGATTACACGGTCGCGGTGAATAGCCAAAACCCCACCCAAGACCCCTACGGGTGCGGCAAACCACCCGCCAAGTACTCGGTAGTTTGTGCACCCCTCCATGGGTCTATCCTAGGAGCAAAAACAGTAAAAAGAATTATACAATGACGGCTACAACCCCGACCCGGTTGTACGGCCATACAAATAATATTATTACATCAATTTACATTTACAAATGAATGAAAGAAAAACAAAAGCTCATCTCACATCCACCCCGGCTATTCACCCGCGACAGTCCAACACATTCATATACACATTCCAATATCAAACACAGATCACAGAGATGTATAACTCCGACTAATCGTCTTATAGCGATTAGCCGACGTTCAATACATGCAAACATCACAGATATAACCTTCATAGTCAAAGTATATTGAAGTTCGGAAAAAATACGGAATTATAGGCCCCCCAAAAACAAATTTCTATTCTGGAAAAACTGGGCACATATAATATATCTGAAAAATCCTAAAACCAACACAGAAACATTCTGCACCAAATTCGAAGCAGAGAGGGGACCAGACGGCCGCGCTTCAGCGGCAAAAGCACCCTGTTGCCGTGGATCCGCGCTCCTCTAATCGCCTCTCTGGTTCGTATTTGGTGGTTTTCTATACAAAAGCCTGAGATAATTTTTGGTGTATAACAAATTTTGTTTTGACCAGAAAATATATTAACAGAAACTCAGGTTTTTATAACTTGGTTTTTTCGATTTTTCCGTTTCGAACTTCGACACACTTTACTACCAAGCTAGTTTATGTTTAGTTAAGCTCTGATACCACTGTTAGGTCCACGTTACCTCTCCCGGTGCTTTCGGGGTTCCGGAAACGGTAAATCATAATTTTTATAGACTTTGTAACATGGACCGTAAAAGCCGGATCTTTGCTAAACTAAACTAGCATACTTGCAAAGAAGAGTTAACTACTCGGCAAAGTGGTTATACCTCAACTTGAACTCCTTCTCTTCTTGTTGTTGTTCTTCTTTGATATTCTTCTCTTCTTGTTGTTCTTCTCATTGCTTGCTCAAAGGTTGATCCGGACTTCGGTCACCTCCGCGGCCTCCTTGAGTCGAAGACGATCCACCCGAGAGATGTACACCGAGCTCCACCTCAAGCCGAGGTAACTAGGGCAAGGAGATAGCTAATCTAAAAGCCCTAGGATGTGTAGGAGTGATGAAGGGATGGTTTTGTCTTTGTGAAATCTTTATCTCTCAACACATGAGATCAAAAGATCAAAACAAGAGGAGGAAGAAGAAGGAGATTTTCTAGCAACCATGGAGCTTCTCATTTCAAGAGAGAGAATGAGAATAAGCAAATGAAAAGCTTAACCAAGAGAAAAGCTAACCATGGTTGCAATAATGCACAAACATTATCATTACAAATCCAATCAAGATAAAGGTGATGGCTACAAATGACATGACCATTATCATAACTAAATAAAAAGAAAACCAAAGAATACTTTAGATCTTCTAAGAAGATCCAAGTCAACTTTGGTCAAAAGGTCAACAAAGTCAAGATCGTCAAATGGTCAATGTAATTAGCCATAACAAAATTATCAATGAAAGGATTAGTAAATAATGTCCCCGGCTCATTATGGTTTTGACCAAACGAACTGTCGAAACCCTAATGAGTCCGCCTCAAAATGGTTTTGACCGAATCAACTGTCAAAACCCTAATGAGCCTGCCACCTAGTGGTTTTGGCCGAACCAACTGCCAAAACCCTAATGAGGCACCTCCTCCTTCATCGCTCCAGAAAACTGTGCATAAACACCTGCATCCGTATTCCGTAGAATGCGGATGCGCAGAAGACAAAACAAATCCATCCATGCAATACTAGGATCCGGCTTAAACCAAAGCCCACTAGTATTGCCTGCCCGAACACCACACGCACACAAGTGTACGTAAGTGATCGTAGCCCTGCCGTAAAACCATACGGCCTCTACACGTATCGCTCAGTGCAGGGAAACTCTCTGTGTGGGACTCTAAAGACTCGACACTACGCTGGCAGTGGGTTTAACCACAGACCGCAAGCGGCACTAGCTGTACGTAACGGTCCCCAGGTAGATGTCGATAAGAAGGCCGATGAGGTAAACCCATCCGAACTCCTACTGAGTCTGTATGTGACAATCTCCGTACAGTCCGGTCTGTTCGTCTGATACATCGCATGTCGAGCCTAGGGCGGCGGCAAGCGTCAGACCCCTAATAGCGGTACAAGTCGTGTCGGAGTGAAGCCCAGAACACCCTGAGATAACACTGGAACCTACCAGTATATCTCGCTTGCCCTGGCCAGGGACTACTCGTGTAATGGCTCTCCTAGACACAGCGCGATGTCAACCCCCAATACCGGGAGAGACGAATCCTGTCTAACCGTCACTGCCTCCAAGTGCTTCGGGACTGCTCCTAACTACTACCTGTTTGCACGACTCAGTAGAGCCGTGGTAGGGTAGTAATCAAAGAACAGTGGGAACACACTCGAGGCGAAGTGACAGTGTCAAGTCAGCGGACTAAGCTGTACTCATGTCACCTGGGAACTGATAACTGACGATAGGTATAATACCAACCATCAGTTCCCGACGAGTCCTGTCCAGTGTACTCGTAACCTAACGAGCACCCGCATACTATCTCAAGTACGACGTACCGACGGCTGTGGGACAGACCGTCTCCCCTGCTGGGATGAGAAGCGCATACGCTAGTCTACTCCGGAGTATCGATGCCCTATCTCGGTACTCCCACGACTAGGGACGTGTATAAGGATGTGCTTGTAGATTACCCAGCCCCCACGAGTGTGATCGCCATCACAACGCCGGTAATCAAGCAAAGATCCTAAGGGCTCTACTAATGCGTATAGGTGATATAATAAATAAACACACATGTACACATTAAAGCAGAGACAAACCAAGTAGCATACTACTATATTGAGCAAGATTGTCTGTACAACTGTGAATATCCCAAGCTTCCATCAAGTAATATACATGCTAGTATGATACAGTAATGGCCTCTAGGGCATATACACTAACAGTCCCAAAACCAGCATCGCGGATAGGGAAATCCGTAAGACCTGGGAAATCGACTACGCGAAGGCCAAGTGCCTCGTGCTTGCCTCTATTGACAATGAACATCAGAGGAGGCATGAGAATATGGACCTCGAATCCATATTTCATCATACAAAAGAACTGTATGGAGAGCAATCTCGTATCGCCAGATACGAAGTGTCGAAGAAGCTGTTTTCGGTAAGATTGGCCGTCGGATCATCGGTAGCGGAACACATGCTTAAGATGATTGGCTATATAGAAGAGCTCGCGGACCTTGGGACCACGTTGGAGAATGAGCTCTATACGGACTTGATTCTCCAGTCCCTTCCTTCCACTTACGCCCAGTTCATCCTAAATTTCAACATGCAAGAAAAGGAAGTTGAACTTTCAGAGCTGCTCAACATGCTGAGGAGTGCAGAGGGCACCCTACAGAAAGGTAGGGAAACATCCACTTTGTTTGTAAGAGGATCTTCCTCTTCTAGGTCCAAGGCGAAAGCCAAGGGAAAGAAGAAGAAAACCCCCGCCAAACCAAGGGGGTGTTAGTAAAGTGGATACGAAGGGAAAGGCAAAGGCAACAAAGGTAGCGGGGAAGCTTGTGGATAAGGAAGAGTGCTTTTACTTTCACAAGAGTGGACACTGGAAGAAAGATTGCAGGGCTTGGAAGGCCAGAACACAGGATCTGAAGCAAGTTGCGGCTTCAGCTGTAGGGTTCCTAGGCACTCTCAAGAGGTCTCACAAGGCATCAACCATGCCAAATTCAAATTTTACGGGTGCCGAGAAACCCTAATACGGATCGTTAACTAGAATTCTAGGCGACAAAGCAAACTAGTTAACACTTAACTACAAGAATACGGAAATACAACCTTTGTAGATCCGGTCCTCTACCTCCACGGCTCCGTGATGAAGTCCTCTCCGCTGTCCATATCAAATCCCGGGCTCTAGCGTCGGCTTCATCGGAGAAAGAGCGGGCTAGGTCATCGACGACGTGCCGAAGATGATCTACGTCGAGGCATCACTAGATCAAGCTCCACCTTCACCAAGCCATGAAAACTTGTGAAGGAAACACCCTATACTACTTGGCAAAAGGTAGAGGATGAAGAAATAGGAAGTGGGTTCACTTTAGAATTGGATTTCTCACTCATTTTCATCAATCACCATTGATGAAGTGAAGCTTTCTTCATGAAAGAAGATGAAGAAGAAGAAGAAAGAATATTATATTATGATAAGTTAATTTAAAAACCAAAAGAAAAAGAATACTTATCATAATATGAACTAGGGCTAAGTGTAGAGAATTGACCAAGGTTAGATGAATGGTTAAGGTTAAGCATGAAGACAAAATGGTCACATTGGTCAAAGCTTCATGAAGCTTCAACAAGCTTCATGTATTAAAGCAACCATTTTGTTTTTCTTTTCTCATTTTTTAATCCAAATAAAAAGATAAATGAATTAATAAATAAAAACCCTAACCATTTACTTAACCAAGGTTTAACTCTTTACACAAACCCTAGCAACCTTTGCATCATCAAACATGATACAAACAAGTGCACAAAATATATCACATATACAATGTGCACATTCGAGTGAGAAAATCCATCTTAAATGAACCGATAATAGTTAATGCAAAGTAATATATCAAATATATAATTATACATTAAATCATTAAATCAACACTTGATTTAACGATCCGGTCATATCGCATATAACCGACTAGTATCCAATGTATCGGCTTACCGAATCAATCCTTGATTCGATAACTAGGTTATATCGCAAACAACCATATCGATACATTCATCGCGAGAATGGAATACGGTATCACATACACGCATTATTCTCGGTCCCGCACATATCTCATATGCGCTCCTATTTCGTTTCGCTTGAGCCAGGAAACCTCTGTGTAGGACTCTAAAGACTCGTCAATACGCCGGCAGCAGATGATGATCATATCAAGCACCCACAAGCCGCAAGCGGTCTGCTAAACGTAACGGCCACCCGGGTATTGAGCGATCAGAAGATCGACGAGCAAGCCCGCTCACACTCCAGTGAATCCAACCAGTAACACTACCGTACAGTCCGGTCTGATCGTCTGATCTGTCGCATATCTCGCCTAGGGGTGGTAAACGTCAGACCCCAATAGCTCGATAAGTCGTGTCGATATGAGGTCTATAACAATTCGAGAAACTACTGGTAACACTTACCAGTAAATCTCAACAACCCTGGCCAGGGATTTCCTATTATAGCCAATCGAACACAGCGCAACATCGACCCCCTATACCGGGAGAGACGAATCCCCTCCTATCGCTCATTGCCTCCATGTGACTCGGGACTGTACCCAAAAACCACCGTTTTGCACGCCCTCTTGGACGTGGTAAGATGGAAATCAAAGCACAGTGGGAACCACACAAGACTCTATGACGATCTCGGGTCAACAGACTACTCTGTACCAGTGTCACCAGAGAACTGCCATCTGACGTAAGGTATAATACCATCTGGGAGTTCTCGGCGAGTCCGTCCAGTGTACCCAGTCTCTACTGAGCACCCGTATATCATCTCTGATGTCAAACACCGATGGATATGGGATCATCCATCGCCCATCTGTATGGGTCGAGAAGGTACACGCTAGTCTACTCTGGTATATCGATGCCCCATCTCGATACACCCTCGACTAGGGACTTTGAAGGATGTACTTATGGACTACCATGTCCCCACTAGTATGATCCGCATCATAGTCCAGGTAGTCAAGTACAGATCCTAAGGGCTTTACCAACATGTAACAGAGAGACAATCAGTGTACACGTTAAGGTAAAGAGCAACCAGATAGCATACTATCATGTCGAGCAAGAAAGTCCTCCCTATATATGTCCAAGCATCCACTACAATATACATCCTATGTATAGTAATGGCCTCTAGGGCATACATATAACTAACAATCTCCCACTTGCACTAGGGCCATCTGATAGCAGTGGTTGCAGTATCTCATACTCAACCATCCCATAAAAGTCTCTCTCTGGGAACAGGCCTTTGTGAGTGGATCCGCTGTGTTGTCCTCTGAGTCTACTCTCCTAACCTAGATCTCCCTGGAGATCAACCATCTCCATGATCAGGTGACACTGCCTTAGAATATGTCTGGATCACTGATGGGACCGGCGTTCCTTGGCATAAGCCACAACTCCATTGTCACACAATGGGAGGAACTAAGTTCATCTCATGAACAAATATACATCCAGACTGCCTCTTTGGTAGCATCTTAAGTAGCGATGTATCGAGCCTTTATCGTCTAGTATGCCACGGTATCTAGCTTGGAACTCTTCCAACATACCGTCCCTCGATAGAGGGTAAAGACAATGCCTGTGACTGACATTCAGTCGTCTTCATCACTCTGGAACACCTCCAGTGATTCTCCCCAGGATCAACTGATACCATCTCACTACAACTTGTGAGTGTCCTAATATCCATTTAGATCTATCTCATAGATCCAAAACCCAGGATTTAGGAGGTATCACTTTGATCCTAAATGGAGAATCATTGTGATAAGCGGAGATTGATCGAGCGTAGCATAGGAAACTCCTTCCCTATCAAGAGTATGCCATCCACGTACTCTACGAGGATCATCACCATACTCCCTACTACCCTTTTGTTTATACAAGGTTCATCTACCATTTTGATGATATCAAACTCTTTGACTAACACATCAAAACAGATGTTCCAACTCCGCGATACCTGCTTTATCTTATAAAGCATCTTGTACACGTTTCCGCTGCTCCCACTGTTTACGAAGCCCTCTGGCTGTGTACTTATAGACGTCCTCTTCTAAAACATCATTTAGAAAAGCAGTCATGGCACCCAACCGTCAGATATCGTAGTCATGGTATGTAGCCGTAGCAAGTAGGATCTGGATGGACTTAAGCATAGTCACTTGAAAAGGTTTCATCATAATCCACGCCTGGTCGATGACGAAAAGCTTTAACAAGTCTAGCTTTGAAAGTCTCAACTTTTCCATCTACACCAAGTAATCTTCTCAAGACATACTTGCTCCTGATGGGGATTTAACCCTTCAGATATTGCAACCAAAGTCCATACTTTGTTGGTGTACATGGATTCCATCTCAGATCGCTAAGCATCCAGCCATTCTTACAGAGTCCCACTCCTGATGGCCAGTTCGAAACTAGTTGGGTCATCATCTCATGATGCAATCCTCTCTCCCACTGTCATAGAGAAACCGAAGTAGCTCTCAGGTGGGTGAGGAACCCTACTAGATCGGCGGAGAGGCTGAGGTTCGTTGGTAACTATTTGAATCCTTTGGTTCTGTCAAATCATCAGCTGCAGTTTTGTATAGCTGGAACCTTTCCAGTTCTACATAACAGACCTTGCCTCGAGCTTGTCCGGATTTTGCTTTTCAGAAATAGCCCGGACAACCCCAAATCTTAACCAACTTAAGATATGGGCTCTTCCCTTTCCATATCACATATGAAGTGGTAGGCAACTGATTTGATTCGAACCCTATTCAATAGGTATGCAGCTTCTCAAGTGCATAACTCCCAAAAAGAAATAGGTAACTCAGTAGTACTCATCATAGAGCACACCATATCATATAGGGTGCATCTGCTCCGCCCCGATATACCATCGTGCTATGGTGTATACGGAGGAGTAATTCTGAGAGAGAATCTCATTCTCCTTTAGAATAATCCAGGATTTCCGTGCTCTTGTATTCTCCTCCTCGATCACATCAAAGGACATAATACTTATACCCGTATTTTGGTTCTCTACTTCTAAATCATATTCTGTGAATATCTCAAAAGGTTCGGACTTGTGTTTCAACAGGAACATATGTCTGAATCTTGAGAGATTATCAGAGAATGTAATGAAGTACAAAGAACCGGTCTTGGCATGTGTAGACAGGGGACCTTTATACATCAACATGTATCATCCCAAGAGTTTACTAACTCTTTCTGTGTTTCCAGTAAACAGAGCTATGGTCATCGTATCTTTGTGACATGACTGGCAAGTTTCACAAGATGTAGATTCAAACTGATTTAAATATGCATCTTCATGTAACTTCAGCTAGTCGGGTCACATTGATATGACCTAGTCTACAATGCCTCAAGAAGGATTCGTTCATTTCTGAACTCTTCCTCTTGTGTGTGTTCCGTATACTAAGAACTGTAGTTTGATTTAGAACATCAATGCTTTTAGATAACGTGCCTGAACCGATCAACTTTTGATATAGGAAATGTTCAAAACATTATCCAACTATACAAAATTTTATCATTTCTTTACTAATAAAGAGATTGATATGATTTTGTATATCAGGTTAGGTATCTAATAACATTCGTTCAGAATCAATGTATTCTGGTAATACAGGGTGACAGTGACCAACAGACTTGGTTGCAATTCTTGCCCCGTTTTCTGCCTCATGAAACTTATCACCCGTTCTCAGTTCTCTACCTAGCTGTAGCCCTATGCAACAGATTACATATCTGGGATCCTGATCCGGTATCATATACCCAGGATGCGGAGGATACTGAGAAACAATTCTTTGTAACGAACACACCTGAAGATGATGCATCAGCATGCACACTCTTCGTTTGGGCGGCACGGGAATTCTGGTAATCCCCAATTTCCTGCTCTGTCTTATAACAATTATAAGTTGGAGCGGGACCAACGTTCCCCAGCTCAGAATAACAAGCGGGTTCGGTCAATATTCTGTATTATTATCTTGATTAAGACATGATATGGTCGCTACCAGGAGACAGAGAGAAGAAAACACTCAGCGTGCGCTCTTGCAAGAATAGATTGGTTATTATTTTATCTAATCAGGATGGCTCCCACTGCTTTTTATCAAATCTTCCTTCAAACCCTAAAAGGAAAGACTAGCCGGGATTAATTACACACTACAAGTTCGCCAATCTTTCAGCCAGGACAGTGTCGGTACTTTGAGGGAGGTCCCCCATGCTTTCGCACGAACCTAATTAATGTAAACCTCGTTTTCCCAGAGGCGTAACCTCGTTGACACCTTTCTAAACACCTACTTGATCGGCTAATTGTAATGTGCAAAACTCTCCCAGAAGTAACTCTTACTCGCAGCGGGTATCGGGATCCAACTATC
The DNA here is from genome assembly GCA_030015575.1 of Agapanthus africanus. Taxonomy (NCBI): domain Eukaryota; kingdom Viridiplantae; phylum Streptophyta; class Magnoliopsida; order Asparagales; family Amaryllidaceae; genus Agapanthus; species Agapanthus africanus. The sequence continues at coordinate 528,932,544 of CM057337.1, forward strand.
TCATAGAAGGTATGCAATCTCATTGCAAATTTCAACACTTGAAATTCCCGATAATATTTTTCCCCTAGCGTCCTATGACCTTGACAGAGGTCAACAAACCATAGGCTGCTAGTCAAGTTCAACCCGTCATTTCCTGATTGAAGTAAATCCACCCGCACGACCCTTGACAGAGGTCAACAAGGTCGCACGACTACCCTAAATCAATCACATCATATGCTTATACAGATAAGCACTAATCAGCTACCGCACACTACGCCTTGACAGAGGTCAACAAACGTAGCACGAATACTAACTAGTACTTATCTGAAATGACGGAGGGCTACGACAGGTTTTTCTGAAAACCTATTGCGTAATGAACTTTATATCGTTGTAGAATCAAATGATTTTAAAATGGAGAGTTTTTGAGGCTTTTCTAGTTTTGCTAAAGGAGTCACTCCCGGTGAAGGGATCGTCAGTCCTTTCCTCGTCGAATGAGGTGTGGGATATATCATATATATCACTGTGCAAAGCAGAACTCTTAAAAGCAATCAAAAGACAAACCGAAAGTGTGTAGCATCTGCCAGTTATTGCTAAAGGAGTCACTCCCGGTGAAGGGATCTCGGTCCTTTCCTCATCGAATAAGGTGCAGGATATATCACATATACCGCTGTGCAAAGCAAGAACTGTAGCTACTTGTTTTATTTTGAAATTCGATTCCACAACATCTTAGGTTTCTTTTATTTCATTAATCATATTAATGAATTCCCATCATTTAAGTACCTAAACATCACAGATAAATACGACGTACACTTATGCCATCCGCATTCGCCTCGATGTCCCCTCGTGCACCGTTAGGTTAGGTAACTAACGGCAGAGCGGGGCAGGGCTAGCGCGGGTGTAAAACATAAGTAACGTCTATATAATATATCATATATACTATATACTGTATCTATCACAGAACATCACATGATCACATCACAGATATCGCAGCAGAAGAATCATATGAAATATTGGATATACTAGGACGTCCGTGTTTTCAATACGAGCCAGTATAAAACACGGATTCCATGGTCGCGATGAATAGCCAAACCCACACCCTTAGACCCCTATGAGAGCGGCAAGCAACCCTACCAATTCTAGAGTTAGGAGACCCGGACTCGACTCCTCGAGTTGGTCTCCCACTGGACTCCAGAACCCGGTTACTTGTGCTCCCCTCCTTGGGTCTATCCTAGTGCGGAAAAGTAAATAATATACAACAACGGTGACAACTTCTGCAACCTGGAAGTGCCCCAATAAAAGAATATTACATACAAGTTTTTACATGAATGAAAATGAAAAACACTCATCTCACATAAAAACCCCCGGCTATTCAAACACGACGATCCAATATAACATATCCAGCAACACATAACATCACATGTCATCAACGTAAGTAAATAAGCGCATCCCAATTGTCGTTGACATATAGCAACGAAACCGGCGATATCACATATTACACTTACGGTCACAGAAAAGAAAGTGTAAAACTACAACAGTTGGAATCCGCAACCACCTCAGACATCGCATGCCTGACCAAATGAATTCCTTAGACATCGCATGCCTAATAATTATAAACCCCGCATTTTAGTCTCAAAATCGAAAACACTTTTCAATACCAAGTCGGGTAATTCAACCAGATTCCCGACATCCTGATCGAATGCTCGTCGCAAACTTCAGTAGACGGCTGCACCCCCGATACCGTCGACGAAGTGCACCAAGGCGGAACACCGCTGCCGCGAGCACCCGAACGGATGCTTTCGGCGACGGGGTTCTCCTACAGTCACTTGGTAGGGGCTATGGAGTGAGGCTGTCTATTAAGTTTACCCGGCGAGTATCCGCGTACGCTACATGATTGCGACGGACTTTTGATCGCATCAAAATTCCGTGGCAACCGATCAAGTGAGACTAAACTACTATGTTTATAATATTCATTCAGTTATCTCATAACTTCTTGTGAATTCCAATTATTGTATCCCATTCCAGATAAATAGAAAATGTTAAACTTTCCGATCGAACATTCGAACACCCAAGTTTTCCCGAAACAGCTCAACACATGAAACAAGTTCAAAGACATTCACTTCGTGCCTCAGTACCAACGGTCCAGCCGTAGAAGGGTCAAGCCAACGCCTCACATGTGGCACGCCGTACTGCCCCAAACCCGAGGGTTCAAAGGGCAGTTCAAGACGATCACATAATCGAGTTAAGGTTTGTTGTCTTCTAGAGGGTCCATCGCGTTACTTGCACTACTTAGAACGTTATTAAACTACGGAAAAATCCAACACTTGGAAATTTCCCGGCAGGGGAAAAAGTAGGTATTTATATCCAGTCGAACTTTTTAACATATTCAAAAATTATCCGGAAAGACAAAAAGACAAAATCTGATACTCCGATCGAAACACCGAATCCCCAAAATAACCCCAGAAAATTCAACTGTTGAATAAAATTTAAAAATTCCCATAAAATCCAGCATCAGAAAATAGGAGTTACTGTGCAACAATTACAGTGAGATACGACCGTACGGCCGCGGAACCGCCGCATGAGCCATGCTCATGTCGCGGAACCGCGGCGGTTTAGATGAATTAGGATGTCGTTTTGCACCATAACTCTTAGATCTTCCTGCTGAATATTTTAAGAATTTTTAATCTGGAAAAAACCCAGTTTTTAGAAAAAGTCCAGAGAGCACTTTTCGGGTTAGGGTTTTGGTTCGATCGGACTTCAAACTCCGTCAACCCTTCGCCTAAGGCTCTAGCTAGTCTCTGATACCACTGTAGGATTCCTAGGCACTCTCAAGAGGTCTCACAAGGCATTAACCATGCCAAATTCAAATTTTACGGGTGCCGAGAAACCCTAATACGGATCGTTAACTAGAATTCTAGGCGACAAAGCAAACTAGTTAACACTTAACTACAAGAATACGGAAATACAACCTTTGTAGATCCGGTCCTCCACCTCCACGGCTCCGTGATGAAGTCCTCTCCGCTGTCCATATCAAATCCCGGGCTCTAGCGTCGGCTTCATCGGAGAAAGAGCGGGCTAGGTCATCGACGACGTGCCGAAGATGATCTACGTCGAGGCATCACTAGATCAAGCTCCACCTTCACCAAGCCATGAAAACTTGTGAAGGAAACACCCTATACTACTTGGCAAGAGGTAGAGGATGAAGAAATAGGAAGTGGGTTCACTTTAGAATTGGATTTCTCACTCATTTTCATCAATCACCATTGATGAAGTGAAGCTTTCTTCATGAAAGAAGATGAAGAAGAAGAAGAAAGAATATTATGTTATGATAAGTTAATTTAAAAACCAAAAGAAAAATAATACTTATCATAATATGAACTAGGGTTAAGTGTAGAGAATTGACCAAGGTTAGATGAATGGTTAAGGTTAAGCATGAAGACAAAATGGTCACATTGGTCAAAGCTTCATGAAGCTTCAACAAGCTTCATGTATTAAAGCAACCATTTTGTTTTTCTTTTCTCATTTTTTAATCCAAATAAAAAGATAAATGAATTAATAAATAAAAACCCTAACCATTTACTTAACCAAGGTTTAAGTCTTTACACAAACCCTAGCAACCTTTGCATCATCAAACATGATACAAACAAGTGCACAAAATATATCACATATACATTGTGCACATTCGAGTGAGAAAATCCATCTTAAATGAACCGATACTAGTTAATGCAAAGTAATATATCAAATATATAATTATACATTAAATCATTAAATCAACACTTGATTTAACGATCCGGTCATATCGCATATAACCGACTAGTATCCAATGTATCGGCTTACCGAATCAATCCTTGATTCGATAACTAGGTTATATCGCATACAACCATATCGATACATTCATCGCGAGAATGGAATACGGTATCACATACACGCATTATTCTCGGTCCCGCACATATCTCATATGCGCTCCTATTTCGTTTCGCTTGAGCCAGGAAACCTCTGTGTAGGACTCTAAAGACTCGTCAATACGCCGGCAGCAGATGATGATCATATCAAGCACCCACAAGCCGCAAGCGGTCTGCTAAACGTAACGGCCACCAGGGTATTGAGCGATCAGAAGATCGACGAGCAAGCCCGCTCACACTCTAGTGAATCCAACCAGTAACACTACCGTAAAGTCCGGTCTGATCGTCTGATATGTCGCATATCTCGCCTAGGGGTGGTAAACGTCAGACCCCAATAGCTCGATAAGTCGTGTCGATATGAGGTCTATAACAATTCAAGAAACTACTGGTAACACTTACCAGTAAATCTCAACAACCCTGGCCAGGGATTTCCTATTATAGCCAATCGAACACAGCGCAACATCAACCCCCTATACCGGGAGAGACGAATCCCCTCCTATCGCTCATTGCCTCCATGTGACTCGGGACTGTACCCAAAAACCACCGTTTTGCACGCCCTCTTGGACATGGTAAGATGGAAATCAAAGCACAGTGGGAACCACACAAGACTCTATGACGATCTCGGGTCAACAGACTACTCTGTACCAGTGTCACCAGAGAACTGCCATCTGACGTAAGGTATAATACCATCTGGGAGTTCTCGGCGAGTCCGTCCAGTGTACCCAGTCTCTACTGAGCACCCGTATATCATCTCTGATGTCAAACACCGATGGATATGGGATCATCCATCGCCTATCTGTATGGGTCGAGAAGGTACACGCTAGTCTACTCTGGTATATCGATGCCCCGTCTCGATACACCCTCGACTAAGGACTTTGAAGGATGTACTTATGGACTACCATGTCCCCACTAGTATGATCCGCATCATAGTCCAGGTAGTCAAGTACAGATCCTAAGGGCTTTACCAACATGTAACAGAGAGACAATCAGTGTACACGTTAAGGTAAAGAGCAACCAGATAGCATACTATCATGTCGAGCAAGAAAGTCCTCCCTATATATGTCCAAGCATCCACTACAATATACATCCTATGTATAGTAATGGCCTCTAGGGCATACATATAACTAACATCAGCTTCAGGTGTGTATGTTATTGAAAACTGTCTATCAATAAACTCTACGTCCTGGGTATTGGATACCGGATCAGGATCTCATATCTGTAATTCTTTGCAGGTGTTGAGAAAGCGTAGGTTTCTAAGGCAGGTGACATAACCCTCAAAGTTGCAACCGGAGCTAGCATGGATGCTGAGGCCATGGGGGACTATCACCTGGGATTGTCAGATGGACATATTTTGGTTTTACGTAATTGCTTTTCTGTACCCAAAGCAACTTGTAATATCATTTCTGTATCTTTAATTTCTAAAGAAGGTTATGAATTTGCGTTTGTAAGTAATGTTGTAAACATTCACCTTAATCAAATTCTGATTGGGTCAGGTACATTAAGCAATGGTATATACGTATTAAACCAACCACAGATTTTCAATGTCCAGAATACACACAAAAGAAAGTCTCCGGAAACAAATCAGGCTTTCTTATGGCATTGTAGACTGGGTCACATCAATGAGAGAAGGTTGACGAAGTTACATACAGAAGGATATTTGGATCCGTTCGAATATCAATCATATGCAATTTGTCAATCATGTCTCAAAGGAAAGATGACAAAGGCTCCGTTCACTGGACACGGAGTAAGAGAGAGCGAGCTCTTGGGACTCGTACACAGCGACGTGTGCAGTCCAATGTCTACGCATGCACGAAGCGGTTATTCTTACTTCATTACTTTTACGGATGACTTTTCAAGGTACGGATATGTCTTCTTAATGAAACATAAATCCAAAGCCTTTGGAAAATTCCAGGAATATAAGAATAAAGTAGAAAAACAAACAGGCAAAAGTATCAAGACGCTGAGATATGATCGAGGTGGTGAATACTTGAGTGCCGAGTTCCTGGACTACTTAAAAGAGAATGGAATTCTCTCTCAGCTTACTCCTCCATACACTCCGCAACATAACGGTGTATCGAAGAGACGGAACCGAACCCTATTGGATATGGTACGGTCCATGATGAGTAACGCTGAGTTACCGCGATCATTCTGGGGATATGCACTAGAATCAGCTGCATACCTTTTGAACCGAGTTCCAACTAAGACTGTGCCTACTACACCATATCAGATGTGGTATGGGAAGAGACCCTATCTTAATCACATTAAGACATGGGGATGTCCAGCTTTTGTCAAAAAGCAGCATGCGGACAAGCTCGAGGCACGCTCAGTACAGTTCAAGTTTGTGGGATATCCAAAGAACTCCAAGGGATATTTCATCTATTGCGAAGAGGAACAAAAGGTTTTTGTTTCTCGTCATGCCCACTTCTTGGAAACTCGGTTTTTGGAAAAACGGATAAGTGGGAGCGCAATAGAACTGGAAGAAATTCCAGAACCACGATCTATTACTGAAAGCTTAGTAGAACCAGAGGGTTCAAAAGTTCAGGACATTCCTACGCGGCTCCGCAGAAGTAGTAGGCAGTCTCATCCGCCCGAGAGATACTACGGTTTTCTCATAGACGGGGATAGAGAGGATTGCATCATTGATAGTGATGAGCCGACTAGCTTCCAGCAGGCCATTCAGAGCGTTGACTCGGTAAAATGGCTGGATGCAATGCGGACCGAAATGGAGTCCATGTACACCAACAAAGTATGGACGTTGGACATTGCTCCAGATGGGGTAAAACCCGTAGGATGCAAGTGGATCTTCAAAAGGAAGATTGGTGTAGATGGACAGGTTGAGACCTATAAAGCTAGACTTGTTGCAAAGGGTTTCCGTCAAAGACCTGGCTTGGACGATGACGAAACCTTTTCTCCAGTGGCTATGCTGAAATCCATTCGGATCCTTGTTACCATTGCTGCCTTCCACGATTATGAGATCTGGCAGATGGACGTAAAAACATCTTTTCTAAATGGAAATTTACAGGAGTGTGTCTATATGGACCAGCCAGAGGGTTTCATTCAAAGAATTTGGCTTTATCAAAAATCCAGATGAACCATGCATCTATAGTAGATTTGTAGCAAGAACTGTCGTGTTCCTCGTTTTATACGTAGATGACATTCTCTTAATAGGAAATGACATTCCTATGCTACAATCTGTCAAAGGGTTCTTGTCACACAGGTTCTCCATGAAAGACCTGGGTGATGCCTCTTACAATCTGGGGATCCGGATCTATCGTGACAGATCCAAGAGGATATTAGGACTATCACAGTCCAGGTACATCGACACCATACTGAAAAGATTCAGTATGGAAGATTCCAAGCGCGGTAATCTACCGGCTTGTCACGGGATCACCCTCTCCAAAGAGATGTCTCCCAAGACTGATTTGGAAAGGGATCGCATGTCTATTATACCCTACGCTTCTGCGGTAGGCTCTATAATGTATGCGATGTTGTGTACTAGACCGGATGTAGCTTATGCACTGAGTATGGTAAGCCGGTATCAGTCAAACCCTGGGGAGAAACACTGGATAGCGGTAAAGAACATTCTCAAGTACCTGAGAAGGACTAAGGAGATGTTCTTGGTGTATGGCGGAAAAGACATCCAGATCGGCCTTTGCTGACTCCAGCTTCCAGAGTGAAAAGGATGATTCCAAGTCCATGTCGGGTTATGTCTTTACCCTCTATGGAGGGGCGGTGTGTTGGAAGAGTTCCAAACGGGAAACCGTTGCTGACTCGACGATGGAAGCGGAATACATCGCTGCTACAGATGCCGCAAAAGAAGCCGTCTGGATGAAGAAGTTCTTGACAGAACTTTAGGTGGTTCCGTTCATTGTTGATCCAATACCTCTGTACTGCGACAACAACGGGGCTATAGCTTTAGCGAAGGAACCCAGGTCCCATCAGAAGTCCAGACACATCTTGAGGCGGTATCACCTGATCAGGGAAATCGTGGGTCGCCAGGAGATCGAGGTTCGGAGAGTTGCTACAGAAGATAACATTGCTGATCCATTCACGAAAGCCTTACCCCAGACTCAGTTCGAGCGACTGATCGAGATGATAGGTCTTCGATACGCCAGTATATGACCTTAGTGCAAGTGGGAGATTGTTAGTGTATATGCCCTAGAGGCCATTACTGTATCATACTAGTATGTATATTACTTGATGGAAACTTGGGATATTCACCTTGTATTGACAATCTTGCTCAAAATAGTAGTATGCTACTTGGTTTGTTTCTGCTTTAATGTGTGCATGTGTTTCTTTTAGCATATCGCCTTTACACATTAGTGGAGCCCTTAGGATCTTTGCTTGATTACCAGCGTTGTGATGGCAGTCACACTCGTGGGGGCTGGGTAATCCATAAGCACATCCATATGCAGGTCCCTAGTCATAGGACTATCGAGACAGGGCATCGATACTCCGGAGTAGACTAGCGTATGCGCTTCTCATCCCAGCTTGGGAGACGGCCTGTCCCACAGCCGTCAGTACGTCGTACTTGAGATAGTATGCGGGTGCTCGTTAGGTTACGAGTACACTGGACAGGACTCGTCGGGAACTGTTGGTTGGTATTATACCTATCGTCAGTTATCAGTTCCCAGGTGACATGAGTACAGCTTAGTCCGTTGACTTGACACTGTCACTTCGCCTCGAGTGTGTTCCCACTGTTCTTTGATTACTACCCTACCACGGCTCAAAGGAGTCGTGCAAACAGGTAGTTTTTGGGTTCAGTCCCGAAGCACATGGAGGCAGTGACGGTTAGACAGGATTCGTCTCTCCCGGTATTGGGGGTTGATATCGCGCTGTGATTAGGAGAGCCATTACACAAAGTCCCTGGCCAGGGCAAGCGAGATAGACTGGTAGGTTTCCAGTGTTATCTCAGGTGTTCTGGGCTACACTCTGGCACGACTTGTACCGCTATTAGGGGACTGACGTTTACCGCCCCCCTAGGCCCGCCATGCGATGTTCTTAGACAAACAGACCGGACTGTACGGAGACTGTCACATTCAGGCTCAGTAGGAGTTCAGATGGGTTTACCTCGTCAATCTTCTTATCAGCATCTACCTGGGGACCGTTACGTACAGCTAGTGCCGCTTGCGGTCTGTGGTTAAACCCACTGCCAGCGTAGTGTTGAGTCTTTAGAGTCTCACACAGAGGGTTATTCGCCTTTAGGCAAAACAGAGTAGAGGTCGCATGGTTTTGCGACGGGGTTCGTTCACATCCGCGCACTTGTGCACGTTTGGTATCCGGGCAGTCATTACTAGCGGGCTCTGGTTTGAACCGGATCCTAGTATATGTTTTGGGGTTAGTTTTATCCCATTGTATTCGTGTTCCTCGGAACACGAATGCGGGTGTGTATGCACAGTTGATTGAGGCGGAGGAAGAGGATTTTCATTAGGGTTTCGTTTTGGGTGTGTATGCACAGTTGACAGTTGTCTTTTTCCAAATCCTAATGGACATGTGAAATATCAATTAATAATATTAATTAAATGAAATTTTGTCATGGTTAGGGTTGTTGACTTGTTGACCTTGGTTGACTTGTTGACCATGGTTGAAACATTGACCATCATCATTACACTCCAAAGAAGCTCTTTGATCTTTGCAAAAAACATTTAATGTGATATGATAATGGTCTCATCAAACCAACCATCACCTTTTTCATTTTGGATTAATATTATTAATTAGATAATTCACATATATTGTTATGGTTGCAAAAAACTATTCTCATTCTATCATTCTCATTCACTCTCCTCCTCTTCCTCTCTCTCTAGCTCTCCCCTCTCATGAGTTGAGAACCATTTGAGCTTGAGATAAAACCCTCAAAAATACTCTCTACTCTTTCTAAGGTCCTAGGTTTAGCACACCAAGCACCTTAGTTACTTCTAGTTTGAGGTTGGCGCCAAAGGTAGAGTCCCTCGGGTGGATCTTTCTTCGGCAAGAGAAGGCGACAAGGAGAACCCGTTCTTTCACTCCAAGGAGCAAGAAGAGAAGGACTTGAAGACCTAGGTATAACCCCTTTTCCGAGTAGCTAACTCTTTTAGCTTGTTTGTTAGTTTTGTTTAGCAAAGATCCCTCCTTTAGCATAGTCCATGTTGCCTAGTGTTGTAAAAATCCGATTTTTCATAACGTTTCCGCCTCCCCGCAAGCACCGGGGTGGGCAACGTGGACTTCCAGGAGGGTCAGCATTCATCGTCTGGATGTTTCCGTTGCGGGAGTTTTTATCATCATGTTCGAGATTGTACTGAGCCATGTGAGGATGAGGCAGCCATTCCACATATTACCTTACCACCTTCTCCACCTCAGAGAGTGTTGCCTCTTGCGCCTATTGTTGCTCCACGTCAGACTTATGCTCAGAGAGGTCATGGTCGTGGAGGGTTTGTTCAGAGAGGATGGGATGGCAGAGGCGGAGGACAGCCAGTTGCAGGTACAGGACAGGCACGAGTGTTTGCTTTGACTCATCAGGACGCGCAGGCATCCAATGCAGTGGTTTCAGGTACTCTTTTAGTATGTTCCTTCGATGCATACGTTTTGTTTGATCCAGGATTATCTAGGGTTTTATTTAGTTAAAGTTATTCTAAAATTAGTTAGACTTTATCATGATACAAAGCTTGTAGAAGCTTTTGGATTCTTTGACTTAGTCTTCTATTTTTGTTTAGCTTAAGATATGTCTAAACCCAACCATCATTCCTAGCCTTGGTTAAGTCTCTACAAAGGTTAAGTATATGATACTTAACTCACCTATGGTTGCAATAGTCTCATGGATAATGATCAAGAGAGCTTTCTTCTTCTTCTTCCTCACAAAAAGCTTTCTAGCTTCAATAGAGTTGATGAAAAAAGTGTGAGAAAATCAAATCTAAAGTGAGCCCACTTCCTACTTCATCATCCCCTACTACTTGCCATTTAGTATAGGGTGTTTGCTTCACTAATTCTATAATTAGTGAAGAGATAGCTTGGGTTAATGTCTTCTCGACGTAGATCATCTTCGGCCTCGAAGACTTCGAAGCAAGCATGTTCGTTTCTTCAAAGGAGCTTCTCTAGAGTCCCAGTCTTCATGATCACATCGAAGGGACTACTACACGGAGCTAATGAAGTGAAGGACCGGTCTTCAAAGATTGTATTCCTTGTTCACTTTACTTGCAAAGTCGTTTGCATTTCATTCCGTCGGTTTTCTAGTATACGATTCTAGGGTTAGGGTTAGCTAGAACGGCAAGATTTTAATATGGCATGAGAGATGCCTCCCGAAACCTTGCTACCGTGCTAGGTAACCCTGCAGTAGTGAATGTTTGCAAACCCTTAGTGATGTTTCACTGGCCAAGAACAGAGATTAGAACCCAATACACGAACTTAGGATTTACCCCGTGTCGGTTTTGTGAAGTTTTGTTGGCCTTCAGGGAATCTGAAGCAACCTGGGATATGTATAAGAAAACAAATAACTACATTAACCTAGATTAACCACTAGAAGACCACCACAAAAGTACAAACCCAAATCCCCTCTGTATGGCCGGCGACACCGGATTTTGAGGCAATCTCGCCGGATCCCCTTCTTGCTATGGTGTTTGGGTTTTGCCTGTAGCTCAATTTCCTTATAACCTATCCCCTGTACTTGCTTGTTTAGTCCCAGTTAACCTGAGATAAAATCTGGGAGCTGTTTGTGAGTGCTTTGGCTATGTTTTCCCGATATTTGAATTCGTGGTTTTAGTATTTGGATTTGATTTGGTCGTTGGACGTTTGTACGTCAATGACGAGGGTTGTTTGGTTGTTTTTGCATGCGTAGGCTATAGGTTCTAATCTATAAGCGCACCGTATGCCGTATCGGTTTTCGGACATTGATTTTAATGGTATTGTGACTGTGTATTTATTATAGGTACTGTTCCCCACCGGAAGACGCGACCGGGACGTTGGGACGTCAGGGCCTGAATTCCGAGGGCAGATGCTATTTGGTGCTATCCGTCCACCTCTCCGAAGATGCCAAGTTGATTTATGACACCATGTATCGAGGGTTTAAACAGATGCGGCCGATGTAGTAGACTTCGTCAGATTCCCCCTCATTGTGAAGGGTTTTTGATTATGGGGACGCTCTTCCCTGCAGGCGCAAGCCCTGCAGTTAATTACGCTACCGCATCACGGTAGCCCCTTTCTCCTTCTCCAAATGATCACTTCGTGTCATGTGTGTTTGTTTTGTTTTTGGTTGCCTGTGGATTGTATACAGAGACTAATTTATGTTGTCGCCCGTAGGGCGTAGATTAGTCCAAATCCGTATTTTCTTAGATTTGGGTTTGGGGTTGGGTTTAAGGATACGTTAGTCTCATTTGAGACTAAGATCAACTTAAACATTTGTTAAGGATACGTTAATCTAATTTCAGACTAAGATCAACTTAACTGGATCATTTAGATCCAACAAAAGAGTATTTGGACTCTATTGTTTAGTTTAGGGACATTGCGGTCCAAGGTTAGTTTAAGGACATTACGGTCCAAGATTAAGGACATCATAGTCCTTGACCCCACAGTCCGAGGTTAAGGACATCATAGTCCATGGGTTTAAGGACCCCACAGTCCGAGGTTAAGGACATCATAGTCCATGGGTTTAAGGACCCCACAGTCATAGTCCATGGGTTTAAGGACCCCACAGTCCAAGATTAAGGACATCATAGTCCGTAAAGTGTTTAGTTGTCGGGACCCGTCACCTCTCTGAAGACGTTGAAGGATTACAACGACAAATATCAAAGGAGTGAATAGATGTACCCTTGAACCAATTTTAGTTGGGAGATCTGTAGTTGGATTGATTTAAGGATCGTTAATCTCGTTTGAGATTAGGATCAACTTAAATGTTTGTTAAGGATACGTTAGTCTAATTTTTAGAATAAGATCTACATAACAGGATCATTTAGATCCAACAAAAGAGCATTAGGGCTCTATTGCTTTAGTTTAGGGACTTTGCTGTCCAAGTTCAAATGCAAACATGGGTTTGGAAATGCACCAGATGGTTATTGGTCATCGGGACCCACCACCTCTCTGAAGACGTTGAAGAATTATAACGACATGTATCAGAGGTGTGAAGAGATGTACCCTCGAATCAAGGTTGACTGAGAGGGCTCTGGGAATTACTTTGAATGTCATATGAGATGACCAATTTTGGAAGACAAAAGTGTGTTTGAGGTTCAGTCAAAAGGGGGTACTGCCTCTGGAAGACTTAGCTAATTTGAGCTAAGATTGACTCGAATGTAGTGTTAAACAATAGAGTACACTCGGCTATCACGTGCTCCCACGTGATGCGCGTGTTAAACACTAAGGATGCAGCGCACAAAATAGTGTTAAACACTAAAAAATGAAGCGCCCACGTGGGATCATGTGAGGCGTTTGAATGTTGGGCCCAAACCTCCTTTATTTTATTCTCAGAATATGAAGGTAAGTGTTAAACACTCTAGTCTTCACGGCCATCACGTGTGGGCACATGATGGGTACCCATGCACTGGATTTTAAAGGATTTGCTAAGGTTCACGTAGGGACACGTGAGGGCGCCCAAAGTCTGTTCTGCCTTTATTTTGAGAAGTTTGTTCAAGGGTCACGTGGGAGCACGTAACCCAATCTCATTCATTCTTTTTTGACCATTGAAGGGAGTCACGTGGACACACGTGATCAGGTTAGATATTGATTTCTTTTACGTGCATGGAGAGTTAGATCCCTTGTTTAAGAATTAAATTCTTTTGTAGGGTTAAACCCTAATTTTATTTAAAGGAATTAAATTCCTATGTATTTGGAAGAATTAAATTCTTTAAACCCAATTCTCCCTCTAAGTTTTGGATCTGGGTGGCAGAATCTCCCCGATGAGAATTAAATTCTCAACTTATAGGGAGATCTGCTTCTGCAGACCATAAAGAAGAACTAAGTTCTTATATTAAGGGTTAAACCCTATCTTTGTTGGAGGAATTAAATTCCTATGTGCTTTCGCAGGAGAATAAAATTCTCTGAACTTAGGTCCTCCCTTAGGTTTTAGATCTGTATAGCAGAATCTCCCCGATGAGAATTAAATTCTCAACTTGTGGGGAAATTTACTTCTGCAGACCTTCAACCAAAGGAAGAACTAAGTTCTTATGCAGAAGAGTTAAACTCTTAGTCTTGATTGTCGAAGTAAAACTGTGTCGAGAAACAGGCTCAAGATACACTGATCACGAGGCCAGGTAAGTGCAGAGATAAGGGGAGGTTTTCCAACGCTTTCGCGAAGTTCCTTAATTAAATAACCCTTTCTCTTTTGGCGGTTTCGCCGTTAACACTTTCCTAGACACCCCGTAAACAATATACCGTTAAGCAAGGTTCTAAACACAGTTAACTTCTCCTAGTGAGCGCGAAGTCCTTAAGGCTTAAAGTCTAGTTTCTTTTAAATTTTGTGCGGGTAAACGTTATGCTCAAGTTCGTGATTTGTGGGCCACGGAAAAGGTGATGAAATCCTTTACCGTATGTTGTGGGGTTCGCTTGCCCTTAAGTCCGTATTAATGTATGCAATGCGCAATTCAATAAAAATTCTATAAAGAATCAAACAATCGTTTTTTAGTTTAAGCGCGGCACTGCAACAAATACGGGTTAGTCAATTTTTAGCGTTTGCTAGCGAACTTGCAAAGAATCCTGCAAAGAATAGTATATTGGATGCGTCGGATTTGAGAAGAAGATGTTAGTAAAGTACGTACCGTTAAGTTTTTGGGTTAGGAAACCCCCGTTGAATCAAATCCGGTAAGCTTGAAAAGGTTCGCTTGCGCGGGTCAAACTACCCGGATCTTTGGCACTGTACTTCGTAATCACCTTAGCCTTGAATGTAAACTTTGCTCCCAACAATCGCAGTTTGCAAATCTGCAAAAATCTGCACTCTTGCCCACAAAAATGATCAAAAAAAACAAAAAGAATATTTTTTTTTTATATATATACAAAAAAAAAAATATTAACCCGAATAACAAGAAAAAAAATACGCTACCGTCTCCCCGACAACGGCGCCATTTGGTTGATAGAGTTGAAGTTAACCGCAATCAAGACGGTGTCGCTATGCAGCTAGCCGGTTGAGCACGGGTCGATTCACAGGGAGATGGTTGTATGTCCTTTCTTGTTTTAGACGAGTCAATAAAGAATTTGTGTATGTTTGTTCGAGACTATCCTATGTGTATTATTTGCAAGTATAAAGTTGTTAAGAAAAGATACGATAATGTAAGCTAAAGAAATCCGTACTCAAAACCTTTGAGCCGAGTCTTGACCAATTGAAGCTAGAGCAATCGGCAACAACGTGGCGCGGTATTCATGGAATCCGGCTTATTTACCCTTGTCCGTCCGTTCTTGTCTCTTGCTTTCGCCTCCGGCTAAACCGAACGCAACCGGTCGCGGTTAGGAATCACCGTTACCTTGTTAGGGTAGGGTGCCTAACGGAGCGCTTGCGTATGGTTTGGGCGGAGTTCAATGGAAAATAACGGGAAAAGAAAATGAGCAAAGAAATGTTAACTTACAATATCATATGGATTCTTAACAACAACAATAAATACAACATTCACAAAAAGAACCAAAAAGAGCAAAAGAAAAGAACAGAGAAAAGAAAAGAGAAAAGAAAAGATTACAAGTAATTAAGTGCATGAATATAAATTGCAAGAAAGTAAAGCAAGGTAATAAAAAGCAAGTAATAAATAAGCGATAAAAAGAACAAGAAACTAGAACTCAAGACAAGCATGGGATCAATAGCCAACCCTTAAACTTTCAAGCTCAATCAAGAGGTTGCAAGATCAAGAGAAGGGTAGAGAACGCATGTGAAATGAAGCGCTAATTCCATAAGAAAATACGACCCTTGAGATCAATAAGTAACCCTTAACCATTCAAGCTCAATGAAGAGGTTGAATGATCAAGAGAAAGCAAGAATCTCAAGGGGAAGAAGAAACAAAAGAGAATGATACAAAAAGCCCTCATCTTCATTGATCTCCCACTCAAAAAGCTCTCACTACAATTTTCATGGAAAAAGAATGAAGAAGAAGAAGAAAAAGACTAAATCCTAAAAAGAAAGAAGAACAAAGAATGAACTCCACAAATGGTTAAGATCTGGGGTATTTATAGGAAGGGAAATGAAACCCTAGGGGCAAATTCTGACATAAAATGAAGTACCCAAAGTGCCCATGAAAAACGACAGAATGAGGACCCCACATGGCCGCGGATCCGCGGCCAATACCCCCTATTGGCCGCGGATCCGCGGCCAATACCCCCTATTGGCCGCGGATCCGCGGCCCTTTAGTGGTGTTGGGCTGTGGGCTTTGGTCGGGGTCCCTGGTTTGTAGTCCTCTTCAGTGTGGTATATGACTTTTCTCAGAATCTCTTCACAATTTCTTCCAGAATTTTAGTAGAACAAAGGGTGATGTGATGTGGATCTTTTGCCATGATATCCTCAAGCTCCGCGTAGATTTCTTGGATCTTATGTTGACATTGTGCTTTGTGCATGACATGACAATCGATTTGCCATCTTGTCCCTTAAACTGGTATGTGGAAACACACGGATAGAGAGCGGAGACCGTGTTTATCAGTTGTTGGCAGTAATCCGGAATTTGTCGTACTTTTCATGTATTTCACTGTTCAGAGCCGAGAACCTGTATTCTGCAAATATGTAGCAAACACTGATCAAAAGCACCTACCTATAAACACACGAGCGTAAGAATGGACGGTATAAAATGCAGTATTCTGGTATGAACAAATACCCCCAAACTTAACTTTTGCTCGTCCCGAGCAAAACCAATTATTCACAAAAAATAAAATCCTAACCGCACTTTCGCAGGGAACGCGATTGCACTGAGCGCGTGCAACAAGCCGTTAAACCTCTAGGTGTCCCTAGTAGGAGGAGTGTTGTCTCCTGAGGGTTTTCAGCGGATACTACCCATAAAATCCTGTCAAGCTAGTGTTACAAGTTAACATTGATTCTACTCCTACGGTTTAGTTTTTATGTTAGAAACTCTATCATCCTAAGTTAGAAATATCCAACCCTTATTTTTCACACCTCCTGTCTATTTAACCTTGGTTCTCCTGAGTTTTCCTTCTAAAGTGCGGCCTCAAATCAGGGATTTTTTATCAACTTTACAGAAAACACAAGTCTTATTCTTTATTTCTATCTTTTATCCAAATATCGATTGTATACCCCTACGTGTGTGTATCTTTGCACCCCTACACTTGAGAATTCAATTCAAGCTATAATACCCTTGCCCTAATACCTAATACTACTTCTTTTCATTTAATGATGGACGGTGTTGCTCACACACTTTTCATGCGACTATTAATGCTCCCTGAGGCACTAACGGCCGATTACTGAATGTGTGAGCTTAAAGCGTAAATAGCAGTTTCCAGGTCTTGACTTTATTCTATTTTTCTTTTTATTTTTCTTTTTCAAGACCGGATATATTTTTCAACATGCTCTTTTGGTGTTTAGCTTAAAATACCGTTTTTTCTTTCATACTAGGCTTTCAAGCAAGAGTATTTCTAGGTATCCTCTACTATCCCAAGTTTCAAGGTGCGTGTAAGTGCAGTTTGTAGGGTATATACTTTCTAAATTTGAACTCGAGAAAAGAAACTATTTTTCAGACTTATCCTCCAGTAAAGCTTCAATACTTTCCCTTCATCTTGACTTGACTCAAGAACTGAACTCAAAAATTGTAAGGACGTATACTTACCAAAGTTAGACAGAATGAGGGTTATTTTAAGGATTTTCAATTCCTAAGTCTAGAATTTAGTTATTTCTAATATATCAACTGTAGGGTTCCTAGGCACCCTAGTGAGGTCTCACAAGGCATCGAACATGCCAATTTCAAAAAAAAATGGTGCCGAGAAACCCTAGACTACGGATCGTCGCTAGAATTCTAGGCGCAATATAAATCTAGTTAACAATTTAACTAAAGTTAAGATGCTACAACCTTTGTAGATCCGGATACCCACTTCCTTAGCTCCACGAGGGCGTCCTCTCGCTGTCCATCTTGAACCTTGGACTCTCGTGACGGCTTCATCGGAGAAACGTGCGGAATAGGTCGTCGGCTTCGTGTCAAAGACGATCTACGTCGAGGTTGCACAAGCTCAAGCTCCGACTTCACAAAGTTGTGAAACTTGTGAAGAAAACACCCAAAACAACTTGGCAAGAGGTAGAGGGTGAAGAAATAGGAGGTGGGTTCACTTTAGAATTGGATTTATCTCACTAGATCTCAAGTTGCCATTAAAGTAGCAAGCTTGAAGAAGAAGAAGAAGATGAAGATGAAGCAAGAATGATAAGTCTTCACTTTTTAAAATAAAACTAATATGAATACTTATCATATCTTGACCATGGTCAAGTGTAGAGATTAAACCAAGGTTAGTTAGAGTGGTTAGGGTTAAGGATGAGATAAGGATGGTGGACTTTGTCAAAGCTTCAAGAAGCTTCAACATAGCTCCAAAATAAGCCACCATTCTTAACTTAATCCTTTCCAAATAAATAAACAAATAAATAAATGAAAAACCAAAACCCTAATCATCACTTAACCATGGTTTAACCCTTTACACTTAACCACATTATCAAGTATCATCAAACATGATACAAAGTAGTGCACAAAAGTATATCATATATACTTCTTGCACATCGAGTGAGAAAATCCATATAAAGTGAACCAATACTAGCTAATGCAAAACAATATATCAAATATATAATTATGCATTAAATCATTAAATCAACATTTGATTCAATGATCCGGTCATGTCGCACATAACCGACTAGAATCCAATGTATCGATTTATCGAATGAATGATTCGATAACTAGGTCATATCGAATATAACCAATCGAAACATATATCGCGAGAATGAAATGCGGTATCACATACACGCATTATTCTCGGTCCTGCACATATCTCATATGCGCTCCTATTTCGTTTCGCTTGAACCAGGAAACCTCTGTGTAGGACTCTAAAGACTCGTCAATACGCCAGTAGCAGATGATGATCATATCAAACACCCACAAGCCGCAAGCGGTCTGCTAAACGTAACGGCCACCCGGGTATTGAGCGATCAGAAGATCGACGAGCTAGCCCGCTCACACTCCTGTGAATCCTACCAGTAACACTTACCATACAGCCCGGTCTCTTCGTCTGATACGTCGCATATCAAGTCTAGGGGTGGTATACGTCAGACCCCAATAACCCGATAAGTCGTGCCGATGTGAGGCTCATAACGGGTCGAGAAACTACTGGTAACACTTACCAGCAAATCTCTGATCAGCCCTGGCCAGGGACTTCCCTGCTACGGCCAATCGAGCACAGCACAACATCAACCCCCAATACCGGGAGAGACGAAACCCCTCCTATCGCTCATTGCCTCCATGTGACTCGGGACTGTGCCCAAAGACCACCGTTTTGCACGCCCTCATGGACGTGGTAAGGTGGAGATCAAAGCACAGTGGGAATCACACAAGACTCTATGACGATCTCGGGTCTACAGACTAACCTGTACAAGTGTCACCTGAGAACTGCCATCTGACGTGAGGTATAATACCATCTGGGAGTTCTCGGCGAGTCCGTCCAGTGTACCCAGTCTCCACTGAGCACCCGTATACCATCTCTGATGTCAAACACCAATGGATATGGGATCATCCATCGCCCATCACATGGGTCGAGAAGCGTATACGCTAGTCTACACTGGTATATCGATGCCCCGTCTCGATACACCCACGACTAGGGACCTTGAAGGATGTACTTATGGACTACCATGTCCCCGCTAGTATGATCTGCATCATAGTCCAGGTAGTCAAGTACACATCCTAAGGGCTTTACCAACATGTAACTATAAGACAGTATAAAGAGACTAGTGTACATGTTAAGATAAAGAGTAACCAGATAGCATACTATCATATTGAGCAAGAAAGTCATCTCTATATATGTCCAAGCATCCAATGTAATATACATCATCTGTACAATACTGGCCTCTAGGGCATACATACAACTAACAATCTCCCACTTGCACTAGGGCCAGCTGCTGTAGTATCGCATACCGAGCATCCCGAAGAGTCTCTCAAACTGTATCTGGGGAATGGCCTTCGTGAGTGGATCCGCCGTGTTGTTCTTCGTGTCAACCCTCCTGACCTCGATCTCCCGGCGATCAACTATCTCCCGGATCAGGTGATACCGCCTCAGAATATGCCTGGATCGCTGATGGGACCTGGGTTCCTTGGCCAAAGCCACCGCTCCATTGTTATCGCAATACAAAGGTATTGGACGCTCAATGGATGGAACCACTCGAAGTTCAGTAATGAACTTCTTGATCCAGACAGCCTCTTTGGCAGTATCGTTGGCAGCGATGTATTCAGCCTCCATCGTCGAGTCTGCCACGGTTTCCTGCTTGGAACTCTTCCAGCTAACCGCCCCTCCGTAAAGGGTAAAGACAAAGCCCGACTGCGACTTAGAGTCGTCCTTATCACTCTGGAAGCTCGAATCGGTAAAGGACTCCACTTGGAGCTCTCCGTTACCATACACCAAGAACATATCTCTAGTCCTTCGCAAGTACTTGAGAATGCTCTTCACAGCTGTCCAGTGACTCTCTCCAGGATCAGCTTGATACCTGCTCACTACACTTAGTGAGTATGCTACATCGGGTCTGGTACATAGCATCGCATACATGATAGAGCATACTGCCGAAGCATAGGGTATCCCTTGCATGCGAGCTCTCTCCAAATCAGTCTTAGGAGACATCTCTTTGGAGAGAGTGACTCCAGAGATCGTGGGCAAATTCCCACGCTTGGACTCATCCATACTAAACCTCTTTAGTATGGTGTCAATGTACCTGGATTGGGACAATCCCAATATCCTTTTGGATCTATCTCTATAGATCCTGATTCCCAATATGCAGGAGGCATCACCAAGATCTTTCATTGAGAATCTTTGTGATAAGAAGAGCCTGACCGATTGCAGCATAGGAATATCATTTCCTATCAAGAGTATGTCGTCCACGTACAATACGAGGAAGACAACCTTACTCTCTGCCACCTTCTTGTAGATACAAGGTTCATCTGGATTTTTGACGAAATCAAACTCTTTGATAACGACGTCAAAGCAGATGTTCCAACTCCGCGATGCTTGCTTTAATCCATAAATGGATTTAAGCAGCTTGCACACCTTCCCGCTGCTCCCACTGTCTACGAAGCCCTCTGGCTGAGTCATGTACACGCACTCTTCTAAATCACCATTTAGAAAGGCGGTCTTAACATCCATTTGCCAGATTTCGTAGTCATGAAAGGCAGCAATGGCAAGCATGATTCAGATGGATTTAAGCATAGCCACTGGAGAAAAGGTCTCGTCATAGTCCACACCTGGTCTTTGACGAAAACCCTTTGCTACAAGTCTAGCTTTGAAAGTCTCCACTTTCCCATCTACACCATGTTTTTTCTTGAAGATCCATTTGCTCCCAATGGGTTTTACCCCTTCAGGAGCAACTTCCAAAGTCCATACTTTGTTGGTGTACATGGATTCCATCTCGGACCGCATAGCATCCAGCCATTTCACTGAGTCCCTACTCGTGATGGCCTGCTCGAAGCTAGTTGGGTCATCATCCTCCATGATGCAGTCCTCGCTCCCACCATCCATGAGAAAACCGTAGTATCTCTCAGGCTGGCGAGGAACCCTACTAGATTGGCGGAGAGGCTGAGGTTTATTGGGAGCTACTGAATCTTCTGGTTCCACTAAATCTTCAGTTACTGTTTGTGTATCTGGAACCTCTTCCAGCTCTACCACTTTGCCACTAATTTCTTTTTCAAGAAATTCCTTTTCTAAAAAGGTGGCATATTGAGAAACAAACACTTTTTGTTCTTCAGCATGGTAGAAAAAATATCCTTGGGAATTCTTAGGATATCCCACAAACTTGCAAAGAACTGACCGTGCCTCGAGTTTGTCTGGATTTTGTCTTTTGACATAGGCCGGACAACCCCATATCTTAACTCATTTAAAATACGGTCTCTTCCCACACCATATCTCATATGGTGTGGTAGGTACAGATTTAGATGGAACTTGATTCAATAGGTATGCTGCTGTCTCCAGCGCATATCCCCAGAAGGAAATAGGTAACTCAGCTGTGCTCATCATAGAGCGCACCATATCTAATAGGGTGCGGTTCCTCCGTTCAGATACACCGTTGTGCTGTGGTGTATATGGAGGAGTCAGCTGAGAGAGAATCCCATTCTCTTTTAGGAAGTCCAGGAATTCATTGCTCAAGTATTCACCTCCTCGATCAGATCGAAGGATTTTAATACTTTTTCCGGTTTGGTTCTCGACTTCTTGTTTATATTCTCTAAATTTCTCAAAAGCTTCTGATTTGTGTTTCATCAGGAACACATATCCGAATCTAGAGAGATCGTCAGTGAATGTAATGAAGTACGAAGAATCATCCCTGGCATGTGTAGACATGGGACCACATACATCACTATGTATCAGTCCCAAGAGTTCGGTAACTCTTTCTCCGTGTCCCGTAAACGGAGTTTTGGTCATCTTGCCTTTGAGACATGACTGGCAAGTGTCATAAGATGAAAATTCGAAAGGTTTCAAATATCCATCTTTATGCAACTTAGCCAGTCGTGTCGCATTGATGTGACCTAGTCTACAATGCCACAAGAAAGAATCGTTCAGTTCTGAACTCTTCCTCTTGTGTGTGTTTGTTATACTCAGAACTGTTGATTGGTTTAGAACATAAATGCCATTGCACAACGTGCCTGATACAACCAACTTTTGGTTATGGAAAATGTTCATAACATTGTCCTGTAATACAAAATTGTATCCTTCTTTACTTAGCAAAGAAACCGATATAATGTTGCATATCAGGTTCGGCATGTAATAGCATTCGTTCAGAACCAATGTATTACCAGTTGGTAATACAAGGTGATATTCCCCGACAGTCTTAGCTGCAACAATTGCACCATTTCCAACTCTAATGTCTTTATCACCTTCTCCAAGTTCTCTACCTTTCCTAAGCCCATGTAACTGATTACATATATGGGATCCTGACCCGGTATCCAATACCCAGGACGTAGAGCAAATGGAGAAACAGTTCTCAGTAACGAACACACCCGAAGAAAATGCATCATCATGTACTTTCTTCATTCGGGTGGCATGGGAATCCTGGTATTCCCCTATTTCCTGTTCATTCCTATAACTTTTATAAGAAAGAACGGAACCAACGTTCCCCAGCACAGTATAACATGCGGGTTCGGTCAATACATCCATATTATTATCTTTATTAAGGCATGAAATGGTCGCTACCTGGAGAGAGAGAGAAGAAAACACTTTAGCGTAAGCTCGTGCAAGATCAGATTGGTTATTATCTTATCTAATCAGGATGGCTCCCACTGCTTTTTATCAAATCTTCCTTCAAACCCTAAAAGGAAAGACTAGCCGGGATTAATTACACACTATAAGTTCGCCAATCTTTCAGCCAGGCCAGTGTCGGTACTTTGAGGGAGGTCCCCCGTGCTTTCGCACGAACCTAATTACTGTAAACCTCGTTTTCCCAGAGGCGTAACCCCGTTGACACCTTTCTAGACACCTACTTGATCGGCTAATTGCAATGTGTAAAACTCTCCCAGGAGTAACTCTTACTCGCAGTGGATATCGGGATCCAACTATCTCATAGAAGGTATGCAATCTCATTGCAAATTTCAACACTTGAAATTCCCGATAATCTTTTGCCCCTAGCAGCTATATGACCTTAACATAGTCAACAAATCATAAGTGCTAGTCATGTTCAACCCGTCATTTCCCGATTGAATTAAACCTACCCGCACGACCCTTAACATAGTCAACAAAGTCGCACGACTACCCTAATCCAATCGCATCATATGCTTATACAGATAAGCACTAATTAGCTACCGCACACTACGCCTTAACATAGTCAACAAACGTAGCACGAATACTAACTAGTACTTATCTGAAATGACGGAGGGCTACGTCAGGTTTTTCTGAAAACCTATTGCGTAATGAACTTGATATCGTTGTAGAATCAAATGAAGTTTTAAAATGGAATGATTTTGAGGCTTTTCTAGTTTTGCTAAAGGGGTCACTCCCGGTGAAGGGATCGTCGGCCCTTTCCTCGTCGAATGAGGTGCGGGATATATCATATATATCACTGTGCAAAGAAAAAACTCTTAAAAGCAATCAAAAATCAAACCGAGTGTGTAGCATCTGCCAGTTATTGCTAAAGGAGTCACTCCCGGTGAAGGGATCTCGGTCCTTTCCTCATCGAATAAGGTGCAGGGTATATCATATATACCGCTATGCAAAGCAAGAACTGTAGCTACCTGTTTTGTTTAAAATCTGATTCTACAACATCTTAGGTTTCTTTTCTTTCATTAATCACATTAATGAAGTCCCATCATTTAAGTACCTAAACATCACAGATAGATATGACGTACACTTATGCCATCCGCATTCGCCTCGATGTCCCCTCGTGCACCGTTAGGTTAGGTAACTAACGACAGAGCAGGGCAGGGCTAGCGCGGGTGTAAAACATAAGTAACGTCTATATAATATATCATATATACTATATCCATCACAGAACATCACATGATCACATCACAGATATCGCAGCAGAAGAAACATATGAAATATTGGATATACTAGGACGTCCGTGTTTTCAATATGAGCCAGTATAAAACACGGATTCCACGGTCGTGATGAATAGCCAATCCCACACCCCTAGACCCCTACGAGAGCGGCAAGCAACCCTGCCAATTCTAGGGTTAGGAGACCCGGACTCGACTCCTCGAGTTGGTCTCCCACTGGACCCCAGAACCCGGTTACTTGTGCTCCCCTCCTTGGGTCTATCCTAATGCGGAAAAGTAAATAATATACAAAGGGTGACAACTTCCGCTACCTGGAAGTGCCCCAAATAAAAGAATATTACATACAAGTTTTTACATGAATGAAAATGAAAAACACTCATCTCACATAAAACCCCCCGGCTATTCGAACACGACGATCCAATATAACATATCCAGCAACACATAACATCACATGTCATCAACGTAAGTAAGTATGCATACCCCAATTGTCGTTGATGTATAGCAACGAAACCGGCGATATGAACATACTACACTTACGGTCACAGAAAAGAAAGTGTAAAACTACAACAGTTGGAATCCGCAACTACTTTAGACATCGCATGCCTAACAGATATAAATCCCGCATTTTAGTCTCATTATCGAAAACTCTTTTCAATATCATATGGGACTAAATTGCTAGATTTATAACATTCATTCAGTTATCTCATAACTACTTGTGAATTCCAATTATTGTATCACATTCCAGATAAACAGAAAATGTTAAACTTTCCGATCGAACAGTCGAATACCCAAGTTTTCCCGATACAGCTCAACACATGAAATAAGTCTAACAACATTCAGTTCGTGCCTCAGTACCGACGGTCCAGCCGTAGAAGGGTCAAGCCAACGCCTCACATGTGGCACGCCGTACTGCCCCAAACCCGAAGGTTCAAAGGGCAGTTCAAGACGGTCACATAATCGAGTTAAGGTTTGTTGTCTTCTAGAGGGTCCATCGCGTTACTTGCACTACTTAGAACGTCGTTAAACTACGGAAAAATCCAACACTTGGAAATTTCCCGACAGGGGAAAAATTGGGTATTTATATCCGGTCGAACTTTTTTAACATATTCTAAAAATTATCCGGAAAAACACAAAGACGAAATTTGATACTCCGATCGAAACACCGAATCCCCAAAGCATCCCAGAAAATTCAACTCTTGAATAATTATTAAAAATTTCCATAAAACTCAGCAACAGAAATGATGAATTACTGTGCAACACAAATTGTACAAAGTGAACAGTGGGCCGCGGAACAGCGGCAGAAGCCATGCTTCTGCCGCGTTTCTGCGGCTATTTGAACGATACATGATGTCGTGTTTCACCATAATTCTTAGATATTCCTGCTGAATTTTTTAGACATTTTTAATCTTGAAAAATCCCACTTTTTAGAAAAAGTCCAGAGAGCATTATAGATTTGGTGTTTCGGGTTCGTTCGGACTTCAAATCGCGTCTAGACTTCGCCTAAGGCTCTAGCTAGGCTCTGATACCACTGTAGGGTTCCTAGGAACCCTAGTGAGGTCTCACAAGGCATCGAACATGCCAATTTCAAAAAAAAATGGTGCCGAGAAACCCTAGACTACGGATCGTCGCTAGAATTCTAGGCGAAATATAAATCTAGTTAACAATTTAACTAAAGTTAAGATGCTACAACCTTTGTAGATCCGGATACCCACTTCCTTAGCTCCACGAGGGCGTCCTCTCGCTGTCCATGTTGAACCTTGGACTCTCGTGACAGCTTCATCGGAGAAACGTGCGGAATAGGTCGTCGGCTTCGTGTCAAAGACGATCTACGTCGAGGTTGCACAAGCTCAAGCTCCGACTTCACAAAGTTGTGAAACTTGTGAAGAAAACACCCAAAACAACTTGGCAAGAGGTAGAGGGTGAAGAAATAGGAGGTGGGTTCACTTTAGAATTGGATTTATCTCACTAGATCTCAAGTTGCCATTAAAGTAGCAAGCTTGAAAAAGAAGAAGAAGATGAAGATGAAGCAAGAATGATAAGTCTTCACTTTTTAAAATAAAACTAATATGAATACTTATCATATCTTGACCATGGTCAAGTGTAGAGATTAAACCAAGGTTAGTTAGAGTGGTTAGGGTTAAGGATGAGATAAGGATGGTGGACTTTGTCAAAGCTTCAAGAAACTTCAACATAGCTCCAAAATAAGCCACCATTCTTAACTTAATCCTTTCCAAATAAATAAACAAATAAATAAATGAAAAACCAAAACCCTAATCATCACTTAACCATGGTTTAACCCTTTACACTTAACCACATTATCAAGTATCATCAAACATGATACAAAGTAGTGCACAAAAGTATATCATATATACTTCTTGCACATCGAGTGAGAAAATCCATATAAAGTGAACCAATACTAGCTAATGCAAAACAATATATCAAATATATAATTATGCATTAAATCATTAAATCAACATTTGATTCAATGATCCGGTCATGTCGCACATAACCGACTAGAATCCAATGTATCGATTTATCGAATGAATGATTCGATAACTAGGTCATATCGAATATAACCAATCGAAACATATATCGCGAGAATGAAATGCGGTATCACATACACGCATTATTCTCGGTCCTGCACATATCTCATATGCGCTCCTATTTCGTTTCGCTTGAACCAGGAAACCTCTGTGTAGGACTCTAAAGACTCGTCAATACGCCAGTAGCAGATGATGATCATATCAAACACCCACAAGCCGCAAGCGGTCTGCTAAACGTAACGGCCACCCGGGTATTGAGCGATCAGAAGATCGACGAGCTAGCCCGCTCACACTCCTGTGAATCCTACCAGTAACACTTACCGTACAGTCCGGTCTCTTCGTCTGATACGTCGCATATCAAGTCTAGGGGTGGTATACGTCAGACCCCAATAACCCGATAAGTCGTGCCGATGTGAGGCTCATAACGGGTCGAGAAACTACTGGTAACACTTACCAGCAAATCTCTGATCAGCCCTGGCCAGGGACTTCCCTGCTACGGCCAATCGAGCACAGCACAACATCAACCCCCAATACCGGGAGAGACGAAACCCCTCCTATCGCTCATTGCCTCCATGTGACTCGGGACTGTGCCCAAAGACCACCGTTTTGCACGCCCTCATGGACGTGGTAAGGTGGAGATCAAAGCACAGTGGGAATCACACAAGACTCTATGACGATCTCGGGTCTACAGACTAACCTGTACAAGTGTCACCTGAGAACTGCCATCTGACGTGAGGTATAATACCATCTGGGAGTTCTCGGCGAGTCCGTCCAGTGTACCCAGTCTCCACTGAGCACCCGTATACCATCTTTGATGTCAAACACCAATGGATATGGGATCATCCATCGCCCATCACATGGGTCGAGAAGCGTATACGCTAGTTTACACTGGTATATCGATGCCCCGTCTCGATACACCCACGACTAGGGACCTTGAAGGATGTACTTATGGACTACCATGTCCCCACTAGTATGATCTGCATCATAGTCCAGGTAGTCAAGTACACATCCTAAGGGCTTTACCAACATGTAACTATAAGACAGTATAAAGAGACTAGTGTACATGTTAAGATAAAGAGTAACCAGATAGCATACTATCATATTGAGCAAGAAAGTCATCTCTATATATGTCCAAGCATCCAATATAATATACATCATCTGTACAATACTGGCCTCTAGGGCATACATACATCTAACATCAACTAAACTTTCAGAATAAAAATCTAAGTTACCCTAATAGCTAACTTGACGACAAAGTTTTTATATTTTTGGAAAATTTTTGATTTTTGTGGGTTTTTAAATAAGGTATGCAAATGCAAAATATACAAATGAATGCGAAGGAAGAAAGCTTACCGAGCACACCCCCAAACTTAAACTTGACAGTGCCCTCACTGTCAGGCTATACCAAGAGGGTCAAAATTGTCGGCGCTCCCTAGAAACAAATTATATACAAACAAAAAAAGGAAAACAAAAAATATATACAAAAAAAGGAGTCCCCCCCAAACTTAAGTAAAACAGTGTTTCCACTGTTAAGCGTTGAAATTCAGGATTAGGGGGGAAAGAGAACAGTATCAAGCTATACAAGGCCTTACACAGGCCAAAAGTTAGTACCAACCATTCAAAGATCTTATCGTGATAAAGTAGTGGTTGGTCAAAGAAGGCGTAGAGAAAAGAGATGGAGAATACGCGAGACCGTATGGAGATAGAAACGGGATACGGTCTCGGTATATCAGAAGAAGAAGAATGGCGGAAGGGAGAAAGAAATAGAATACGAACTTGAGGGTGGAAATGGATTGAATAAATTAGTACAATCTGTAATGATCGATGTGAAAAGATGGATTGTACTAATCTATCAATATGGCGAGAAATTGGGTCAAATCCCTCAAGATTCGTAAGAAGCCATGGGTACGCCGAACTTGGTAAACCAGACATAGTAAATGAAAGTGAGACGGTTTCTTGCAAGGTCGGAACGATGGAAAGAATGGAGGGAAGTGGTTGAGGAAGGTTCTCAGTTAAAGGTTCAGGAGGGTGTACACAGTCAGTGGAAGGGATAGGATGAATTGGAAAATCCGACTCATCAATTATAACTGGTTCATCCTCAAAACTATCCTCAGAATTCTCCTCAAAGTTAAGCTCATCCATGCCTTTATCATCAATATCAAGACGCCTATGAAGTTCGGGAAAAACATTTAATGACTCGGGATGATGATTTGAAGAGAAAAACTCAGCCAAATCTATGGGTTCATCATCCAAAATATTCCCAGCGTCAATATCCTCAATCAAGTGAAAATCAATATTCTCAGACACCTTATCAAAAGCATGGATTTCAATCAATTCAGGTTCTAAGATGGAGGTGTAGAGGTCAAAAGGTTGGGTGTGGTTTCACTTGGCAAGGTCCCTTCACAATCTAGAAAATCAAACACTACAAAGTCGCACAACTCATTAAACATTCTATCTTCAACTGATAATTCATTTGGGACACTTGATAGACTTTCAACACAGGAGTTGTGGGATTCAATTTGAGACGGGTAGGTTTGATTTGGAAGGGTATACAGCTCACTTTCTCCACTCAAATTCTCAGACTGTCCTACCGCCTCATCATACATTGGAAAATTTGGAGCTAGCTGGAAACTAGCTACCGGGTCAGTAGGTTGTATGAGAGCGGCCATGGACGCATTCAAATCCATCATCTGTTGGCTTGACGCTACCCTAAAGTCTTCCAAGGACTGTTCTAGACTAGACATTGGTTGTGAAGGGGTTTCAGGAAAAGATTCAAAGTTGTTTGGATACTGAAAACTCCCAAATGGCGGTTCTGATGCAATGTCTAGGGAAGGTGCGAAAGTAGGGTAGGATTGGTAGGAATTGAATGGCTGGACAGGAGCAGGATCAACATTTGGATAAGAATGTGAATGGAATTGTTGATCCCAAGAATTTGAAGTGGTGAAAGGAGTGAAAGATCGGCTACGGGATTGTTCAATACGTTCAGCAAGAGACATAGGTCTTGTGGCTACAACTGGACTTTCAAAAGGGGTATCAACGCAAGAAGGGGTGAATGTTTGAAATGGTTGATATGAAGTGGATTGTGGGGTCCAGTTGTTCGTCCTAGACGCGTCTATCCGATCTTTTAAAGAAATTTTGGGCATGGAGGGGTCGTTCGAAGTTCGGCCAAAGCAAGAACCGTAAGAAGTAATTTCTGGTTGTGGGTACCAAAGCTCGGCAAGAGTTTTCACGACACAAAAATACCACACACCTAATCATTCTAGGGTTCACCTAGGTCAACTAGACCTGCTCCAGAACTTGATTGTCGAAGTAAAACTGTGTCGAGAAACAGGCTCAAGATACACTGATCACGAGGCCAGGTAAGTGCAGAGATAAGGGGAGGTTTTCCAACGCTTTCGCGAAGTTCCTTAATTAAATAACCCTTTCTCTTTTAGCGGTTTCGCCGTTAACACTTTCCTAGACACCCCGTAAACAATATACCGTTAAGCAAGGTTCTAAACACAGTTAACTTCTCCTAGTGAGCGCGAAGTCCTTAAGGCTTAAAGTCTAGTTTCTTTTAAATTTTGTGCGGGTAAACGTTATGCTCAAGTTCGTGATTTGTGGGCCACGGAAAAGGTGATGAAATCCTTTACCGTATGTTGTGGGGTTCGCTTGCCCTTAAGTCCGTATTAATGTATGCAATGCGCAATTCAATAAAAATTCTATAAAGAATCAAACAATCGTTTTTTAGTTTAAGCGCGGCACTGCAACAAATACGGGTTAGTCAATTTTTAGCGTTTGCTAGCGAACTTGCAAAGAATCCTGCAAAGAATAGTATATTGGATGCGTCGGATTTGAGAAGAAGATGTTAGTAAAGTACGTACCGTTAAGTTTTTGGGTTAGGAAACCCCCGTTGAATCAAATCCGGTAAGCTTGAAAAGGTTCGCTTGCACGGGTCAAACTACCCGGATCTTTGGCACTGTACTTCGTAATCACCTTAGCCTTGAATGTAAACATTGCTCCCCACAATCGCAGTTTGCAAATCTGCAAAAATCTGCACTCTTGCCCACAAAAATGATCAAAAAAAACAAAAAGAATATTTTTTTATATATATATACAAAAAAAAAATATTAACCCGAATAACAAGAAAAAAAATACGCTACCGTCTCCCCGGCAACGGCGCCATTTGGTTGATAGAGTTGAAGTTAACCGCAATCAAGACGGTGTCGCTATGCAGCTAGCCGGTTGAGCACGGGTCGATCCACAGGGAGATGGTTGTATGTCCTTTCTTGTTTTAGACGAGTCAATAAAGAATTTGTGTATGTTTGTTCGAGACTATCCTATGTGTATTATTTGCAAGTATAAAGTTGTTAAGAAAAGATACGATAATGTAAGCTAAAGAAATCCGTACTCAAAACCTTTGAGCCGAGTCTTGACCAATTGAAGCTAGAGCAATCGGCAACAACGTGGATTAGGGGATTTAAGCGCGGTATTCGTGGAATCCGGCTTATTTACCCTTGTCCGTCCGTTCTTGTCTCTTGCTTTCGCCTCCGGCTAAACCGAACGCAACCGGTCGCGGTTAGGAATCACCGTTACCTTGTTAGGGTAGGGTGCCTAACGGAGCGCTTGCGTATGGTTTGGGCGGAGTTCAATGGAAAATAACGGGAAAAGAAAATGAGCAAAGAAATGTTAACTTACAATATCATATGGATTCTTAACAACAACAATAAATACAACATTCACAAAAAGAACCAAAAAGAGCAAAAGAAAAGAACAAAGAAAAGAAAAGAGAAAAGAAAAGATTACAAGTAATTAAGTGCATGAATATAAATTGCAAGAAAGTAAAGCAAGGTAATAAAAAGCAAGTAATAAATAAGCGATAAAAAGAACAAGAAACTAGAACTCAAGACAAGCATGGGATAAATAGCCAACCCTTAAACTTGCAAGCTCAATCAAGAGGTTGCAAGATCAAGAGAAGGGTAGAGAACGCATGTGAAATGAAATGCTAATTCCATAAGAAAATACGACCCTTGAGATCAATAACTAACCCTTAACCATTCAAGCTCAATGAAGAGGTTGAATAATCAAGAGAAAGCAAGAATCTCAAGGGGAAGAAGAAACAAAAGAGAATGATACCAAAAGCCCTCATCTTCATTGATCTCCCACTCAAAAAGCTCTCACTACAATTTTCATGGAAAAAGAATGAAGAAGAAGAAGAAGAAAAAGACTAAATCTTAAAAAGAAAGAAGAACAAAGAATGAACTCCACAAATGGTTAAGATCTGGGGTATTTATAGGAAGGGAAATGAAACCCTAGGGGCAAATTCTGACATAAAATGAAGTACCCAAAGTGCCCATGAAAAACGACAGAATGAGGACCCCACATGGCCGCGGATCCGCGGCCAATACCCCCTATTGGCCGTGGATCCGCGGCCCTTTAGTGGTGTTGGGCTGTGGGCTTTGGTCGGGGTCCCTGGTTTGTAGTCCTCTTCAGTGTGGTATATGACTTTTCTCAGAATCTCTTCATAATTTCTTCCAGAATTTTAGTAGAACAAAGGGTGATGTGATGTGGATCTTTTGCCATGATATCCTCGAGCTCCGCGTAGATTTCTTGGATCTTGTGTTGACATTGTGCTTTGTGCATGACATGACAATCGATTTGCCATCTTGTCCCTTAAACTGGTATGTGGCAACATACGGATAGAGAGCGGAGACCGTGTTTATCAGTTGTTGGCAGTAATCCGGAATTTGTCGTACTTTTCATGGATTTCACTGTTCAGAGCCGAGAACCTGTATTCTGCAAATATGTAGCAAACACTGATCAAAAGCACCTACCTATAAACACACGAGCGTAAGAATGGGCGGTATAAAATGCAGTATTCTGGTATGAACAGGCATATACACTAACAATCTCCCACTTGCACTAGAGCCATGTACTGGCGTATTGAAGACCTATCAACTCGATAAGCCGCTCGAACTGAGTCTGGGGTATGGCCTTCGTGAATAGATCTGCGGTGTTATTCTCCGAATCTACTCTCTTCACCTCGATCTCCCGGCGATCTACGATCTCTTTGATCAGGTGGTACCGCCTCAAAATGTGTCTGGACTTCTGATGGGACCTGGGTTCCTTCGCTAAAGCTATAGCGCCGTTGTTGTCGCAATACAGCGGTATTGGATCAACAATGGTTGGAACCACCTAAAGCTCCGTGAGGAACTTCTTCATCCAGACAGCTTCCTTTGCGGCATCGCAAGCAGCTATGTACTCCGCTTCCATCGTCGAGTCAGCAACGGTTTCCTGCTTGGAGCTCTTCTAACAAACCGCCCCTCCATTGAGGGTAAAGACATAACCCGACATGGACTTGGAGTCATCCTTGTCACTCTGGAAGCTGGAGTCAGCAAAGGCCTCGATCTGGAGGTCTTTTCCGCCATACACCAAGAACATCTCCTTAGTCCTTCTCAGGTACTTGAGAATGTTCTTTACTGCTATCCAGTGTTTCTCCCCTGGGTCAAACTGATACATGCTTACAACGCTCAGTGCGTATGCTACATCCGGTCTGGTACACAACTTCGCATACATTATAGAGCCTACCGCAGATGCGTAGGGTATAGATGGCATGCGAGCCCTTTCCAAATCAGTCTTTGGAGACATCTCTTTAGATAGGGTGATTCCATGACAAGCCGGTAGGTTACCGCGCTTTGAATCATCCATACTGAATCGTTTCAGTATGGTGTCGATGTACCTGGACTGCGAAAGTCCCAACATCCTCTTAGATCTATCACGATAGATCTGGATCCCCAGAATGTAGTTGGCATCGGCCAGGTCCTTCATAGAGAACCCCTGTGACAAGAATCCTTTGACTGACTGTAGCATAGGAATGTCATTTTCTATTAAGAGAATGGCATCCACGTATAAGACCAGGAATACCACAGTTCTCCATACAATCTTACTGCAAATGCATGGTTCATCTGGATTTTTGATAAAGTTGAATTCTTTGACAGTATCATCAAAGCAGATGTTCCAACTCCGCGATGCCTGCTTTAGTCT
This sequence comes from Agapanthus africanus, assembly GCA_030015575.1. Lineage (NCBI taxonomy): Eukaryota > Viridiplantae > Streptophyta > Magnoliopsida > Asparagales > Amaryllidaceae > Agapanthus > Agapanthus africanus. The sequence continues at coordinate 528,966,579 of CM057337.1, forward strand.
ATAATTGGACTTAAGCAACTTGCACACTTTACCGCTGCTCCCACTCTGAATGAAACCCTCCGGCTGATCCATAGAGACGCACTCTTCCAAATTACCGTTTAGAAATGCCATCTTTACGTCCATCTGCCAAATCTCATAATCGTGGAAGGTAGCAATGGCAAGAAGGATCCGAATGGATTTGAGCATAGCCACTGGAGAAAAGGTTTTGTCATAGTCCAAACCAGGTCTTTGACAAAAACCCTTCGCAACAAGTCTAGCTTTATAGGTCTCAACACGCCCATCTACACCAATCTTCTTTCTGAAGATCCATTTGCAGCCTACGGGTTTTACCCCTTCTGGAGCAATGTCCAAAGTCCAAACTTTGTCGGTGTACATGGACTCCATCTCGGTCCGCATTGCATCCAGCCATCTTACTGAGTCACCGCTCTGAATGGCTTGCTGGAAGCTAGTTGGCTCATCATTTTCAATGATACAATCCTCTCAATCCCTGTCTATGAGAAAACCGTAGTATCTCTCGGGCGGATGAGACTGCCTACTACTCCTGCGGAGTAGCGCTGGGATGTCCGGTTCTCCTGAAACTTCTGGTTCCACAAAGCTTTCAGTAATAGCTTGTGGTTCTGGAATTTCTTCCAGTTCTATTGCGCTCCCACTTATCTGATTTTCTAAAAATTCATTTTCCAAGAAGTGGGGATGCTGAGAAACAAAAACCTTTCGTTCCTCTGCGGAATAGAAAAGATACCCCCTGGTGTTCTTAGGGTATCCCACAAACTTACACAGTACTGAGCGTGCCTCGAGCTTGTCCGCATGCTGCCTTTTTACAAAAGCTGGACATCCTTATGTCTTAAGATACTTAAGACAGGGTTTCTTCCCACTCCATATCTGATATGGTGTGGTAGGCACAGTCTTGGTTGGAACCTTGTTCAAAAGATATGCAGCTGTTTCTAGTGCATAACCCCAGAAGGATCGCGGTAACTCTGCCTTACTCATCATGGAACGAACCATATCCAATAGAGTTCGATTCCGCCTTTCCGATACACCGTTGTGTTGCGGTGTGTATGGAGGAGTAAGCTGAGAGAGAATTTCATTCTCTTTTAAGTAGCCCAGGAACTCGGCACTCAAGTATTCACCACCTCGATCAGATCTTAGTTTCTTGATACTTTTGCCTGTTTGTTTTTCCACTTCATTCTTGTATTCCCGGAATTTTTCAAAGGCCTCGGATTTATGCTTCATCAGGAAGACATATCCATACCTAGAGAAATCATCCATAAAAATAATGAAGTATGAATAACCACTTCGCGCATGTGTAGACATTGGACCACACACGTCACTGTGTATGAGTCCCAAGAGCTCGCTCGCTCTTACTCCGTGTCCAGTGCATGGAGCCTTTGTCATCTTTCCCATGAGACAAGATTCACAAGTAGCATAAAACTGATACTCGAACGGATTCAAATATCCTTATTTATGTAACTTCATTAACCATATCTCATTGATATGACCCAGTCTATAATGCCATAAGAAAGCCTGATTTGTTTCCGGAGACTTTCTTTTAAGTGTGTTCTGGACACTGAAAACCTGAGCTTGATTTAATACGTATATTCCATTTTCTAATGTACCTGACCCAATCAGAACTTGATTTAGGTGGATGTGTACCACATCGCTTACAAAAGTAAAATCATATCCTTCCTTAGAAAGTAAGGATACAGATATGATATTACAGGCTAGACTAGGTACATATAAACAGTTTCGTAGAATCAATATCTGCCCACTTATCAATCCTAGATGATATTCCCCTACGGATTCAGCGTTCACGTTCATTCCGTTCGCAACTCTGAGAGTCATATCACCTACCCTGATAACTCTACGGTTCTCAAAACCTGTAATGAATTACAGATATGAGATCCGGATCCGGTATCTAGTACCCAGGAAGTAGAGTTAATTGACATACAGTTTTCTATTACAAACACACCCGAAGCCGAAGACACAACATGCTTCGAATCCTGGCTACTGGCTTTGCTAGCCCTGCAATCCCTTTGCCAATGTCTTTTCCCGTAACAATAGGAACGTCCCTCCTTCACCACATCTAGTCCCGAAACTTTTTCCCTTCCCTTTCCTTCTACTTCCCTAGTTTCCTTCAGGGTGTAAGTAGAGGGCAGAGACTGTAGAATCAAGTCTGTATTTAGCCTGTTCTTCAACATGGTCTTCAGGTCTGTGAGCTCATCAAAATAGCTATTCTGTAAGGACGTTGTCCCCTACAGATAACCCAACAGCCAACCTCGCTTGAAGTAATTCGTTCGAGGTCTCATATCTTGCGATATGAGATTGCTCTCCATATAAATCTTTGTTATGGAGGAACACAGAAACTAAGTCCATCTTCTCGTGCTGCCTCTTGTATGTACCATCAACTGAGGCCAATACGAGGCACTTGGCATTCGCACAGTCTTTTTCCGATGTCTTACGGATATCAGTATCCATGACGATGGAAACTGGTCCTGAGACGGCAGGGGTTGAATTAGTGAAGAGGTGTCCCAGTTTTTCATGGGTAATGGACATCTGGACAGACCTTTGCCAGTCATTACAGTCAGATTCAGTCATTTTATTATCTAGATGTAACCTATGTCTGGTCACTGGGTCACTGCAATTAAGAGAGAGAGAAGAAAACACATAGCATGATGCTCTTGCAAGTTTAGATTGGTTTTTAATTTATCTAAACAGGATGGCTCCCACTGTTTCTCGAATCCTTCCTCAAACCATAAAAGAAGAATTAGTCAGGACTGATCTCACCGTACAATACTTGCTTAACCGTTCAGCCAGGCTAGTGCCGGTACTTCAAGGGAAGTTTTACGACGCTTTCGCGAAGTTCCTTAATTAAATAACCTCTTTTCCCTGGAGGCGTAGCCCCGCTAACACTATTCTAGACACCTACTTGGTTTATACCATTGATCGTTAAGTGAAGAGTTTCCCGAGTAGTAGCGGATACTCATAGTAGGATCGGGATACAAAAATCATTGTGAGATAATGCAGAAGGATCCTACCAACATTATCAAACTCTAAATGGTATGCAGCACTAGCAAGTTTCAGTTTCTTTAGAAACTCCTGATGTGGATTTTTGCCCCATGCTCTTATGACCTTGACGAAGGTCAACAAATCTTAAGTCACATGTCAAGTTCTACCCATCAATGTCCAGGTTAACTTGAACCCACCCGTATATACTTTTGACGAAGGTCAACAAGGTAATACGACTGTCCCAAACCAACACATCTATCTATGCTACATATGAACACCCAACAGCTACCAATCACTATGCCTTGACGAAGGTCAACAAACATAGCTTGAATACTATTGAATATTCATATGAAATGACGGAGGGCTACGAATGGTTTTGGCGAAACCGTGAACGTAGTGAACTTGATATAATCGAAGGAACCTGATAGCTTTTAAAAGGAGTGGTTTAAGCTCCGCGTTTTTAAAAGTTTTGTGTTTTTAAAAAAACCGAGTGGTTTTGAAATTGTTCCAACGATTTAGCTTTGGTTTGTTTTCTTTGCATTAATACAATGCGTCCCATCAATTAATCCTACCATTGCAGAAAACAATGAAAATATGGCGTACGCTTATGCCATCCGCATTCGCCACTGGGCCCCGTCATCACCCGTTAGGTTACTTAACTAACGACAGAGCGGAGGCTGGACTAGCGCGGATGCAAAACATAAGCAACGCCTACTAGATATCATATATAGATATAATCATTCATCAGATGCAATGATAACCATTCCAGATCACAGATGAACACATTGGATATGCTAGGAATCCGCATTTCGTTCGAGCCTGCAACGACAAACGGATTACACGGTCATGATGAATAGCCAAAACCCCACCCTAGACCCCTATGGGTGCGGAAAACTACCCGCCAATACCCCAAGTGGAGCAGCCTCCCTCAACAAAGTGAGTAGGCCACTCGGCACTTCAAAGTACCCGGTAGTCTGTGCACCCCACCTTGGGTCTATCCTAGGAGCAGAAAACAGTAAAAGAAATAATATACAAAGGCGGCTACATCCTCAACCCGGATGTGCGACCTAAAAAAATAATATTACATCAATTTACAAATATTACATTGAATGAAAGATAAATAAACACTCATCTCACATTCCCGGCTATTCATCCACAGCGATCCAATAAGTTCATATACACAATCCAACATCACAGAACACAGATATGTACAAGCCCCACTAATCGACGTATAGCGATTAGTAGACGTTCAGTACATATATCACATCACAGAAGATCCGATTAGCTAAAATACTTAGAATTTCGATCGATAACCAGATTTGAATCTACCCCAAACACAACACAGTACTCATAAAATCTGGGCGGAAACAAAATATCAAAGAAATCACAAAACACCATGCTGGACACTCTGCATGAAAAACGAGTTGACTCGGAGTCGACTCGGCGCTTCCGCGGCGGTCTGACCGACTCACGATCTCGTTTTTCTTGGGTGTCCCTAAAAAAGCCTGCACGTATTTTTAAGGTCCCTGGAAAAATTTTTGGACCAGTTTTTAAAAATGACAGAAAAGTGCATTTTTAGTTCGTATTTTGCGATTTTTCCGGCGATCGAATTTCTAACACGTTGCTAACAAGTTAGTAATGGTTTAGCGAGGCTCTGATACCACTGTAAGTCTACGTTACCCACCCCGGTACTTACGGGGAGGCGGAATAGGTAAAAAACAAATTTTTATCACAAGGTAACATAGACTATCTTGAGGATCTTTGCCAAACCATTTCTAACAAACAACTAGAGGTTCTATCTACTATGCTTAGGAGATTATACCTCACGAAAACGGTCCTTTGGTTCTTCCCTCCATTGTCCTCCTCGTCCATGCAAGCTCCAAGGATCGATCCGGATCTTGGTCACCTCTGCGGCCTCCTAGAGTCGAAGAAGATCCACCCGAGAGTCTATAGTCCGAGCTCCACCTCAAGCCGAGATAACTAGGGAAACAAGTTTGCTACTCTTGATGCCCTAGGTTGTAAGTCTACGGTAGCGTCCCGGCCGTCTGTCCGAAGACAAAATGCGGAAACGAAAACTTTTTCTAAACTAGAAACCGGCGCTATCGCAGACTTTAATTCTGGATCAAACCATTAACCTATAACTAGCAAACTAGAGAAGGGTTAGAAAGCTATACCGATCGATCCGTGTCCTTCGGTCTTTAGCCACCAACCCAAACTCCTCGCGGCATCTCCGATCTTCGGTCTTCTCGTCGGAAGGGCACCACATCAATGAGTCTTTTTACGGGCTCCCGCTTCGTCCGAAGCAACTCGGACACGAAGTTTACTAGCCGACGTGTCCAAGGTGAAGTAGAGAATGTGTGTGATCACTTAGTATCTTGAGGATTTAGTGGATGCCATTAGTGAGGAGATAGTAAGCTCAAGAAAGAAAAGGAGGAAAATGAAGTTTTCTTTTCTTTTTCTTTTGTGTTGAGATGATAAAATGAGAGAGAGAAAGAATGAAAAATACAAGAGCTAACCACAACCATATGGCTGCCCTCTCTCTCTCCACTTATCATTTCAACCCATCAAATAAACAATAATGTGACATATGCACAAGAAAAGAGACCATGAGTCATCACTTGTGCATGTGTCACAATTAATACTTCTAATCATGATTTTGAGCTCATTATTTCCATATGCAAACATTAATCCAAATGTTTGCAACAATAAAAAGAGAATGGCATCTATTAAAGTAAACTCGTGACGGATCACAAGAGTACCCCTCACCTGTATATACATACCTGCATCCGCATTCCGACCGAATGCGAATGCGATGAGACTAAAGTAATCCAACAAATCTAATACTAGGATCCGGCTTAAACCAAAGCCCACTAGTATGATCCGCCCGATCATGACCCGTGCACTACTGTACGTATGTGATCGGACCCTGCCATATATCATACGGCCTCTTCAACGTTTCGCCCGAAACTTGAGAAACTGTCTGTGAGGGACTCTAAAGACTCGTCAATACTTTGGCTGTGGATCTAACCACCAGCACGTCAGTGGTACTAGCTGTACGTATCGATCTACCAGGTATTGACCAAAAGGGAGGTCGATGAGCGAACTCATCCTGATACCTTACTGAGCCTGTCAGTGACAATATCTGTACAGTCCGGTCCGTTCGTCTATGAGCATCGCATGTCGGGCCTAGGGGGTTGGTAAAAGTCAGACCCCCAAAAGCGGTACAAGTCGTGTCGGATTGTAGCCCAGAACACCCTGAGATACTACTGGAATACCTACCAGTAAATCTGCTGCCTTGGCCAAGGACTTCGTGTAATGGCTCTCCTAGACACAGCGCGATCTCACCCCCAATACCGGGAGAGACGAAACCCTTGCCGATCCGCGCACTGCCTCCATGTGGCTTGGGACTGTACCCAACTAAAACCTGTTTGCACGACTCCTTTGAGCCGTGGTAGGGTAGTAATCAAAGCACAGTGGGAACTCATACGAGACAAATGACGATCTCAGGTCGATGAACTAACCTGTACACATGTCACCAGGGAACTGCTATCTGACGTCAGGTATAATACCAACTAGCATGTTCCCGGCGAGTCCTGTCCGGTGTACTCATAACCCAATGAGTACCTGTATACATCTTAGGTGAACCAACTGACACCAATGGCTTGTGAGACCGGCCACCGTCCCTCGTCGGGGTCTCGACTGTATACACTAGTCTACTAATGGAGTATCGATGCCCAGTCTCGAAACTCCCACGACTAGGGACCTTTTAAGGAGGTGCTTATAGACCCCAGCTCCCACGTATATGATTGTCACGACCCGAAAGAGCACGTGACTGGCTCTTGAACCATATGAAGTCTATAGGACTCCATCTGATCCAAGTAAGCCAAAATCCCAGAAATCTAAAACCATTTTTAAGAATAAGTAAAGAAACTGGCTTAAAGAAGTGAAGAAAAACATGTTTGAAATCAAGGTTTTGAAATAACTAAGCCGAATGTACGTTTTGAAAACAGTAAAGTCTTTTCTAAAAATTTCGGCAGAGTCTCTTTTGTAAAACTGGCCCCGAATGGGGTACAACAAGGATAACAATATATGCAATGATAAAAGGCATCCCCAAGCGGGAGCTAGCTCTTCGTCAATTGACGGCCACAACCACACAAGCAATAATAATATACAACGCCGAATGGCGAGGATCAAACTCAAAAGAAAGCTCCAAAAGCAAGAAAACCGCAATACTACTAAGCGCGACTCTAAGGTCAAATAATACATCACTAATGTCTAAGTCTGAAACAATACACAAGTTTTGGTTGATGGAAATTCTAGATACAATGGATAAAATAAATACAATGGTGGCTCTTGATGCAAAAGAATCCACCTACCAAAAGCAATCCACCCGCAAGGAAGCAGTGTGCCAGAAATGCCACAATGGAACCTGTACGGCAAAACCTGCAAGAACTGTGGCACAACGGGGGTGAGTTGCCAACTCGTGAATAGAAATATCTACAAGCAGAAACCGAATGCAAGACATAAACCTAGGTCAACAATCAGTAATATGACCACAAGAGTACATCTGAAGTATGATAAGGTGGCTAGGTAACATCTAAACATGTATGTAGTGCCAGGTACTCAGGTAATAACATGTCATCAGTATAAGGTATGTCTGCATGAGGTAAAAATGAAGAAGTATCAATACACATATATTAGCGTCCCATACCACTAATATTGGTGTAAGGGTATATATAACAGCTCCCTCATGCCCTGTTATATATACAAGTGAAGTGTAATCAAGGTAAATCCAGTCTGTATGATCTATAGCTGTACATACGTGGAATCCGTCCACCCGTCACCCAATGACAATAAGCATCATGTATGCAAGTATGAGGATATGAACAATATCATGGAAAACATCATGAAAACCCGTGCCTAGCATCAACACGTAAATCCTCATCCATCGGGCTCCGTCAGTCCGGATCGGCCCGCGGGCTATGTCTGCGGAATCGGCCCTCGGCCCCGGCAGTACGCCCATCTCTCAACTCCGGTCGGTATCCTCCAGATATCCGCCGAGCTCAAATACAATCACCGGTAGGTACTCGCCCGCCTCCAGGCTCAATCGGCAAAACCCATCGATCATCTTGCCGAGGGGAACCATACCGGGCCCACCACGAACCCGCAAACGGATCATCCACTCCTCGAATCGGGTTTCAAGCACACGTCTCAGCACCGAGAAAACGCGTGGTGGACGCACCAAATATCATATCACGAGGTACCGGGTTTTTCAAAATAGTGCATCTTTTCTTAAATAATCCCACGGTCCTCAAAACCAGAATCACATGAAAATCCAACACTAAGAAGTAAATCCAATGCGATGTGCTATGCAATCAATCCATGATGTATGCGACATGTAAAGAAAGGTAATCGTATCAAAAATCATGCAACATGGAATAGTAATGTGCATATGTCGAGGGAAACCGCTCCTTTAGAATGAATCAGTTTTAAGAATATCTTGCGGTCCGCAAATCTCTAATCAAGACAGAATCATCTATGTTTGTGTACAGGTATAAGTGTACGATATGCCAAGCAAAGAATCATATCATGAATGCAACAGTACTACAGTGTAGTGACATGGCAATTATCGATGATGAAGTGTGTGAGCCGGCAATTAGTGTACGTGGAACATACGCATCATCGATAATGGTGCTGGTGTCCTAACAGCATGATAACAGTAGCAATAACATATGCAAGCAATGCGAATAGCAAGAAAATGCGGAAATCAAATAATCAACATCACAGTGAAGAATCTACTATGCAACTACAGATCTAAGAATCAAGTCAAATGGGAGAGGTATGAAAACCACCTAAATCTGAGTCGATAAATATACAGATATATAGTCGGTGATCCCGTCTCAGTAATATATCGTAGGACATCCTCGAGTTATGAGTGCGGATCTATCATCAATATCGGCTCGCACGGTAAATCAACGTACGGCATCCCAATAGCTGGGTACGGGTCAACATCACACTATCTCATCACATAACAGGTATCACTATCATCAGATCAAATAATCTGGGGTACTACTCTATGTCTAGTACAAATCGATACCATCAATAAGTATGAATGCGGGGGTAACACACATCCCAAGCCCGCAAGAATCACAAGTCATATCCCAAATATGAATCATATCAAATCACCGATCTGGCGGCACAAGGCCCAATATGATCGACTCACCACCAATGTCGTCCAATATCATCCACAAGGTGCAAGTATAAAGAACATACAAGTGTAAGCGTGTGGGTGTACATCTATCCTAGGGCTCGCAACTAGGAACTACGCTAGTTACTTCTACCCCTAACTAACCATATCACACTATAACTAACATATAAATACACTACATAGTATACTAATTACGGACTGCGGGGGTGCTATACGCCATCCACCCGACTTCCCCCTGTAGATATAATCTACTCACCTTGCGTCTCATTTGCGGACGTCACCACGCATTTGCTTGTCATCCCGAAGTCTTCATGGGTACCTACACATCAAAGTGTCGTATATGCGCATTAAAACCAAATCCAAGCTAAAAAGGCACATGAAATCCAAAACGATACGATAAGAGGCCTATAGGTGAGAACCTATGGCACGCCTTCAAAACCATCAACACATCCTCTATATCTTCGTATAAACGCCAAATAGTCGAGGCAAAACACAATCCACAATTGCAGAATCAAAAATACGGAATACGGAAACACAAATCCAAAACAGCAACTTAGGAAATATGTCCCAGATTCCACCCTAGGTCACTTTATACAAATCTATATATACCAGGGGTCTAACATAAACATGTAGGAGCTACAGAACAAACAGGAGGCAAAATGGTGGGACCCAGGCCGCAATTTGCGGCCAATTGGGATTAATTGGCGGCCGGGTAAGGGAGTTAGGGGCTGGGGTCTTGGTGGTAGCTTCCTGGGTGCCTGCACATACCACTGTCCAATCAATTTTATTTTAGGATGTCCCGGGTGATAGCAGATCCCAATTAACCTTCACAGATTTCACAAATTTTCCGATATCGGTTTCTAAAATCCGTATTCTGGTTTAAGCTTCAGGTTTTGGGTTCCAATTCATACACTAGGGTGATGGTATAACCTCTACTGACCTCAATTTCATATTACAACCCATAATTCATCACAACCCTAACTAGGTTATCCACAAGTCCACAATATCAAACAATATCGGTTCAATAACAACATTGGGGTATAAGGAATGCTAGAATTAAGCTAATGATCCAGAAATTACCTCATTTGGCAACTCAAGAAAATTCTAGAGTTGCCCCTAGTGGCCAAAATCCTTACTTCTTTAGCTCCAAATGTAGATCTAGGGATTGTGCACATTTTTAATGAAATGGATGTGTGGTTTTGGTGTAGTTTTTGAGATGATTTGAGGGTTTGAAGTTGGAGGAAGGGGGAGGAAGCAGCAGCTGCAGCCATGGGCTGAAGAGGGAGAGAGATGTGTGAGGGGATGAAGGAAAATGGCTAAGTGTTCAAGTCAAATGAAGCCCATACCTCTCTCTCTCACCCACTACCAATTTTTTATTCTTTTCTCTTTTCTTTCCCTTTTAAAAACCCTTCTCACTTAAATAGTAACCCAAAACAAACCATGGCAATAAAAATGTAACACAAGTGTGAAAAAGTGATATGTGCATGTTTTGCACAAAATTGCCAAAAATCCGATTAGCGATTTTTAATCGCGATTAGCACTAATTAAGCATATAACTAATCAATTAAACTTAGAAATGGCATAATTCTTTAATTTACCCTATTTTAGAATTTTCCATAATTTTTTCTAACATTTTTCCTATTTATTTGTATTTAATAACACCAAAATATTAAAATATTCAATAAAATAATATTAAATTATAAAAAAATTCCCAAAATTAATATTTTATTATTTTGAAACGTTACAATCTATCCCCCTTAAAGAAATTCGGTCCCCGAATTTAAATTTAAATTTAAACCCCCAAATACAAAAACATTTCCGTAAAAATCCAATTTGTCGGGGTTCCGAAACATCAATACATAGTGAATATCATCAAAGGGTACTGCTCTACTAAAAATCAATCCACAAAATGTATATATAAGAATATCCTATGCGTCTGGTGTGCAAGGAATCAAAATCCATATGTGTGTCATACAGGTGCACAAAATAACATCTAGGTGCAGCGGGTGTGCACGAAACATCTGTCATAGGCAACGTGCGTGCCTAACAGCAACCAAATCAGGTGCATGTAACATGCACGAAGAATCCCGATTTAGTGCATCTGGCGTGCACCAAAACCGTATATCAAAACACTAAAGGTGCATGAAAAATATGCCGGAAGTGTAAATCAAATCACTGCATAAGATAGGCGTGAAATCTCAATCAATATCTCAAACGTAGTAACTATGCGCAAAAACATAAATATCCAGTGGGTGCATGAAACAAATATCATGAAACTCAGTCATCAAAACTAATTCATGCAAACAGAACGCCCAAAATACCGACATCCAAAACGACGGATACGTGATAATCGAATCACAAAATCACAAATCATAAATGCCGTCGTCGGTAGTTCCTCCTTCGAGGTCGAGAAGGAGTCGGTGCATCCAATGCTAGTAGCGCAAGATATCTACTTGCCTCTTGCTCACGGTCTGGCGTCCTCTGACTCTGGGTCTTTATCTTCTTTGTGGATTACCAATCTCACAATCAATCGGCTCATCGGCCCTGTCAGATGTGCTAACGGGGACGATTCCGTTCTGGCACTTCTCTGGGTCATCTCTCGATCAACTCTCGTGACCACTCGTAAAGCAGCATGTCACTGGCATCGGCCTCTGGCTCTCTGAATGCACATCACATATCTGATCCTGGGTGCAAACATCATTGCAGCAATGTCCTGGAAGGAATCCTGCTCAAGGTCTCTTCCGATCTTGCCTAAGCCGAACTGTACGGAGGCTAGCTCTCTTGCATAATCCTTTCTCACTCGATAGACATCTGTGTCCTCAGCACAACATTTCTCGGAAACTGGTCGCATCCCAGCGCCTCTGTAATCATATCTGACCTCTGGTCTCGACGGAAAGTAATGACAGCTCGCCAGTGTCTCGCACGAACCTCTGGTTCCACTTGTCTCTATCGTCGTCCACTATGACGTCACGCCATACTATCTACGCACTGCACTGTTTCTCGGCCACGGTCAATCCGAAATCTCTCACATGGACTCGAAATCACGTACTCTGTAGTTTCATCATTCTGTAGAAGATGTCTGGCCAAACAGGTCCTCGGGAACGCGTCCCCACCATCGGAGGAATACTCAATACTCGTCCGTCCTTGATCAATTCGCAACGCAATCTGGGTAAGTTCCTTTATCCGAACCTCATCAACTACCTCGTCGACGATGCCGAACTCTGGCCTGCTGGGTGTGCGCAACATGACCACTCTTGGGTCTAGGTCTTCTCGTATCGTTTTCCATAAAGGTCCTGTCGAGGTCTCTCTCTCAAATTTCATTCTTGCCGAAATGCCCGGAAGTCATCATCCACTGCTGAAACTAATTCTTATTCCGGAACGGCTGCAAACCTATCGCGCTTCTTTCTGGAAAATATATCCATATACCACGCCTCTGGGTGCGTATCACATCTCTGAAATTAGCGGAGTGGGGCGTCATCTCGTCGAAACATCTTGCGAACTCTTTCTGCACTCTTCTTCAATGTCGACTGATCCGGACTCGTCTCAACATGGCTGCATGGATTGTGCTCCAACGGCTATCCTCGTATCTGGAGTATCCCAAGCAATGCATCGCATCACATGATATCCGAATGATGTCGAATCATCCGATCGACTCGTCAGAACCTCATAATCCCCCAAGAGATCAACATCATGGGTACAGTTTAATAGTATCGAGTACATGCCACAGCGTCGGTGGTCCAGCCGTAGAAGGGCAAACCCAAGCCTCACTAATGGCGCCGCGGAACTGCCGCAAACCCTAAGGTTTAAAGGCTTTCGCACGGTCATTAAGTCGAGTTAGGGTTTCATTCTTCTAGAGGGTCCATAGAATCACCTGCATGTCTTTCCGTATACTTTAAACTTGGAAAAAGGGCTTCTGACATTCGATCGTCTCTATCGACTCTCAACGAATCTGCGTGAAGTCGTCTCTAGCTGGAAACAATCTATCTGATGACCTCGCATCGGTAAACGAACGAACCACATGTCCTAGTCATTAGTCCTCAGGTGACTAGCGACCGTCCATCATATCTCTAAGTATATGCTCATGCTGCAGTAGCTCCAACCATCTGGGTGATATTTCGTCATTGCAGCAGCAACTGGCTCATTCGCCTGTACGCCGAACAACGCCTCAATCCTCCAGGAAAGGCAATACATTGGCGGTTCTTTCTAAATCGGTCTGCTCTAGATCTGAGTAAGATTCTCCACACTGGAACCTCCAACTCAACTGGGCCCGCTCCGACGCAAAAATCGGACGAATCACCCTCGTCTCTTAAATCGGGTAGACTAGCTATCTTCTGTCTCATATCTGCCTGAAAGCTCCGGCAATCTCAGCTCGTAAGCTTCGGAAGCGACATCCTGTCAATCTCAGCAACAGCTGGTCCATCTGTCTGCACGGTAGGCGACTTCATAATCTCTGAGGTATGCTGTACATCAACAGTCCTCTCTCAACTGGCAGCTCTTAACAATGACCCGATCATCCGGTGCAAGACCAAGCACTCGCCTCCACTAGAGGTCACAATCAACAATACCAACTCGAGACGTTCCCATGTCACCAGAAAACACAATGGTCAGCCCTCGTACCAGACGAGCTCACACTGACCGTAACCCTAGCAGCAGCCCAAACTGCGCTCAACATGGCGACAGGAACCTCAATCGAGTATCGAAGAGAGTAGATCAATGGCAAGAAAGAAAACAACAGATCCAGAGTGGATACATGATCATAAGAAGGAACAGCATCAATAAAGGTATGATTATGAAACTAATAGAATCGGGGATCTCAAATGGATGTATAATCATGGATATGAAGAGAATCACTGATCTCGAAAATATATACACCCTAAGGTTCCTTAAGCGGAGTGACGTGTCGTAAGTATGCCGCGGAACATACCCACGGTACGTCACTCTACTTTAGTCACCTATTCCATCAACCAAGGGTCATCCTACGCGACGAAAGTTCGGGTCTAATACCCCCTCGACCAAGTCTAAGTTCCGTAAGGTCAAGCCTAAGTTCCGTATATATATAAACGCCCTAGGCTCCACATAGTCAAACTTAGACTCGAACCAAGGTCAACCTAGCGCTCTGATACCAACTTTGTCACGACCCGAAAGAGCACGTGACTGGCCCTTGAACCATATGAAGTCTATAGGACTCCATCTGATCCAAGTAAGCCAAAATCCCAGAAATCTAAAACCATTTTTAAGAATAAGTAAAGAAACTGGCTTAAAGAAGTGAAGAAAAACATGTTTGAAATCAAGGTTTTGAAATAACTAAGCCGAATGTACGTTTTGAAAACAGTAAAGTCTTTTCTAAAAATTTCGGCAGAGTCTCTTTTGTAAAACTGGCCCCGAATGGGGTACAACAAGGATAACAATATATGCAATGATAAAAGGCATCCCCAAGCGGGAGCTAGCTCTTCGTCAATTGACGGCCACAACCACACAAGCAATAATAATATACAACGCCGAATGGCGAGGATCAAACTCAAAAGAAAGCTCCAAAAGCAAGAAAACCGCAATACTACTAAGCGCGACTCTAAGGTCAAATAATACATCACTAATGTCTAAGTCTGAAACAATATACAAGTTTTGGTTGATGGAAATTCTAGATACAATGGATAAAATAAATACAATGGTGGCTCTTGATGCAAAAGAATCCACCTACCAAAAGCAATCCACCCGCAAGGAAGCAGTGTGCCAGAAATGCCACAATGGAACCTGTACGGCAAAACCTGCAAGAACTGTGGCACAACAGGGGTGAGTTGCCAACTCGTGAATAGAAATATCTACAAGCAGAAACCGAATGCAAGACATAAACCTAGGTCAACAATCAGTAATATAACCATAAGAGTACATCTGAAGTATGATAAGGTGGCTAGGTAACATCTAAACATGTATGTAGTGCCAGGTACTCAGGTAATAACATGTCATCAGTATAAGGTATGTCTGCATGAGGTAAAAATGAAGAAGTATCAATACACATATATTAGCGTCCCATACCACTAATATTGGTGTAAGGGTATATATAACAGCTCCCTCATGCCCTGTTATATATACAAGTGAAGTGTAATCAAGGTAAATCCAGTCTGTATGATCTATAGCTGTACATACGTGGAATCCGTCCACCCGTCACCCAATGACAATAAGCATCATGTATGCAAGTATGAGGATATGAACAATATCATGGAAAACATCATGAAAACCCGTGCCTAGCATCGACACGTAAATCCTCATCCATCGGGCTCCGTCAGTCCGGATCGGCCCGCGGGCTATGTCTGCGGAATCGGCCCTCGGCCCCGGCAGTACGCCCATCTCTCAACTCCGGTCGGTATCCTCCAGATATCCGCCGAGCTCAAATACAATCACCGGTAGGTACTCGCCCGCCTCCAGGCTCAATCGGCAAAACCCATCGATCATCTTGCCGAGGGGAACCATACCGGGCCCACCACGAACCCGCAAACGGATCATCCACTCCTCGAATCGGGTTTCAAGCACACGACTCAGCACCGAGAAAACGCGTGGTGGACGCACCAAATATCATATCACGAGGTACCGGGTTTTTCAAAATAGTGCATCTTTTCTTAAAAAATCCCACGGTCCTCAAAACCAGAATCATATGAAAATCCAACACCAAGAAGTAAATCCAATGCGATGTGCTATGCAATCAATCCATGATGTATGCGACATGTAAAGAAAGGTAATCGTATCAAAAATCATGCAACATGGAATAGTAATGTGCATATGTCGAGGGAAACCGCTCCTTTAGAATGAATCAGTTTTAAGAATATCTTGCGGTCCGCAAATCTCTAATCAAGACAGAATCATCTATGTTTGTGTACAGGTATAAGTGTACGATAAGCCAAGCAAAGAATCATATCATGAATGCAACAGTACTACAGTGTAGTGACATGGCAATTATCGATGATGAAGTGTGTGAGCCGGCAATTAGTGTACGTGGAACATACGCATCATCGATAATGGTGCTGGTGTCCTAACAGCATAATAACAGTAGCAATAACATATGCAAGCAATGCGAATAGCATGAAAATGCGGAAATCAAATAATCAACATCACAGTGAAGATTCTACTATGCAACTACAGATCTAAGAATCAAGTCAAATGGGAGAGGTATGGAAACCACCTAAATCTGAGTCGATAAATATACAGATATATAGTCGGTGATCCCGTCTCAGTAATATATCGTAGGACATCCTCGAGTTATGAGTGCGGATCTATCATCAATATTGGCTCGCACGGTAAATCATCGTACGGCATCCCAATAGCTGGGTACGGATCAACATCACACTATCTCATCACATAACAGGTATCACTATCATCAGATCAAATAATCTGGGGTACTACTCTATGTCTAGTACAAATCGATACCATCAATAAGTATGAATGCGGGGGTAACACACATCCCAAGCCCGCAAGAATCACAAGTCATATCCCAAATATGAATCATATCAAATCACCGATCTGGCGGCACAAGGCCCAATATGATCGACTCACCACCAATGTCGTCCAATATCATCCACAAGGTGCAAGTATAAGGAACATACAAGTGTAAGCGTGTGGGTGTACATCTATCCTAGGGCTCGCAACTAGGAACTACGCTAGTTACTTCTACCCCTAACTAACCATATCACACTATAACTAACATATAAATACACTACATAGTATACTAATTACGGACTGCGGGGGTGCTATACGCCATCCACCCGACTTCCCCCTGTAGATATAATCTACTCACCTTGCGTCTCATTTGCGGACGTCACCACGCATTTGCTTGTCATCCCGAAGTCTTCATGGGTACCTACACATCAAAGTGTCGTATATGCGCATTAAAACCAAATCCAAGCTAAAACGACACATGAAATCCAAAACGATACGATAAGGGGCCTATAGGTGAGAACCTATGGCACGCTTTCAAAACCATCAACACATCCTCTATATCGTCGTATAAACGCCAAATAGTCGAGGCAAAACACAATCCACAATTGCAGAATCAAAAATACGGAATACGGAAACACGAATCCAAAACAGTAACTTAGGAAATATGTCCCAGATTCCACCCTAGGTCACTTTATACAAATCTATATATACCAGGGGTCTAACATAAACATGTAGGAGCTACAGAACAAACAGGAGGCAAAATGGTGGGACCCAGGCCGGAATTTGCGGCCAATTGGGATTAATTGGCGGCCGGGTAAGGGAGTTAGGGGCTGGGGTCTTGGTGGTAGCTTCCTGGGTGCCTGCACATACCACTGTCCAATCAATTTTATTTTAGGATGTCCCGGGTGATAGCAGATCCCAATTAACCTTCACAGATTTCACAAATTTTCCGATATCGGTTTCTAAAATCCGTATTCTGGTTTAAGCTTCAGGTTTTGGGTTCCAATTCATACACTAGGGTGATGGTATAACCTCTACTGACCTCAATTTCATATTACAACCCATAATTCATCACAACCCTAACTAGGTTATCCACAAGTCCACAATATCAAACAATATCGGTTCAATAACAACATTGGGGTATAGGGAATGCTAGAATTAAGCTAATGATCCAGAAATTACCTCATTTGGCAACTCAAGAAAATTCTTGAGTTGCCCCTAGTGGCCAAAATCCTTACTTCTTTAGCTCCAAGTGTAGATCTAGGGATTGTGCACATTTTTAATGAAATGGATGTGTGGTTTTGGTGTAGTTTTTGAGATGATTTGAGGGTTTGAAGTTGGAGGAAGGGGGAGGAAGCAGCAGCTGCAGCCATGGGCTGAAGAGGGAGAGAGATGTGTGAGGGGATGAAGGAAAATGGCTAAGTGTTCAAGTCAAATGAAGCCCATACCTCTCTCTCTCACCCACTACCAATTCTTTATTCTTTTCTCTTTTCTTTCCCTTTTAAAAACCCTTCTCACTTAAATAGTAATCCAAAACAATCCATGGCAATAAAAATGTAACACAAGTGTGAAAAAGTGATATGTGCATGTTTTGCACAAAATTGCCAAAAATCCGATTAGCGATTTTTAATCGCGATTAGCACTAATTAAGCATATAACTAATCAACTTAGAAATGGCATAATTCTTTAATTTACCCTATTTTAGAATTTTCCATAATTTTTTCTAACATTTTTCCTATTTATTTGTATTTAATAACACCAAAATATTAAAATATTCAATAAAATAATATTAAATTATAAAAAAAATTCCCAAAATTAATATTTTATTATTTTGAAACATTACAATGATCTCCATCATACTACTGGCCGTCAAGCAAGAATCCTAAGGGCTCTACCAATGTGTAATAGTGACCTGTAATGTCACCAAAAGCATGTACACAATGATAAAGATAAACCAGATAGGATACTATCATCTTGAGTAAGACTGTCCTACCGGTATAGGTCCTCCCTCAATCATTGCAATCACGTGCCTGTGATCCAATAATTGACTCTGAGGGTACTATATCCAACAATCTCCCACTTGCACTCAAGGCTAATTACTGCGATGTCGCATACTCACAGCCCGTGTGATACCGAACACTCAACTCCTCTACTAATCAGTTTCACAAATCCCATTTGCGAAACTATTGCGTTCAAGGAATAGCCTCAGTGAGTGGATCCGCCCTGATGTTTCTTTCTATGTCTCTCTTTATCTCAAGTTCGCGGAGAAAGCCATCTCCCAAAATGAGCAATACCTGTCTTAGAATGTGTTTGGATGTCTGATAGGACCTAGTTCATAAATGAACTCTAAATCCAAACTTCTTAGACCGTATCGTCAACTGAACTTAATCGGTATCTTGCGCCACGCCTTCCTCGGTATCCACTTGGACCATCTGTCCAAACTACTGCCCCTCGTCAGAGGGAAAACTATAACTCTGATAGTCACTCTGTCATCCAGGTCACCTTGGAAGCCTGGAATGATAACCGTCTCCTAAAAGAGAGGATTATTATCAACTTATTGTATCTAGTGCAAAAAACAACATCTGGTGTGGTACTTGACATCTCATGATTGACTCAATTGCCTAAGCAAGTGATCTACCAATCATGCACATCCCTCTCCCCTTTAGTCTGTAAGACACCTTTAAAGAGAGTGACTCCATCACCTGCAGGTACACTACCGTGCCAGGAGTCGTCCATTCTAAAACACCTTTAGAATGCTGTCTAAATACCCAGATTGGGATACTACCTAAATCCAGATCTAAAACCATAGATCTAGTAACCAGAATGTCTGATACTATCTATATCCTATGTGGAGAAACCACTGTGTGACAACCAAAGTATAACCGATCGTAGTATAAGAATTTCACTTCCTACTCTGTGTATGTCAACCAAATACCAGGACATTACACCCTATTACCTTCTTAACAGATCCATCCCTTATTCTGATGAAGTCAAACCTATGACTGTCACATCAAAAATGGATGATCTATCTCCGCTATATTTGCTTTAGTCTAAAAATAGACATAAGCTACTTGTCCACTATGCTTCCGCTGCTCCCACTGACTACGACAACCCTCTGGCAGAGTCATATACACGTGCACTTCTGAAGCCAGTTCAGAACGACACTATACTCATCCTCCTGCCGGGTCTCATAGCCTGGAACAACAGCAATGGCAAGTCTGGGTAAACAAGAACCTCCTTGGCACCGTCTTTGAGCATACCGGAGTACCTCTTAGGTGCTTGAGGTTACCCTACATATCTGCGGAGTGGCTAATAGAATGTCAAACTAGATTGAATCTTTAGGTCCTATTAAATTTTCAGTAATCGTTTGCGGTTCTGGAATCACTTCCAGTCCTACCATACTCCCACTACTGTTTTCTGAAAAAATCCATTTTTTATTAAAACTGTGGCGAGTCAAGAACAATATCACTATTGATCTTCCAGATGGTAGAAAGTCAACCCTTGTCATAGCCCGGGTCAACCTACAAACAGCCATTACAGAAACGCACCATGAGTTATCCAGAGTCTGGTTTTAAACATAAGCCGGACAACTCCCCGTACCTTAACATTGTTAAGATATGAACTATTCTATATCCAATATAGAAAACAGAGGCACCGATTTAATTGGAACCAGATTCAAATCATGTAGCTGTCTCCAGTGCATGTCAACTAAATGGAGAGAGGCCGATCAACATTACTCAAGTTAGGAGTGCATCCAATTATGAGTAACCTGAAAGAGAAGCAAGTTCTGATAATCATTACTATCAATTGAATACCATACACAATCATCTACATCTTCGATTACCTTGAAGAATCCTGATACTTGCAACACGTGGTTCCTACTTTACTCTTATACCTATAACTTCTTAAAACTTAGACCTTGCATTTCTACGAAACACATTCTAAGAACTAGAGAAGTCACAAGTTAAACAGAATATAGTACGAGTACCAACCCCTCTGTCCTCATGGACACTGAACAACATACAATACTCTGTATAAGTCCCCTGAGTCTAATAACGCATTCCCTGTATGTCGTAGGTTGAAAACTGTACTTATGGCTAAGAAGAATTACACCGCTGTTTAATGCTCCTTACCTAACCATCCACTGATATAGGTAAATGTCATAGACATAATTTCAAAAAGTTATATCTCACTTTATAAAAATAAATGTACAGATATATCAATTTGAAATTGGTGCATAACAACGGATATTCAAAACCAAATATTTGTCGTCCGGCAAAACAACCCAGGCGATTTCCTCAAATATCACCTATTACAACGAATCCCGATATAATGAGGATGATCACCCAATTCCCAATAACTTACTCCCACTCATCATCTGTAAAACCATACAGATATGAGAATCAAACCTGGTAAATACATATCCTGGAGCAAGGGCTAATTAGGAAATCAGTTTTCTTTTAACAATACACAGAGAAACTGAAACATGTAAATGTTTCGAAGGGGTATCCGGGTATTCTTAGTAATGCCTCTTCCATTATCATATTCACAACTGTAACCGTATATTTCTTTGCCATCTCTCCAAATCCCTTTATATGTCTTTAGTCATTACCTTCTGTACACCACCTTTAGGCAAAATGGTTTTTTTCTTTCCCTACCGTTCGGCACCAGCCTATGGTTTGGAAGAAGACTATCCAATAAGCATAATGGGTGTACTCCCCTAATCCTAGGAACACTCGCAACGTGAGAGAAGGTAAAGATAAAAGACAACTGAATAAACCTTATTCCTATTACTCCTGAACCAGAATCCATCCCCGAACTGGAACAAGTCCCTTCGAGTTCGTATATAACCATACGATGGAGTATCCAATAAACTGTGGATCTTCGTAGTGATACGGAGTATTCTGGAGAAATACAAAGGTGATGTAGGATTGGCGAAGAAATACTTGGTTTGGTCGTGAATAGCAGTCGCAATTTACTTTGCCCTCTTACTAATCCCTTTATTTGTCTTAACTTATTACCTTCTGTACACCATCGTTAGGCTAATTGGTTTTCTTCATTCCCTACCGTTCGGCACCTGCCTATGGTTTGGAAGAAGACTATCCAATTAGAGTAATAGGTGTACTGTCCTTATCCAAGGAGCACTCGCAACCGGAGAGAAGGTAAAAAGAAAAGACTACTGAATAGTCCTATTCATTTTCTCCAGAACCGGAAACCATCCTCGAATCTGGAATAAGTTCCTTCAAGTTCGTATATAACCATACGATGGTTTTATCCAATGGAAGTGGACGTTCGTAGTAATACGGGGTGTTCTGGAGGAAAAAGGTAAAAGTAGGAGTGGCAATGAGGTATGCAACTCAGACAATCCAAAAGCCAGTGTTTTAAGAAAGTTTGGTTAACTTGGTCACTGAGTTATAGTCTAGGGTCGGGTCATGGTCGCTGCCAAAGAGAGAGAGAGAAAATAAACACTCAGCGTGCACTCTAACCTAGATCAGAATGGTTATCAATTTATCTAATCAGGAAACGTCCCACTATAACCTCAAATTCTCCTCCAAACCTGAAAGAAGAATTAGTCGGGATCATCCGAGGAGTAAACCAACTCATCAGTGGGAATCGGGATCCAACTATCATCGCATGATAACGTGATGGAATCTACTCACATTATCACACTCCAGAAGGTATGCGCATATCTGGCAAGTTTCAGTTTCTTTGGAAACTCCCGATGTGATTTTTACCCCATGCTCTTATGACCTTGACTAAGGCCAACAAATCATAAGTCACATGTCAAGTTCTACCCATAATTGTCCAGGTTAATTTGAACCCACCCGTACAAGCCCTTAACTAGGGCCAACAAAGCTGTACGACTGTCCCAAACCAACGCATCTATCTATGCTGCAGAAAAGTAACAAATAGCTACCATACACTATGCCTTGACTAAGGCCAACAAACATTGCATAAATACTAAGTGCTACCCGTCTGAAATGACGGAGGGCTACGAATGGTTTTTGGCGAAAAAACCTTTAACGTAATGAACTTGATATCGTTGAAGGAACCGGATAGATTTTTATAAAAATATAGTGGTGAAAACCTTTGCTAAAGAGGTTACTCCCGGTAAAGGGATCTCGGCTCTTTCCCCATAGAATGAGGTGCAGGATATTCCAACTGAATACCACGATGCAAAGCAAAAGGTAATCGACTATAGTGAAGTTATTACCCTGACGCAAACTTCTGTCCAAGGGGTCACTCCCGGTGAAGGGATCTCGGCCCTTGCCTCATCGACTGAGGTGCTGGATATTCATAACCGAATACCACTGTGCAAAACAAAAGAGAACGTCCTTGCAATAACAGCTTTTTTTGAAAAATGTTCCAACAACATCAGAATAGGTTTGTTTAGCTTGCATTGATCCGAATCAATGCAGTCCCATTAATTAATCACACCACAAAAGAACGAAAATATGATGTCCGTATATGCCATCGGCATTCGCCATTGGGTCCCGTCATCACCCGTTAGGTTACTTAACTAACGACAGAGCGGGGACTAGACTAGCGCGTGTGTAAAACATATACAATATCTACTAGTATATATATAGCAATATATAATATTCGCACATGGCGTGATAAAATGCAACATCACAGAAATGTAATAAGCATCACAGAACAATACAGATAATCTGGGATCCCCGGGTTTCCTTTGAGCCGCAGGTGAAACCCGACGTTCCCCTGGTCGTGTGGATAGCCTGTGCAATGAAATCCTAGCCCTTACGGGCACGGCAAGTTACCCGCCAAAACCTGAAGCGAGGCAGCCCCCTACAGCAAAGTGAAATGGACCATCCAGCACTTCACGGAATCCGGTAACTTGAGCACCCCTCCTTGGGTCAACCTGTACCCCCTACGAGTGCGACGAATAGCCCGCCAATTCTAGAGTGAAGCCCCCTCCATCTCAAAGCCATGAGATGCGGGTCCGTTACCCTCTAGAACCCGGCTACCCGTGCAGCCCACCGCGGGGTAATCCTAGTACAGAAAGTAAAATATACAATGGGTACATCGACCTCAGCCCGGTCCTGCCCCAAAAGAATAATATACAAGCACGCAGTGATGGCAGTCCACATGTCGGACGCTAGCCCCGCAATATCAAATATACAAATACAACCAAACTGTACTACCATTGTAGCGTCTTGAAAAATCGTTCTGGTGTTTTCCCGAAAATCGATGAAAATTTGGTATTTTTCAATAAATCGTCTTTTTGGTTATTTTGCAGTTTAGGCCTAATTATACCTAATTTGGATAGGTAATTGCTAGTTTTTAGTAGCTAATGAGTTACTTATAAATTTCTGGTCACTTAAATCTTTTCCCTAATTTTTCAATTTTTAATATTACTTTAAGCCGGTTAAAAAATACATTAAATTAGCGATAAATACAAATTTAAATGGGCTAATTTTAATCTTTAAAATCATGTTAATTAAAATCTAGTTGTAATATAATTTTTTAGTATTTTATTTCAAGTTTTAATTGGTTTTTATTATGGAAAACAAAAATATAATTATTTTGAACTAAAACTTGCAAATATGGTATTGTGGGGGGGCTTTTTGCATAGAATTTTTTTGTAAAATCTCTCACACACACCCCTCACTCCCATGGCCGGCCGTACCCATACCAGCCCAAGAAATTTCCTTGCCTCTTTTTGACTTTAAATCATGTGAGGAAATGGGTTAAAAATGGTTTTATATATATATATTTATAAGGTAAGGGTATTATGGTAATATGAGAGGGTTGACTTAGACTTTTTTTCCCCAACTTCCCCACACCTCTCCCCACTCACTTTTTGTGTAGTGGCTATCTATGGTTAACTTGGGTGTTTGCGCGATATTGTGTGCACTTTATCGCAAATCCGCGATGTTTGCACGAATTTGGAAATCCTTTGTGCTTACTAGGTTTTCGCAACATTTAGGGGATGAATTATATTAGTTATCGTGAGTATATTGTTGGCATCTCCTATGACATTTAGGAGGTGTGAACGCGGAATTTGGGGTAATCGGGTTTTAGTTTTGCCGGGCGTCCCAAAACGACGATTATAGTTAGTTTTTGTGATTTTCGTGTATGTTCCATGCACCTTGTGCACATTCTGCCTAACTCGTGAGCGTTGATATTTTCGTTTGGGATTTGTGTCATTTCTTGATATGTAACCTTATGTTTTATATTGGTGCAAATTCCATATTCGGTCGCGGAGACTTTGGACGCGGCACGAAAAGGAAAGTCGGTGATTGGACATAGCTAGCTGGGGATTCCAGTGAGTAGATGTAACATCTACGGGGGACTATCGTTTGGATGGCGCAAGTCGCCCGATACTTTAAGTAGTTTAAAGATTTCTAATGATATTAGTAATTAGGAGTAAATGCTTGCGTAACATCTTGCTACATCCACGCTTTATATTGTCATACATATGCGAACCCATTCTATAGGACACCTGCACCATTGCCAGGGTTTTTATATGCAGCACGAGCACTATTCATGTGTACACACACGCCCTGGTAATTGCCATGCCACGACACTAGATAACTTATAATCTAGAATATTGTCACCATATTTGATTCTTAAACCTGTACTATTGCAATAAATCTTTAAAATAAAATTGTAGAATTGCTACTCATGTGCATGTATATCATTATATAATTTGTTCATGTCTAGTTATTAATCATACATTGCAACCTGAACATTGATACCATATGCATTCATTATCATTGACATATGCACCCATGATGGTTTCTTGAGATTTTATGATATTTCTGGATTTCGGGGGAAAGCCGCAAGATTTACAAACTTATTATCTTTTAAAATATGAAAAGTTGCGGTTTTCTAGTGATGTAAGTGTTGTCCACCATGAGTTTGCTGTGGTTTTCGAGACCCGTTTCGAGGAGTTGGATGTACCGTCTCGGGTACATGGTGGGCTCGGTGAGGTACCCCGGGGCAAGAAGATCGCAGATGATGGCGTTGAGCCTGGCAGGGGATGGATTACCTACCGGTGACTGTTTTGGCACGGCGGATATCCAGAGGATACCGACCGTGGCCGCGAGATGATGAGATATTGATATTTGAAATAGGTCAGCCGGACGGCTGAGGCCAGAGATACTATGATATGAATATATGAGATTTGAGACAGTTTTGAGGTGTCGTTGCTGGACACGGATTCTGGTTGATTCTATTGGTATTGTGCTGATATTTCAAAAGAGATTCCTAAAGGAAAAAGATAATTTCTTATACTTACACATGCAGATCACAAGTTGATTCATATTGCATACATACCTTCTAGTATATTCATATTGCATACATACATGCAAGTATATTCATGTTGCATACATACCTGCTAGTATATTCATGTTGCATTCATACCTGCTAGTATATCCTGCCATACCTGTATTATAGATGCTAGGATGCTTGTGTGCATACTTGCGATAGCCTCTGTAAATGTTATTTATTACTCACGAGTTGGCAACTCACCCCCGTTGTGCCACGGTCTTTTGCAGGTCCGCTCCGTCAGCACAGTAGCGGCGGGCGCACTTGTTTCTTTTGCCTCTTTTGCCTGGATTCGAGGCTTTTGCTCGTAGGTGGGTTGTATTATTATTTTGTACCACCTTGTATATTCTTTGTATCTAGAGTACTCCATCTACTGTATCTACCAGTATTGTTGTATATTGACCTAGAGACGAGACTGTGAGATTTGTGGACTTTTCATGCTGTATTTTGTGGTCGAGCTCACTTGAGTCGACATGATATTTTACTTGTGCGTTTTATGCTTATTTATACACGTTGTTTTACATTGCGTGGGATTTGTGACCGCCTTGTGGTGAAGAGCTAGCTCCCGCTTGGGGATGCCTTTTTTTGTTGTATTTATATATATTCTTGTTGTACCCATTTTGGGGGCCAGTATTTACAAAGGAGACTCTGCCGAAATTTTCGGAAAAATTGATATTGTTTTTAAAAAGGCTTGATATGACTTATTTGATAAACTCGCTTTCAATTGATTGGTTTTCCTTCACTCTTCTGCTTATTTGGTTTTGACTTCTGGGCTTTGGCTTACTTATTTTACGGACGCCTTGAGACGTTTCGTAACTTAAGTGCCAGTCACGTTCTGTACCCTGTGAGTCGTGACAAAGTTGGTATCAGAGCGATAGGTTTTACCTTTTTGAGTGTAGGATGACCCTTGGTAGATGGAGTAAGTGACTTAAGCAGGGTAACGTAGCGTGCGTATATCCGCGGCATACTTGCGATACGGTACTCCGCCTAGGTGACTTTAGAATATACTTGCTTGAAATTCCTTCTTCAATTCCGGGAATCCTATGATTCTATTGCACTGTTCTTATCATCCTGTTCTTGTAACAGCCACTATGCCGCCTGTTCATGACAGAATATTGCATTTTATACCGCCCATTCTTATGCTCGTGTGTTTATAGGTAGGTGCTTTTAAATCCGTGTTTGTTACATATTTACAGAGTACAGGTTTCCAGTACAAAGATTGCAAATCAAGACAAAATCTCCACAGTTACGCCAAATACAGAACATCTGTTGACAGCAGATAAAAGCCGGGTTCTGGTCATCCATATCTGTCCAGTGCCGAGTACCAGTTCCAGAGACAAGACATGACAGTGGTCATTCATGTCTCGGACAAGCATAGAGCACGAGGGGGGCTGCACAAGAATCAATGGGTGCGCGGAGCTCGAGGGAGATAGAAGTCTAAAGTAAAGAAAATAATGCAATATTGGACTATGAAATCTGGAGATATTCTGGAAGATTTTGTGCAGTTTAAAGTTGGCAAACACGAGGAAAAAGTGAACCAGGGGATACGACAAAACCCCATGACCTAACTCCTCAATAGGGCCGCGGAACCGCGGCCAATAGGGGGTCTAGGCCGCGGTTCCGCGGCCATATAGTCTCCTCACTTTGTCGTTTTTCAGGGGCATGTTTGTCTTTTCCTGTAGGGGTAGATTGTTACCCTAGGTTTCCAGTTCCCTTCCTATAAATACCCCAGATCTGAGCCAAGCCATGGTGTTAAATTCTTAAGCCTCTTTTTGCTAGTTTTAGTTTTCTTCTTCTTCTTCTTCTTCATCTTTCCTCCATTAAAATGTAGTGAGAGTATTGAGTGGATGTTAAATGAAGATGAGGGTTTTTGTATCATTCTTGTTTGTTTAGCTTCCCCTTGAGATTTTTGCTTTCTCTTGATCTTTCAACCTCTTCATTGAGCTTGGAAGTTTAAGGGTTGGTTATTGATCTCAAGGGTTGTATCTTCTTATGGAATTAGTGCTTCATTTCACATGAGTTCTTTACCCTTCTCTTGATCTTGCAACCTCTTGATTGAGCTTGCAAGTTTAAGGGTTGGCTATTGATCCCATGCTTGTCTTGAGTTCTATGTTCTTGTAATTACTTTCTTGCTTATTTCTTTCTTGCTTTTTATTACTTGCTTTACATTCATGCTTTACTTTCTTGCACTTAAATTCCATGCACTTACTTACTTGTAATCTTTTCTTTTCTTTTGCTCTTTTTGGTTCGTTTTTGTGAATGGTTGTAATTATCATTGTTAAGAGTAAATACGGTATTGTAAGTTAATATTTCTTTGCTCATTTCCTTTTCCCGTTATTTTCCATTGAACTCCGCCCAAACGTTACGCAAGCGCTCCGTTAGGCACCCTACCCTACCAAGATAACGGTGATTCCTAACCGCGACCGGTTGCGTTCGGTTTGGCCGGAGGCGAAAGCAAGAGAGAAGAACGGACGGACAAGGGTAAATAAGCCGGATTCCACGAATACCATGCTTAAATCCCCTAATCCACGTTGTTGCCGATTGCTCTAGCTTCAATTGGTCAAGACTCGGCTGAAAGGTTTTGAGTACGGATTTCTTTAGCTTACAATTTCGTATCTTTTTCTTAACAACTTCATACTTGCATATAAAACACATAGGTTAGTTTGAACAAACACATACAAATTCTTTATTGACTCGTCTAAAACTCGAACGGACATACAACCATCTCCCTGTGGATCGACCCGTGCTCATCCGGCTAGCTGCATAGCGACACCGTCCTGATCGCGGTTATACTTTAGAACTTTGAACATCCGACACGCTTTTGGCGTGCGATCAAATGGCGCCGTTGCCGGGGAGACGGTAGCGTATTTTCTTTCTTGTTATTCGGGTTAATATTCATTTTGTATATATTTATAAAAAAAAATCTTTTTGTTATTTTTTTGATCATTTTTGTGGGCAAGAGTGCAGATTTTTGCGGATTTGCAAACTGCGATTGTGGGGAGCAAAGTGTACGTTCAACGCTAAGGTGTTTGCAAAGTACAGTGCCAAAGATCCAGGTAGTTTGACCCGCGCAAGCGAACTTTTCAAACTTACCGGATTTGATTCAACGGGGGTTTCATAACCCAAAATCTTAACAGTACGTACTTTACTAACACCTTCTTCTCAAATCCGACGCATCCAATATACTATTCTTTGCAGGATTCTTTGCAAGTTCGCTAGCAAACGCTAAAAATTGACTAACCCGTATTTGTTGCAGTGCCGTTCTTAAACTAAAAAACGATTGTTTAATTCTTTATAGAATTTTTATTGAATTGAGCATTGCATACATTAATACGGACTTAAGGGCAAGCGAACCCCACAACATATGGTAAAGGATTTCATCACCTTTTCCGTGGCCCACAAATCACGAACTTGAGCATAACGTTTACCCGCACAAAATTTAAAAGAAACTAGACTTTAAGCCTTAAGGACTTCGCGCTCACTAGGAGAAGTTAACTGTGTTTAGAACCTCGCTTAACGGTATATTGTTTACGGGGTGTCTAGGAAAGTGTTAACGGCGAAACCGCCAAAAGAGAAAGGGTTATTTAATTAAGGAACTTCGCGAAAGCGTTGGAAAACCTCCCCTTATCTCTGCACTTACCTGGCCTCGTGATCAGTGTATCTTGAGCCCGTTTCTCGACACAGTTTTACTTCGACAATCAAGTTCTGGAGCAGGTCTAGTTGACCTAGGTGAGCCCTAGAACGATTAGGTGTGTGGTATTTTTGTATCGTGATTGTTTTTGTCCAGATTCTTTTTGTGTGTATATTTCATTCTTTTGTTAAAAACCAAAAAAAAAAATCACATTCTTTTTCCCCTCCCTTTTCTCTTCCTTTCTTTCCTTCTCTCTTCATATCATGGGTACCCCACCTCGCAAAACTCTTGCCGAACTTTGGTACCCACAACCAGACATAACTTCTTACGGTTCTTGCTTTGGCCGAACTTCGAACGATCCATCCATGCCAAAAATTTCATTGAGAGATCGGATAGACGCGTCTAGGACAAACAATTTCACTCCGCAATCCACTTCGTATCAACCATTTCAAATATTCACCCCTTCTTACGTTGATACCCCTTCTTCGAGTCATGTTGCAACTCCAAGACCTATGTCTATTGCCGAACGTATTGAACAATCTCGTAGCCGATCTTTCACTCCTGTCACCACTTCAAATTCTTGGGATCAACAAATTCATTCACCTTCTTATCCAAATGTTGATCCTACCCCTGTCCAACCATTCAATTCCTACCAGTCCTACCCAACTTTTGCACCTTCCCTAGACATTGCTTCTACACAGCCGTTTGGGAATTTTCAGTATCCATACAACTTTGAATCTTTTACTGAAACCCCTTCACAACATATGTCTAGTCTGGAACAGTCGTTGGAAGACTTTAGGGTAGCGTCAAGCCAACAAATGATGGATTTGAATGCGTCCATGGACGCCCTCATACAACTTAGTGACCCGGTAGCTAGTTTTCAACTAGCTCCAAATTTTTCAATGTATGAAGAGGCGGTAGGACAGGCTGAGAATTTGAGTGGAGAGAGTGAGATGTACCCCCTTCCAAATCAAGCCTACCCAATTCATCTTGACTCCCACAACTCCGGTTTTGAATGTCTATCTAGTGTTCCAACCGATTCATTGATTACAGATAGAACAGATAATGAGTTGTGTGACTTCGTAGTGTTTGATTTACCTGATTGTGAAGGGTCCCTTCCAAGTGAAACCAATCCCAATCCTTTTGACCTCTACACCTCCATCTTAGAACCAAAATCGATTGGAATCCATGCTTTTGATAAGGTGTCTGAGAAAATTGATTTTCACTTGATTGAGGATATTGACGCTGTGAATATTTCGGATGATGAACCCATAGATTTGGCTGAATTTTTCTCTCCAATTCATCATCCCGAGTCATTAAATGTTTTTCCTGAACCCCATATGCGTCTGGATTTTGATGAAATATGCATGGATGTGCTAAATTTTGAGGAAAATTTTGAGGATAGTTTTGAGGATGAACCAGTTCTGCTTGATGAGTCGGATTTCCCAATTCATCCTATTCCTGTCATTGACTGTGTACACCCTCCTGAACCTTTAACCGATAACCTTCCTCAACCACTTCCCTCCATCCTTTCCATCGTTCCGACCTTGCAAGAAACCATATCATTTTCACTTCCTGTGTCTGGTTTACCGAGTTCGGCGTACCCATGGTTGCTCACGAATCTTGAGGGATTTGACCCCATTTCTCGACAGGTTAATAGATTAGCACATTCGCTTTTTATACATCAGTCATCACAAATTGTGCTAATTTATTCGCTCCATTTCCACCCTCAAGTTCGTATTCCACTTCTTTCTCCCATCCGCCATTCTTCTCTTCCACCAAGACCGGACGCCACTTCAATCCACACACGGTTTCGCGTGTTTCTTATTTCTTTTCTCTACACTCCATTCTTTCACCAACCGTCGCTTTATAACGATAAAATCTTTGAATGGTTGGTATTCACTTTTGGCCTGTGTAAGGCCTTGTATAGTTTGTAACTGTTCTCTTTCCCCCCTAATCCTACACTTCAACGCTTAACAATGGAAACACTGTTTTACTTAAGTTTAGGGGGGACTCTTTTTTTTGTATATATTTTTTGTTTTCCTTTTTGTTTTGTATATAACTTGTTTTTAGGGAGAGCGCCGACAATTTTGACCCTCTAGGTATAGCCTGACAGTGAGGGCACTGTCAAGTTTAAGTTTGGGGGTGTGCTCGGTAAGCTTTCTACCTTCGCATTCATTTGTATATTTTGCATTTGCATACCTTAATTAAAAACCCACAAAAATCGAAAATTTTCCAAAAAATATAAAAACTTTGTCCTCAAGTTAGCTAATAGGGTAACTTAGATTTTTATTCTAAAAGTTTAGTTGATATGATAGAAATAACTAAATTCTAGGCTTAGGAATTGAAAACCCTAAAAATAACCCTCATTCTGTCTAACTTTGGTAAGTATACGTCCTTACAGTTTTTTTTTTGAGAAATAGGTAATCTTGAGTTCAGTTCTTGAGTCAAGTCAAGATGAAGGGAAAGTATTGATGCTTTACTGAAGGATAAGTCTGAAAAATAGTTTCTTTTCTTGAGTTCAAATTTAGAAAGTATATACCCTACAAACTGCACTTACACGCACCTTAAAACTTGGGATAGTAGAGGATACCTAGAAATACTCTTGCCTGAAAGCCTAGTATGAAAGAAAAAACTGTATTTAAAGCTAAACACCAAAAGAGCATATTGAAAAATATATCCGGTCTTGAAAAAGAAAAAGAAAAAGAAAAAATAGAATAAAGTCAAGACCTGGAAACTGCTATTTACGCTTTAAGCTCACACATTCAGTAATCGGCCGTTAGTGTCTCAAGAAGCATTAATAGTCGCATGAAAAGTGTGTGAGCAACACCGTCCATCATTAAATGAAAAGAAGTAGTATTAGTTATTAGGGCAAGGGTATTATAGCTTGAATTGAATTCTTGAGTGTAGGGGTGCAAATATA
Organism: Agapanthus africanus; assembly: GCA_030015575.1. Classification (NCBI taxonomy): domain Eukaryota; kingdom Viridiplantae; phylum Streptophyta; class Magnoliopsida; order Asparagales; family Amaryllidaceae; genus Agapanthus; species Agapanthus africanus. The sequence continues at coordinate 528,999,063 of CM057337.1, forward strand.
CACACACGTAGGGGTATACAATTGATGTTTGGATAAGAGATAGAAATAAAGAATAAGACTTGTGTTTTCTGTAAAGTTGATAAAAATCCCTGATTTGAGGCCGCAATTTAGAAGGAAAACTCAGGAGAACCAACATATTTCTAAACTTTTTTTGGAACGTATAGGATCTAAAGTTAAACAGATAGGAGGTGTGAAACATAAGGGTTAGATATTTCTAACTTAGGATGATAGAGTTTCTAACGTAAATACTAAATTGTAGGAGTAGAATCGATGTTAACTTATGACACCAGCTTGACGGGATTTTGTGGGTGTAATCCGCTGAAAACCCTCAGGAGACAACACTCCTCCTACTAGGGACACCTAGAGGTTTAACGGCTTGTTGCACGTGCTCAGTGCAATCGCGTTCCCTGCGAAAGTGCGGTTAGGACTTTTTTGTGAATAATTGGTTTTGCTCGGGACGAGAAAAAGTTAAGTTTGGGGGTATTTGTTCATGACAGAATATTGCATTTTATACCGCCCATTCTTATGCTCGTGTGTTTATAGGTAGGTTCTTTTAAATCCGTGTTTGTTACATATTTACAGAGTACAGGTTTCCAGTACAAAGATTGCAAATCAAGACAAAATCTCCACAGTTACGCCAAATACAGAACATCTGTTGACAGCAGATAAAAGCCGGGTTCCGGTCATCCATATCCGTCCAGTGCCGAGTACCAGTTCCAGAGACAAGACATGACAGTGGTCATTCATGTCTCGGACAAGCACAGAGCACGAGGGGGCTGCACAAGAATCAATGGGTGCGCGGAGCTCGAGGGAGATAGAAGTCTAAAGTAAAGAAATTAATGCAATATTGGACTATGAAATCTGGAGATATTCTGGAAGATTTTGTGCAGTTTAAAGTTGGCAAACACGAGGAAAAAGTGAACCAGGGGATACGACAAAACCCCATGACCTAACTCCTCAATAGGGCCGCGGAACCGCGGCCAATAGGGGGTCTAGGCCGCGATTCCACGGCCATATAGTCTCCTCACTTTGTCGTTTTTGAGGGGCATGTTTGTCTTTTCCTGTAGGGGCAGATTGTTACCTTAGGTTTCCAGTTCCCTTCCTATAAATACCCCAGATCTGAGCCAAGCCATGGTGTTAAATTCTTAAGCCTCTTTTTGCTAGTTTTAGTTTTCTTCTTCTTCTTCTTCATCTTTCCTCCATTAAAATGTAGTGAGAGCATTGAGTGGACGTTAAATGAAGATGAGGGTTTTTGTATCATTCTTGTTTGTTTAGCTTCCCCTTGAGATTTTTGCTTTCTCTTGATCTTTCAACCTCTTCATTGAGCTTGAAAGTTTAAGGGTTGGTTATTGATCTCAAGGGTTGTATCTTCTTATGGAATTAGTGCTTCATTTCACATGAGTTCTTTACCCTTCTCTTGATCCTGCAACCTCTTGATTGAGCTTACAAGTTTAAGGGTTGGCTATTGATCCCATTCTTGTCTTGAGTTCTATGTTCTTGTAATTACTTTCTTGCTTATTTCTTTCTTGCTTTTTATTACTTGCTTTACATTCATGCTTTACTTTCTTGCACTTAAATTCCATGCACTTACTTACTTGTAATCTTTTCTTTTCTTTTGCTCATTTTGGTTCGTTTTTGTGAATGGTTGTAATTATCGTTGTTAAGAGTAAATACGGTATTGTAAGTTAATATTTCTTTGCTCATTTCCTTTTCCCGTTATTTTCCATTGAACTCCGCCCAAACGTTACGCAAGCGCTCCATTAGGCACCCTACCCTACCAAGGTAACGGTGATTCCTAACCGCGACCGGTTGCGTTCGGTTTGGCCGGAGGCGAAAGTAAGAGACAAGAATGGACGGACAAGGGTAAATAAGCCGGATTCCACGAATACCGTGCTTAAATCCCCTAATCCACGTTGTTTCCGATTGCTCTAGCTTCAATTGGTCAAGACTCGGCTGAAAGGTTTTGAGTACGGATTTCTTTAGCTTACAATTTCATATCTTTTTATTAACAACTTCATACTTGCATATAAAACACATAGGTTAGTTTGAACAAACACATACAAATTCTTTATTGACTCGTCTAAAACTCGAACGGACATACAACCATCTCCCTATGGATCGACCCGTGCTCATCCGGCTAGCTGCATAGCGACACCGTCCTGATCGCGGATATACTTTAGAACTTTGAACATCCGACACGCTTTTGGCGTGCGATCACCGCCGAAGGCAACGAGAGCGCAGAGGGCTGCCGCCCGAGATGAGATCCGAGCAGGCTCGTCCGAGACGAGGACCGAGCAGGGTGGTATACCTACGCCTCAGGGACAGACTGATCCGCCTTCGTCAGGCCGCATGGATAGGCTTGAGTCTAGTATGGAGGAGCTACGATAGATGATGGGAGGTATGCAGGAGCTACGATAGATGGTGGGATCCTTAGTAGCGGCCAGTCGTGCACCGAGATCGGAGGATGTACCTACCACATCACAGACTACCATGGTACCCGCTGCCTAGACAGTTGCTACTACTACTACCCTGGCTATCCCAGTATCGCTACAAGATTTCATGAGGCTGAGACCTCCAGTCTTTACGGGCACCGATGCTGCAGAGGATACGCAGACATTTCTTGACAGTTTAGCCAGGATCTACCGTTCGCTCAAATGTTCTGACGATCGATGGGTAGAGCTTGCGAGTTTCCGTCTAGAGGGCCTTGCACAGACATGGTGGGAGTCAGTCTTGAGAGGTCGAGCTGCAGGTCTACCTCCTATGATTTGGGCCGAGTTCACAGCGGTATTTCTAGCTTGTTTCCTCCCAGAGAGCGTTCGTGACGCTAGGGCTCGCAGTTTTGAAGCTTTGATCAAGACCCCAGGGATGACGGTGTCTGCATACGATGTCCAGTTCACGCAGTTGTCCAGATATGCTCCGTATTTGGTGATAACCGAAGAAAAGAGAGTGAAGAGGTTCGTACAGGGACTTGACACCCAGCTATTTCTTGCTATCGGTGCCCAGCACTTCGACACTTATTCAGCTGCTATGGATACGGCGTTGTGGATGGAGGCACGCATTTCAGCGACTTCGGCCGTTCCCGGGCCGAAGAGGATTCGTACCGGTATGCCAGAGCAGAGGCATCATGCCAGATCCTTTCCGAGAGATGGTGCCGGCAGAGGGGTTGGGCGAGGTCAGCTATATGGTTCATATCCACAGGGACAGCAGGCGTCGCCAGGATGCTTTGGGTGCGGGAGTCCACACCATCATATCAGATACTGTCCGGTGAGACGACAGGGAGCAGCGACAGTTCCACATGTGACCCTACCACCATCACCACCTCCTCCTCAGAAAGCTCTACTTCCTAACACAGGCGATGCTCCACGCCAGTTAGGTGCACCCAGAGGCCGTGGACACGGCGGTCCTATCCAGAGAGGACGAGGAGGCCGAGGCCGAGGACGAGGACAGCCAACTATTGGTGGGGGACAGGCCCGAGTTTTTGCCTTGACATCGCAGGATGCGCAGGCATCCAACGCCTTTGTGACAGGTACCTTGCCAGTATGTTCTTTCGACGCGCGAGTATTATTCGACCCAGGTTCTACACATTCGTACGTATCTACACACTTTGCACCGATGTTGGGCCGTGAGTCGTCGTCGTTAGATCAGCCGCTTGTTGTTATTACTCCGGTAGGCGAGTCGTTTGTCGCTCGTTTTGTATTTCGATTGTGTTTCGTTCGTTTCGGGGAGAGGGATTCGTCGGTTGATTTGATTCTCCTTGATTTGTTGGACTTTAATGTGCTTTTGGGCATGGATTGGCTAGCCACTTGTTATGCTTCTGTGGACTACCGTGAGAAGGCAGTCAGATTTAGATTTCCGGGAGAGCCAGTCCTTGTTATTCAGGGAGACCGCAGCGTCACCCTTCCCAGCTTGATTTCGTCTCTTCACGCTGATCAGCTTTTGCGGAAGGGATGTCAGGGATTCTTAGCGTATATTTGTGACACTCGAGCTGCAGAGGTTCCTTTGGACCGGGTCCTGATTGTTAGTGAGTTCCCTGATGTTTTCCCTGAGGAGCTGCCTGGGTTACCGCCTGAGCGCGATGTTGAGTTCTGCATTGACTTGATTCCCGGCTCGGGGCCTATTTCTATACCGCCTCATCGGATGGCCCCGGTGGAGCTTCGAGAGCTGAAGGATCAGTTGCAGGATTTGTTAGATAAGGGGCTTATTCGACCTAGCGTTTCCCCATGGGGTGCTCCTGTCCTGTTCGTCAAGAAGAAAGACGGCAGTTTGCGGTTGTGTATCGACTACCGCCAGCTGAACAAAGTTACCGTGCGGAACAGGTATCCCTTACCACGCATTGATGATTTGTTCGACCAGGTTCAGGGTGCGGGATATTTTTCGAGGATCGACTTGCGATCAGGATACCATCAGCTGCGAGTTCGACAGGAGGATATACCGAGGACAGCTTTCCGCACGCGCTACGGCCACTATGAGTTTTTGGTGATGTCGTTCGGACTCACCAACGCCCCAGCAGCATTCATGGATTTGATGAACCGTATATTCAGGCCGTATCTTGACTTGTTCATCATCGCGTTCATTGACGGTATTTTGGTGTATTCCCGGAGCCGAGAGGAGCACCAGCAGCACTTGCGGATTACATTGCAGACTTTGAGGGAGCACCAGCTGTTCGTAAAGTTCTCCAAGTGTGCATTCTGGCTGGACAGCGTTGGTTTCTTGGGCCACGTGATTACGAGAGATGGCATATGTGTAGACCCGAAGAAGATCGAGGCTGTTCAGCAGTGGCCCAGACCGACATCAGTTACGGAGATCCGCAGTTTCTTAGGCCTGGCTAGCTACTACAGGCGAATCTTTCAGGATTTCTTCCGTATTGCTGCACCTTTGACTGGATTGACCCGGAAGGGAGTTCCTTTCATTTGGACGGAGGAGTGCGAGCACAGTTTTCAGCAGCTACGGACTTGTTTGACTACGGCGCCGGTATTATCTTTGCCGTCAGGATCAGGCGGATTTGTGGTCTATTGTGACGCTTCACGAGTGGGGCTAGGGTGCGTATTGATGCAGCATGATAGGGTGATCGCGTATGCTTCACGGCAGTAGAAGAAACATGAACAGAACTACCCCACTCACGATTTGGAGATGGCTGCAGTGGTCCTTGCACTTAAGATCTGGCGACATTACCTATACGGCGAGTCGTGCTAGATATTCACTGATCACAAGAGCTTAAAGTATATATTTCAGCAGCGAAACCTGAATCTCAGACAGCGCCATTGGATGGAGCTGGTGAAGGACTACGATTGCGAGATCTTGTACCACCCGGGCAAGGCTAATGTAGTGGCGGATGCTTTGAGTAGGAGGCCCGGGGGTAGTCTATCTTGTTTGCGCACCGTATAGAGGCAGTCGTCAGCAGATTGGCAGATTTTATGCGACAGCCGAGTTGAGTTTGAGTTCACTCCGACAGGGGGACAGCTTGCGCATGTTCGTGCACGTCCACAGTTACTTAACCGTATTCGAGAGGCACAGCCCAGCGATGACCGTATTTCAGAGATCATAGAGAAGATTAGGCAGGGCAGAGATTCCGAGTTCGTGATCGATGATCAGGGAGTACTGCAATTTGGGACTCGATTATGCGTACCAGATTTTGAGGGGCCGCGACGTGAGATTCTTGAGGAAGCGCATAGATCGACATACAGCGTTCATCCGGGTTCCACCAAGATGTACCGCGATTTGAGAGATGTCTATTGGTGGGACAGGATGAAGAGGGACATCACAGACTTCGTATCGAGATGCCTGACTTGTCAGCAAGTCAAGGCCGAGCACCAGAGGCCAGCAGGAGAGTTGCAGCCTTTGCCCATTCCGGAGTGGAAATGGGAGTAGATTTCTATGGACTTCGTTGTGGGTCTACCCAGGACCAGGAGAGGGTACGACTCCATTTTGGTGATCGTGGATCGATTAACGAAAGCGGCTCATTTCCTGCCCGTGAAGACGACTTTCGGTTTTGCTCAGTATGCCCAGATTTACATCGACGAGATCGTGAGGTTGGATGGCGTACCGACTTGTATCGTGTCAGACCGAGGCACCCAGTTTACCAGCCGACTATGGCAGAGACTTCAGGAGGCATTGGGCACCCGTTTGAGTTTCAGCACAGCATTTCATCCGCAGACCGACGACCAGTCAGAGCGGACTATTCAGACTCTTGAGGACATGCTCCGAGCGTGCGTCTTGGACTTTGATGGTAGCTGGGATCATCATTTACCCTTAGTGGAGTTCTCCTACAACAACAGCTTCCAGGATACTATTCAGATGGCACCTTTCAAGGCATTGTATGGGAGGAGATGCAGATCACCCGTCTGTTGGACAGAGCTCAGCGAGAGCAGTATATTGAGGCCGCAGCTTGTTGAGGAGACGACAACGAAGATACAGTTGATTCGAGACCGGATGAGAGCGGCTCAGAGCAGGTAGAAATTGTATGCAGACAGGCGCTGTCGCAGGCTAGAGTTCGCTGTTGGCAATCATGTTTTTCTGAGGGTCTCTCCGATGAAGGGCATGATGCGAGTTGGGCGAAAAGGAAAGCTTAGTCCCAGATTTGTTGGTCCCTTCGAGATTCTCGAGCGTGTCGGCGCAGTTGCATATCGTTTGGCTCTTCCACCCAGCTTTCCCGATGTTCATCCCGTCTTCCATGTTTCGATGCTCCGCAAGTACCTTCACGACCCTTCACATGCGATTCAGCACCCGACAGTCCAGCTAGAGCGCGACCTTTCTTTTGCAGAGCAGCCAGTGGTCATCCTGGATCGGCAGGTGAAGAAATTGAGATCGAAAGTTATACCGACCGTCAAGGTCCTTTGGCGTGGCCCGAGCAGCGAGGAGGTCACCTGGGAGACCGAGGACGAGATGAGGAAGAAATATCCCCATCTCTTTGAAGGTACGCGTAGCTATATTTTTTTTAAATTCGGGGACCGAATTTCTTTAAGGGGGGAAGATTGTAGCACCTTGAAAAGTCGTTCTGGTGTTTTCCCGAAAATCGGTGAAAATTTGGTATTTTTCCGTAAATCGTCTTTTTGGTTATTTTGCAGTTTAGGCCTAATTATACCTAATTTGGATAGGTAATTGCTAGTTTTTAGTAGCTAATGGGTTACTTATAAATTTCTGGTCATTTAAAATTTTTCCCTAATTTTTCAATTTTTAATATTACTTTAAGCCGGTAAAAAAATACATTAATTTAGCGATAAATACAAATTTAAATGGGCTAATTTTAATCTTTAAAATCATGTTAATTAAAATCTAGTTGTAATATAATTTTTTAGTATTTTATTTAAAGTTTTAATTGGTTTTTATTATGGAAAACAAAAATATAATTATTTTGAACTAAAACTTGCAAATATGGTATTGTGGGAAATCTTTTTGCATAGAATTTTTTTGTAAAATCTCTCACACACACCCCTCACTCCCATGGCCGGCCCTACCCATAGCAGCCCAAGAAATTTCCTTGCCTCTTTTTGACTTTAAATCATGTGAGGAAATGGGTTAAAAATGGTTTTATATATATATATATATATATATATATATATGTATATATATATATATATATGTGTATATATATATATATTTATAAGGTAAGGGTATTATGGTAATATGAGAGGGTTGACTTGGACTCTTTTTTCCCCAACTTCCCCACACCTCTCCCCACCCCCTCACTACTGAAATTCTGCAGAAAAAACAGCCCCAAATCTCCCCTCTTCTTCCATCAAAGTTCATTCAAAATTACTCCAAAAATCCACAATTTATTCAAAATTCAAACCAAATCCTTATGCTATCCTTTCTCCTTAGCCATTCTAGCTTGGATCTTGGATGCTAGGAGGCATCTTGGGAGGCAACTTTTCTTGCTAGATCCATAGATCTTGTGGTATAATCATTACCCATTTAACTTCTTTTGGTTAATTCCTTTATTTAAATGGTTTTAGTGTTAATAGTTTAGCTAATTTCTAGTTTAGGTTTTAAAGTTCATAGCTTGAATTTTAACTAGGCTTTTAGAAACCATTAATAGGTTAATTAAGCTATTCTGCTATCTAGTTGTCACACTAACCTAATCAATGGGGTTACTTTTCTTAAGTGGCTTCAAATTATGCTAATCTAAGTTAATCTAGTGAGAAATTTTGATTGCTATTGCTATTTAGAAAAATCAAGAAAGGGTTTGCTTGTGGAAAATAGGTTTTGAAGCATGGTTAATGTGTTGAAAATTTGTGTAGTGGCTATCTATGGTTAACTTGGGTGTTTGCGCGATATTGTGTGCACTTTATCGCAAATCCGCGATGTTTGCACGAATTTGGAAATCCTTTGTGCTTACTAGGTTTTCGCAACATTTAGGGGATGAATTATATTAGTTATCGTGAGTATATTGTTGGCATCTCCTATGACATTTAGGAGGTGTGAACGCGGAATTTGGGGTAATCGGGTTTTAGTTTTGCCGGGCATCCCAAAACGACGATTATAGTTAGTTTTTGTGATTTTGGTGTGTGTTCCGCGCACCTGGTGCATGTTGTGCCTAACTCGTGAACGTTGATATTTTCGTTTGGGATTTGCGTCGTGATATGTAACCTTATGTTTTGTATTGGTGCAAATTCCAGGTTCGGTCACGGAGACTTCGGACGCGGCACAAAAAGGAAAGGCGGTGATTGGACATAGCTAGCTGGGGATTCCAGTGAGTAGATGTAACATCTATGGGGGACTATCATTTGGATAGCGCAAGTCGCCTGATAGTTTAAGTAGTATAAAGATTTCTAGTGATATTAGCAATTAGGAGTAAATGCTTGCGTAACATCTTGCTACATCCATGCTTTATATTGTCATACATATGCGAACCCATTCTATAGGACACCTGCACCATTGCCAGGGTTTTTATTTGCAGCACGAGCACTATTCATGCGTACACACACGCCCTGGCAATTGCCATGCCACGACACAAGATAACTTATAATCTAGAATATTGTCACCATATTTGATTCTTAAACCTGTACTATTGCAATAAATCTTTAAAATAAAATTGTAGAATTGCTACTCATGTGCATGTATATCATTATATCATTTGTTCATGCCTAGTTATTAATCATACATTGCAACCTGAAACATTGATACCATATGCATTCATTATCATTGACATATGCACCCATGATGGTTTCTTGAGATTTTATGATATTTCTGGATTTCGGGGGAAAGCCGCAAGATTTATAAACTTATTATCTTTTGAAATATGAAAAGTTGTGGTTTTCTAGTGATGTAAGTGTCGTCCACCATGAGTTTGCTGTGGTTTTCGAGACCCGTTTCGAGGAGTTGGATGAACCGTCTCGGGTATATGGTGGGCCCTGTGAGGTACCCCGGGGCAAGAAAATCGCAGATGATGGCGTTGAGCCTGGCAGGGGATGGATTACCTACCGGTGACTGTTTTGGCACGGCGGATATCCAGAGGATACCGACCGTGGCCGCGAGATGATGAGATATTGATATTTGAAATGGGTCAGCCGGACGGCTGAGACCAGAGATACTACGATATGGATATATGAGATTTGAGACAGTTTTGAGGTGTCGTTGCTGGACACGGATTCTAGTTGATTCTATTGGTATTGTGCTGATATTTCAAAAGAGATTCCTAAAGGAAAAAGATGATTTCTTATACTTACACATGCAGATCACGAGTTGATTCATATTGCATACATACCTTCTAGTATATTCATATTGCATACATACCTGCTAGTATATTCATGTTGCATACATACCTGCTAGTATATTCATGTTGCATTCATACCTGCTAGTATATCCTGCCATACCTGTATTATAGATGCTAGGATGCTTGTGTGCATGCTTGCGATAGCCTCTGTAAATGTTATTTATTACTCACGAGTTGGCAACGCACACCCGTTGTGCCGCGGTCTTTTGCAGGTCCGCTCCGTCAGCACAGTAGCGGCGGGCGCACTAGTTTCTTTTGCCTCTTTTGCCTGGACTCGAGGCTTTTGCTCGTAGGTGGGTTGTATTATTATTTTGTACCACCTTGTATATTCTTTGTATCTAGAGTACTCCATCTACTGTATCTACCAGTATTTTTGTATATTGACCTAGAGACGAGACTGTGAGATTTGTGGACTTTTCATGCTGTATTTTGGGGTCGAACTCACTTGAGTCGACATGATATTTTACTTGTACTTTTTCTGCTTATTTATACACGTTGTTGTTTTATATTGCGTGGGATTTGTGACCGCCTTGTGGCGAAGAGCTAGCTCCCGCTTGGGGATGCCTTTTTTATGTTGTATTTATATATATTCTTGTTGTACCCATTTTGGGGGCCAGTATTTACAAAGGAGACTCTTCCGAAATTTTCGGAAAAATTGATATTGTTTTTAAAAAGGCTTGATATGACTTATTTGATAAACTCGCTTTCAATTGATTGGTTTTCCTTCACTCTTCTGCTTATTTGGTTTTGACTTCTGGGCTTTGGCTTACTTATTTTACGGACGCCTTGAGACGTTTCGTAACTTAAGTGCCAGTCACGTTCCGTACCCTGGGGGTCGTGACAACCATTGCATCCAGGCTATCCACCACGACAAATCCGCAACATCACACCACAACACAGAACATCAACGTGAATGTGACGTTCGCAAATCCGTCTAAAAGGACTATAGCAATTAGACAAGATTTACCGATCAAATGACATTCACGGTCACAGATATAATGTAAGTACTGTAAACTAACTTATTTAAAAATTTTGATCGACAAAATTTTCCGAAGATGTCCCCAAGCACAAATCCAGCACTCAAAGTAATCTGGGCCAAAACTAAAAATACCAGAAACCCCAATTCCAAGTCAGAGACCACTGCAGAAAATTTGGTGCAGTGTTGCTATAGTACTGTGGCGGAACCGCGGCCAAAACGTGGGTACGGCCGCGATTCCGCGGCGCTACAGTGAAATCAGTGTACTAAATTTTCTCAGATTTCTTTAAAAAGCCTGCCTGTTTTTCTGCAACACTCAAAATAATTTTTCGACCACAAAAAAAATTAGACAGAAACTTCATGAATGGAATCGCGGTTTCGGAAATTTTGTTCGATCAATGTTTTAAATACGTTAGAACAAGCTACTAAAGGTTAATGGCGTGGCTCTGATACCATGTAAGTCTACGGTAGCGCCCCGGCCGTCTGTCCGAGGCCAAAATGCGGAAACGAAAACTTTTTCTAAACTAGAAACCAGCGCTATCGCAGACTTTACTCCCGGATCGAACCATTAACCTATAACTAGAAAACTAGAGAAGGGTTAGAAAGCTATATCGATCGATCCGTGTCCTTCGGTCTTTGGCCACCAACCCAAGCTTCTCGCGGGATCTCCGATCTCCGGTCTTCTCGTTGGATGGGCACCACATCAATGAGTCTTTTTACGGGCTCCCGCTTCGTCCGAAGCAACTCGAACACGAAGTTTGCTAGCCGACGTGTCCAAGGTGAAGTAGAGAATGTGTGTGATCACTTTGTCTCTTGAGGATTTAGTGGATGCCATTAGTGAGGACATAGTGAGCTCAAGAAAGAAGAGGAAGAAGAAGAAGTTTTCTTTTCTTTTTCTTTTGTGTTGAGATGATAAAATGAGAGAGAGAAAGAATGAAAAATACAAGAGCTAACCACAACCATATGGATGCCCTCTCTCTCTCCACTTATCATTTCAACCCATCAAATAAACAATAATGTGACATATGCACAAGAAAAGAGACCATGAGTCATCACTTGTGCATGTGTCACAATTAATGCCCCTAATCATGATTTTGAGCTCATTATTTCCATATGCAAACATTAATCAAAATGTTTGCAACAATAAAAAGAGAATGGCATCTATTGTAAACTCGTGACAGATCACAAGAGTGCCCCTCACCTGTATATACATACCTGCATCCTCATTCCGACCGAATGCGAATGCGATGAGACGAAAGTAATCCAACAAATCTAATACTAGGATCCGGCTTAAACAAAAGGCCACTAGTATGATCCGCCCGATCATGATCTGTGTACTACTGCACGTATGTGATCGGACTCTGCCATATATCATACGGCCTCTACAACGTTTCAACCGAAACTTGAGAAACTGTCTGTGGGGGACTCTAAAGACTCGTCAATACTTTGGCTGTGGATTTAACCACTAGCACGTCAGTGTTACTAGCTGTACGTAACGAGCTACCAGGTATTGACCAAAAAGGAGGTCGATGAGCGAACTCATCCTGACATCCTACTGAGACTGTCAGTGACAATATCCGTACAGTCCGGTCCGTTCGTCTATGAGCATCGCATGTCGGGCCTAGAGGATTGGTAAAAGTCAGACCCCCACAAGCGGTACAAGTCGTGTCGGAGTGTAGCCCAGAACAACCTGAGATACTACTGGAATACCTACCAGTAAATCTCATGCCTTGGCCAAGGACTTCGTGTAATGGCTCTCCTAGACACAGCGCGATCTCACCCCCAATACCGGAAGAGACGAAACCCCTGCCGATCCGCTCACGCCTCCATGTGGCTCGGGACTGCACCCAACTAAAACCTGTTTACACGACTCCTTTGAGACGTGGTAGGGTAGTAATCAAAGCACAGTGGGAACTCACATGAGACAAATGACGATCTCAGGTCGATGAACTAACATGTACACATGTCACAAGGAAACTGCTATCTGACGTCAGGTATAATACCAACTAGCATGTTCCCGGCGAGTCCTGTCCGGTGTACTCATAACCCAATGAGCACCTGTATACATCTTAGGTGAACCAACTGACACCAATGGCTTGTGAGACTGGCCACCGCCCCTCGTCGGGGTCTCGACTGTATACACTAGTCTACTAATGGAGTATCGATGCCCAGTCTCGAAACTCCCACGACTAGAGACCTTTTAAGGAGGTGCTTATAGACCCCAGCTCCCACGTATATGATCGCCATCATACTGCTGGCCGTCAAGCAAGAATCCTAAGGGCTCTACTAATTTGTAATAGTGACCTGTAATGTCACCTAAAGCATGTACACGATGATAAAGATAAACCAGATAGTATACTATCATCTTGAGTAAGACTGTCCTACCGGTATAGGTCCCCCCTCAATCATTGCAATCACGTGCATGTGATCCAATAATTGACTCTGAGGGCACTATATCCAACATAGGTGATGTAGAGGAAGAAGATGGGTTTGTTTGTCTATTTAGAACCTAATTTGCTCAACACACGATACTATTAGGAATTTGTAGTGAGGAGGAAGAAGAAGCAAACCATAGGAGCTCTCATTTGATGAGAGAGAATGAGAAGAAGATAATGATGCATAAGAAAAATAATTACCATTCTTTTGTCATGATAAATTGTGATGGTTACAATTGATTTGACCATTATCATGTCAAGTTAAATCCAGGCCATAAAAAAGTTTAGAGCTCAAAAAATATCCAAGTCAACAATGGTCAACTAGGTCAAATGGTCAACATGGTCAAATGGTCAAAGCAATTAGCCATAACACAATTATCATTAAAAGGATTAGTAAATATTTTGCTCCACCTCATAATGGTTTTGACCAAGTCAATGGTCAAAACCCTAATGAGGCATCTCCTTCTTCGCTCCTCACAACCGTGCATACACACTCGCATCCGCATTCCGTAGAATACGAATGCACAGAAGACAAAACTAATCCATCTATACAATACTAGAATCCGGCTTAAACCAAAGCCCACTAGTATTGTCTACCCGAACATCATACGTACACAAGTGCACGTAAGTGATCGTAGCCCTGCCGTAAAACCATACGGCATCTACACCTTTTGCCCAGTGCAGGGAAACTATCTGTGTGGGACTCTAAAGACTCGACACTACGCTAGCAGTGGGTTTAACCACAGACCGCAAGCAGCACTAGCTGTACGTAACGGACCCCAGGTAGATGTCGATAAGAAGGCCGATGAGGTAAACCCATCCGAACTCCTTCATCTATGAGTATCGCATGTCGGGCCTAGGGGGCGGTAAACGTCAGACCCCTAATAGCGGTACAAGTCATGCCGGAGTGTAGCCCAGAACACCCTGAGAAACTACTGGAAACACTACCGGTAAATCTCGCTTGCTCTGGCCAGGGACTTTGTGTAATGGCTCTCCTAGACACAGCGCGATATCAACCCCCAATACCGGGAGAGACGAATCCTATCTAACCGCTACTGCCTCTAAGTGCTTCGGGACTGCACCCAACTACTACCTGTTTGCACGACTCCTTTAAGCCGTGGTAGGGTAGTAATGAAAGTACAGTGGGAACACACTCGAGGCGAAGTAGCAGTGTCAAGTCGACGGACTAAGCTGTACTCCTGTCACCTGGGAACTGTTATCTGACGATAGGTATAGTACCAACCAACAGTTCCCGACGAGTCATGTCCAGTGTACTCATAACCTAACAAGCACCCGCATACTATCTCTAGTACGACGTACTAATGGCTGTGGGACAGACCATCTCCCCTGCTGGGATGAGAAGCGTATACGCTAGTCTACTCCGGAGTATCGATGCCCCGTCTCGATAATCCTACGACTAGGGACCTGTATAAGGATGTGCTTGTAGATTACCCAGCCCCCACTAGTGTGACTGCCATCACAACGCTAGTAATCAAGCAAAGATCCTAAGGGCTCCACTAATATGTATAAGCGATATGCTAAAAGAAACGCATGCACATATTGAAGTAGAAACAAACCAAGTAGTATACTACTATTTTGAGCAAGACTGTCTATACAACTGTGAATATCCCAAGCTTCCATTAAGTAATATACAAACTAGTATGATACAATAATGGCCTTTAAGGCATATAAACTAACATATATAATTCGGCACAGATCCCATCTATGGATTTCGTGATGAGGACATTGGACAAGTGGATCCTTGAACCGTTCAAAGCATTTCCAAAATGGTTCATTGGGAAGCTGGGAAAACTGGTTGATTTCACTCCTAACACGGGCAGTCTTATGATTGGGATAAAATTTCTTAAGGAATGCTATAACGAATTCATCCCAATTAAAAATAGAGTGTGCGAGTGTGTTATAAAGCCACTTTTCGGCTAAATCGCACAAAGTAAATGGGAGAAGACGTAAACGCATAGTATCCACAGAAAGTTGTGAAGTGTCCATCATAGCACATACATTTTCAAATTTGGTGATAAAAACGTATGCGTCTTCAGACTCGAGACCGTGAAATTTAGGCAAAAGATTGATATAGTGTGGTTTGATTTCGAAATTATCCCTATTGGCTGGTGGAATAGAAAGACAAGTAGAAAGAGGACCACATATAGGGTAGCATCTATCTTGGAGAGATATACACGGTAGATTTTGCGCACCTGCGGGTGGTGGCAGAGTGGTGTTATTGAAATTCGATGGAGAACCGTCCATCTCGGTGGTTGTTGTGGGTGGTGAGAAAAAAGAAGATGAAGAAATATCGTCAATAGAAGAAACACGGACAAGACGGGCACTAGAATCCCGTGTCCAACCTAGCATGCATTAAGCGAGTTTAGCGCAAGTGGCAGCGTATGTGTAAATTAAAAGAAAAGTTTGGTTTGTTTTTTGTAAAGACTGATTTAGAAAAATCACAAAAAATGCACAATCAACCCTAGATCTAAGGTCATCTAGGTCAAGTCACTAGACCGCTCTTAGACTTCCAGAAGACAAATCACAGTTTAAATCCTCTACTATCTCTTTATCCCTCCTGTGGCCCGGTAAGTGCCAGGTAAGTGGGAGGCATCTGCTATGTAAATAGAGGGCCTAATTAAGTAACCACTTGCCTTAGACACACTTGCCTAGACACCACAAAAGAAATGCGGATAAGCAGTAGATTACTCACGACCTTCCTCTATCCTAATTGAGCGCGACGGTCATTAGAGTCTTGGTCTAGATATTTTTTAATTAATGAAGGGTGAGGCGGATGCTAGTTTTGTGATTTGTGGGGCTTAGGAAGGGTAATGAAATCCCCACCTGATCTGAATTTGGTCTTTGCCCCTTAATTTCCGTATTAAAATATGCAAAAACAACCAATATCAAAACACGGAACAAGAAATTATTTTTAAGAGGCGAATTTTTGCAAAGAATTCTGCAGAAAAGTTGTTATTGGACTAATCGGAGGAGAGAGAAGAAGATAGAAATTATACCACAAAGAGATCAAACCCTAAGTCTTCAAGAACGTCGCGGTTCCATCGCCAATGCCTGCTTCTTGCCGCGGTTCCGCGGTCGATTGGACAGTTCTTTGAACAATATTTAGTACTAATGCTCCCCTTGCTCCTCTGGTCTCAATGAAATGATCTGAATATTTTTCTCCCTGCTACAGTGATTCCAGATTTCCTTGCAAAATTCACACACTAATCGTTAAGCACACGATGCGGTTTTTGATTTAAATTTTGATGGAATAATAATATTTCAACTTAAATAATAATAACGAACAAATTACGCACGCATCCCCGGTAACGGCGCCATTTGATTGATCGAATGAATGATTCCACTTCTTTGATTTTAATGAAAAGATGTAGTAAAGAAGTGATGAAATGTTTTAGTCGTATAATAACCGCAATCAATAACAGTGTCGCGTGTAGAGAGCGTTAGTGAGCACTGATTGTAGAGATTTTGCATGCGTGCGCTTTTAAAATCAAAGTTAAGAATACCGCAATCAATAACGGTGTCGCTTGGTAGCTAGCCGGTTGAGTACGGGTCGGTCCACAGGGAGATGGATTCCTTTTCTTTATGTTCTAACGAGTTAATCCGATCAAGTCGGGTTTTGTTTTAAGATCTAAGAATGAGATTAAATTGATTAAAAGTCTTGCTAGGGTTAGGATTAGGTTAGTTTGGAAAGGAGATTCTACCCACTGCTTTCAATACCCTAATGAAGAATATAGCTGTTAGGGTAATAGTCAACAAAGGGGATTAGCACGACTAGGAAGAAACTTGGTTTCTTCCTTTTGGTCCTTGTCTGTCCTTTCTTAACTCTTAGCCCTAACCTCTATTTAAACCAACCACAACCGGTCTAACTAGGGAATCACCGCTATTTTGTAGGATAGGGTGCCGTAGTGAGCGGTGTGTGATTAATTTAAATAGAGTCCTATTATAAAAATTATATGGGCAAAGAAAGGAGAGAGAGAGATTTACTTCTCTCAAACCTTCCCAATCCTAACCCTAACAAGTAAGGAATTACTCACTCATTAGGGAAGTTATGATAAGATTCATTTTTATAATTTTAAAAGACTATCTAAGTTGCAGATAATAAAAGACAGATAAAAATTCAGGAATTAAATTCAGATAAAAGAATGCACGATAAAAAAAAATACCTTTATTGATGACCACTTGACGATTACAAGGAAATTAAAATTTAATCTAGAAATTAAAAAGAGGCACGCCCTAAAAGAGGCTGTAGGCTTTCCTATTTATAGATAGAAGAAACCCTAGGGTTTACATCTGATCCACATCTGAAATTACAATACTACCCTAAGAAAGCCGGGTCAAAGCACCGACACCACCGACACTTTGCACCGACACGTGCACAGCACGGCCGCGGATCCTCAGCGGAATGCCATGTTTGGCCGCGGATCCGCAGCCATCTTAAGGGATCTTTGACTCTTCTTTTCAGGGTTGCTTTAGATTGCTATTTCCTTCTATTTTCTTCTCTTGGTTCTTCAGAATCTTTTCTACTTTTTTCCGGATTTCCAACAGTGCAGAATTTGTAGACTTTTAACGAAAGCTTAGCGTTGAAGTCTTGAATCTTTGTGTTGCCCTCGTACTTTGTGCAATTGAACTGTTCATTGATCTTCGTTTGTTCCTCAAACTGGTAGGCGGCATCTTGCAGATTCATCTATTTGTTGGTCGTAGTCTCACATTTGTAGCGTCTTTTCACCATTTTCACTGTATTGTTCTGAGAACCTGTAAGCTGCAACTATTTAGTAGACATAGATCAAAAGCACCTATTTATTTGCAATATGATTAAGAATGATGAATATAATGATGCAAAATTCTGATATGAACAAATACCCCCAAACTTATCTTTTGCTCGTCCCGAGCAAAACTATTTATTCTCGAAAAAACCTAACCTCACTTTCACAGGGAATCGCGATTGCATTGAGCTTGTGCAACAAGCCGTTAAACCTCTAGGTGTCCCTAGTAGGAGGAGTGTTGTCTCCTGAGGGTTTTCAACGGATACTACCCACAAAATCCGATCATTTTGGCATGTTGACTTTCATTCTTCAATTCGGTATTCTAGCAAGAAATTCTATTATCTTCAACCTAGAAATCATCAACCCGTATTTTTCACACTCACTTTTCGTTTAACTTAAGATCGTATATGTTCTGCAAATTTATTAAGCTTTCAGCATCTTTTGAATTTTCCTTCTAAGGTTCCATCTCAACTTAAGAATTTTTATCATCTCTATTGAAGGTATAAGCCCTATCTTTCATTCGTTTCTCTCATCCAAACCCCAATCATATACCCCTACGTGTGTGTATGTATCACCCCTACACTTGGAAATTCAATTCAAGCTATCATACTTTTGTCGATCGTCCAAAGTACTTTTAATTGATGAATTTTAGATGAAATTGCTCACACATCCTTCATGCGACCGTTAATACTTCTTGAGGTACTGAACGACCGATTACAAAATGGGTTAGCATATTTAAGCGTAATTCCTCGTCTTGCAATACCTAAGGCTTAGCAGTGACTCCCAAACCAGTTGGTCTAAGGCACTAGGTGATAAAGCACCCTTGCTATATATTTTTTTCATTTTACGCAGTCTTAAGTAATTACAAAACCAGTGTTCATTTTTTTATATCTCTTTATTCACTCTTGTACTTTTATTTTATTTTCCTTCATACTAAGGATTTTAGACAAGAGCATTTCAAGGTATCCTCTACTATTCTAAGTTTCAAGGTGCGTGTATGTGCTAATTGTAGGGTATATATTTTCAGAATTTAGACTTAAGGTTCAGAATTATTATTCAGACTTACACTTCAAATAAAAATTCAATACTCTTCCCATATTTTCACTTAGCCCAAGAACTGAACTCAAAATTTGCCTATTTCTAAATAAACTACAAGGACATATATTTTCTACAGTTAAACTTTAAGAAAGGTTATTTTTAGGGTTTTTAATATACTAAGTTTAGAATCTAGTTTTTCCCTACTATTCAACCGTCATGTTGAACTTAAGTCAAATATAGCCAAAGTTAAACTTTTCAATTTTTATAATTTTTAAAAATTTTCAATTTTTATGGGTTTTAAAATAAGTATGCAAATGCAAAATTATACATATGAATGCGAAGGTAGAAAGCATACCGAGCACACCCCCAAACTTAAACTTGACAGTGTCCTCACTGTCAAGCTACACCAAGAGGGTCAAAATTGTCGGCACTCCCCTGTTTATTTTTTTATTTTTATTTTTATTTTTAATTTTATTATTAACAAAAAAAATATATATATATACACAAAAGCCCCCCCCCCCAAAACTTAAGTGAAACAGTGTTTCCACTGTTGAAGTATTAAAGTTCAGAGTTAGGGAGGAGAAAAAACACCGTATCAAGCTATACAAGGCCTTACACAGGCCAAAGGTTAGCACCAACCATTCAAAAATTTTATCGTTATAATGGTGTGGTTGGTAAGAGAATGGAGTGTAGAGAAAAGAAATGAGAAACACACGAGACCATGTGGAGATAGAAGCAGTATACAGTCTCGGTGGAGGAGAAGAATGGCAGAAGGGAAAAAGAAATGGTGGTGGTACGACTTCTTCAGGTGGGGGTTGATTTATCAAAAAATCCGTGTCGTTTAGGAATGCGAGTTCGTCAGCAAAAAGTTCTTCAAAACTCTCATCGATGTAATTGAATATTTTGTTGTCAGTAAGTTTTGTGCCAGAATTTATCATACTTGATTTTTCAAAAATTATGGAGTTAGGAGACTCGAAAAACTCAACTACCTCATTTTCAAAAGTATCCAAATCAAGTTGGCTTTCTGGAATGATCAAACTTGAATTATCGGATTGTGATTCATCAACACTCACTGAAATTATAGGAAGAATAGAAGAGGAACCTAAGAAAGTGGGAGAAAAAAGTTGAATACGAACTTGAGGGTTGAGATGGAGTGTATAAATTAGCACAATTTGTAATGACCGATGTGTAAAAAACGATTGTGCTAATCTATCAACCCACTGAGAAATGAGGTCAAATCTCTCAAGATTCGTGAGAAAACATGGGTACGTCGAACTTAGTAAAGCAGACATTGAAAATGAAAGGGATACGGTTTCTTGCGCGGTCGGGACGACAGAAAGGATGAAGGGGATTGATTTAGGAAGTATAACAGTTAAAGGTTCAGGAGGATGAATTGGAAAATCCGACTCATCAAACAAAACTGGTTCATCTTCAATACTATTCTCAATACTATCCTCAATACTCTCCTCAAAATTTAGCTTATCCATGCAATTCTCATCAAATTTAAGACGCATATGAAGTTCGGGAGAAACATTTAATGTCTTGGGATGATGAATTGGAAAGAAAAACTCATCCAAATTTGTGGGTTCATCATCCAAAATATCCCCAGCGTCAATATCCTCGATCAAGTGAAAATTAAATTTCTCAGATACCTCATCAAAAGCATGGATATTAATCAATTCAGGTTCTAGAGTGGAGATATAGAGGTCAAAAGGATTGGTGGTGATTTCACTCGAAAGGGACCCTTCACAATCAGGTAAATCAAACACTACAAAGTCGCACAACTCATTAGACATTTTATCTTTAACTGGTGAATCATTTGGAATACTTGATAGACATTCAAAACCGGAGTTATGGGATTCAATTGGGGATGGGTAGGTTTGATTTAGAAGTGTGTACAGCTCACTCTCACCACTCAAATTCTCAATCTGTCCAACCGCCTCATCATACATTGGAAAATTTGGAGCGAGTTAGAAACTAGCTACCGGGTCACTAGGTTGTAAAAAGGCGGCCATGGACGCATTCAGATCCATCATATGTTGTCTTGACGTTACTATCAAATCTTCCAACGACTGTTCCAGACTAGACATGGGTTGTGAAGGGGTTTCAATAAAAGATTCAAAGTTGTTTAGATTCTGGAAACTCCCAAATGGCTATATAGAAGCAATGTCTAGAAAAGGTGCAACAGTCGGGTAAAATGGATAGGAATTGAATGGTTGGACAGTATTAGGATCAATATTTGGATAAAAAGGTGAATGGAATTGTTGATCCCAAGAACTGAAAGTGTTGAAAGGAGTGAAAGATCGGCTACGAGATTGTTCAATATGTTCAGCAATAGACATGGGTTTCGGAGTTACCACCGGACTCTCAAAAGGGGTATCAACGTAAGAAGGTGGTGAAGGTTGAAACGGTTGATACAAAGTGGATTGCGGAGTCCAACTGTTTCTCCTAGACGCGTCTATTCGATCTTTCAAAGAAATTTTGGGCATGGAGGGGTCGTCTGAAATTCGACCAAAACAATACGCGTAGGAAGTAATGTCTGGTTAAGAGTACCAAAGATCGGCAAGAGTTTTGCGATGTGGGGTACCCATGATATGAGAAAGGAGAAGAAAAAGAATGTGATGATTATTTTTATTTCTTTTTTTTAATTTTTTTTTATTTAAAAAAAATTATTTGTTTTTGGAGTTTTGAAATTTTTGAAAGTGTTTTTTTTTATAAAGAGTTTTGCAAAAATTTGTACGGAACTACGACACAATTTCAAACAATCACAATTTATACATGCACAATCAAGCCTAGAGTTAGGGTCTCCTAAGTCAACTAGTCTGCTCCTAACTGTTCCAAAGGGCAAGTTGTGAGATATCCCTCAAATCGCCTCTTCACCGCCAATTGTGGCCAGGTAAGCACAAGTAAAGAAAGGAGGGATCCGCTCATGAATCACCGTGAGACGGGCCTTTTAAAATTACTTTTCTCACTTGTCTAGCATAGGCATCACAAAGTCAGGTTTAGATAAACGACTGAATGGCTACAACCTTCCTCTGTCCTAATGAGCGCGACAGTTCTTAATTGGCTGAGTCTAGATATTTTTTTACTTAACTCGAGGGTTGATGCATATACTTTTAGTAATTTTTGGGGTCTTACGAAGGGTAATGAATTCCCCACCCAATCTTGATTGGTGTTATAGCCCCTTATAAGTCCGTTTTAAAAATGCAAAGCAGTAAACACACAAAATCTAAAACACTTGCAAAAAAAAATTTTATTTGGCAGCGCAAAGAATCCTGTGCAAAAACAATTTATTGGAGAGGGAGAAGAATTTTGCGCAAAGAACCCTGCAGGAAAATTTTTCAGTGGAGTTCAGAGGGTAAAAGAGAGGACAAAAATACTTACAGAGAATTTTATGATGCTGACGTCACTAGTTGACCGTGGCTCCGCAGTCAACTGCATATATCCGCCGCGGTTCCGCGGTGGTTCTGTTAGTTTGGATCTCCAAAAATTTTCTGTTTGTTGTTATGATTCTCCTCTGTCTATTCAGATCTTCTGTTTATTGATTTGTTCACTGGGTTTTTTCCAGATCTGAATCTGTCCCTCTTCTTTTCCTGTGCAATTCACACAATACCTCTCAAAAAGAACAAAATGAATTTTTTTTTTAATTTTTTTTGTTTTAAAATTTTTCAATTTTTATAATTTTTAAATTTTTTTATTTTTTTATTTTTTTAACCCGAAATTACACAAAGAAAGAGACTACCGTCTCCCCGGCAACGGCGCCATTTGATTGTAGAGATTTTGTGTGCGTGCGCTTTTAAAATCAAGGTTAAGAATACCGCAATCAATAACGGTGTCGCTTGGTAGCTAGCCGGTTGAGCACGGGTCGGTCCACAGGGAGATGGATTCCTTTTCTTTATGTTCTAACGAGTTAATCCGATCAAGTCGGGTTTTGTTTTAAGATCTAAGAATGAGATTAAATTGATTAAAAGTCTTGCTAGGGTTAGGATTAGGTTAGTTTGGAAAAGAGATTCTACCCACTGCTTTCAATACCCTAATGAAGAATATAGCTGTTAGGGTAATAGTCAACAAAGGGGATTAGCACGACAAGGAAGAAACTTAGTTTCTTCCTTTTGGTCCTTGTCCGTCCTTTCTTAACTCTTAGCCCTAATCTCTATTTAAATCAACCACAACCGGTCTAACTAGGGAATCGCCGCTATCTTGTAGGATAGGGTGCAGTAGTAAGCGGTGTGTGGTTAATTTAAATAGAGTCCTATTATAAAAATTATATGGGCAAAGAAAGGAGAGATAGAGAGATTTACTTCTCTCAAACCTTCCCAATCCTAACCCTAACAAGTAAGGAATTACTCACTCATTAGGGAAGTTATGATAAGATTCATTTTTATAATTTTAAAAGACTATCTAAGTTGCAGATAATAAAAGACAGATAAAAATTCAGGAATTAAATTCAGATAAAAGAATGCACGATAAAAAAATACCTTTATTGATGACCCCTTGATGATTACAAGGAAATTAAAATTTAATCTAGAAATTAAAAAGAGGCATCTCAAAAGAGGCACCCAAAAGTCGCACGCCCTAAAAGAGCCTGTAGGCTTTCCTATTTATAGATAGAAGAAACCCTAGGTTTTACATCTGATCCACATCTGAAATTACAATACTACCCTAAGAAAACTGGGTCAAAGCACCGACACCACCGACACTTTGCACCGACACGTGCACAGCACGGCCGCGGATCCGCGGCGGAATGCCATGTTTGGCCGCGGATCCGCGGCCATCTTGAGGGATCTTTGACTCTTCTTTTCAGGGTTGCTTTAGGTTGCTATTTCCTTCTATTTTCTTCTCTTGGTTCTTCAAAATCTTTTCTACTTTCTTCCAGATTTCCAACATTGCAGAATTTGTGGACTTTTAATGAAAGCTTAGCGTTGAAGTCTTGAATCTTTATGCTGCCCCCGTACTTTGTGCAATTGAACTGTTCATTGATCTTCGTTTGTTCCTCAAACTGGTAGGTGGCATCTTGCAGATTAATCTATTTGTTGGTCATAGCCTCACATTAGTAGCGTCTTTTCACCATTTTCACTGTATTGTTCTGAGAATATGTAACCTGCAACTATTTAGCAGACATAGATCAAAAGCGCCTATTTATTAGCAATATGATTAAGAATGGGGAATATAATGATGCAAAATTCTGATATGAACAAGCACGGGTCGTCTTCTGGGATTCAAGGAATTCGTAAATTCTTGCTTTAGTTGAGTCGAAAGAAATAGTAAAGAAAATTCAAGAAATTGTTTAAGATTTGGTTGAAGTAATCATTTCAAGAAATTCAAGAAATTGTTTTCAAGAAAGAAAATTTAAGAAAATGTTCAAGATTTAGTTATCAAAAAAATTGAAGAAGGCTTGTAGGATTCGAACGGAATTAGTAGCCAATGATCATTATTCAAGATGATTCATTTTATCTATTGGTAGAATTAAAACTAGATTTATGGCTAACAATGAGAATTAGGGATCTATTGAAGAAACTAGGGTTTCTCCTTCATTACCCCTTGTCCTTTCATTGATTGTCATTCTTATCTAGCCTTTAACAAGAAGGATCATCAATCTAATCCCCAAATTGTGATGAAATTCTCAATAGATTGATCTCACTCACAATTTGGACATTAATGATTCTTTTTGCTAAAGTTTATAATCTCCATAAGACTTAAGATGAATATAGAATTCTTTCACCATTTGATCTACCAAATTCCTTTGAATTCTTAGCAAGTGGAGATTTTACTCACACATAATGAAAATAGAAGAATCAACAATTAAAGATTTCATAAATACGGAGATTTAAAGAAAGCGAGATTAAAAGTAATGATCACCTTTATTATTCAACTTCAAATTACAACTTCTTCAATCCGAGATTACAAGAATAATTGCTCTCGATCACTCCCTTGAAGAGGTAATTCCTCCGTCGATCTTCGCTTTACTCAATCACCGTGAGTCTTGGATCTATCGAGGATCACGTGCTCGTTGATAACGATCGGCTTCGCGTAAAGAAATCTTGAATGACGTCGCTCGATGAATTTCTCACGATTCTTGATCTTGGATCTTGATTTGGAATTGGATCTTGATTTGGTTTTTGGATCAAAAGTTTTCCACTAAAAAATCAACAACCTTTTTAATATAGGCTTAGGTCCCTTTTTATAGCCCCTAATCAAGCTTCCTCCATAAGCTAGGTAGTTATAGAGGGGCTTCTAGCAAAAGCTAGGTAGTTATGAAACTTCCTCAACAAGCTAGGTTGTTATAGAGAAGTTTCCAGAATGAGCTTGTTATAACGAGGCTTCCCCAATAAGCTAGGACGTTGCAATGAAGCTTCCAGAGAGTTCCCGACACCAAAGCCCACAACTCGGTCACGGATCCGTGGCGACTCGGCCTGACTCGGCCGCGGTTCCGCGGTCGATTAGTGTCTTCATTGCTTCAAAATTCTTTGGTCTTCTTCTGTTGATTTGTGGGTTTATATGTAATATCTGGAATCTTCTTTTTTCTACTGAATTTCTGCCAGAATTTAACTCTTTGATTTCTTGTATTTTCTCGGCGAATTCCTGATTCCGATATCTGACCTGAGTTAATTTTTGCACAAGATCTCAATGAAGAATGTTCGAGATACACAATATTATGCGTGAAATAATAAACATATAATTTCCTTTAAAATGTAGGTTATAATGTATAACACATGGTAATTGATATTTTCCAGACGAACTTGTAATATGTGTTATATTTATAACAAACATCCTTAGATGATTAGAAACATGAGGAAATTGTTGTGTTAAAAATTGCAATAATTTTGACTGAACACACTGTTAGTTATTTGTATGCCCTAGAGGCTATTACTGTACATTTGATGTATATTGTAGTGGGTGCTTGGACATATATAGAGAGGACTTTCATGCTCGACATGATAGTATGCTATCTGGTTGCTCTTTATCTTAACATGTACACTTATTGTCCCTCTATTACATGTTGATAAAGCCCTTAGGATGAGTACTTGACTACCAGGATTATGATGCAGATCATAATAGTGGGGACTGAGTAGTCGGTAAGTACATCCTTCAAATGTTCCTAGTCGTAGGTGTATCGAGACAGAGCATCGATATACCAGAGTAGACTAGCGTATAGCTTCTCGATCCATGTAGATGGGCGATGGATGATCCTATATCCATTGGTGTTTGACATTAGAGATAGTATACGGGTGCTCAGTGGAGACTGGGGACACTGAACGGACTCGCCGAGAACTCCTAGATGGTATTATACCTATCGTCAGATAGCAGTTCTCTGATGACACTGGTACAAGTTAGTCTGTAGACCCGAGATCGTCATAGAGTCTCGTATGATTCCCACTGTGCTTTGATTTCCACCTTACCATGTTCAAGAGAACATGCAAAATGGTGGATTTTGGGTAGAGTCCCGAATCACATGGAGGCAATGAGCGATAGGAGGGGTTTTGTCTCTCCCGGTATTGGGAGTTGATATTGCGTTGTGCTCGATTGGCTATAACAGGATGTCCCTGGCCAGGGCTGATTCAGAGATATACTGGTAAGTGTTATCAGTAGTTTCTCAACCCGTTATGAGCCTTTCATCGGCAAGACTTATCGAGTTACTGGGGTCTGACGTTTACCACCCCTAGACGAGATATGCGACATATCAGACAAAAAGACCGGACTGTACGGTAGTGTTACTAATTGGATTCGTAGGAGTATGAGCAGGCTTGCTTGTTAATCTTCTGATCGCTCAATACCCGGGTGGCCGTTACGTTTAGCAGACATCTTGCAGCTTGTGGGTGTTTGATATGATCATCGCTTACTGCCGCCGTATTGACGAGTCGTTAGAGTCCTACACAGAGGTTTCTGGCTCAAGCGAAATGGAGTAAGAGCACATATGTGATATGTGCGGGACCGAGATTAATACAATATGTGATACCGTATTTTATTCTCGCGATTTGTGACATCGGTCGGTTATATGTGATATAGCCGGGTTATCGGATCAAGTGTTGATTCGATAAGTTGTTACATATGATATTAGTCGGTTATATGTGATATAGCCGGATTATTAAATCAAGTGTTGATTTAATAATTTAATGTATAATTATATATTTGATATATTACATTATATTAACTAATATTAGCTCATTTAAGTATTTCTTTTTCTCACATTTGATACACTTTACATATATGTGATATATGTATTGTTTTCTTTTAACACATAAATATATATGTGATATTTATTCATGTGTCATGCTAGGTAACATATGCAACAAGGGTGTATGAGACTAATACCATGCTAGGGTTAAAGTTAGGGTTTGATATTTATCATTTAAGTTATCACAAATTAGTGATGACTTAGTCAATGTTTCAAGCTTGGATGAAGCTTGTAAAATATTGACCAAGTCCACTCTTTTGTCATTCCTTAAGATATTTTTTAACCCAACCTTAACCCTTGATCTTGGTTAATTCTCTACATGAGTTAGGCATGGCATATTAACTCACAATGATTGCATTTCTAACCTCATGAGATTATTCTTCATCACTGCATCATTTCATCTCCTTCTTCCTCTTGAAAAAGCTCACTAGCTTTTGATCAAGTGATAATTTTTAGTGAGAAAATAAAATCTAAAATGAGCAAAATTACTACTTCATCATCCTCTACTACTTTCCATTTAGTATAGGGTGTTTTCTTCACTAATTCCACAATTAGTGAAGGGGTGGCTTGGGTTAGTGTCTTCTCGACGTAGATCATTTCGGCCTCGAAGACTTCGATGCAAGTTTGTTCATTTCTTCATGGGAGCCTTCACTAGAGTTCAGGAGTTCGATGATCGTAGCGTAGGGACTACTACATGAAACTTTAGAAGTGAAGGACCGGTCTACAAAGGTTGTATTCCTTGTTCACTCTAGTTGCAAAGTTGTTTGCATTTCTTTTCGTCGGATTTTCTAGTATACGATTCTAGGTTAGGGTTAGCTAGTACGGCTAAAATTTTAAATTGGCATGGACGATACCTCCCGAAACCTTGCTGCCGTGCTAGACAACACTTCAGTGGTATCAAAGACATGCTAGAAAATTAGACGGATTTTGTTAAGATTACAAAACCGAAACTACTCCGAAACTTGCAACACGAAACCCTAGTTTCTGTCGTCTTTAAAAAGTCATCTAAATTTTTTTTTAAAACAATTGCAGAATGTTATATGTGATATGACATGAACACAGAAGAAATTTGAAGCACTTTGGCCGGAATATGGCCGGCGAGATGGGCATGAAATCCGGTGTGCTCGGTTCTTTATAGGAGTTTTTGCTTCGAATTTTTCCTGTGTTCCAGAATCTGGGTTTTGGTGTTTCAGGTATTGTTTGTTTTTCTAAGTTTGCATGTGATGTGATCTTACACTATAACCAATTCAGAGTGTTTCGTATTCGTAGTTTTAACATTGTTTCGGGTATTCGCATATTGTCTAGGTGAAATTAAAAAGATCGATCGAACGTCAAAAACCTATTTTTCCAAGTTTAACGTATTTGGAAAAACATGAAAGTAATTCTGTGAACCCTCTGGAAGAATGAAACCCTAACTCGACTTTTTGGATCGCGGAACCACGGTCATACCCTAGGGTTTGCCGCAATTCCATGGCGATATGAGTGAAGCTTGGGTCTGCCCTTCTACGGCTGGTGCATAGGTATTGTGGCATATTCTGGGTATTATTAAACTGTGCTCAAGTGTTGAGCTCTCGGGAATTGTGGGACTTTGATGATTCAATCAAAAATTTTAGCATTGTCCGGGTATCATGTGATGGGATACAATACTTGGAATCCACAAATGTAGTTATGAGATAACTAGTTTGAATTTTATAAATCTAGCAGTTTAGTCTCATTTGATCAGTTGCCACGAAATTTTGATATGATCAAAAGTCCGTCGTAATCACGTAGCGTACACGGATACTCGCCAGGTAACATTATTAGATAGCCACGCCCCATAGCCCCAACCAAGTGACTGTAGGAGAACCCTGTCGCCAAAAACATCCGTTCGGGTGCTCGCGGCCGCGGTGTTCTGCCTTAGTGCACTTCGTCGAAGGCATCGGGGGGTATGGCCGTCTATTAAAGTTTCCAATGAGCATTCGATCAGGATGTCGGGAATCTTGTTGAATAGCCCGACTTGATATTAAAAAGTGTTTTTGAGATCGAAACTAAAATGCGGGGTTTATTATTGTTAGGCATGCGATGTCTAAGGAATTCATTGGGTTAGGCATGAAATCCAAAGTATGTGATATTTCGGGTTTATGATGTCTAAGGAGGTTGTGGATTCCAATTGTTGTAGTTTTTCACTTTCTTTTCTGTGACCGTAAGTGTAATATGTGGTGTATTGCCGGTTTCGGTACTATATGTCAATGACAATTGGGATACGCATATTTACTTACGTTGATGACATGTGATGTTATGTGTTACTGTGATATGTTATATTGGATCATCGTGTTTGAATAGCCAAGGGGTTATTATGTGAGATGATGTAAGGTTCTTAGGCACTAGAACAAGGTTCTACAAGGCATCAAACATGCCGTATTAAAAATTTTCAAGTGCCAAACAACCTAAGCAAGGATCTTTACTAGAGAATTAGGGTTATAAACGACAAGTAAACATTTTTACTTCTACGTGATAAGGGATTACAACCTTTGTAGTCCGTTCCTTCGCATCATAAGCTCTGAGTTGAGGTCCCTTCGCTGCGATCATCAAGCTCCCGGACTCTAGAGAGGCTCCATGAGGTGAATGAGGCATCCTTGCTTGAAGACTTCATAATCCAAGATGATCTATCTTGAGAAAACACAAACCCAAGCTATCACTTAAATAATGAGATATTAATGAAGCAAACACCCTAATCTAAGTGGTTAGAATAGATTAGGATGATGAAGTAGGAATTTTTCTCTCTTTATATTTCTTTTTCTCTCAATAATTCATCACAAATTAAAAGGCTAGAAAGCTTTTGTGAGGAGGAAGAAGAAGATGAAGTGTGATCAATGAATGAATTATTGTTGAGGTTAGAAATGCACCCAAGGGTTAAGCATGTCAAGCTTAACCCTTGTAGAGACTAAACCATGGGTTAGGGTTAGGGTTAGGTTAATAAATATCTTAGAAATATCAAGGGATGGACTAAGTCAACAAGAGCAAAATATCTTAGCATAATCCACACATATTTTGATTTATCCAAAATAAAATATTAACCCTAAAATAAACCCTAACATGGTTTAATCTCACAAACCCTATTTGCATTTGTACCTAACATGTTACAATTATACATATCTCATATATACAATTTTGTAACAAAAGAAAATAATACAATTAATATATATCACATATATATCAGTGTATCATCAAGTGAGAAAAAGAATCATTTAAGTGAGATTATATTAGTTAATTTAATGTAATATATCAAATATATAATTATACATTAAATTATCGAATCAACACTTGATCTGATAATCCGGCTATAATCCATATAACCGACTAATATAATATGTATCATTTTATCGAATCAACACTTGACCCGATAACCCGGCTATATCACATATACCCGGCCGGTATCACATATTGCGAGAATAGAATACGGCATCACATAAATGTATCAATCTCGGTCCCGCACATATCACATATATGCTCCTACTCCGTTTCGCCTGAACCAGAAAACCTCTGTGTAGGACTCTAAAAACTCGTCAATATGCCGGCAGTAGGTGATGATCATATTAAACACCCACAAGCCGTAAGCGGTCAGCTAAACGTAACGGCCACCCGGGTATTAAGCGATCAGAAGATCAACAGCAAGCCTGTACATTCTCCTGCGAATCCAATCAGTAAACACTACCGTACAGTCCGGTCTCTTCGTCTGATATGTCGCATATCCAGTCTAGGGGTGGTAAACGTCAGACCCCAGTAACCGATAATTCGTGTCGATGTGAATCTCATTACAGGTCAAGAAACTACCGATAACACTTACCAGTAGATCTCCATATCATCCCTGGCTAGGGACTTCCAGTTATAGGCAATCGAACACAGCGCAATATCAACCCCCAATACCGGGAGAGACGAAACCCCTCCTATCGCTCATTGCCTCCATGTGATTTGGGACTGTACCCAAAAGCCACCGTTTTGCACATTCTCATGAACATGGTAAGGTGGAAATCAAAGCACGGTGGGAATCATACAAAACTCTATGATGATCTCGGGTCTACAGACTAACCTGTACCAGTGTCACCAGAGAACTGCTATCTGATGATAGGTATAATACCATCTAGGAGTTCTCGGCGAGTCCGTTCAGTATACCCAGTCTCCACTGAGCACCCATATACCATCTTTGATGTCAAACACCAATGGATGTGGGATCATCCATCGCCCTTATATGGGTCAAGATGCGTATACGCTAGTCTACTCTGGAGTATCGATGCTCTGTCTTGATACACCCTCGACTAGGAACAGTTATAGGATGTACTCTTGGACTACCCTGGCCCTACTAGTATGATCTGCATCATAGTCGTAGTAGTCAAGTATATATCCTAAGGGCTTTACCAACATGTGAGAGCAAGACAGTAATACAATACAAGTCAACATGTTAAGACAAAGTGAAACCAGATAGCATACTATCATGTCGAGCAAGAAAGTCCTCTCTCTATATATCCAAGCATCCACTATAATATACATCATATGTACAACAATGGCCTCTAGGGCATATATATAACTAACAATCTCCCACTTGCACTAAGGCCAGCTGTTGTAGTATCTCATACCCAACATCCCGAAGAGTCTCTCAAAATGTATCTGGGGTATGGCCTTCGTGATTGGATCCGCGGTGTTGTCCTTCGTGTCAACTCTCCTAACCTCGATCTCTCGGCGATCAACTATCTCCCGGATCAGGTGATACCGCCTCAGAATATGCCTGGATCTCTTATGGGACCTGGGTTCCTTGGCCAAAGCCACAGCTCCATTGTTATCACAATACAAAGGTATCGGATGCTCAATGGACGGAACCACTCCAAGTTCAGTTATGAACTTCTTCATCCAGACAGCCTCTTTGGCAGCATCGTTGGCAGCGATGTATTCACCCTCCATCGTTGAGTCTGCCAAGGTTTCCTATTTGGAACTCTTCCAACAAACCGCCCCTCTATTTAGGGTAAAGACAAATCCCGAGTGCGACTTAGAGTCGTCCTTATCACTTTGGAAGCTCGAATCGGTAAAAGACTCCACATAGAGTTCTCCGTTACCATACACCAAGAACATCTCTTTAGTCCTTCTTAAGTACTTGAGAATGTTCTTCACCGCTGTCCAGTGACTCTCTCCTGGATCTGCTTGATACCAACTCAATACACATAGTGAGTATGCAACATCGGGTCTGGTACAGAGTATCGCGTATATGATAGAGCCTACTGCCGAAGCATAGGGTATCCCTTGCATGCGAGCTCTCTCCAAATCAGTCTTGGGAGACATCTCTTTGGAGAGAGTGAGTCCAGAGATCGTGGGTAACTTCCCACGCTTGGATTCTTCCATACTAAACCTTTTTAATATGGTATCAATGTACCTGGATTGGGAAAATCCCAGTATCCGTTTAGATCTATCTCTATAGATCCTAATCCCCAAAATGCAGGAGGCATCACCTAGATCTTTCATTGAGAATCTTTGTGACAAGAAGAGCTTGACCGAGTGCAGCATAGGAACATCATTTCCTATCAAGAGTATGTCATCCACGTACAATACGAGGAAGACAACCTTACTCTCTGCCACCTTTTTGTAAATATAAGGTTCATCTACGTTCTTGATGAAGTCAAACTCTTTGACTACTGCATCAAAACAGATGTTCCAACTCCGCGATGCCTGCTTTAACCTGTAGATGGATTTAAGCAGCTTGCACACCTTTCCGCTGCTCCCACTGTCTACGAATCCCTCTGGCTGAGTCATGTACACGCACTCCTCTAAATCACCATTTAGAAAGTCGGTCTTAACATCCATTTGTCAGATTTCGTAGTCATGGTATGCAGCAATGGCAAGTAAGATCCGGATGGACTTAAGTATAGCCACTGGAGAAAAGATTTTGTCATAATCTACACCTGGTCGTTGACGAAAACCCTTTGCAACAAGTCTAGTTTTGCAAGTCTCAACTTTTCCATCTACACCAAGTTTCTTCTTAAAGATCCATTTGCTCCCAATGGGTTTTACCCCTTCATGAGCAATTTCCAAAGTCCATACTTTGTTATTGTACATGGATTCCATCTCAGATCGCATTGCATCCAGCCATTTCACAGAGTCACCACTCGTGATGGCCTGCTCGAAGCTAGTCGGGTCATCATCTTCCATGATGCAATCCTCGCTCCCACCATCGATGAGAAAACTGTAGTATCTCTCAGGTGGATGAGAAACCCTACTAGATCCGCGGAGAGGCTGGGGTTCGTTGGGAATTATCGAATCCTCTGGTTCCACTAAATCTTCAATTGTAGTTTGTTCCGCTGGAACTTCTTCCAGCTCTATCTCTTTGCCACTAATTTCTTTTGCAAGAAATTTCTTTTCTAAAAAGGTGGCATGTTGAGCAACAAACACCATTTGTTATTCACCGTGGTAGAATAGATATCCATACGAATTGCTTGGATATCTCACAAACTTGCAAAGAACTGATCTTGCCTCGAGATTGTCCGGATTTTGCTTTTTAACATAGGCCGGATAACCCCATATCTTAACTCGTTTAAGAGATGGTCTCTTCCCATTCCATATCTCATAAGGAGTGGTTGGCACAGATTTAGTAGGAACCATATTCAATAAGTCTGCAGCTGTCTCCGGTGCATATCCCTAAAAGAAAATAGGCAACTCGGCGGTGCTCATCATAGAGCGCACCATATCTAATAGGGTGCAATTACTTCGCTCCGACACACCATTGTGTTGTGGTGTATAGGAAGGAGTGAGCTGAGAGAGAATCCCATTCTCTTTTAGATAGTTGAGGAACTCATTGCTCAAGTATTCTCCCCCTCGATTAGATCGTGGGATCTTAATACTTTTACCCGTTTGGTTCTCAACTTCGTGTTTATATTCTTTGAATTTCTTTAAAGCTTCAAACTTGTGTTTCAACAGGAACACATGTCCGTATCTTGAGAGATCATCAGTGAATGTAATGAAGTACGAAGAACCATTCCTGGCATGTGTAGACATGGGACCACATACATCACTATGTATCAGTCCCAAGAGTTCCGTAACTCTTTCTCCGTGTCCACTAAACGGAGTTTTGGTCATTTTTCCTTTGAGACATGACTGGCAAGTGTCATATGATGAAAATTTGAATGGATTCAAATATCCATCTTTATGTAACTTAGCTAGTCATGTCGCATTGATATGACTTAGTCTACAATACCACAAGAAGGATTCGTTCATTTCTGAACTCTTCCACTTGTGTGTGTTTTGTACATTAAGAATTGTATTTTGATTTAGAACGTATATTCCATTATTTAACGAGCCTGATCCAATCAACTTTTGATTCAGGAAGATGTTCATAACATTATCCTGTACTACAAAATTATATCCTTCTTTACTTAATAAAGAAACTGATATAATGTTGCATATCATATACGATATGTAATGGCATTCGTTCAGAATCAATGTATTACCACTTGGTAATACAAGGTGATATTCGCCAACTGTTTTGGCTGCAACATTTGCACCATTCCCTACTTTTATGGAATGATCACCCATTCCCAGTTCTCTACCTCTCTTTAGCCCATACAACATATTACATATGTGGGATCCTGATCCGGTATCCAATACTCAGGACGTAGAGTGAACTGAGAAACAGTTCTCGATAACAAACACATCCGAAGAAGATGCATCAATATGCTTATTCTTCGTTTGGGTGGCGTGGGATTCTGGATATTCCCCTATTTCCTGTTCAATCTTATAACAATTATAAGAAAGAACGGAACCAACGTTCCCCTGCACAATATAACAAGCGGGTTAGGTCAATACATCTAAATTTTTATCTTGATTAAAGCCTGACATGGTCGCTACGTGGAGAGAGAAAGAAGAAAACACTTTAGCGTATGCTCTTGTAAGATTAGATTGGTTATTATCTTATCTAATCAGGATGGCTCCCACTGCTTTTATCAAATCTTCTTTCAAACCCTAAAAAGTAAGACTAGCCGGGATTAATTACACTTTACAAGTTCGTCAATCTTTCAGCCAGGTCAGTGTTAGTACTTTGAGTGAGGTTCCCCGTGCTTTCGCACGGACCTAATTAAAATAAACCTCGTTTTCCCAGAGGCATAACCCCGTTAACACCTTTCTAGACACCTACTTGATCGGCTAATTGTCATGTGTAAAACTTTCCCAGGAGTAACTCTTACTCGTAGTGGGTATTGGGATCCAACTATCTCATAGAATGTATGCAATCTCATTACAAATTTCAACACTTGAAATTCCCGATAATGTTTTTTCCCCTAGCAACTTATGACCTTGGCTACGGTCAACAAATCATAAGTGCTAGCCAAGTTCAACCCGTCATTTTCCGATTGAATTAAACCCACCCGTACGACCCTTGGATAAGGTCAACAAAGTCGTACAACTACCCTAACTCAATCACATCTCATATTTTAGCAGATAAACACTAATTAGCTACCGTACACTACGCCTTGGCTAAGGTCAAAAAACGCAACACGAATACTAACTAGTCTCTATCTGAAATGACGGAGAGCTACGACAGGTTTTTCAGAAAACCTTTCGCGTATGAATTTGATATCGTTGTAGAAACAAGTGATTTTGAAAAGGAGTATTTTTTAGGCTTTTTCTAGTTTTGCTAAAGAGGTCACTCCCGGTGAAGGGATCTCGGCTCTTTCCTTATCGAATAAGGTGCAAGATATTTCACAAATACCGCTATGCAAAGCAAAAACTATAGAAGCAATCAAAAACAAACCGAGTGAGTCGTAGCATCTGCTAGTATCGCTAAAGAGGTCACTCCCGGTAAAGGGATCTCGGCTCTTTCCTTATCGAATAAGGTGCAGGATATTTCACAAATACCGCTATGCAAAGCAAAAACTATAGAAGCAATCAAAAACAAAACCGAGTGAGTCGTAGCATCTGCTAGTATCGCTAAAGAGGTCACTCCCGGTGAAGGGATCTCGGCTCTTTCCTTATCGAATAAGGTGCTGCATATTCTACAAGGAATACCGCTATGCAAAGCAAAAACTAGAGCTACCTTTTTCATAAATTTGATTCTACAACATCTTTTAGGTTTCTTTTCTTTCATTAATCTCATTAATGAATCCCATCATTTAAGCTTCCTAAGTATCACAGAAGAAACGAAAATACAACGTACGCTTATACCATCCGCATTCGCCACAGTGTCCCGTTATGCACCGTTAGGTTACTTAACTAACGGCATACCGAGGCGGGACTAACGCGGGTGCAAAACATAAGCAACGTTTATTATATATCATATATACAATAATAAAGTATTCGTCTCACGCATATAATATGATCACATCACATAATATCAGCAGCAGAAGATAATATATGAAATATTAGATATACTAGGAGGTCCGTGTTTTATTTTGAGCCTGTATAAAACACGGATTCCACGGTCGCGATGAATAGCCAAACCCACATCCCAAGACCCCTACGAGAGCTGCAAGCAACCCTACCAATTTTAGAGTTAGGAGACCCGGACTTGACTCCTCGAGTTGGTCTCCTATTGGACCCTAGAACCCGGTTGCTTGTGCTCTCCTCCTTGGGTCTATCCTAATGCGGAAAAATAAATAATATACAATGGTGACATCATTCTCAACCCGAAAGTGTCCCAATAAAAGAATATTACATATAATGAATTTTACATGAATGAAAATAAAAACCCTCATCTCACATAAAATCCCCGGCTATTCAAAACACGACGATCCAATATAACATATCACAGCAACACATAACATCGCATGTCATCAACGTAAGTAAATATGCGTATCCCAATTGTCGTTGACATATAGCACTGAAACCGGCGATACACTACATATTACACTTACGGTCGCAGAAAAGAAAGTGTAAAACTACAACATTCGGAATCCACAATCTCTTTAGATATCTTAAACCCGACATATCACATATCTCGGATTTCATGCCTAACAATATGAATTCTAAATATTGTATAACATTACAGAAAGCTAGACGACGTTAAACAATTCGATCGAATCAACGAATTCCCAAAATTCCCAGAGAGCTCAACTCTTAAGCACTATTAAAAATTCCCAGAAGCATGCTCCAGTACCAATGGACCAACCGTTGAAGTGTCGTCCCTTACCTCCTTAGTGGCGCCGTGGAACCGCTGCCAAAACCATGTTTTGGTCACGGTTCCGCAATCACAAAAGTGAGTTAGGGACTCGTTCTTCAATAGGGTCCATATAATTACCTGCGTGATTTTCTGAATATTTTTAATATGAAAATTTTCAACTTTTGAAAAAATTTCCAGAAAGTAGGAAACTACGGTCATTCGGAGTTCGTTCGGACTTTTAATTTCACCTACGCAACTCCTAATGCTCTAGCTAGGCTCTGATACTAGTGTAAGATTCTTAGGCACTAGAACAAGGTTCTACAAGGCATCAAACATGCCGTAGTAAAAATTTTCAAGTGCCAAACAACCTAAGTAAGGATCTTTACTAGAGAATTAGGGTTATAAACGATAAGTAAACATCTTTATTTCTAAGTGATAATGGATTACAACTTTTGTAGTCCGTTCCTTCGCTTCATAAGCTCCGAGTTGAGGTCCCTTCGCTGCGATCATCAAGCTCCCGGACTCTAGAGAGGCTCTATGAGGTGAATGAGGCATCCTTACTTGAAGACTTCACAATCCAAGATGATCTATCTTGAGGAAACACAAACCCAAGCTATCACTTCACTAATGAGATATTAGTGAAGCAAACATTCTAATCTAAGTGGATAGAATAGATGAGGATGATGAAGTAGGAATTTTGCTCTCTTTATATTTCTTTTTCTCTCAAACAATCATCACAAATTAAAAAGCTAGAAAGCTTTTGTGAGGAGGAAGAAGAAGATGAAGTGTGATCAATGAATGAATTATTGTTGAGGTTAGAAATGCAACCAAGGGTTAAGCATGTCATGCTTACCCTTGTAGAGACTAAACCATGGGCTAGGGTTAGGGTTAGGTTAATAAATATCTTAGAAATATCAAGGGATGGACTAAGTGTAGGGTTCCTAGGCACTCTCAAGAGGTCTCACAAAGCATCAACCATGCCAATTTCAAATTTTACGGTGCCGAGAAACCCTAATACGGATCGTCGACTAGAAATTTAGGCGAAAAACTAAACTAGTTAACAACTTAACTAAAGGAGAGAGGCTACAACCTTTGTAGATCCGGTTCTCCACTTCCTTAGCTCCACGTAGGCGTCCTCTCGCTGTCCATCGCGAATCCCGGACTCAATCGTCGGCTTGATCGGAGAAATGGGCGGACTAGGTCGTCGGCTTCGTGCCGAAGATGATCTACGTCGAGGCATCACAAGTTCAAGCTCCGACTTCACAAATTTGTGAAACTTGTGAAGAAAACACCCAAAACAACTTGGCAAGAGGTAGAGGGTGAAGAAATAGGAGGTGGGTTCACTTTAGAATTGGATTTCTCACTTTAGAACTCAAGTTGCCATTGATGGCATCAAGCTTTCTTTCTTGAAGAAGAAGATCAAGAAGAAGGAAATATTATGATAAGTTCTTTTTAAAAGGAAAAAGAAATGAATGCTTATCATAATAGGAACCATGGTTAAGTGTAGAGAATTGACCAAGGTTAGAAGAGTGGTTAGGGTTAAGCATGAAGACAAATTGGTCACTTTGGTCAAAGCTTCATGAAGCTTCACAAAGGTTCAAGAATGAAAGAAACCATTTTGTATTCTTATCCCATTCTTTTTCCAAAATGAATAAAGAAAAAGAATGGATAATTAAAACCCTAATCCCTTTCTTAACCTAGGTTTAATTCTTTACACTTAACCAAATAAGCAAGCATCATCAAACATGATACAAAGATGTGCACAAAAGTATATCACATATACAACTTGCACATCAAGTGAGAAAATCCATTTAAAGTGAACCAATACTAGTTAATGCAAAGTAATATATCAAATATAATTATACATTAAATCATTAAATCAACATTTGATTGAATGATCCGGTCATGTCGCACATAACCGACTAGTATCGAATGTATCGATTTATCGAATCAATGATTCGATAACTAGGTCATATCGCATACAACCAATCAAAACATTCATCGCAAGAATGAAATGCGGTATCACATACACGCATTATTCTCGGTCCCTCACATATCTCATACGCGCTCCTATTTCGTTTCGCTTGAGCCAGGAAACCTCTGTGTAGGACTCTAAAGACTCGTCAATACGCCGGTAGCAGATGATGATCATATCAAGCACCCACAAGCCGCAAGCGGTCTGCTAAACGTAACGGCCATCCGGGTATTGAGCGATCAGAAGATCGACGAGCTAGCCCGCTCACACTCCTGTGAATCCAACCAGTAACACTTACCGTACAGTCCGGTCTGTTCGTCTGATATGTCGCATATCAAGTCTAGGGATGGTATACGTCAGACCCCAATAACCGATAAGTCGTGCCGATGTGAGGCTCATAACGGGTCGAGAAACTACTGGTAACACTTACCAGTAAATCTCTGATCAGCCCTGGCCAGGGACTTCCCTGTTACGGCCAATCGAGCACAGCGCAACATCAACCCCCAATACCGGGAGAGACGAAACCCCTCCTATCACTCATTGCCTCCATGTGACTCGGGACTGTACCCAAAGACCACCGTTTTGCACGCCCTCATGGACGTGGTAAGGTGGAGATCAAAGCACAGTGGGAATCACACAAGACTCTATGACGATCTCGGGTCTACAGACTAACCTGCACAAGTGTCACCTGAGAACTGCCATCTGACGTGAGGTATAATACCATCTGGGAGTTCTCGGCGAGTCCGTCCAGTGTACCCAGTCTCCACTGAGCACCCGTATACCATCTCTGATGTCAAACACCAATGGATATGGGATCATCCATCACCCATCTCATGGGTCGAGAGGCGTATACGCTAGTCTACACTGGTATATCGATGCCCCGTCTCGATACACCCACGACTAGGGACCTTGAAGGATGTACTTATAGACTACCATGTCCCCACTAGTATGATGTGCATCATAGTCCAGGTAGTCAAGTACACATCCTAAGGGATTTACCAACATGTAACTATAAGTCAGTATAAAGAGACAAGTGTACATGTTAAGATAAAGAGTAACCAGATAGCATACTATCATATCGAGCAAGAAAGTCATCTCTATATATGTCCAAGCATCCAATATAATATACATCATCTGTACAATACTGGCCTCTAGGGCATACATACAACTAACAATCTCGCACTTGCACTAGGGCCAGCTGCTGTAGTATCGCATACCGAGCATCCCGAAGAGTCTCTCAAACTGTATCTGGGGAATGGCCTTCGTGAGTGGATCCGCCGTGTTATTCTTCGTATCAACCCTCCTGACCTCGATCTCCCGGCGATCAACTATCTCCCGGATCAGGTGATACCGCCTCAGAATATGCCTGGATCGCTTATAGGACCTGGGTTCCTTGGCTAAAGCCACCGCTCCATTGTTATCGCAATACAAAGGTATTGGATGCTCAATGGATGGAACCACTCCAAGTTCAGAAATGAACTTCTTGATCCAGACAGCCTCTTTAGCAGCATCGTTGGCAGCGATGTATTCAGCCTCCATCGTCGAGTCTGCCACGGTTTCCTGCTTGGAACTCTTCCAGCTAACCGCCCCTCCGTAAAGGGTAAAGACAAATCCCGACTGCGACTTAGAGTCGTCCTTATCACTCTGGAAGATCGAATCGGTAAAGGACTCCACTTGGAGTTCTCCATTACCATACACCAAGAGCATCTCTTTAGTCCTTCGCAAGTACTTGAGAATGCTCTTCACAGCTGTCCAGTGACTCTCTCCAGGATCAGCTTGATACCTGCTCACTATACTTAGTGAGTATGCTACATCGGGTCTGGTACATAGCATCGCATACATGATAGAGCCTACAGCCGAAGCATAGGGTATCCCTTGCATGCGAGCTCTCTCCAAATCAGTCTTGGGAGACATCTCTTTGGAGAGAGTGACTCCAGAAATCGTGGGTAAATTCCCACGCTTGGATTCTTCCATACTAAACCTCTTTAGTATGGTGTCAATGTACCTGGATTGGGACAATCCCAATATCCATTTGGATCTATCTCTATAGATCCTTATTCCTAATATGCAGGAGGCATCACCAAGATCTTTCATTGAGAATCTTTGTGATAAGAAGAGCTTGACCGATTGCAACATAGGAATATCATTTCCTATCAAGAGTATGTCGTCCACGTACAATACGAGGAAGACTACCTTGCTCTCTGCTACCTTCTTGTAGATACAAGGTTCATCTGGATTTTTGACGAAATCAAACTCTTTGATAACGACGTCAAAGCAGATGTTCCAACTCCGCGATGCTTGCTTTAATCCATAAATGGATTTAAGCAGCTTGCACACCTTCCCGCTGCTCCCACTGTCTACGAAGCCCTCTGGCTGAGTCATGTACACGCACTCTTCTAAATCACCATTTAGAAAGGCGGTCTTAACATCCATTTTCCAGATTTCGTAGTCATGATATGAAGCGATGGCAAGCATGATCCGGATGGATTTAAGCATAGCCACTGGAGAAAAGGTTTCGTCATAGTCCACACCTGGTCTTTGACGAAAACCCTTTGCTACAAGTCTAGCTTTGAAAGTCTCCACTTTCCCATCTACACCAAGTTTTTTCTTAAAGATCCACTTGCTCCCGATGGGTTTTACCCCTTCAGGAGCAACATCCAAAGTCCATACTTTGTTGGTGTACATGGATTCCATCTCGGACCGCATAGCATCCAGCCATTTCACTGAGTCTCTACTCGTGATGGTCTGCTCGAAGCTAGTTGGGCCATCATCCTCCATGATGCAATCCTCGCTCCCTCCATCCATGAGAAAACCGTAGTATCTCTCAGGATGGCGAGGAACCCTACTAGATCGGCGGAGAGGCTGAGGTTCATTGGGAGCTACTGAATCTTCTGGTTCCACTAAATCTTCAGTTAAGGTTTGTGTATCTGGAACTTCTTCCAGCTCTACCACTTTGCCACTAATTTCTTTTTCAAGGAATTCCTTTTCTAAAAAGGTGGCATGTTGAGCAACAAACACCTTTTGTTCCTCACTGTGGTAGAAAAAATACCCATATGAGTTCTTTGGATATCCCACAAACTTGCAAAGAACTGACCGTGCCTCGAGCTTGTCCGGATTTTGTCTTTTGACATAGGCT
The DNA here is from genome assembly GCA_030015575.1 of Agapanthus africanus. Taxonomy (NCBI): domain Eukaryota; kingdom Viridiplantae; phylum Streptophyta; class Magnoliopsida; order Asparagales; family Amaryllidaceae; genus Agapanthus; species Agapanthus africanus. Next base: position 529,041,406 of record CM057337.1, read on the forward strand.
GGACAACCCCATATCTTAACTCGTTTAAGATATGGCCTCTTCCCACTCCATATCTCATATGGTGTGGTAGGTACAGATTTAGATGGAACTTGATTCAATAGGTATGCTGCTGTCTCCAGTGCATATCCCCAGAAGGAAATAGGTAACTCAGCTGTGCTCATCATAGAGCGCACCATATCCAATAGGGTGCGGTTCCTCCGTTCAGATACACCGTTGTGCTGTGGTGTATATGGAGGAGTCAGCTGAGAGAGAATCCCATTCTCTTTTAGGAAGTCCAGGAATTCATTGCTCAAGTATTCACCTCCTCGATCAGATCGAAGGATTTTAATACTTTTTCCGGTTTGGTTCTCGACTTCTTGTTTATATTCTCTAAATTTCTCAAAAGCTTCTGATTTGTGTTTCATCAGGAACACATATCCGAATCTAGAGAGATCGTCAGTGAATGTAATGAAGTACGAAGAACCATCCCTGGCATGTGTAGATATGGGACCGCATACATCACTATGTATCAGTCCCAAGTGTTCGGTAACTCTTTCTCCGTGTCCCGTAAACGGAGTTTTGGTCATCTTGCCTTTGAGACATGACTGGCAAGTGTCATAAGATGAAAATTCGAATGGTTTCAAATATCCATCCTTATGCAACTTAGCCAGTCGTGTCGCATTGATGTGGCCCAGTCTACAATGCCACAAGAAGGATTCGTTCAGTTCTGAACACTTCCTCTTGTGTGTGTTTGTTATACTCGGAACTGTTGATTGGTTTAGAACATAAATGCCATTGCACAACGTGCCTGATCCAACCAACTTTTGGTTACGGAAAATGTTCATAACATTATCCTGTAATACAAAATTATATCCCTCTTTACTCAATAAAGAAACCGATATAATGTTGCATATCAGGTTCGGCATGTAATAACATTCGTTCAGAACCAATGTATTACCAGTTGGTAATACAAGGTGATATTCCCCGACAGTCTTAGCTGCAACAATTGCACCATTTCCAACTCTAATGTCTTTATCACCTTCTCCAAGTTCTCTACCTTTCCTAAGCCCATGTAACTGATTACATATATGGGATCCTGACCCGGTATCTAATACCCAGGACGTGGAGCAAATGGAGAAACAGTTCTCTGTAACGAACACACCCGAAGAAAATGCATCAACATGTACTTTCTTCATTCGGGTGGCATGGGAATCCTGGTATTCCCCTATATCCTGTTCAGTCCTATAACTCTTATAGGAAAGAACGGAACCAACGTTCCCCAGCACAGTATAACATGCGGGTTCGGTCAATACATCCATATTATTATCTTTATTAAGGCATGAAATGGTCGTTACCTGGAGAGAGAGAGAAGAAAACACTTTAGCGTATGCTCGTGCAAGATCAGATTGGTTATTTGTTGCGCCACGGCAGCGCCCCGGCCGTCTATTCGAGGCCAAAATGCGGAATCAAAATTTTTCTTAACTTTAAACTGGCGCTACCGCGGACAATATACCCGGATCGTGACCATTAACTGATACTAGCTAACAAGAGAGGGGGTGAGAGATATACCGAGTGATCCGAGTCCTCCGGTCTTCTCGTCATCGTCCCAATCTCCCGCGGAAAGTCCTGTCTCCATATCGTCGCCTCCTCGCCGGAAGGGCACCACATCGCCTGCGTCTTTTACGGGCTCCCACCTCAATGCCGAGGCAACTCGGGCACGAAGCTGGCAAGTCGACGTGCCCAAGATTTGCTGTAGAATGTAGTGTAGATGCTATATCTTATTTGGGGTTTTAGTTGCCATGGAGGATGAAGGAGGAGGTTAAGAAAATTGGTGCTTTCAATTTTCTAGCAAGAAGGATAGATATGAAGAATTCCTCACATAACCAAAAATGAACTCTCTCATTCTTTTTGTCTCAAGTGAAGCCTCTTCTCTCTTGTGAGAATGGTGGAGGAAAGAAGAATCAATCCATAACAAGAAGGGAGGTGAGTGTAGGAGATGCAAAAGGGTGACCACATCAAAAGGTAATGATCATTCTCTCAAATCAATTTCTAATCACTTCTAATCTCAAAAAGCAAGCCATCATGAAAAGAAAAGATGCTTAATCTTTCATAATGCCACAAATACAAAGAACCCCTCCACAAATGGTTATTTGCAAACTTGCAAATAACCCCCTTCCATCGGGAAAGTCCGGCCGGGAAAGAACAAAGGAAAACCGGCCGGAACGGAATGCAAACTGGCAACTCCAGAAAACTGGTCCCGTAATAAATTACAGGAAAACCCCGATACTGTGCATACACACCCGCATCTGTATTCCGACCGGATACAAATGCAATGAGACAAAATCTACACTGTACTAAACTAGGATCCGGCTTAAACCAAAGCCGGCTAGTAATATCCGTCCGATCCTGATCCGTGCAATACCGAACGTATCAGATCGAACCCTGCCATATATCCATACGGCCACTAGTATAAACCGTCCGATCCTGATCCGTGCAATACCGCACGTATCTGATCGGACCCTGCCATATCTCCATACGGCCTCTACAGCGTTTCGCCCGAAACTTGAGTAGCTGTCTGTGTGGTGGACTCTAAAGACTCGTCAATACTATGGCTGTGGATTTAACCACTAGCACGTCAGAGGTATAAGCCAATACGTGACGGGCCACCAGCTATTGACCAAAAGGGACGTCGATGAGCGAACTCATCCAGACACCCTACTGAGCCTGTCAGGGACAATATCCGTACAGTCCGGTCCGTTCGTCTATGAGTATCGCATGGCGGGCCTAGGGGGTTGGTAAAAGTCAGACCCCCAAAAGCGGTACAAGTCGTGTCGGAGTGAAGCCCAGAACACCCTGAGATACTACTGGAATACCTACCAGTAAATCTCCTGCCTCGGCCGAGGGCTTTGTGTAATGGCTCTCCTAGACACAGCGCGACCTCACCCCCAATACCGGGAGAGACGAACCCCTGAAGATCCGCTCACTGCCTCCATGTGGCTCGGGACTGTACCCAACTAAAACCTGTTTGCACGACTCCTTTGAGCCGTGGTAGGGTAGTAATCAAAGTACAGTGGGAACTCACACGAGACAAATGACGATCCCCAGGTCGATGAACTAACCTGTACACATGTCACCAGAGAACTGCTATCTGACATCAGGTATAAGACCAGCTATCATGTTCCCGGCGAGTCCTGTCCGGTGTACTCATAACCCAATGAGCACCTGTATACATCTTAGGTGAACCAACTGACACCAGTGGCTTGTGAGACCGGCCACCGCCCCTCGTCGGGGTCTCGACTGTATACACTAGTCTACTCTGGAGAATCGATGCCCTGTCTCGAAACTCCCACGACTAGGGACCTTTTAAGGATGTGCTTATAGACCACCAGCTCTCACGTATATGATCGCCATCATACTGTCGGCAGTCAAGCAAGAATCCTATGGGCTCTATCAGCGTGTAATAGCGACCTGTAAGGTCACCTGAAGCAGTACACGATGATAAAGGTAAACCAGATAGCATACTATCATCTCGAGTAAGACTGTCCAACCGGAATATGTCCTCCCTCAATCATTGCAATCACGTGCCTGTGATCCAATAATTGACTCTGAGGGCACTATCTCCAACAATCTCCCACTTGCACTCAAGGCTAATTATTGCGATGTCGCATACTCACAGCCCGTGTGATACCGAACACCCAACTCCTCTACTGGTCAGTCTCACAAAGCTCGTTTGCGAAACTATTGCGTTCGAGGAATAGCCTCAGTGAGTGGATCCGCTGTGATGTTTCTTTCTATGTCTCTCTATATCTCAAGTTCGCAGAGAAAAACCATCTCCCGAAATAAGCAATGCCTGTCTTAGAGTATGTCTGGATATCTGATGGGACCTAGCTCATAAATGAACTCCAAATCCAAACTTCTTAGACTGTATCGTCAACTGAACTTAATCAGTATCCTGTGCCATGCCTTTCCCTCAGTATCCACCTGGACCACCTGTCCAAAATACTGCCCCTCGTCAGAGGGAAAACTATAACTCTGACAGCCTCCTTGTCGTCCATGTCACCTTGGAAGCCTGGAATGATAACTGTCTCCCGAAAGAGAAAGCTGCTATCATATCCCTAGAACATCAACTTATGTTCTAGAACTGCTTCCGACTGTTTCTCCAGGATTGGATTAATATCAACTTATCGCATCTACTGCAAGAACAACATCTGGTGTGGTACTTGACATCTCATGATTGACTCAATTGCCTAAGCAAGTGATCTGTCAATCATGCGTATCCCTCTCCCCTTTAGTCTGTAAGACACCTTTAGAGAGGGTGACTCCATCACCTGCAGGTACACTACCGTGCCAGGAGTCGTCCATTCTAAATACTCATAGAATGCTGTCAAGGTACCCAGATTAGGAAACCACCCAAATCTAGATCTAAAACTATAGATCTAGTAACCAGAATGTCTGATATAATATCCAAGTCCTGTGTGGAGAAACCACTGTGTGACAACCAAAGTATAAACGATCGTAGTATAGGAATATCACTTCCTACTCTGTGTATGTCATCCAAGTATCAGGACATCACACCCTACTACCTTCTTAACAGATCCATCCCCTATTCTGATGAAGTCAAACCTATGACTTCACATCAGAAATAGATGATCTATCTCCGCTATATCTGCTTTAGTCTATAAATAGACATAAGCTACCTGTCCACCAATGCTTCCGTTGCTCCCACTGACTATGACAACCCTCTGGCAGAGTCATAGAAACGTACACTTCTAAAGCTAGTTTAGAACAACGCTATACTCATCCTCCTGCCGGGTCTCACAGTCTGGAACAACAGCAATGGCAGGTCTGGGTAAACAAGAACCTCCCTGCCACCGTCCCTGAGCATACCGAAGTACCTCTCGGGTGCCTGAGGTTACCCATTTTATCTGCGGAGTGACCAATGGAATGTCAAATCAGATTGAATCTTTAGGTTCTTATTAAATCTTCAGTAATCGTTTGCGGTTCTGGAATCACTTCCAGTTCTACCATACTCCCACTACAGTTTTTCTGAAAAATTCCATTTCTTTTAAAAATGTGGCGAGTCAAGAACAATATCACTATTGATCTTCCAGATGGTAGAAAGTCAACCCTCGTCATAGCCTGGGTCAACCCACAAACAGCCATTACAGAAACGTGCCTTGAGTTATCCAGTGTCTGGTTTTAAGCATAAGCCAGACAACTCCCCGTACCTTAACATCGTTAAGATATGAACTGTTCTATATCCAATATAGAAACAGAGGCACTGATTTAATCGAACCAGATTCAAATCATGCAGCTGTCACCAGTGCATGTCAACTAAATGGAAGGAGGCCGATCAGCGTTACTCAACTTAGGAATGCTTCCAATTATGAGTAACCTGAAAGAGAAGCAAGTTCTCTTAATCACTACTATCAACTGAATACCATTCACAAGTATCTACATCTTCGATCACCTTGAAGAATCCCGATACTTGCAATACCTGGTTCTCTACTTTACTCATATACCAATAACTTCTCAAAACACAGACCCTGTGTATCCAAGAAACACCTGTCTAAGAACTAGAGAAGTCATAAGTAAACAGAATATAGTACGAGGACCAACCCCTCTGTCCTAATGGACACTGGACAACATACAATACTCTGTATAAGTCCCTGAGTCTAACAACTCATTCACTGTGTGTCGTAGGTTGAAAACTGTACTATGGCTGTGAAGAATTACACCGCTGTTCAATGCTCCTTACCTAACCATCCACTGATATAGGTAAATGTCATAGACATAATTTCAAAAGGGTATATCTCACTCTATAAAAATAGACGTACAGATATATCAATTTGAAATTGGTGCACAACAACGGATATTCAAAACCAAATATTTGCCGTCCGGCAAACAACCCAGGTGACTTCCTCAAATATCACCAATTACAACGAATCCCGATATAATGAGGATGATCACCTAATTCCCAATAACTTACTCCCACTCATCATCTGTAAAACCATACAGATGTGAGAATCATACCTGGTAAATACATACCCTGGAGCAAGTGTCTAATTGGGAAATCAGTTTTCTTTTAACAGTACACAATGAAACTGAAGCATTGAAATGTTTCGATGGGGTATCCTGGTATTCCTAGTAATGCCTCTTCCATTATCCAGATTCATAACTATAACCGTATAATTCTTTGCCATCTTTCCAAATCCCTTTATATGTCTTTAGTCATTACCTTCTGCACACCCCTTTAGGCCAAATGGTTTTCTTCCTTCCCTACCGTTCGGCACCAGCCTATGGTTTGGAAGAAGACTATCCAATAAGCATAATGGGTGTACTGTCCTAATCCTAGGAGCACTCGCAATGCGAGAGAAGGTGAAGATAAAAGACAACCGAATAAACCTTATTCCTATTTCTCCTGAACCAGGATCCATCCCCGAACCGGAACAAGTTCCTTTCGAGTTCGTATATAACCATACGATGGATTATCCAATAAACTTGGGATCTTCGTAGTGATACGGAGTGTCCTGGAGAAATACAAAGGTGATTTAGGATTGGCGAAGAAATACTTGGTTCGGTCGTGAATAGCAGTCGCAATTTACTTTGTCCTCTTACTAATCCCTTGCTTTGTCTTAACTTAATACCTTCTGTACACCATCGTTATGCTAATTGGTTTTCTTCCTTCCCCACCGTTCGGCACCAGCCTAAGATTTGGAAGAAGACTATCCAATTTGCATAATAGGTGTACTATCTCCTAAACCAAGGAGTACCCGCATCCAGGGAGAAGGTAAAAGGAAAAGACAACTGAATAGTCCTATTCGTTTTCTCCAGAACCGGAAACCATCCTCGAATTCCTCCGAGTTCGTATATAACCATACGATGGTTTTTTCCAATGGAAGTGGACGTTCGTAGTAATACGGGGTGTCCTGGAGAAAAGAGTAAAAGTAGGAGTGGCAATGAGGTTTGCAACTCTGACAATCCAAAAGCCAGTGTTAAGAAGGTTCGGTCAACTTGGTCACTGAGTCATAGTCTAGGGTCGGGTTATTGGTCGCTGCCAAAGAGAGAGAGAAAAGAAACACTCAGCGTGCACTCTAGCCTAGATCAGAATGGTTATTACTTTATCTAATCAGGAAACCTCCCACTGTAACGTCAAATTCTTCCCCAAACCTGAAAGAAGAATTAGCCGGGATCACCCGAGGAGTAAACCAACTCATCAGTGGGAATCGGGATCCAACTATCATCGCATGACAACGTGACGGAATCCACTCACGTCACCACACTCCAGAAGGTATGCGCATGCCTGGCAAGTTTCAGTTTCTTTAGAAACTCCCGATGTAAGTTTTTACCCCTAGGACCCAAGTGACCTTGACAATGCCAACAAATCAAAGAGTCCTAGTCAAGTTCTACCCGTCATTATCTTGATTGCGTTAAACCCACCCGTACGAGTCCTTGACAATGCCAACAAAACCGTACGACTGTCCTAACCAATCCACTTATCCATGTGACAGAAAAGCATTACATAGCTACCGAACACTACGCCTCGGCAATGCACGACAAACGCAGCACGAATACTAAGTAATACTAATCTGAAATGACGAAGGGCTACGACTGGTTTTTGGCGAAAAACCTTTAATGTAATGAACTTGATATCATTGAAGGAACTGCATAACTTTTTATAAAATATAGTGACGAAAACCTTTGCTAAAGAGGTCACTCCCAGTGAAGGGATCTCGGCTCTTTCCCCGTAGGATGAGGTGCAGGATATTCCAACTGAATACCATGATGCAAAGCAAAAGGGAATCGGCTATAGTGAAGTTATTGCCCTGACGCAAACTTCTGTCCAAGGGGTCACTCCCGGTGAAGGGATCTCGGCCCTTGCCTCGTCGACTGAGGAGCAGGATATTCCAACTGAATACCACGATGCAAAACAAAAGTGAATGCCGTTGCAATAACAGCTTTTTGAAAAAATGTTCCAACAACATCAGAATAGGTTTGTTTAGCTTGCATTGATCCGAATCAACGCAGTCCCATCAATTGATCACACCATAAAGAACGAAAATATACTGATGTACGTATATGCCATCCGCATTCGCCACTGGGTCCCGTCATTACCCGTTAGGTTAGCTAACTAACGACAGAGCGGGGACTGGACTAGCGCGGATGCAAAACATATACAACATCTACTAATATATATACCAATATATTATATTTCGCTCAAGGCGTGATAAAGTGCAACATCACAGAAATGTACAGCATCACAGAACAATACAGATATCTGGGATCCCCGGGTTTCACAGAGCCGCTGCTGAAACCCGACGTTCCCCTGGTCGTGTGGATAGCCTGTGCAATGAAATCCTAGACCCCTACGGGCGCGGCAAGTCACCCGCCAAAACCTAAAGCGAGGCAGCCCCCTTCAGCACCGTGAATGGACCACCCAGCACTTCATGGAATCCAGTAACTTGGGCACCCCTCCTGGGTCAACCTGTACCCCCTACGAGTGCGGCGAATAGCCCGCCAATCCTCGAGTGAAGCCCCCTCCGTCTCAATGCCATGAGATGCGGGCTTGTTACCCTCTAGAACCCGGCTATCCGTGCACCCCTCCGCGGGGTAATCCTAGTACAGAAAGTAAAATATACATACAACGGGTACATTGACCGCAACCAGGTCGTGCCCCAAAAGAATAATACAAACAGGCAGTGACGGCAGTCCACATGTCGGACGCTCGCCCCGCAATATCAAATGTACATATAAAACAAAACTGTACTAACATTGCATCCAGGCTATCCCCCACGACCGATCCGCAACATCACAGCAATACACAGAACATCAACGTGAAAGTCACGTTCGCAAATCCTTCTAACCGGGCTATAGCAGTTAGACAGGATTTACCGATCAAGTGACATTCACGGTCGCAGATATAATGTAAATACTGTGAACCAATGTGTTTAAAATATCCGATCGATCAAAATTACCAAGTGGGCCCCCAAGTACTTACTGTAGCACACACAGAAAATATGGGCCCAAACAAAGTATACCAAAACCCCTATCTTAAGCCCACAAGCCCACTGCAAAGAAATGACGACATGAACCCACATTCCTGCGGCGGAACCGCGGCCAAAGGGGGGTCAAGGCCGCGGTTCCGCGGTCGTACGGAAAGATCATGGCACCAAATTTTTCCAGTGTTCTTACGACTATCAGTACATCAGTTTTCCACAACCTGAAAAATTTTTAGAGCCCGGGAAAAATCGACAGAAAACTGATGTGAAGAAAACGCGGTTTTGGAATTTTTGTTCGATCGGAAAAGTAAAACACACTTGAACAAGCTAGACTAGGTTAATGGCGTGGCTCTGATACCATGTTGCGCCACGGCAGCGCCCCGGCCGTCTATTCGAGGCCAAAATGCGGAATCAAAATTTTTCTTAACTTTAAACTGGCGCTACCGCGGACAATATACCCGGATCGTGACCATTAACCGATACTAGCTAACAAGAGAGGGGGTGAGAGATATACTGAGTGATCCGAGTCCTCCGGTCTTCTCGTCATCGTCCCAATCTCCAGCGGAAAGTCCTGTCTCCATATCGTCGCCTCCTCACCGGAAGGGCACCACATCGCCTGCGTCTTTTACGGGCTCCCACCTCAATGCCGAGGCAACTCGGGCACGAAGCTGGCAAGTCGACGTGCCCAAGATTTGCTGTAGAATGTAGTGTAGATGCTATATCTCATTTGGGGTTTTAGTTGCCATGGAGGATGAAGGAGGAGGTTAAGAAAATTGGTGCTTTCAATTTTCTAGCAAGAAGGATAGATATGAAGAATTCCTCACATAACCAAAAATGAGCTCTCTCATTCTTTTTCTCTCAAGTGAAGCCTCTTCTCTCTTGTGAGAATGGTGGAGGAAAGAAGAATCAATCCATAACAAGAAGGGAGGTGAGTGTAGGAGATGCAAAAGGGTGACCACATCAAAAGGTAATGATCATTCTCTCAAATCAATTTCTAATCACTTCTAATCTCAAAAAGCAAGCCATCATGAAAAGCAAAGATGCTTAATCTTTCATAATGCCACAAATACAAAGAACCCCTCCACAAATGGTTATTTGCAAACTTGCAAATAACCCCCTTCCATCGGAAAAGTCCGGCCGGGAAAGAACAAAGGAAAACCGGCCGGAACGGAATGCAAACTGGCAACTCCAGAAAACTGGTCCCGTAATAAATTACAGGAAAACCCCGATACTGTGCATACACACCCGCATTTGTATTCCGACCGGATACAAATGCAATGAGACAAAATCTACACTGTACTAAACTAGGATCCGGCTTAAACCAAAGCCGGCTAGTAATATCCGTCCGATCCTGATCCGTGCAATACCGCACGTATCAGATCGAACCCTGCCATATATCCATACGGCCACTAGTACAAACCGTCCGATCCTGATCCGTGCAATACCGCACGTATCTGATCGGACCCTACCATATCTCCATACGGCCTCTACAGCGTTTCGCCCGAAACTTGAGTAACTGTCTGTGTGGTGGACTCTAAAGACTCATCAATACTATGGCTGTGGATTTAACCACTAGCACGTCAGAGGTATAAGCCAATACGTGACGGGCCACCGGCTATTGACCAAAAGGGACGTCGATGAGCAAACTCATCCAGACACCCTACTGAGCCTGTCAGTGACAATATCCGTACAGTCCGGTCCGTTCGTCTATGAGTATCGCATGGCGGGCCTAAGGGGTTGGTAAAAGTCAGACCCCCAAAAGCGGTACAAGTCGTGTCGGAGTGAAGCCCAGAACACCCTGAGATACTACTGGAATACCTACCAGTAAATCTCCTGCCTCGGCCGAGGGCTTTGTGTAATGGCTCTCCTAGACACAGCGCGACCTCACCCCCAATACCGGGAGAGACGAACCCCTGAAGATCCGCTCACTGCCTCCATGTGGCTCGGGACTGTACCCAACTAAAACCTGTTTGTATGACTCCTTTGAGCCGTGGTAGGGTAGTAATCAAAGTACAGTGGGAACTCACACGAGACAAATGACGATCCCCAGGTCGATGAACTAACATGTACACATGTCACCAGGGAACTGCTATCTGACGTCAGGTATAAGACCAACTAGCATGTTCCCGGGGAGTCCTGTCCGGTGTACTCATAACCAATGAGCACCTGTATACATCTTAGGTGAACCAACTGACACCAGTGGCTTGTGAGACTGGCCACCGCCCCTCGTCGGGGTCTCGACTGTATACACTAGTCTACTCTGGAGAATCGATGCCCTGTCTCGAAACTCCCACGACTAGGGACCTTTTAAGGATGTACTTATAGACCACCAGCTCTCACGTTTATGATCGCCATCATACTGCCGGCAGTCAAGCAAGAATCCTAGGGGCTCTATCAGCGTGTAATAGCGACCTGTAAGGTCACCTGAAGCAGTACACGATGATAAAGGTAAACCAGATAGCATACTATCATCTCGAGTAAGACTGTCCTACCGGGATATGTCCTCCCTCAATCATTGCAATCACGTGCCTGTGATCCAATAATTGACTCTGAGGGCACTATCTCCAACATTATTATCTTATCTAATCAGGATGGCTCCCACTGTTTTTATCAAATCTTCCTTCAAACCCTAAAAGGAAAGACTAGCCGGGATTAATTACACACTACAAGTTCGCCAATCTTTCAGCCAGGCCAGTGTCGGTACTTTGAGGGAGGTCCCCCGTGCTTTCGCACGAACCTAATTACTGTAAACCTCGTTTTCCCAGAGGCGTAACCCCGTTGACACCTTTCTAGACACCCACTTGATCGGCTAATTGTAATGTGTAAAACTCTCCCTGGAGTAACTCTTACTCGCAGTAGGTATCGGGATCCAACTATCTCATAGAAGGTATGCAATCTCATTGCAAATTTCAACACTTGAAATTCCCGATAATGCTTTTGCCCCAAACGATCTATGACCTTGACAAGGTCAACAAACCATAGACCGTAAGTCAAGTTCAACCCGTCATTTCTTGATTGAATTAAACCCACCCGCACGACCCTTGACAAGTTCAACAAGGCCGTACGACTATCCTAACTCAATCTGCATCATATGCATAAGCAGATAAATACTGGTTAGCTACCGCACACTGCACCTTGATAAGGTCAACAAACGCAGCACGAATACTAAACAGGACTTATCTGAAATGACGGAGGGCTACGACAGGTTTTTCTGAAAACCTATTGCGTAATGAACTTGATATCGTTGTAGGATCAAATGAAGTTTTAAAATGGAGTGATTTTGAGGCTTTTCTAGTTTTGCTAAAGGGGTCACTCCCGGTGAAGGGATCGTCGGCCCTTTCCTCGTCGAATGAGGTGTGGGATATATCATATATATATCACTGTGCAAAGCAGAAACTATAGAAGCAATCAAAAGTCAAACCGAGTGTGTAGCATCTGCCAGTTATTGCTAAAGGAGTCATTCCCGGTGAAGGGATCTCGGTCCTTTCCTCATCGAATAAGGTGCAGGGTATATCATATATGCCGCTATGCAAAGCAAGAACTGTAGCTACCTGTTTTGTTTAAAATTTGATTCTACAACATCTTAGGTTTCTTTTCTTTCATTAATCACATTAATGAAGTCCCATCATTTAAATACCTAAACATCACAGATAAATACGACGTACACTTATGCCATCCGCATTCGCCTCGATGTCCCCTCGTGCACCGTTAGGTTAGGTAACTAACGACAGAGCAGGGCAGGGCTAGTGCGGGTGCAAAACATAAGTAACGTCTATATAATATATCATATATACTATATAAAGTATCTATCACAGAACATCACATGATCACATCACAGATATCACAGCAGAAGAAACATATGAAACATTGGATATACTAGGACGTCCGTGTTTTCAATACGAACCAGTATAAAACACGGATTCCACGGTCGTGATGAATAGCCAATCCCACACCCCTAGACCCCTACGAGAGCGGCAAGTAACCCTACCAATTCTAGGGTTAGGAGACCCGGACTCGACTCCTCGAGATGGTCTCCCACTGGACCCTAGAACCCGGTTACTTGTGCTCCCCTCCTTGGGTCTATCCTAGTGCAGAAAAGTAAATAATATACAAAGGGTGACAGCTTCCGCAACCTGGAAGTGCCCCAAATAAAAGAATATTACATACAAGTTTTTACATGAATGAAAATGAAAAACACTCATCTCACATAAAAACCCCCGGCTATTCAAACACGACAATCCAATATAACATATCCAGCAACACATAACATCACATGTCATCAACGTAAGTAAATATGCGCATCCCAATTGTCGTTGACATATAGCAACGAAACCGGCGATATCACATATTACACTTACAGTCACAGAAAAGAAAGTGTAAAACTACAACAATTGGAATCCGCTACCTCTTTAGACATCGCATGCCTAATCAAAATGAAATACTTAGACATCACATGCCTAACAGTTATAAACCCCGCATTTTAGTCTCATTATCGAAAACTCTTTTCAATATCAAATGAAACTAAACCGCTAGATTTATATCATTCATTCAGTTATCTCATAACTGTTTGTGAATTCCAATTATTGTATCCCAGTCCGGATAAATAGAAAATATTAAACTTTCCGATCGAACATTCGAACACCCAAGTTTTCCCGAAACCGTCCAACACATGAAATAGGTTCAAAGACATTCACTTCATGCCTCAGTACCAACGGTCCAGCCGTAGAAGGGTCAAGCCAACGCCTCACATGTGGCACGCCGTACTGCCCCAAACCCGAAGGTTCAAAGGGCAGTTCAAGACGGTCACATAATCGAGTTAAGGTTTGTTGTCTTCTAGAGGGACCATCGCGTTACTTGCACTACTCAGAACGTCCTTAAACCACACAAAAATCCAACACTTGGATATTTTCCGGCAGGGGAAAAGTTGGGTATTTATATCCGGTCGGACTTTTTAACATATTCAAAAAATTATCCGGAAAGCACTTAGACAAAGTTCGATAATCCGATCGAAATACCGAGTCCCCAATACAACCCAGAATACTCAACTCTTGAATAAATATTAAAAATTCCCAGAGAACTCAGCACTGAATAAAAGAAGTTACTGTGCAAAATTGGGTGGGTGACGTCATCATACGGCCGCGGAACCGCCGCAGAAGCCAGGCTTCTGCCGCGGTTCCGCCGCACTTTGGAGGAATTGGGTGATCGTGTTTCACAGTAATTCTTACAAAGTCCTGCTGAATTTTCTGCATATTTTTAATTCTCAAAAATCCACGATTTCAGAAAATGTACAGAGAGCATTTTGGATTTAGGGTTTCGGGTTCGTTCGGGTTTCAAACTTCGTCTAGACTTCGCCTAAGGCTCTAGCTAGGCTCTGATACTACTGTAGGGTTCCTAGGCACTCTCAAGAGGTCTCACAAGGCATCAACCATGCCAATTTCAAATTTTACGGTGCCGAGAAACCCTAATACGGATCGTCGACTAGAAATTTAGGCGAAAAACTAAACTAGTTAACAACTTAACTAAAGGAGAGAGGCTACAACCTTTGTAGATCCGGTTCTCCACTTCCTTAGCTCCACGTAGGCGTCCTCTCGCTGTCCATCCCGAATCCCGGACTCAATCGTCGGCTTGATCGGAGAAATGGGCGGACTAGGTCGTCGGCTTCGTGCCGAAGATGATCTACGTCGAGGCATCACAAGTTCAAGCTCCGACTTCACAAATTTGTGAAACTTGTGAAGAAAACACCCAAAACAACTTGGCAAGAGGTAGAGGGTGAAGAAATAGGAGGTGGGTTCACTTTAGAATTGGATTTCTCACTTTAGAACTCAAGTTGCCATTGATGGCATCAAGCTTTCTTTCTTGAAGAAGAAGATCAAGAAGAAGGAAATATTATGATAAGTTCTTTTTAAAAGGAAAAAGAAATGAATACTTATCATAATAGGAACCATGGTTAGGTGTAGAGAATTGACCAAGGTTAGAAGAGTGGTTAGGGTTAAGCATGAAGACAAATTGGTCACTTTGGTCAAAGCTTCATGAAGCTTCACAAAGGTTCAAGAATGAAAGCAACCATTTTGTATTCTTATCCCATTCTTTTTCCAAGATGAATAAAGAAAAAGAATGGATAATTAAAACCCTAATCACTTTCTTAACCTAGGTTTAATTCTTTACACTTAACCAAATAAGCAAGCATCATCAAACATGATACAAAGATGTGCACAAAAGTATATCACATATACAACTTGCACATCAAGTGAGAAAATCCATTTAAAGTGAACCAATACTAGTTAATGCAAAGTAATATATCAAATATAATTATACATTAAATCATTAAATCAACATTTGATTCAATGATCCGGTCATGTCGCACATAACCGACTAGTATCGAATGTATCGATTTATCGAATCAATGATTCGATAACTAGGTCATATCGCATACAACCAATCGAAACATTCATCGCGAGAATGAAATGCGGTATCACATACAAGCATTATTCTCGGTCCCTCACATATCTCATACGCGCTCCTATTTCGTTTCGCTTGAGCCAGGAAACCTCTGTGTAGGACTCTAAAGACTCGTCAATACGCCGGTAGCAGATGATGATCATATCAAGCACCCACAAGCCGCAAGCGGTCTGCTAAACGTAACGGCCATCCGGGTATTGAGCGATCAGAAGATCGACGAGCTAGCCCGCTCACACTCCTGTGAATCCAACCAGTAACACTTACCGTACAGTCCGATCTGTTCGTCTGATATGTCGCATATCAAGTCTAGGGGTGGTATACGTCAGACCCCAATAACCGATAAGTCGTGCCGATGTGAGGCTCATAACGGGTTGAAAAACTACTGGTAACACTTACCAGTAAATCTCTGATCAGCCATGGCCAGGGACTTCCCTGTTACGGCCAATCGAGCACAGCGCAACATCAACCCCCAATACCGGGAGAGACGAAACCCCTCCTATCGCTCATTGCCTCCATGTGACTCGGGACTGTACCCAAAGACCACTGTTTTGCACGCCCTCATGGACGTGGTAAGGTGGAGATCAAAGCACAGTGGGAATCACACAAGACTCTATGACGATCTCGGGTCTACAGACTAACCTGCACAAGTGTCACCTGAGAACTGCCATCTGACGTGAGGTATAATACCATCTGGGAGTTCTCGGCGAGTCCGTCCAGTGTACCCAGTCTCCACTGAGCACCCGTATACCATCTCTGATGTCAAACACCAATGGATATGGGATCATCCATCGCCCATCTCATGGGTCGAGAGGCGTATACGCTAGTCTACACTGGTATATCGATGCCCCTTCTCGATACACCCACGACTAGGGACCTTGAAGGATGTACTTATAGACTACCATGTCCCAACTAGTATGATCTGCATCATAGTCCAGGTAGTCAAGTACACATCCTAAGGGCCTTACCAACATGTTACTATAAGACAGTATAAAGAGACAAGTGTACATGTTAAGATAAAGAGTAACCAGATAGCATACTATCATATCGAGCAAGAAAATCATCTCTATATATGTCCAAGCATCCAATATAATATATATCATCTGTACAATACTGGCCTCTAGGGCATACATACAACTAACACTAAGTCAACAAGAGCAAAATATCTTAGCATAATCCACACATATTTTGATTTATCCAAAATAAAATATTAACCCTAAACTAACCCTAGTATGGTTTAATCTCACAAACCCTAGTTGCATTTGTAACCTAACATGTTACATTTATACATATCTCATATATGCAATTTTGTAACAAAAGAAAATAATACAATTAACATATATCACATATATATCAATGTATCATCAAGTGAGAAAAAGAATCATTTAAGTGAGCTTATATTAGTTAATGTAATGTAATATATCAAATATATAATTATACATTAAATTATCGAATCAACACTTGATCCGATAATCCGGCTATAATCCATATAACCGACTAATATAATACGTATCATTTTATCGAATCAACACTTGATCCGATAACCCAGCTATTTCACTTATACCCGGCCAATATCACATATTGCGAGAATAGAATACGGCATCATATACACGTATCAATATCGGTCACATATCACATATATGCTCCTACTCCGTTTCGCCTGAGCCAGGAAACCTCTGTGTAGGATTCTAAAGACTCGTCAATACGCCGGCAGTAGATGATGATCATATCAAACACCCACAAGCCGCAAGCGGTCAACTAAACGTAACGGCTACCCGGGTATTGAGCGATCAGAAAATCAACAAGCAAGCCTGTACATTTTCCTGCGAATCCAATCAGTAAACACTACCGTACAGTCCAGTCTCTTGTCTGATATGTCGCATATCCAGTCTAGGGGTGGTAAACGTCATACCTCAGTAACCGATAAGTCATGTCGATGTGCGGCTCATAATAGGTCGAGAAACTACTAATAACACTTACTAGTAGATCTCCATATCATCCATAGCCAGGGACTTCTAGTTATAGCTAATCGAACACAGCGCAACATCAACCCCCAATACCGGAAGAGACGAAACCCCTCCTATCGCTCATTGCCTCTATATGATTCGGGACTGTACCCAAAAGCCACCGTTTTGCACGTTCTCATGAACGTGGTAAGGTGGAAATCAAAGCACAGTGGGAATCACACAAGACTCTATGACGATCTCGGGTCTACAAACTAACCTGTACCAGTGTCACCAGAGAACTGCTATCTGACGACAGGTAAAATTCCATCTAGGAGTTCTCGGCGAGTCCGTTCAGTGTACTCAGTCTCCACTGAGCACCCGTATACCATCTTTGATGTCAAACACCAATGGATGTGGGATCATCCATCGCCCATTATATAGGTCAAGATGCGTATACGCTAGTCTACTCTGGAGTATCGATGCCCTGTCTCGATACACCCTCGACTAGGAACAGTTATAGGATGTACTCTTCGACTACCCTGGCCCCACTAGAATGATCTGCATCATAGTCCTACTAGTCAAGTACATATCCTAAGGGCTTTATCAACATGTGAGAGTAAGACAGTAATACAATACAAGTCAACATGTTAAGACAAAGTGAAACCAGATAGCATACTATCGTGTCGAGCAAGAAAGTCCTCTCTTTATATATCCAAGCATCCACTATAATATACATCATATGTACAACAATGGCCTCTAAGGCATATATATAACTAACAGATGAGAGTTTTTCATTTTCATTCATGTAAAATCTTGTATGTAATATTATTTTATTGGGGAACTTCCGGGTTGAGGAAGATGTCAACGTTGATGTATATTATTTAATTTTCTGCATTAGGATAGACCCAGGGCGGGGAGCACGAGTAACCGGGTTCTAGGGTCCAGTGGGAGACCATCTCGAGAAGTCGAGACCGGGTCTCTTAACTCTAGAATTGGTAGGGTTGTTTGCTGCTCTCGTACGAGTCTAGGGATGTGGGTTTGGCTATTCATCACGACCGTAGAATCCGTGTTTTATACAGGCTTAATTTAAAACACGGAAATCCTAGTATATCCAATATTTCATATATTTTATTCTGCTGCGATATTCTGTGATGTGATCACTGTGTATATTCTGAGACGAATGCTTATATTATATATATATGATATATATTATATATTGTTGTTTTCGTTTCATATGTGATGCTTAGAAAGCATATTATGATGGGACTTCATTAATGAGATTAATGAGATAAAAGAAACCTAAAGATGTTGTAGAAACTTGTTTTAAAACTGGTAGCTCTAGTTCTTGTTTTGCATAGCGGTATTCCTTGTAGAATGTCCAGCACCTTATTCGATAAGAAAAGAGCTGAGATACCTTCACTGGGAGTGACCTCTTTAGCGAAACTAGCAGATGCTTCAACCCACTCGGTTTGTCTTTTGATTGCTTCTATAGTTTTTGCTTTGCAAAGTGGTATTTGTGAAATATCCCGCACCTTATTCGATAAGGAAAGAGCCGAGATCCCTTCACATGGAGTGACATCTTTAGCAAAACTAGTAAAAGCCTCAAAAACACTCCTTTTCAAAATCACTCGATTCTAAAACGATATCAAGTTCATTACGCAATAGGTTTTCTTAAAAACCTGTCGTAGCCCTCCGTCATTTCAGATAAGTAATTCTTAGTATTCGTGCTGCGTTTGTTGACCTTAGCCAAGGCGTAGTGTGCGGTAGCTAATTAGTGTTTATCTGCAGCATATGATGCGATTGAGTTAGGGTAGTCGTGCGGCTTTGTTGACCTTAGCCAAGAGTCGCGTGGGTGGGTTTAATTCAATCAAGAAATGATGGGTTGAACTTGGCTAGCACTTATGATTTGTTGACCTTAGCCAAGGTCATAAGTTGCTAGGGGAAAAATATTATCGGGAATTTCAAGTGTTGAAATTTGCAATGAGATTGCATACCTTCTATGAGATAGTTGGATCGCGATACCCACTGCGAGTAAGAGTTACTCCTGGGAAAGTTTTACACATTACAATTAGCCGATCAAGTAGGTGTCTAGAAAGGTGTTAACGGGGTTCGCCCCTGGGAAAATGAGGTTTATTTTAATTAGGTCCGTGCAAAAGCATGGGGAACCTCCTTCAAAGTACCGACACTGGCCTGGCCGAAATATTGGCGAACTTGTATGGTGTAATTAATCCCGTGTAGTCTTTCCTTTTAGGGTTTGAAGGAAGATTTGACTAAAACAGTGGAAGCCATCCTGATTAGATAAAATAATAACCAATCTAAATCTTGCAAGATCATACGCAGACTGTTTTCTTCTCTCTCTACAGGTAGCAACCATGTCACGCCTTAATCAAGATAATAATATGAATATATTGACCGAACCCGCTTGTTATACTGAGCTGGGGAACGTTGGTCCCGCTCTAACTGATAATTGTTATAAGACCGAGCAGGAAATAGGGGACTACCAGGATTCCTATTCCGTCCAAACGAAGAAAGTGCACGCTGATGCATCTTCTTCGGGTATGTTCATTACCGAGAACTGTTTCTCTGTATCCTCTACGTCCTGGGTATGAGATACCGGATCAAGATCCCATATATGTAATCTGTTACATGGGCTAGAGATAGGTAGAGAACTAGGAATGGGTGATAAGTTTCAAGAGTTGGAAACGGTGCAATTGTTGCAGCCAAACTTATTGGCAGTTATCACCCTGTATTACCAAATACATTGATTCTGAATGAATGTTATTAGATACCGAACCTGATATACAACATCATATCAGTCTCTTTATTATGTAAAGAATGATATAATTTTGTATTGTTGGATAATGTTTTGAACATTTCCTATATCAAGTGTTGATCGGTTCAGACACATTATCAAATGACATATACGTTCTAAATCAAACTACAGTTCTTAACGTACAGAACTCACACAAGAGGAAGAGTTTAGAAATGAACGAATTCTTCTTGGGGCATTGTAGACTAGGTCATATCAATGCGACACAACTAGCTAAGTTACATTAAGATGCATATTTAAATCAGTTTGAATTTACATCTTGTGAAACTTTCCAGTCATGTCACAAAGATAAGATGACCGTAGCTCCGTTTGTTGGAAACAGAGAAAGAGTTAGTGAACTCTTGGGATTGATACATGATGATGTATGTAAGTCCCCTGTCTACACATGTCAGGATCGGTTCTTTATACTTCATTACATTCACTGGTAATCTCTCAAGATTCAGACATATGTTCCTGTTGAAACACAAGTCTGAAGCTTTTGAGAAATTCAAACAATATAAGTTAGAAGTAGAGAACCAAAACAGGTACAAGTATTATGTCCTTTGATGTGATCAGGGAGGAGTATACTTGAGCACGGTATTCCTGGACTATTCTAAAGGAGAATGAGATTCCCTCTTAGCATTACTCCTCCGTATACACCACAGCACGTCGGTGTATCGGGGCGGAGCGATCGCACCCTATTAGATATGGTGCGCTCTATGATGAGTACTACTGAGTTTCCTATTTCCTTTTGGGGTTATGCACTTGAGAAGCTGCATACCTATTGAATAGGGTTCTAACCAAATCAGGTGCCTACTACTCCATATGAGATATGGAATGGGAAGAGCCCATGTCTTAAGCAAGTTAAGATTTGTGGTTGTCCCGCCTATGTCTAAAAGCAAAATCCGGACATGCTCGAGGCAAGGTCAGATCTGTGGAAGTTTGTTCGGCATCCCAAGCATTCGCAAGGGAATATCTTCTGTTGCACCGAGGAACAAAAGGTGTTTTATTTCTCGGCATGACCACCTTTTTAGAAAAAGAATTTCTTGTGAAGAAATTAGTAGTCATAAGGTAGAACTGGAAGGAGTTCCAGCTATACAAACTGCAGCTGATGATTTGGTAGAGCCGGAGGATTCAATAGTTCGCGACGAACCTCAGCCTCTCCGCCGATCTGGTAGGGTTCCTCATCCACCTGAGAGATACATCGGTTTTCTCTATGACGGTGGGAGCAAGGATTGCATCATGAGAGATGATGATCCAAGTAGTATCGAGCAGGCCATCATGAGTGGGGACTCTGTAAGAATGGCTGGATGCTAAGCGATCTGAGATGGAATCCATATACACCAACAAAGTATGGACTTTGGTTGCTATATCTGAAGAGTTAAATCCCTATTAGGAGCAAGTATATCTTGAGAAGTTTACTTGGTGTAAATGGAAAAGTTGAGACTTTCAAAGCTGGACTTTTTGTAAAAGGTTCTCGTCAACGACCACATGTGGATTATGATGAAACCTTTTCTAGTGGCTATGCTTAAGTCTATCCGGATCCTACTTGCCATTGCTACATACCATGACTTCGTTATCTGACGGTTGGGTGTCATGACTGCTTTTCTAAATACTGATTTAGAAGAGAGCGTATATAAGTACACAGCCAGAGGGCTTCATAGACAGTGGGAGCAGCGGAAACGTGTGCAAGTTGCTTTACAGGTTAAAGCAGGCATCACGGAGTTGGAACATCTGTTTTGATGTGGTAGTCGAAGTGTTTGACTTCATCAAAATAGTAGATGAACCTTGTATGTACAAAAGGGTAGTAGAGAGTATTATGGTCTTCCTCGTATTGTACATGGATGACATACTCTTGATAGGAAAGGTGTTTCCTATACTAC
This sequence comes from Agapanthus africanus, assembly GCA_030015575.1. Lineage (NCBI taxonomy): Eukaryota > Viridiplantae > Streptophyta > Magnoliopsida > Asparagales > Amaryllidaceae > Agapanthus > Agapanthus africanus. Next base: position 529,063,478 of record CM057337.1, read on the forward strand.
ACTTGGTCAATCTCCTCTTATCACAAGGATTCTCCATATAGGATCAAGGTGATCCTCCTAAATCCTGGGTTTTGGATCTATGAGATAGATCTAAGTGGATGTTAGGATTCTCACTAGCTATAGTGAGATGGTATTAATCGATCCTGGGAAGAATCACTGGAAATCTTCCAGGGTAATAAGGTCGACTGAATGTCAGGCATAGGCATTGTCTTTACCCTCAGTGGAGGGACGGTATGTTGGAAGAGTTCCAAGCTAGATACCGTGGCAAACTAGACGATAAAGGTTGGATACATCGCTACCAACGATACTACCAAAGAGGGAGTCTGGGTGTATATAAGTTCATGAGATGAACTTCGTTCCTACCATTGTGTGACAATGGAGTTGTGGTTTTGGCCTAGGAACCCCCGTCCCATCAGTGATCCAGACATATTCTAAGGCGGTATCATCTGATCATGGAGATGGTTGATCTCCAGGGAGATCGAGGTTAGGAAAGTAGACTACAGAGGACAACACGGCGGATCCACTCACAAAGGCCTTTTCCCAAAAAGAGACTTTTTATGGGATGGTTGTGTATGAGATACTACAACCACTGCTGATTGTTGGGTATTGGATACAACAACAGATGGCCCTAGTGCAAGTGGGAGATTGTTAGTTATATGTATGCCCTAGAGGCCATTACTGTACATTTGATGTATATTGTAGTGGGTGCTTGGACATATAAAGGGAGGACTTTCTTGCTCGACATGATAGTATGCTATCTGGTTGCTCTTTATCTTAACATGTACACTTATTGTCTCTCTATTACATGTTGATAAAGCCCTTAGGATGAGTACTTGAATACCAGGATTATGATGCAGATCATACTAGTGGAGACAGAGTAGTCGGTAAGTACATCCTTCAAATGTTCCTAGTCGTAGGTGTATCGAGACAGGGCATCAATATACCAGAGTAGACTAGCGTATAGCTTCTCGACCCATGTAAATGGGCGATGGATGATCCCATATCCATTGGTGTTTGACATCAGAGATAGTATACGGGTGCTCAGTGGAGACTGGGTACACTGAACGGACTCGCCGAGAACTCCTAGATGGTATTATACATATCGTCAGATAGCAGTTCTCTGGTGACACTGGTACAGGTTAGTCTGTAGACCCGAGATCGTCATAGAGTCTTGTATGATTCCCACTGTGCTTTGATTTCTACCTTACCACGTTCAAGAGAACGTGCAAAACTGTGGCTTTTTGGGTACAGTCCCGAATCACATGGAGGCAATGAGCGATAGGAGGGTTTCATCTCTCCCGGTATTGGGGGTTGATGTTGCGCTGTGCTTGATTGGCTATAACAGGAAATCCCTGGCCAGGGCTGATTCAGAGATATACTGGTAAGTGTTATCAATAGTTTCTCGACCCATTATGAGCCTCTCATCGGCACGACTTATCGAGTTACTGGGGTCTGACATTTACCACCCCTAGACGAAATATGTGATATATCAGACGAAAAGACGGGACTGTACGGTAGTGTTACTGATTGGATTCGCAAGAGTATGAGCAGGCTTGCTTGTTAATCTTCTGATTGCTCAATACTCGGGTGGCCGTTACGTTTAGCAGACCGCTTGCGGCTTATGGGTATTTGATATGATCACACCTACTGTCGGCGTATTGACGAGTCGTTAGAGTCCTACACAGAGGTTTCCTGGCTCAAGCGAAATGGAGTAAGAGCACATATGTGATATGTGCGGGACCGAGATTAATACGATATGTGATACCATATTCTATTCTTGCAATTTCTGACATCGGTCGGTTATATGTGATATAGCCGGGTTATCGGATCAAGTGTTGATTCGATAAGTTGTTACATATGATATTAGCCGGTTATATGTGATATAGCCGGATTATTAAATCAAGTGTTGATTTAATAATTTAATGTATAATTATATATTTGATATATTACATTACATTAACTAATAATAGCTCACTTAAGTATTTCTTTTTCTCACATTTGATATACTTTACATATATGTGATATATGTATTGTTTTCTTTTAACACATAAATATATATGTGATATATATTCATGTGTCATGCTAGGTTACATATGCAATAAGGGTGTATGAGACTAATACCATGCTAGGGTTAAAGTTAGGGTTAGATATTTATCATTTAAATTATCATAAATTAGTGATGACTTAGTCAATGTTTCAAGCTTGGATGAAGCTTGTAGAACATTGACCAAGTCCCCTCTTTTGTCATTCCTTAAGATATTTTTTAATCCAACCTTAACCCTTGACCTTGTTAATTCTCTACATGAGTTTGGCATGGCATATTAACTCACCATGGTTGCATTTCTAACCACATGAGATTATTCTTCATCACTTCATCATTTCATCTTTTTCTTCCTCTTGAAAAAGCTCACTAGCTTTTGATCAAGTGATGATTTTTAGTGAGAAAATAAAATCTAAAATGAGCAAAATTCCTACTTCATTGTCCTCTACTACTTTTCATTTAGTATAGGGTGTTTGCTTCATTATTTCCAAAATTAGTGAAGGGGTTGCTTGGGTTAGTGTCTCCTCGACGTAGATCATCTTCGACCTCAAAGACTTCGATGCAAGCTTGTTCATTTCTTCATGGGATCCTTCACTAGAGTCTGGGAGTTCGATGATCGCAGCGAAGGGATTACTACACGGAGCTTTAGAAGTGAAGGACCGGTCTACAAAGGTTGTATTCCTTGTTCACTTTAGTTGCAAAGTTGTTTGCATTTCTTTTCGTCGGATTTTCTAGTATACGATTCTAGGTTAGGGTTAGCTAGTACGGCTAAAAATTTAAATTGGCATAGACGATGCCTCCTGAAACCTTGCTGCTGTGCTAAGCAACCCTTCACACACCTCCTTTGTAAAACTAGCCCCGAAACGGGTACAAACACAGGATATAAATAAAACATCCCCAAACGGGAGCAAATCATGCTCAAGGGCGGAAAACAATCACCACAAGCATATATACAACGCCGTAGCGAAGAAATAGACAATAAAAATGAAAACAGTATAAAGAGATAAAGCTACACAAGAAAAGGCTGGCTCCCATGAGCACGACACTCAGAGTCACAAAATATACAATATCGATCCTCACAAACTCGTCTCTAAGTCAATACATGAAAGTGGTAAATGGAGAGTACTAGATACAATGAGATATATAATGGATATAATCGGATAACCGCAAACCCACCTACAGCAAAAAGGCCTCACAGCCAACCGTAGCGGTATCCGCTGAAATAAATACAATAAGGAGCCCTGCCGCGACTACTCTGAGGGTCAAGCCTGCAAAACACTGTGGCATAACGGGGGTGAGTTGACAACTCGTGAATAGTAAATAACATCATACAGATAATCACAGGTATGCACGAACAGTGATAATCTATCACATGCAATCTGATAGCATAAGTATGGCAATATGGATATGCAACAATCATGATCAAGATACACCATCAGGGTACTACAACTACATGAAACAATGCATATCAAATAACTACTGAGTGTGGGATAAAACATATCATCATCAATGAATCATCATCGTAGAAAAACCCGGTGTCCATCAACGACTCCCTAAATCCCAACACCTCAGGCGCTGTCACTCTGATCGGCCTTCATATCCGTAAATCTCATGGAACCTGAGTGCCAAACATCGACACTCGAAACATTATGAAAACCCGTGTCCAACATCGATACGTAAATCCACATAACTCGGGCTCCGTCAGTCCGGATTGGCCCATATCCATCTTACGACTCCGGTCGGTATCCTCCAGATAACCGCCGGGTCCAAACTATCACTGGTAGGTAGTATTCGCTCTGCCAGGCTCATCATCTACTGCACAACATACCTTTCTTGCCCTAGGGTACCATACCGGGTCCACCATGAACCCACAAACGGATCATCCATCTCCTCGAATCGGGTTTCTAAAACCAATCTTAGAACCGAGAAAACTCATGGTGGATGCATCGAAATATCATATCAAGAGAAACCGGGTTTTCAAAATAATACATACTTTCTTGAAATATACCATGGTTCTCAAATCCATAAATCACATGAAATCGGTATCTCAATGCATAAATCCATGAAATACGATGTATGCAACATAGAACGGTAATATGAGCATATCAAAGGAAAACCACTCTTTTAAATGAATCAAGTTTTTAATAATATCATGCGGTTCCCACATTCTCCAGAATCAAATGCAACATCATATAAATATGTATATATAGCTATAGCAAGGTATGTGTGTATGCATGTAGGTATGTATGCATGATGCATTTCATATGCGCAATAGAACAAGAATCGATGTCTAACTATTGATAATAGTAAAGACAGAACAATATATATTCCCTTAGTAAGGTGGTACACGAACAACTGCCCCAATATCAATAACTAATGCAGTACCACATATATGTATATGTTGTACGTGTCATGGCAATTATTAGTTATATGTATGCCCTAGAGGCCATTATTGTACATATGATGTATATTATAGTGGATGCTTGGACATACATAGGGAGGACTTTCTTGCTCGACATGATAGTATGCTATCTGGTGGCACTTTATCTTAACATGTATACTTATTGTCTCTCTATTACATGTTGATAAAGCCTTTAGGATCTGTACTTGACTTCCAGGATTATGATAGGGATCATACTATTGGGGTCTGGATAGTCGGTAAGTACATCCTTCAATTGTTCCTAGTCGTGGGAGTATCGAGACAGGGCATCGATATTCCATATTAGACTAGCATATATGCTTCTCGACACATATGATGGGCGATGGATGATCCCATATCCATTGGTGTTTGACATCAGAGATGGTATACGGGTGCTCAATGGAGACTGGGTACATTGAACGGACTCGCCGATAACTCCTAAATGGTATTATACCTATTGTCAAATAGCAGTTCTCTGGTGACACTGGTGCAGGTTAGTCTGTTGACCCGAGATCGTCATAGAGTCTTATGTATATCCCAATGTTCTTTGATTTCCACCCTACCAAGTCTCTACTGAGTCATGCAAACAGGTGGTTTTTGGTTACAGTCCCGAGTCATATGGAGGCAATGAGCGATAGGAGGGGATTTCGTCTCTCCCGGTATTAGGGGTTGATGTTGTGCTGTGCTCGATTGGCCATAACAGGAAATCCCTGGCCAGGGTTGTGGAGATTTACTGGTAAGTGTTATCAGCAGTTTCTCGAGCCGTTATGAGCCTTATATCGGCATGACTTATCAAGATATTGGGGTCTAACGTTTCACCACCCCCAGGCTGGATATGCAACATATCAGACGGACAGACCGGACTGTACGATAATGTTACTTATTGGATTCACGGGAGTATGAGCAAGCCTGCTTGTTGATCTTCTGATCGCTCAATACCCGGGTGGCCGTTACGTTTAGCAGACCTCTTGCGGCTTGTGGGTGTTTGATATGATCATCACCTACTACCGGCGTATTGACGAGTCTTTAGAGTCTTACACAGAGGTTTCCTGGCTCAGGCAAAATGAAGTAGGAGCACATATGATATGTGCGGGACCGAGATTAATACATGTATATGTTACCGTATTCTATTCTCGCGAAATGTGATATCGGCCAGGTATATGTGATATAGTCGGGTTATCGAATCAAGTGTTGATTCGGTAAGTTGATATTAGTGATATTAGTTGGTTCTATGTGATATAGCCGGATTATTAAATCAAGTGTATGATTTAATGATTTAATGTTGATATATAAATTTGCATTAACTAATATTAGCTCACTTAACTCTTTCTTTTTCTCACTTGTGCATACATGATATATATGTGATATATATATGTATCATGCTTGGTTATATATGCAAATTGGGTGTGTAAGACTTACACCATGACCATGATAGAATTAGGGTTTTATTTATCTAAGTAATTAACAAAATTGGATGGAAAAGTGTCATGGTTGGAAGCTTGGAGAAGCTCATGACATCCATTGACTTAGTCCACCAAATTTGTTTTATCTAAGATATTTATAAACCTAACCACTATCATTAGCCATGGTTTATTCTCTACATGGGTTAATATGTAATATCAACTCACCATGGTTGCAATCCTAACCTCACCTCATTCTTTTGTTCATTCTCATCTTCATCATCTTCTTCATCTCCTCAAGCTCTCTAGGTTTTAGGAGGTGAAGAATCCTAGTGAGAAAAACAAATCTAAAGTGAGCAAAATTCCTACTTCATCATCCTCTACTATTAGACATTTAGTGTAGCATGTTTGCTTCACTAATCCCACATTAGTGAAGAGGTAGCTTGTGCTTGAGTCTTTTCGACGTAGATCATCTTCGGCATCGAAGACTTCAAAGCATGCTTATTCATTTCGCTTGGTGGAGACTATCTTGACTCCAGGAGATCGATGCTTGGAGCAAAGGGACTTCTACACGGAGCTTTAGAGGTGAAAGACCAGTCTATAAAGGTTTTATTCCTCATTCACTCGTGTAATGTTTGATTACAAGTTTGTTGTTACCGTAACTTTGTAGTTCGATTCCTAGGTTAGTTTGCTTAGCACCCCCTAAATTTTTTATTGTGGCATGTTTGATGCTTACAAACCCTAGGCATGGTGTTAAGCAAACCCTATAGCAATTACCAACGGTGTGTGTATGGCATACAATTTAGTGCTCGTGCAACATGAACAATCAGTAATGGTGCAATGTCCAATAAATACTAATTCAAGGTACAACAAGTAATGGTATGCAATGATACTCATTCACAATCAACTCATATGCATATAACATGTGGTTATAACATCAAATCTAGCCCTCGACGCTTAACGCCATACGGGCAATTTCCCCGTAGATGTTAAATCTACTCACCAATGATCTCGAGCTAGGTAAATCCAACCACCTGTTTTCCCTTCTTTTTAGCGTCTGAAGTCCCCGCAATCAATCCTAATATCACACAAAACATAACAAGTGCAACATAGAAACCGTTCAATAATAAATACAAACTACATTTAGATCGACGCACCAACTCCAACAAACTCTCAAGTGTTCGCTTAGTGGCTAACGTGTATAGCGACATCCTAAAGCAAACCTAAGTGCAGCAAGCTACACCAAGAACGTGAACCGTGTCGGATACCGTAACGCGCGTAGTAGAAATACTAGAAATTAGCAAAGTGGTCCCAGATTTTGCCTACAGTCAATACATAAAAATCAAGAAGTACCAAACACCCAGAATAGCCTACAGGTAGCTACCCTCAAAAACACAACCCCTCAGGTCCCTACAAATCCGGCGATGCTGGAATTTAGCCTAATCTCGTCGGATCAACTAGGTAGGGTGGGGTTCAGGTTTCAGGTGAACACTCAGGGCCTCTAACACAATACCGCTGCATTGCTAGATTTTACAGTAACATATCGTGGTGATAGAAGATCATAGAGACTCCAATATCTCACTAAAAAATACGATATTACATAAAAACTATAACTTTAGTGTTCTAAACAGCAACTAATAAGCAACACAACATTTTAAAGACCTAATTAACAGTTAGAGATCACAACCTTACCACTCTTGCTCAAAAACCCTACCTTTCCATGCTCCAAGTCATCTCTAGAGGCTTAACTTGACTTTGTGAGGGTTTTGATGAAGTTTAGTGATGATTTGGCTTGGTTTAGTGATGGATTGGTTAAGGTTTCAGTTGTAGGAGAGGAGAAGGAGAAAATAAGTGAGAATGGGAGAATGACGAAAAGAAATGGGGAGTGTGAGGTGAGAATGAGAGAGTGAAAGGGTGAGAGTAGTCATGCCCTTTCTCTCTTCATTAAATGCTCCCATGCTTGCCATGCCTCATAATTCCTTCAAAAATTCAACCATCCTCTCTCTTCAACATATAAAACAAACCCTTTGTTTTAAAAAACTAAATAATTAAATAAATACATATAACATAATGGCATGAGGGTTAAAGTGCCATGGCTACTTAAGCATGGTTAACACTTCCTAATCCCCAAATTAACATGTACATATGTGTGCAAGCCAAAACAAATAATAATAAAATATTAATTAATTTTTATAAAATATGTGAAAACTATTTTGGTTAACTTTTTACTAAAAACCCGCATTATCGCTTAATTGACATTAATCGCATTCTAAGGTGTTACACTGCTAATGTTTTCTACTCACGAGTTGGCAACTCACTCCCGTTGTGCCACAGTTCTTGCAGGTTCGACCGCTTGGGATCAGTAGCGATCTCGCTGGCACACAGCTTGCATTCGGGTGTTTTGCTATGGTTGGTAGGACACATTGGATCGTGCCCACTCTTGTATTTATTATTTCCTATTGTATCTAGATAAACTCCATCAATCAGAAACTAGACTTTGTATATTTAGTGGACTTAGACGGACTTGTGTGGTTGCGAGACTTAGAGAGATGGGTATATGTTCGCTATGTGTGGATTTAATGTATTGCTTTATTCATATTATTCTTTCTGGGTTGATCTTCGCCATTGGGCGTCATATACATTGCTTGCGTGGTTGTGATTCCGCCATTTGGCGAAGATCTAGCTCCCACCTGGGGATGCCTTTTATATTGTTATGTATATGTGGTTTCGGTTCAAAATATACAAGGGAGGTGCTGCCCAAATTTTTATAAAAAGACGAAATATATTCTCAACTTTAGTACATTCTACTTGCATTTTTCTTATATCATTAGTTATGCATTTATAGATAAACTTTATTTCATTATACCCTTATTTCAAAACTGCACCCCCCACTATTTTCCGTAAAAAGGTTTAGATTTTCTGGACTTCGGCTTACTTGAATTACATTATGCCTTTAGACGTTGCGTGATTTAAGTGCCGGTCATATGCTAAATTACGGGTCGTGAAAAAGTTGGTATCAGAGCGTTAGGTTTAACCTTGGTTTGAGTCTGGGTTTGACTATGCGGAGTCTAGAGCTTATATATTTCGGAACCTAGGCTTGACCTTACGGAACTTAGACTTGACGGGGGGGTATTACACCCGAACTTTCATTTCATAAGTTGACCTTGATTGATGGAGTAGGTAGCTTGAGTAGAGTGATGTACCGTACGTGTGTTCCACGGCATACTTACGATACGATACACCACTTAAGAAACCTTAGGATGTATATTCTTGAGATCCGTGCTTCTATTCCTTCCAATGATCATACTCTCATTGATTACGTTCCTCCTTATGATCATGTATCCATTTTAGGTCTGTTGATTTCTTTCGTTCCTCTGATCTATCTTCATCGATACCTACTTGAGGTTCTTGTCACCATGGTTTGAGCGCTGATTGAGCTGCTGCTGCTGCTGCTAGAGATGCGATCAGAGCAAGCTCGTCACGGACGAGAACTGACCATTATGTTTTCTGGTGACATAGGAACTTGTAGGTATAGTGTTTGTATCGTGAACTCTCTTTTGAGATGAGTGTTCGGTTTTGCACCAGATGATCGGGCCATTGATAGAGGCTGCCAGATTGAAAGGACTGTTGATGTACAGCCTACCTCAGAGATCACGATGTTGTCTACCATGCAGACAGATGACCCAGCTGTTACTGAGATTGATGGGATGTCACCTCCAGAGTGTTAGAGTTGAGACCACTGGAGCTTTCAGATAGAGATGTGATAGAGGACTGCTAGTCCATCTTGAATAGAGAGACGAAGATGATTCGTCCGATTTGATGTACCGACGCAGACTCAGTTGAGTTGAAGAATTCCAGTTGAAGGATCTTACTCAGATCTGGAGTAGATCGATCAAGAGAGGACGTTGTTCGTCGGATGCTCCGTTGTGAGATCGGTAAGTTGACCAGTTTCAGATAGAAGGACCTCACCCAGATGCGTTGTGAGTCAATCGAGAACAGACGAATAAAGTGTTTTCCTCCGATGATTTGGACAAGTTCCCGAGAACATGTTCGGCTAGATATCTTCTACAGAGTGATGAAGATACCGAGTTTGTAATTTCGAGTCCGTGTGAGGGACTCTGGATTGACCGTAGCCGAGGACGAATTGCAATATGCAGACAGCAAAAGATGACATCGAAGTGAACGATAATAAAGACGAGTGGAACAAGAGATTCGTGCGAGATGTTAGCGAGCGGTTGTTACGCTCCGTTGATGCCAGAGGATTGATATGTGTGCAGAGGCATTAGTTATGGCCGATTTTAAAGGAAAGCCATGTTGAGGACGCAGATGTCCGGTTATGAGGAAAAAAGAGTTAAACAAGAGTGCCAACCTCCGTATAGTTCGGCATAGGTGAGACCATAAGAAACCATGAGCAGGTTCTTTCCAGGACACCTCAGCAATAAAGATTTGCACCCAGGATCGGTTGTGTCGGGTGTATTCCGAGGGCCAGATGCCGACACCAGTAACGTGCTGCTTTACGAGTGGTCATGCTAATTGACCGAGAGATGACCAGAGAAGTGCCAGAGCGGAATCGTTTCCGTTAGTACACCTGACCGGGCCGACGAGTTCAAGGATTGCAAGATTGGTAATTCAGAGAGTAAACGAGGACCCAGAGACCGAAGACGCCAGACCGTGAGCAGGAGGCAAGTAGATGATCTTGCTCTGCCATCTTTGGGTGCACCGGCATATTTTCGACATTGAAGGAGGTGTACCTCAGTGTCATTTATTGCGATTCGTGTTTCGTGATCCGAGTATCACACTTTTATCGCTTGAATTGAGTTTCGATGATTGAGTTTCATGATTTATATGTTCGTGCACCATGTCTGCACCTATTGGATATTTTCTTTTATACACAGTTATTGCACTTGATTTATGTTTATACACCGCTACATCGGTTTGCGATTTTTGCATATCTATTGCACTTGATATCGGTTTTGTACCTTGGCTGCACGTACTTATGATTATGGATTTCCATACTATCGATTTGATTTTGTGCATGTGGTATGCAATCGATTTGGTTTTTGCACTCGGTATAGCTCGCATGTGCTTGCAGTGCATTGATACGTGTTTTGTGCATGCAGTGCACACGTTTATGATTTTATACACTTTGGTACACTTTGTGTTGTTTTTATACGCATTTATGTTATTGATGAGTTTCCGTGCACTTGTTGCACCCGATTTGTATTTTTTGCATTGGTTGCACGAGATTTATACTCCGTGCATTTGTTGCACTAGATTCGTATTTCGTATATTTGTTTCACCAGATTTTTATTTCGTGCATTTATTGCACCAGATTTTTATTTCGTGCATTGGTTGCACCGGATTTATGTTTTTGTGTGTGTTTGCACTTAACATTCGTTTTCATGCGCTTTACTGCACTGGGCATTTATACGGACCTAACGCGCTTGGTTTGGACTTTTGCGCATATTAGGCACATGGTATGGGATTTTTTGCGCACCGAATGCACTTGATTGAGATTTCATTCGTGCATGTCGGATTCACTTGATTGAGATTTTATTCATGCATGTCGGATACACTCGATTGAGATTTTTATTCGCGCATGTTGGATGCACTTGATGGAGACTTTATTTGTGCATGGTTGCTGCGCTTGATTGAGATTTTCGTGCACTCTAGATGCGCTTGATTGAGATTTTCGTGCCCTCTAGATGTTGTTGTCATGCACACAAGTTGCATTTGACAGATGCTTTCATGCACACCCGTTGCACTTAGTTTGGCTTTTGTGCACAATCATGGCATTTGTATTTGGTTTTGATTTCCGTGAGCACCAACCGCACGTGATGATTGGATACGCCTTTTGAGGCTGATTTTTTCTCTTGAGCATTATATTTTGATGTTGAGTGCTATATTATGTAGTAACCGAGCAGGACTGATCTGAGGACAGTGCCTGAGTACTTTTGCATGCATTAAAAGTTTACCAAGAGGTTTTCAAAAATGAGTTATAGCCTCTCTATTTCTTAAGTATCCGTAAGAGACACGGATCTTTACAAAGAAAAAACCTCTGGGATATTTCAAAAAGGCGGAACGTATATTTTGAGAAAAACATATATAGATATATTTACTATTTTACAATTAAGCGTCCGCCACTTGTGCCATGAGCTACACATCGCACGGCGATTAGAAAAAGATTTGCATGTGTTTTATCCAGTTTTTAGAGGAAATTTAAAGGGATGCGTACTATAAACGTATTATGATTTTGACAATAGTATATTGGATTTCAGTAGTGGATTTCGAGATCTATATCTCCGTTGTAACTCCGATGATTGCGTTACGCTTGACGGAGTTCGACCTTGAGTTTTATACTTGTTTTCATGCGCACTTGATGCACTGTGGTATTTCTGTATCTTCCGTGACTTCGGAGCCCCGTTGAGTGGAGCTGATTATTGAAATATTTTAGTATTTGGGGGTTTAAATTTAAATTCAGGGACCGAATTTATTTAAGGGGGGAAGATTGTAATATTTCAAAAATATAAAATATTATATTTGGAATTTATTATTAAAATAATATATTTCGCGAAAACTATTCGATTTGCGAATTTGGGGTTTTCGTGAAATGGTATAAATATAAACCAATATTTGTGAAATAATTGGAGATTAAAATGATTTATTCATTTTAAAATATATTTATCGGATTTGGGCATTTTTATAATTAATTATATGCAAGTTTAAATTAAACTCGATTAGTGCACTACTAATCACGATTATGCCAAATCCGTATTTTTAATTAACCATGGCTAGTGCACCATGTCATGTTTGCAATTTGATTGCATGTTGTTTTATTGTATTTATGATATTTGGTTTTAAAAGAGAAAAGAAAATAGAAAAGAGAAAGCATGGGAGAATAGAATAATAAGCATGGGCATGAGAGAGAGAGAGGGAGGGAGGGAGAGTAGCATGGCTCCTACACTTGACATTTCCCTTCATTCTTTTCCTTCATCACTGTTAGTTATATGTATGCCCTAGAGGCCATTACTGTACATAGGATGTATATTGTAGTGGATGCTGGGACATATATAGGGAGGACTTTCTTGCTCGACATGATAGTATGCTATCTGGTTGAACTTTACCTTAACGTGTATACTGATTGTCTCTCTGTTACATGTTGGTAAAGCCCTTAGGATGTGTGCTTGACTACCTGGACTATGATGCGGATCATACTAGTGGGGACATGGTAGTCCATAAGTACATCCTTCAAAGTCCCTAGTCGTGGGTGTATCGAGACGGGGCATCGATATACCAGAGTAGACTAGCGTATACCTTCTCGACCCATACAGATGGGCGATGGATGATCCCATATCCATTGGTGTTTGACATCGGAGATGATATACGGGTGCTCAGTAGAGACTGGGTACACTGGACGGACTCGCCGAGAACTCCCAGATGGTATTATACCTCACGTCAGATGGCAGTTCTCTGGTGACACTGGTACAGAGTAGTCTGTTGACCCGAGATCGTCATAGAGTCTTGTGTGGTTCCCACTGTGCTTTGATTTCCATCTTACCACGTCCAAGAGGGCATGAAAAACGGTGGTTTTTGGGTACAGTCCCGAGTCACATGGAGGCAATGAGCGATAGGAGGGGATTCGTCTCTCCCGGTATAGGGAGTTGATGTTGCGCTGTGTTCGATTGGCTATAACAGGAAATCCCTGGCCAGGGTTGCTGAGATTTACTGGTAAGTGTTACCAGTAGTTTCTCGAACAGTTATAGACCTCATATCGACACGACTTATCGAGCTATTGGGGTCTGACGTTTACCACCCCTAGGCGAGATATGCGACATATCAGACGATCAGACCGGACTGTACGGTAGTGTTACTGGTTGGATTCAATGGAGTGTGAGCGGGCTTGCTCGTCGATCTTCAGATCGCTTAATACCCGGGTGGCCGTTACGTTTAGCAGACCGCTTGCGGCTTGTGGGTGTTTGATATGATCATCACCTGCTGCCGGCGTATTGACGAGTCTTTAGAGTACTACACAGAGGTTTCCTGGCTCAAGCGAAACGAAATATGAGCGCATATGAGATATGTGCGGGACCGAGAATAATGCGTGTATGTGATACCGTATTTCATTCTCGCGATCAATGCGTCGAATGGTTGTATGCGATATAACCTAGTTATCGATTCAAGCGTTGATTCGATAAGACGATACATTGGATACTAGTCGGTTATATGCGATATGACCGGATCGTTAAATCAAGTGTTGATTTAATGATTTAATGCATAATAATATATTTGATATATTGCTTTGCATTAACTAGTATCGGTTCACTTTATATGGATTTTCTCGCTCAAATGTGCGCATTGCATATGCGATATGATTTGTGCACTTGCTTGTATCATATTTGATGGTGCATGCAAAAATGGTTAAGTATAAAGAATTAAACCTTGGTTAAAGGAATGGTTAGGGTTTATTATTTGTTATTCATTTATCTTATTTAATTATCTATTTATTTTTGATAAATGAATAAATGAAAAGATAATGAGGAAAATGGTTGCTTTCTTTTGACCATTCATGAATCTTCATGAAGACTTTGACCATTTTGTCTCATGCTTAACCCTAACCACTTCTATTAACTCAAGTTAATTCTCTACACCTAACCATGGTGAGAATTATGATAAGAATGGATTTTTCCTTTTATTTTAATTCTTATCATAATATTTATCTTCTTCTTGCTCTTCTTCTTCTTCATGAAGAAGCTTGTCTTCATCTATGGCATATTGAGCATATGAGTGAGAAATCCAATTCTAAAGTCTACCCACTTCCTATTTCTTCATCCTCTACCTCTTGCCAAGTTGTAGAGTGTGTTTCCTTCACAAGTTATCATGGTTTGGTGAAGGTGGAGCTTGATTTAGCGATGCCTCGACGTAGATCATCTTCGGCATGGACATCGACGACCTAGCTCACTTATTCTCCGATGAAGCCGACGCTAGAGCCCGGATTTTTTTTGGACAGCGGAGAGGACTTCGTTGCGGAGCTATGGAGGTGGAGCACCGGATCTACAAAGGTTGTATTTCCGTATCTTGTAGTTAAGTGTTAACTAGTTAGCTTTTTCGCCTAGTTTTCAAGCAAACGATCCGTAGTCGGGTCTCTCGGCACCTAGAAATTTTGAAATTGGCATGTTCGATGCCTTGTGAGACCTCACTAGAGTGCCTAGGAACCCTACAGTGGTATCAGAGCCTAGCTAGAGCCTTAGGCGAAGTCTAGACGGAGTTTGAAGTCCGAACGAACCCGAAAACCCATTTTTTCCATGCTCTCTGTCCAATTTTCAAAAACTGTGATTTTTCAATATTAAAAATATGCAGAAAATCAAGCAGGGTTTTTTATGAAATACTGTGAAAAACGGAGACCTAACTCCGTCATAACGGCGCGGAACCGCGGCCTAAACCCACTTGGCGCAGCGGTTCCGCGGCAACACTGTTGACTCGTTGACTCCGTTTTGCACAGTAATGTTTATAATTAACCCCTGTGTTTTCTGGGTAATTTTAATGTATACTCTACAGTTGAGTATTCTGGGATTGTTTTGGGGACTCGGTATATTCGATCGGATTATCAAATTTTGTCAGTGTGGCTTTTCCGGATAAATTTTAGAATATGTTAAAAAGTTCGACCGGATATAAATACCCAATTTTTCCCCTTTCGGGAAATTTCCAAGTGTTGGATTTTTCCGTAGTTTAACGACGTTCTAAGTAGTGCAAGTAACGCGATGGTCCCTCTAGAAGACAACAAACCTTAACTCGATTATGTGACCGTCTTGAACTGCCCTTTGAACCTTCGGGTTTGGGGCAGTACGGCGTGCCACATGTGAGGCGTTGGCTTGACCCTTCTACGGCTGGACCGTTGGTACTGAGGCACGAACGGAATGTTGTTAGATTTGTTTCATGTGTTGATCTGTATCGGGAAAACTTGGGTGTTCAAATGTTCAATCGGAAAGTTTAACATTTTCTAATTATCTGGAATGGGATACAATAATTGGAATTCACAAATAGTTATGAGATAACTGAATGAATGTTATAAACATAGCAGTTTAGTCTCACTTGATCGGTTGCCACGGAATTTTGATGTGATCAAAAGTCCGTCGCAATCACGTAGCGTACGCGGATACTCGCCGGGTAAACTTAATAGACAGCTTCACTTCATAGCCCCGACCAAGTGACTGTAGGAGAACCCCGTCGCCGAAAGCATCCGTTCGGGTGCTCGCGGTGGCGGTGTTCCGCCTTGGTGCACTTCGTCGACGGTATCGGGGGTGCGGCCGTCTACTGAAGTTTGCGACGAGTATTCGATCAGGATGTCGGGAATCTTGTTGAATTACCCAACTTGATATTGAAAAGAGTTTTCGATAATGAGACTAAAATGCGGGGTTTATAATTGTTAGGCATGTGATGTCTAAGTAATTCATTTGGTCAGGCATGCGATGTCTGAGGTGGTTGCGGATTCCAACTGTTGTAGTTTTTCACTTTCTTTTCTGTGACCGTAAGTGTAATATGTGATATCGCCGGTTTCGTTGCTATATGTCAACGATAATTGGGATGGACATATTTACTTACGTTGATGACATGTGATGTTATGTGTTGCTGGATATGTTATATTGGATCGTCGTGTTTGAATAGCCGGGGGTTTTTATGTGAGATGAGTGTTCTTCATTTTCATTCATGTAAAAACTTGTATGTAATATTCTTTTATTGGGGCACTTCCAGGTTGCGGAAGTTGTCACCCTTTGTATATTATTTACTTTTCCGCACTAGGATAGACCCAAGGAGGAGGGCACAAGTAACCGGGTTCTGGAGTCCAGTGGGAGACCAACTCGAGGAGTCGAGTCCGGGTCTCCTAACTCCAGAATTGGTAGGGTTGCTTGCCGCTCTCGTAGGGGTCTAGGGGTGTGGGTTTGGCTATTCATCACGACCGTGGAATCCGTGTTTTATACTGGCTCGTATTGAAAACACGGACGTCCTAGTATATCCAATATTTCATATGATTCTTCTGCTGCGATATCTGTGATGTGATCATGTGATGTTCTGTGATAGATACATTATATAGTATATATGATATATTATATAGCCGTTACTTATGTTTTACACCCGTACTAGCCCTGCCCCGCTCTGCCGTTAGTTACCTAACCTAACGGTGCATGAGGGGACATCGAGGCGAATGCGGATGACATAAGTGTACGTCGTATTTATCTGTGATGTTTAGGTACTTAAATGATGGGACTTCATTAATATGATTAATGAAATAAAAGAAACCTAAGATGTTGTAGAATCGAATTTCAAAATAAAACAGGTAGCTACAGTTTTTGCTTTGCATAGCGGTATATGTGATATATCCTGCACCTTATTCGATGAGGAAAGGACCGAGATCCCTTCACCGGGAGTGACTCCTTTAGCAATAACTGGCAGATGCTACACACTCGGTTTGTCTTTTGATTGCTTTTAAGAGTTTTTACTCTGCATAGTGATATATATGATATATCCCGCACCTCATTCGACGATGAAAGGACCGACGATCCCTTCACCGGGAGTGACTCCTTTAGCAAAACTAGAAAATCCTCAAAAACACTCCATTTCAAAATTCATTCGATCCTACAACGATATCAAGTTCATTACGCAATAGGTTTTCAGAAAAACCTGTCGTAGCCCTCCGTCATTTCAGATAAGTAGTAGTTAGTATTCGTGCTGCGTTTGTTGGCCTTTGTCAAGGCGCAGTGTGCGGTAGCTAACTGGTGCTTATCTGCTTATGCATATGATGCAGATTGAGTTAGGGTAGTCGTGCGACCTTGTTGGCCTTTGTCAAGGGCCGTGCGGGTGGGTTTAATTCAATCAAGAAATGACGGGTTGAACTTGACTAGCATCCTATGGTTTGTTGGCCTTTGTCAAGGTCATAGGAGGTTAGGGGCAAAACATTATCGGGAATTTCAAGTGTGGAAATTGTTGCGCCACGGCAGCGCCCCGGCCGTCTTACCGAGGCCAAAATGCGGAATCAAAAATTTTCCTTACTTGGAAACCGGCGCTACCGCGGACAATGAAAACCCGGATCGTTAACCATTAACCTATACTAGCTAACAAGAGATGGGAAGAGAAGTATACCGAGTGATCCGAGTCCTCCGGTCTTCTCGTCATCGTCCCGATCTCCCGCGGAAAGTCTTGTCTCCACATCGTCGCCTCCTCGCCGGAAGGGCACCACATCGCCTGCGTCTTTTACGGGCTCCCGCCTCAATACCGAGGCAACTCGGGCATGAAGCCGGCAACTCGACATGCTCAAGATATGCTGTAGAATGTGTAGTGTAGATGCAATGACTCATTTGGGGTTAGTTGCCTTGATGGAGGAATAAGGTTAAGGAAAAATGGTGCTTTCATTTTTCCAAAACTAGAAGAATGATATGAAGAAATTTGTGTCATGCCAAAAATGAAATTTCTCTCATCCTCACTCAAAATGTGGCCGGCCATCAAGTTGTGAGAATGGTGGTGGAAAAAAAAATCAAAACAAAGGAGGAAGGTAAGTGTAGGATAAAGGAATGGGTGACCATATCCAAAAACATCAACCATGCCTATTTCTTCTATTCACACCATAACCTTTCAAATCTCATTAATGCAAAATCATTATGGATGAAAGATATCATAATCCCACATATGCAAGAAACCCCTTCCCCAAAAGTAATTTGCAAAACTGCAAATTACCCCTTCCATCGGAAAAGTCCGGCCGGGAAAGAACAAAGGAAAACCGGCCGGAACGGAATACAAACTGGCAACTCCAGAAAACTGGTCCCGTAATAAATTACAGGAAAACCCCGATACTGTGCATACACACCCGCATCTGTATTCCGTCCGGATACAAATGCAATGAGACAAAATCTACACTGTACTAAACTAGGACCGGCTTAAACCAAAGCCGGCTAGTAATTATCCGTTCGATCCTAATCCGTGCAATACCGCACGTATTGGATCGAACCCTGCCATATATCCATACGGCTACTAGTACAAACCGTCCGATCCTGATCCGTGCAATACCGCACGTATCTGATCGGACCCTGCCATATCTCCATACGGCCTCTACAGCGTTTCGCCCGAAAGCTGAGTAACTGAAAGTGAGGTGGACTCTAAAGACTCGTCAATACAATGGCTGTGGATTTAACCACTAGCACGTCAGAGGTATAAGCCAATACGTGACGGGCCACCAGCTATTGACCAAAAGGGACGTCGATGAGCGAACTCATCCTGACACCCTACTGAGCCTGTCAGTGACAATATCCGTACAGTCCGGTCCGTTCGTCTATGAGGATCGCATGTCGGGCCTAGGGGGTTGGTAAAAGTCAGACCCCCAAAGGCGGTACAAGTCGTGTCGGAGTGTAGCCCAGAACGCCCTGAGATACTACTGGAATACCTACCAGTAAATCTCGTGTCTCGGCCGAGGGCTTTGCGTAATGGCTCTCCTAGACACAGCGCGACCTCACCCCCAATACCGGGAGAGACGAACCCCTGCAGATCCGCTCACTGCCTCCATGTGGCTCGGGACTGTACCCAACTAAAACCTGTTTGCACGACTCCTTTGAGCCGTGGTAGGGTAGTAATCAAAGCACAGTGGGAACTCACACGAGACAAATGACGATCTCAGGTCGATGAACTAACCTGTACACATGTCACCTGGGAACTGCTATGTGACGTCTGGTATAATCCCAACTAGCAGGTTCCCGGCGAGTCCTGTCCGGTGTACTCATAACCCAATGAGCACCTGTATACATCTTAGGTGAACCAACTGACACCAGTGGCTTGTGAGACCGGCCACCGCCCCTCGTCGGGGTCTCGACTGTATACACTAGTCTACTAATGGAGTATCGATGCCCAGTCTCGAAACTCCCACGACTAGGGACCTTTTAAGGATGTGCTTATAGACTACCAGCTCCCACGTATATGATCGCCATCATACTGCTGGTAGTTAAGCAAGAATCCTAGGGGCTCTATCAACGTGTAATAGCGACATGTCAGGTCACCTAAAGCAATACATGATGATAAAGATAAACCAGATAGCATACTATCATCTCGAGTAAGACTGTCCTACCGGGATATGTCCTCCCTCAATCAATGCAATCACGTGCCTGTGATCCAATAATTGACTCTGAGGGCACTATCTCCAACAATCTCCCACTTGCACTCAAGGCTAATTATTGCGATGTCGCATACTCACAGCCCGTGTGATACCGAACACCCAACTCCTCTACTAGTCAGTCTCACAAAACCTGTTTGCGAAACTATTGCGTTCGAGGAATAGCCTCAGTGAGTGGATCCGCTATGAAGTTTCTTTCTATGTCTCTCTATATCTCAAGTTCGCAGAGAAAGCCATCTCCCGAAATGAGCAATACCTGTCTAAGAGTATGTCTGGATATCTGATGGGACCTAGCTCATAAATGAACTCCAAATCCAAACTTCTTAGACTGTATCGTCAACTGAACTTAATCAGTATCCTGCGCCATGCCTCCCTCAGTATCTGCCTGGATCACCTGTCCAGAATACTGTCCCTCGTCAGAGGGAGAACTATAACTCTGACAACCTCCTTGTCGTCCATGTCACCTTGGAAGCCTGGAGTGATAACCGTCTCCTAAAGGAGGCAGCCGTTATCATATCCCTAGAACATTCACTTATGTTCTAAAACTGCTTCCGACTGTTCCTCCAGGATTGGATCAATATCAACTTATTGCATGTAGTGCAAGAACAACATCTGGTGTGGTACTTGACATCTCATGATTGACTCAATTGCCTAAGCAAGTGATCTGCCAATCATGCGTATCCCTCTCCCCTTTAGTCTGTAAGACACCTTTAGAGGGGGTGACTCCATCACCTGCAGGTACACTACCATGCCAGGAGTCGTCCATTCTAAATACTTATAGAATGCTGTCAAGGTACCCAGATTAAGAAACCACCCAAATCTAGATCTAAAACCATAGAGCTAATAACCAGAATGTCTGATATAATATCCAAGTCCTGTGTGGAGAAAACACTGTGTGACAACCAAAGTATAACCGATCGTAGTATAGGAATTTCACTTCCTACTACCTTCTCAACTGATCCATCCCCTATTCTGATGACGTCAAACCTATGACTGTCACATCAGAAACAGATGATCTATCTCCGCTATATCTGCTTTAGTCTATAAATAGACATAAGCCTGATGTCCACCAATGCTTCCGCTGCTCCCACTGACTACGACAACCCTCTGGTAGAGTCATATAGACGTGCACTTCTAAAGCTAGTTTAGAACGACGCTATACTCATCCTCCCACCGGGTCTCGCAGCCTGGAACAACAGCAATGGCAAGTGTGGGTAAACAAGAACTTCCCTGTCACCGTCCTTGAGGCTACCGGAGTACCTCTCGGGTGCCTGAAGTTACCCACCTTATCTGCGGAGTGGCCAATGGAATGTCAAATCAGATTGAATCTTTAGGTTCCTTATCAAATCTTCAGTAATCGTTTGCGGTTCTGGAATCACTTCCAGTTCTACCATACTCCCACTACTGTTTTCTGAAAAATAACCATTTCTTTTTAAAATGTGGCGAGTTAAGAACAATATCACTATTGATCTTCCAGATGGTAGAAAATCAACCCTCGTCATAGCCTGGGTCAACCCACAAACAGCCATTACAGAAACGTGCCTTGAGTTGTCCAGTGTCTGGTTTTAATCATAAGCCGGACAACTCCCCGTACCTTAACATCGTTAAGATATGAACTGTTCTATATCCAATATAGAACCAGAGGCACTGATTTAATTGAACCAGATTCAAATCATGCAGCTGTCTCCAGTGCATGTCAACTAAATGGAAGGAGGTGGATCAGCGTTACTCAACTTAGGAATGCTTCCAATTATGAGTAACCTGAAAGAGAAGCAATTTCTCTTTATCATTACTATCAACTGAATACCATACACAAGTATCTACATCTTCAATCACTTTGAAGAATCCCGATACTTGCTACACCAGGTTCTCTACTCTATTCAAATACCTATAACTTCTCAAAATTCGGACCCTGTGTTTCCACGAAACACCTGTCTAAAAACTAGAGAAGTCATAAGTAAACCGAATATAGTACGAGGACCAACCCCTCTGTCCTGATGGACACTGGACAACATACAATACTCTGTATAAGTTCGTTGAGTCTAACAACTCTTTCACTGTGCGTCGTAGGTTGAAAACTGTACTTATGGTTAAGAAGAATTACACCGCTGTTCAATGCTCCTTACCTAACCATCCACTGATATAGGTAAATGTCATCGACATAATATCAAAAGGTATATCTCACTCTATAAAAATAGACGTACAGATATATCAATTTGAAATTGGTGCACAACAGCGGATATTCAAAACCAAATATTTGCCGACCGGCAAACAACCCAGGTGGCTTCCTCAAATATCACCAATTACAACGAATCCCGATATAATGAGGATGGTCACCTAATTCCCAATAACTTACTCCCACTCATCATCTGTAAAACCATACAGATGTGAGAATCATACCTGGTAAATACATACCCTGGAGTAAGTATCTAATCGGGAAATCAGTTTTCTTTTAACAGTACACAGTTAAACTGAAACATTGAAATGTTTCGATGGGGTATCCTGGCATTCTTAGTAATGCCTCTTCCATTATCCAGATTCACAACTATAACCGAATAATTCTTTACCACCTCTCCAAATCCCTTTATATGTCTTTAGTCATTACCTTCTGTACACCCCTTTAGGCCAATTGGTTTTCTTCCCTCCTTACCGTTCGGCACCAGCCTATGGTTTGGAAGAAGACTATCCAATAAGCATAAAAGGTGTACAGTCCTAATCCTAGTAGCACTCGCAACGCGAGAGAAGGTGAAGATAAAAGACACCTGAATGTACTTTATTCCTATTTCTCCTGAACTAGGATCCATCCCCGAACTGGAACAAGTTCCTTTCGAGTTTGTATATAACCATACGATGGATTATCCAATAAACTGGGATCTTCGTAGTAATACGGAGTGTCCTGGAGAAATACAAAAGTGATTTAGGATTGGCGAAGAAATACTTGGTTTGGTCGTGAATATCAGTCGCAATTTACTTTGCCCTCTTATTAATCCCTTGCTTTGTCTTAATCTTAATACCTTCTGCACACCATCGTTACGCTAATTGGTTTTCTTCATTCCCCACCGTTCGGCACCAGCCTAAGGTTTGGAAGAAGACTATTCAATTTGCATAATAGGTGTACTATCTCCTAAACCAAGGAGTACTCGTAATGATAGAAGGTGAAAAGAAAAGACAACTGAATAATCCTATTCGTTTTCTCCAGAACCAGAAACCATCCTCGAAGTCCTTCGAGTTCGTATCTAACCATACGATGGTTTTGTCCAATGGAAGTGGACGTTCGTAGTAATACGGGGTGTCCTGGAGAAAAGGGTAAAAGTAGGAGTGGCAATGAGGTCTGCAACTCTGACAATCCAAAAGCCTGTGTTAAGAAGGTTCGGTCAACTTGGTCACTGAGTCATAGTCCAGGGTCGGGTCAATGGTCGCTGCCAGAGAGAGAGAAAAGAAACACTCAGCGTGCATTCTAACCAAGATCAGAATGGTTATCACTTTATCTAATCTGGAAACCTCCCACTGTATCTCAAATTCTCCTCCAAACCTGAAAGAAGAATTAGTCGGGATCACCCGAGGAGTAAACCAACTCATCAGTGGGAATCGGGATCCAACTATCATCGCATGATAACTTGACGGAATCCACTCAAGTCACCACACTCCAGAAGGTATGCGCATATCTGGCAAGTTTCAGTTCTTTTGAAACTCCCGATGTGATGTTTTTACCCCTAGGACTCAAGTGACCTTGACGGAGTCAACAAATCAAAGAGTCCTAGTCAAGTTCAACCCGTCATTATCTGGATTGCATTAAACCCACCCGTACGTGCCCTTGACGGAGTCAACAAGGCCGCACGACTGTCCTAATCAATCCCATTTATGCAACAAACAAGCACCACTTAGCTACCGTACACTACGCCTTGACGGAGTCAACAAACGCAGCACGAATACTAAATAATACCCATAAGAAATGACGGAGGGCTACGAATGGTTTTTGGCGAAAAACCTTTAACGTAATGAACTTGATATCGTTGAAGGAACTGCATAGCCTTTTATAAAAATATAGTGACGAAAAACTTCGCTAAAGAGGTCACTCCCGGTGAAGGGATCTCGGCTCTTTCCCCGTAGAATGAGGTGCAGGATATTCCAACTGAATACCACGATGCAAAGCAAAAGTAATCGGCTATAGTGAAGTTAATGCCCTGACGCAAACTTCTGTCCAAGGGGTCACTCCCGGTGAAGGGATCTCGGCCCATGCCTCGTCGACTGAGGAGCAGGATATTCCAAATGAATACCACGATGCAAAACAAAAGTGAACGTCCTTGCAATAACAGCTTTTTGAAAAAGTGTTCCAACAACATCAGATTAGGTTTGTTTATCTTGCATTGATTCGAATCAATGCAGTCCCATCAATTGATCACACCACAAAGAACGAAAATATACTGACGTACGTATATGCCATCCGCATTCGCCACTGGGTCCCGTCATCACCCGTTAGGTTAGCTAACTAACGGCAGAGCGGGAACTGGACAAGCGCGGATGAAAAACATATACAACATCTACTAATATATATACCAATATATAGTATTTCGCTCAAGGCGTGAATAAAAAGCAACATCACAGAAATGTACAGATATCTGGGATCCCCGGGTTTCACAGAGCCGCTGCTGAAACCCGACGTTCCCCTGGTCGTGTGGATAGCCTGTGCAATGAAATCCTAGACCCCTACGGGCGCGGCAAGTCACCCGCCAAAATCTGAAGCGAGGCAGCCCCCTTCAGCTCCGTGAATGGACCACCCAGCACTTCACGGAATCCGGTAACTTGGGCACCCCTCCTGGATCAACCTGTACCCCCTACGAGTGCGGCGAATAGCCCGCCAATTCCAGACTGAAGCCCCCTCCGTCTCAATGCCCTGAGATGCGGGCCCGTTGCCCTCTAGAACCCGGCTATCCGTGCACCCCTCCGCGGGGTAACCCTAGTACAGAAAGTAAAATATACATACACCGGGTACATCGACCGCAACCAGGTCGTGCCCCAAAAGAATAATACAAACAGGCAGTGACGGCAGTCCACATGTCGGACGCTCGCCCCGCAATATCAAATGTACATAAAACAACAAAACTGTACTAGCATTGCATCCAGGCTATCTTCCACGATCGATCCGCAACAACACAGCATAAACATAGAACATCAACGTGAAAGTCACGTTCGCAAATCCGTCTAACCGGGCTATAGCAGTTAGACCGGATTTACCGATCAAGTGACATTCACGGTCGCAGATATAATGTAAATACTGTGAAATAATGTGTTTAAAATATCCAATCGATCAAAAATTAACAAGTGGGCCCCCAAGTAATACTGTAGCAGTCACAGAAGATCTGGGCCCAAATTTAATATTCCAAAAGCCCTATTTTCAGCCCAGAAAGCAACTGAAGAGAAACGACCAAGTGACCTGACCATAGTGCGGCGGAACCGCGGCCCAAAGGGGGTTTTGGCCGCGGTTCCGCGCTCCAACTAGGGAATCACTCTGTCGTTTTTCAACAGTAGCCTTATATTTTCAAGTACATCATTTTTATGCAACCTGAAAAATTTTTAGAGCCCGGAAAAAATCGACAGAAAACTGATGCATGCAAAAACGCGGATTTTGGAATTTTGGTCGATCGGATAAGTAAAACGCATTAGAAAAAGCTAGACAAGGTTAATGGCGTGGCTCTGATACCATGTTGCGCCACGGCAGCGCCCCGGCCGTCTTACCGAGGCCAAAATGCGGAATCAAAAATTTTCCTTACTTGGAAACCGGCGCTACCGCGGACAATGAAAACCCGGATCGTTAACCATTAACCTATACTAGCTAACAAGAGATGGGAAGAGAAGTATACCGAGTGATCCGAGTCCTCCGGTCTTCTCGTCATTGTCCCGATCTCCCGCGGAAAGTCTTGTCTCCGTATCGTCGCCTCCTCGCCGGAAGGGCACCACATCGCCTGCGTCTTTTACGGGCTCCCGCCTCAATACCGAGGCAACTCGGGCATGAAGCCGGCAACTCGACATGCTCAAGATATGCTGTAGAATGTGTAGTGTAGATGCAATGTCTCATTTGGGGTTAGTTGCCTTAATGGAGGAATAAGGTTAAGGAAAAATGGTGCTTTCATTTTTCCAAAACTAGAAGAATGATATGAAGAAATTTGTGTCATGCCAAAAATGAAATTTCTCTCATCCTCACTCAAAATGTGGCCGGCCATCAAGTTGTGAGAATGGTGGTGGAAAAAAAAATCAAAACAAAGGAGGAAGGTAAGTGTAGGATAAAGGAATGGGTGACCATATCCAAAAACATCAACCATGCTTATTTCTTCTATTCACACCATAACCTTTCAAATCTCATTAATGCAAAATCATTATGGATGAAAGATATCATAATCCCACATATGCAAGAAACCCCTTCCCCAAAAGTAATTTGCAAAACTGCAAATTACCCCTTCCATCGGAAAAGTCCGGCCGGGAAAGAACAAAGGAAAACCGGCCGGAACGGAATACAAACTGGCAACTCCAGAAAACTGGTCCCGTAATAAATTACAGGAAAACCCCGATACTGTGCATACACACCCGCATCTGTATTCCGTCCGGATACAAATGCAATGAGACAAAATCTACACTGTACTAAACTAGGACCGGCTTAAACCAAAGCCGGCTAGTAATTATCCGTTCGATCCTAATCCGTGCAATACCGCACGTATTGGATCGAACCCTGCCATATATCCATACGGCTACTAGTACAAACCGTCCGATCCTGATCTGTGCAATACCGCACGTATCTGATCGGACCCTGCCATATCTCCATACGGCCTCTACAGCGTTTCGCCCGAAAGCTGAGTAACTGAAAGTGTGGTGGACTCTAAAGACTCGTCAATACAATGGCTGTGGATTTAACCACTAGCACGTCAGAGGTATAAGCCAATACGTGACGGGCCACCAGCTATTGACCAAAAGGGACGTCGATGAGCGAACTCATCCTGACACCCTACTGAGCCTGTCAGTGACAATATCCGTACAGTACGGTCTGTTCGTCTATGAGGATCGCATGTCGGGCCTAGGGGGTTGGGAAAAGTCAGACCCCCAAAGGCGGTACAAGTCGTGTCGGAGTGTAGCCCAGAACGCCCTGAGATACTACTGGAATACCTACCAGTAAATCTCGTGCCTCGGCCGAGGGCTTTGCGTAATGGCTCTCCTAGACACAGCGCGACCTCACCCCCAATACCGGGAGAGACGAACCCCTGCAGATCCGCTCACTGCCTCCATGTGGCTCGGGACTGTACCCAACTAAAACCTGTTTGCACGACTCCTTTGAGCCGTGGTAGGGTAGTAATCAAAGCACAGTGGGAACTCACACGAGACAAATGACGATCTCAGGTCGATGAACTAACCTGTACACATGTCACCTGGGAACTGCTATCTGACGTCTGGTATAATCCCAACTAGCAGGTTCCCGGCGAGTCCTGCCCGGTGTACTCATAACCTAATGAGCACCTGTATACATCTTAGGTGAACCAACTGACACCAGTGGCTTGTGAGACCGGCCACCGCCCCTCGTCGGGGTCTCGACTGTATACACTAGTCTACTAATGGAGTATCGATGCCCAGTCTCGAAACTCCCACGACTAGGGACCTTTTAAGGATGTGCTTATAGACTACCAGCTCCCACGTATATGATCGCCATCATACTGCTGGTAGTTAAGCAAGAATCCTAGGGGCTCTATCAACGTGTAATAGCGACATGTCAGGTCACCTAAAGCAATACACGATGATAAAGATAAACCAGATAGCATACTATCATCTCGAGTAAGACTGTCCTACCGGGATATGTCCTCCCTCAATCACTGCAATCACGTGCCTGTGATCCAATAATTGACTCTGAGGGCACTATCTCCAACAGAAATTTGCAATGAGATTGCATACCTTCTATGAGATAGTTGGATCCCGATACCCGCTGTGAGTAATTGTTACTCCTGGGAGAGATTTATACATTACAATTAGCCGATCAAGTAGGTGTCTAGAAAGGTGTCAACGAGGTTACGCCTCTGGGAAAACGAGGTTTACAGTAATTAGGTTCGTGCGAAAGCACGGGGGACCTCCCTCAAAGTACCGACACTGGCCTGGCTGAAAGATTGGCGAACTTGTAGTGTGTAATTAATCCCGGCTAGTCTTTCCTTTTAGGGTTTGAAGGAAGATTTGATAAAAAGCAGTGGGAGCCATCCTGATTAGATAAAATAATAACCAATCTATTCTTGACATAGCGCACGCTGAGTGTTTTCTTCTCTCTCTCTCCAGGTAGCGACCATATCACGCCTTAATCAAGATAATAATACGGAATATTGACTGAACCCGCTTGTTATACTGAGCTGGGGAACGTTGGTCCCGCTCCAACTTATAATTGTTATAAGACAGAGCAGGAAATTGGGGAATACCAGATTTCCCGTGCCGCCCAAACGAAGAGAGTGCATGCTGATGCATCATCTTCGGGTGTGTTCATTACAAAGAACTGTTTCTCAGTAACCTCTGCGTCCTAGGTATTTGATACCAAATCAGGATCCCAGATATGTAATCTGTTACATAGGGCTACAGACAGGTAGAGAACTGAGAACGGGTGATAAGTTTCATGAGGCAGAAAACGGGGCAAGTGTTGCAGCCAAGTCTGTTGGTCATTGTCACCCTGTATTACCAATACATTGATTCTAAACGAATGTTATTGGATACCGAACCTGATATACCAAATCATATCACTCTCTTTGTTAGAAAAGAAAGGATATAATTTTGTATGGTTGGATTATGTTTTGAACATTTCCTATATCAAAAGTTGATCGGATCAGGCACGTTATCTAAAAGCATTGATGTTCTAAATCAAACTACAGTTCTTAGTATATGGAACACACACAAGAGGAAGAGTTCAGAAATGAACGGATCCTTCTTAAGGTATTGTAGACTAGGTCAGATCAATGCGACCCGACTGGCTGAGTTTCATTTAGATGCACATTTAAATCAGTTTGAATTTACATCTTGTGAAACTCGCCAGTCATGTCACAAAGATAAGATGACCATAGCTCCGTTTACTGGAAACAGAGAAAGAGTTAATGAACTCTTGGGATGATACATGTTGATGTATGTAGGTCCCCTGTCTACACATGCCAGGACTGGTTCTTTATACTTCATTACATTCTCTGATGATCTTTCGAGATTCAGACCTATGTTCCTGTTGAAACACAAGTCAGAACCTTTTGAGATATTCACAGAATATAAGTTGGAAGTAGAGAACCAAAATACGGGTATAAGTATTATGTCCTTTGATGAGATCAAGGAGGAGAATACTTGTGCACGGAATTCCTGGACTATTCTAAAGGAGAATGAGATTCTCTCTCAGCATTACTCCTCCGTATACACCCCAGTATGTCGGTGTATCGGGGTGGGCAGACACACCCTATATGATAAGGTGTGCTCTATGATGAGTACTACTGAGTTACCTTTTTCCTACTGGGAGTTATGCGCTTGAGAAGTTGCATACCTATTGAATACGGTTCGAATCAAATCAGTTGCCTACCACTCCATATGAGATATGGAATGGGAAGAGCCCATGTCTTAAGCCAGTTAAGATTTGGGGTTGTCCGGCCTATGTCCAAAAGCAAAATCCGGACAAGCTCGAGGCAAGGTCTGTAATGTAGAAATGGAAAGGTTCCAGCTATACGAACTACAGCAGATGATATGATGGAACCAAGGGATTCAGTAGAAACCAACGAACCTCAGCCTCTCCGCCGATCTAGTAGGGTTCCTCACCCACCTGAGAGATACTTCGGTTTCTCTATGACAGTGGGAGCGAGGATTGCATCATGAGATGATGACCCAACTAGCTTCGAGCTGGCCATCAGGAGTAAGACTCTGTAAGAATGGCTGGATGCTTAGTGATCTGAGATGGAATCCTTATACACCAACAAAGTATGGACTTTGGTTGCAATATCTGAAGGGTTAAATCCCCATCAGGAGCAAGTATATCTTGAGAAGATTACTTGGTGTAGATGGAAAAGTTGAGACTTTCAAAGCTAGACTTGTTAAAGCTTTTCGTCATCGACCAGGCGTGGATGATGATGAAACCTTTTCTAAGTAGCTATGCTTAAGTCCATCCAGATCCTACTTATCACGGCTACATACCATGACTACGAAATCTGGTGGTTGGGTGTCATGACTGCTTTTCTAAATGATGTTTTAGAAGAGTGCGTCTATAAGTACACAGCCAGAGGGTCTCGTAAACAGTGGGAGCAGCGGAAACGTGTACAAGATGCTTTATAGGATAAACCAGGTATCGCGGAGTTGGAACATCTGTTTTGATGTAGTAGTCAAATAGTTTGACTTCATCAAAATGGTAGATGAACCTTGTATGTACAAAAAGGTAGTAGGGAGTATGGTGGTGATCCTCGTAGAGTACATGGATGGCATACTCTAGATAAGAAAGGAGTTTCTTATGCTACGCTCGATCAATCTCTGTTTATCACAAAGATTCTCCGTGTAGGATCAAAATGATACCTCCTAAATCCTAAGTTTTGGATCTATGAGATAGATCTAATTGGATATTAGGATTCTCACTAGTTGTAGTGAGATGGTATCAATCGATCCTGGGGAGAATCACTGGAAGTGTTCCAGGGGGATAAAGACGACTGATTGTCAGTCACAGGCATTGTCTTTACCCTCAGTAAAGGGACGGTATGGTGGAAAAGTTCCAATCTAGATACCGTGACATACTAGACGATAAAGGCACGATACATCGCTACTTAAGATGCTACCAAAGAGGCTGTTTGGGTGTATATTGGTTCATAAGATGAACTACGTTCCTGCCATTGTGTGACAATGGAGTTGTGGCTTATGCCAAGGAACGCCCGTCCCATCAGTGATCCAGACATATTCTAAGGCAGTATCACTTGATCATGGAGATGGTTGATCTCCAGGGAGATCGAGGTTAGGAGAGTAGACTCAGAGGACAACACAGCGGATCCACTCACAAAGGCCTGTTCCCAGAGAGAGACTTTTATGGGATGGTTGAGTATTAGATACTGCAACCACTGCTATCAGATGGCCCTAGTGCAAGTGGGAGATTGTTAGTTATATGTATGCCCTAGAGGCCATTACTGTACATAGGATGTATATTGTAGTGGATGCTGGGACATATATAGGGAGGACTTTCTTGCTCGACATGATAGTATGCTATCTGGTTGAACTTTACCTTAACGTGTATATTGATTGTCTCTCTGTTACATGTTGGTAAAGCCCTTAGGATGTGTGCTTGACTACCTGGACTATGATGCGGATCATACTAGTGGGGACATGGTAGTCCATAAGTACATCCTTCAAAGTCCCTAGTCGTGGGTGTATCGAGACGGGGCATCGATATACCAGAGTAGACTAGCGTATACCTTCTCGACCCATACAGATGGGCGATGGATGATCCCATATCCATTGGTGTTGGACATCGGAGATGATATACGGGTGCTCAATAGAAACTGGGTACACTGGACGGACTCGCCGAGAACTCCCAGATGGTATTATACCTCACGTCAGATGGCAGTTCTCTGGTGACACTGGTACAGAGTAGTCTGTTGACCCGAGATCGTCATAGAGTCTTGTGTGGTTCCCACTGTGCTTTGATTTCCATCTTACCACGTCCAAGAGGGCGTGCAAAACGGTGGTTTTTGGGTACAGTCCCGAGTCACATGGAGGCAATGAGCGATAGGAGGGGATTCGTCTCTCCCGGTATAGGGAGTTGATGTTGCGCTGTGTTCGATTGGCTATAACAGGAAATCCCTGGCCAGGGTTGCTGAGATTTACTGGTAAGTGTTACCAGTAGTTTCTCGAACAGTTATAGACCTCATATCGACACGACTTATCGAGCTATTGGGGTCTGACGTTTACCACCCCTAGGCGAGATATGCGACATATCAGACGATCAGATCGGACTGTACGGTAGTGTTACTGGTTGGATTCAGTGGAGTGTGAGCGGGCTTGCTCGTCGATCTTCAGATCGCTCAATACCCGGGTGGCCGTTACGTTTAGCAGACCGCTTGCGGCTTGTGGGTGTTTGATATGATCATCACCTGCTGCCGGCGTATTGACGAGTCTTTAGAGTCCTACACAGAGGTTTCCTGGCTCAAGCGAAACGAAATAGGAGCGCATATGAGATATGTGCGGGACCGAGAATAATGCGTGTATGTGATACCGTATTTCATTCTCGCGATCAATGCGTCGAATGGTTGTATGCGATATAACCTAGTTATCGATTCAAGCGTTGATTCGATAAGCCGATACATTGGATACTAGTCGGTTATATGCGATATGACCGGATCGTTAAATCAAGTGTTGATTTAATGATTTAATGCATAATAATATATTTGATATATTGCTTTGCATTAACTAGTATCGGTTCACTTTATATGGATTTTCTCGCTCAAATGTGCGCATTGCATATGCGATATGATTTGTGCACTTGCCTGTATCATATTTGATGGTGCATGCAAAAATGGTTAAGTATAAAGAATTAAACATTGGTTAAAGGAATGGTTAGGGTTTATTATTTGTTATTCATTTATCTTATTTAATTATCTATTTATTTTTGATAAATGAATAAATGAAAAGATAATGAGGAAAATGGTTGCTTTCTTTTGACCATTCATGAATCTTCATGAAGACTTTGACCATTTTGTCTCATGCTTAACCCTAACCACTTCTATTAACTCAAGTTAATTCTCTACACCTAACCATGGTGGGAATTATGATAAGAATGGATTTTTCCTTTTATTTTAATTCTTATCATAATATTTATCTTCTTCTTGCTCTTCTTCTTCTTCATGAAGAAGCTTGTCTTCATCTATGGCATATTGAGCATATGAGTGAGAAATCCAATTCTAAAGTCTACCCACTTCCTATTTCTTCATCCTCTACCTCTTGCCAAGTAGTAGAGTGTGTTTCCTTCACAAGTTATCATGGTTTGGTGAAGGTGGAGCTTGATTTAGCGATGCCTCGACGTAGATCATCTTCGGCATGGACATCGACCACCTAGCTCACTTATTCTCCGATGAAGCCGACGCTAGAGCCCGGATTTTTTTTGGACAGCGGAGAGGACTTCGTTGCGGAGCTATGGAGGTGGAGCACCGGATCTACAAAGGTTGTATTTCCGTATCTTGTAGTTAAGTGTTAACTAGTTAGCTTTTTCGCCTAGTTTTCTAGCAAACGATCCGTAGTCGGGTCTCTCGGCACCTAGAAATTTTGAAATTGGCATGTTCGATGCCTTGTGAGACCTCACTAGAGTGCCTAGGAACCCAACAATCACTTCATTTCTTCATCTCACCATTTCCTCACCTCCTTCCTCCACCTCCTCTACCTCCATGGATCACCTCAAAAACCTTGTCAAAACCCCACACCACCTTCATTAAAAATGATCCCCGCCTCATTCTAAACCCTTTGGACCTTTCAAGTTTAGATTTTGGAAACTTTGGGCATCTAGGGTTTTTCTTGAGTTGTATCCATGAGGTATAACTCCACTTCCCACCTTGTAATTAGTTTCTTAGATTTATAGTTTAGTTTAGAGTTTGATTAAGTGTGGATTTGTGATCTTAGAAATTTCCAAGTTAAGCTTTAGTGGGAAACTTGACTTGTAATTGGTAAATTGAGGTGTAGTGAGTGTTTGCAAACCCTTAGTGATGTTTCACTGGCCAAGAACAGAGATTAGAACCCGATACACGAACTTAGGATTTACCCCGTGTCGGTTTTGTGAAGTTTTATTGGCCTACAGGGAATCTGGAGCAACCTGGGATACGTATAAGAAAAATAAACAACTATATTAACCTAGATTAACCACTAGAAGACCACCACAAAAATACGAACCCAAATCCCCTCTGTATGGCCGGCGACACCGGATTTTGAGGCAATCTCGCCGGATCCCCTTCTTGCTATGGTGTTTAGGTTTTGCCTGTAGCTCAATTTCCTTATAACCTATCCCCTGTACTTCCTTGTTTAGTCCCAATTAACCTGAGATAAAATCTGGGAGCTGTTTGTGAGTGCTTTGGCTATATTTTCCCGATATTTGAATTCATGGTTTTGGTATTTGGATTTGATTTGGTCGTTGGACGTTTGTACGTCAACGAAGAGGGTTGTTTTGTTGTTTTTCTATGCGTAGGCTATAGGTTCTAACCTATAAGTGCACCGTGTGCCGTATCGGTTTTCGGACATTAATTTTAATGGTATTGTGATTGTGTATTTATTGTAGGTACCTTCGCGTGGGTCTCCAAGACAACGAAGCACATCGACTTTGGCCTAGCGAGGAGCGTTAGTGTATATGCCCTAGAGGCCATTACTGTATCATACTAGTTTGTATATTACTTGATGGAAGCTTGGGATATTCACAGTTGTATAGACAATCTTGCTCAAAATGGTAGTATGCTACTTAGTTTGTTTCTACTTTAATATGTGCATGTGTTTCTTTTAGCATATCGCTTATACATATTAGTAGAGCCCTTGGGATCTTTGCTTTATTACCAGCGTTGTGATGGCAGTCACACTTGTGGGGGCTGGGTAATCTATAAGCACATCCTTATACAGGTCCCTAGTCGTAGGACTATCGAGACAGGGCATCGATACTCCGGAGTAGACTAGCGTATGCGCTTCTCATCCCAGCATGGGGAGATAGTCTGTCCCACAGCCATCAGTACGTCGTATTGGAGATAGTATGCGGGTGCTAATTAGGTTACGAGTACGCTGGACAGGACTCGTCGGGAACTGTTGGTTGGTATTATACCTATCGTCAGTTATCAGTTTCTAGGTGACATAAGTACAGCTTAGTCCGCTGACTTGACACTGTCACTTCGCCTCGAGTGTGTTCCCACTGTACTTTGATTACTACCCTACCACGGCTCAAAGGAGTCGTGCAAACAGGTAGTAGTTGGGTGCAGTCCCGAAGCACTTGGAGGCAGTGACGGTTAGACAGGATTCGTCTCTCCCGGTATTGGGAGTTGATATCGCTCTGTGTCAAGGAGAGCCATTACACATAGTCGTCCCTGGCCAGGGCAAGCTAGATATTTTGGTAGGTTCCCAGTGTTATCTCAGGGTGTTCTGGGCTACACTCCGACACGACTTGTACCTCTATTAGGGGACTGACGTTTACCGCCCCTTAAGCCCGCCATGCGATATTCTCAGACAAACAGACCGGACTGTACGGAGACTTTCACATTCAGGCTCAGTAGGAGTTCGGATGGGTTTCACCTCATCAGTCTTCTTATCGGCATCTACCTGGGGGCCGTTACGCACAGCTAGTGCCGCTTGCGGTATGTGGTTAAACCCACTGCCAGCGTAGTGTCGAGTCTTTAGAGTCCCACACAGAGAGCTATTCGCCTTTGGGCAAAAAGAGTAGAGGTCGCATGGTCTTGCGACAGGGTTCGGTTACATCTGCGCACTTGTGCACGTTTGGTGTCCGGGCAGTTATTACTAGCGGGCTTTGGTTTAAGCCAGATCCTAGTATACGTTTTGGGATTGGTTTTATCTCATTTGTATTCGTGTTCCACGGAACGCGGATGCGGGTGTGTATGCACAGTTGACAGAGACAGAGGCAGAGGATCTCTTTGTATTCGTGTTCCTCGGAAGACGGATGCGGGTGTGTATGCACAGTTGACAGAGACAGAGGCAGAGGATTCTCATTAGGGTTGTTGACTGTTGACTTTTTCTAAACCCTAATGAGAATAGGAAATATGATTAATAATAATATTAATTAAGTATTATTGTGCCATGGTTGGGTTGAAAGTTTGACTTTGTTGACTTGTTGACCGGTTGACTAGTTTGGACTTGTTGACCATCATCATTGCATGGCTATCATTTCATGGCTATGACTTTTGGCTTGCTTGTTGTTCTTTACAAAATGAGTGCATGAAATGATAATGCCATTGACATGAACCATCACAAAATACTTAATTATTATTATTATGATGATTATTTTTCCTTTTGAGAGCATGGTTGTAAAAGTCCTCTCTCATTCTATGATATTGATTCTCTCTCATCCAAGCTCTCCCTCTTCCTCTTGCTCTTCCTCTTGCTCATGGTTCTCTTGTCTCATGACTTGAGAAACAAGAACCATTGAGATAAAAAAAACCCAAAACACTTCTCTACTCATCCTAGAGTATAAGGTCTAGCAAGCCAAGTATTTTAGTTTCCTCTAGATTGAGGTTGGAGCCAAAGGTAGAATCTTTCGGGTGGATCCATCTTCGGCACAAGGAGACGACGAGGTGAGACCGATCCGACCACCACAAGGAGTCGAAGAGAAGGAGTTCAAGATTAGGTATAACCCCTAACATAGTAGCTAAACTCTTAGTTAGGTTGCTAGATAGTTTGTTTAGCAAAGATCCGGTTTAGAGTCCATGTTACCTTCACCAAAAAATCGTTTTTCACCATTTCCGCAACCCCAAAAGAACCGGGGATGGGTAACGTGGACTTACAGTGGTATCAGAGCCTAGCTAAACACTATCTAGCATGTTAGCAAAGTAACTAGAAGTTCGATCGGAGAATAGATCACAAAACACGCCCGAAAACCACGCTTGCTGTCGATTTTTAAAACAGCTCAAAAAATTATTTGACATATCTTAAAAATCGTCTCAGGCTTTTCTGTAAACACCCAAGAAAAACGATCCAGCGAGTCAACCAACTCACCGCGGAACCGCGGCAAGAACAGCTTCTTGCCGCGGATCCGCGGCCGAGTTGACTCGGCCGTGGATCGGTTTTCCTGCATTGTGTTTAAAAGGGTGTTTTGGGATTTTTGCAATATGTTGTTTCTGCCCAGATTTTCCAAAAATCAAATTTATGTTTTGGGGTGGTTACAAATCCGTATTTTGATCGAACTTCTATAGACTTTAGCTAACGGGTTATATCTGTGATGTGATATATGTATTGAACGTCTGCTAATCACTATACGTCGATTAGTGGGGGTTATACATATCTGTGATCTGTAATGTTGCTGGTATGTGTATATGAATTCGTTGGATTGTCGCGGATGAATAGCCGGGGGTTGTGAGATGAGAGTTTTCTTTAACTTTTCATTTGATGTAATATGTAATTGATGTAATATTATTTGTATGGCAGCACATCCGGGATGAGGTTGTAGCCGCCATTGTATATTATTTCTTTTACTCTTTTTGCTCCTAGGATAGACCCAAGGTGGGGTGCACAAACTACCGGGTACCTCGAAGTGCCGAGTGGCCTACTCACGTTGTTGAGGGAGGTTGCTTCACTTCGGGTATTTGGCGGGTAGTTTGCCGCACCCGTAGGGGTCTAGGGTGGGGTCTTGGCTATTCATTGCGACCGTGTAATCCACTTTTCGTTGCAGGCTCAAACGAAACGTGGATTCCTAGTATATCCAATGTGTTCATCTGTGATCTGGAATGGCTATCATTGCATCTGACTAATGTATATATCTATATATGATATCTATTTAGGCGTTGCTAATGTTTTGCATCCGCGCTAGTCCAGCCCCCGCTCTGTCGTTAGTTAAGTAACTTAACGGGTAATGACGGGGCCCCGTGGCGAATGCGGATAGCATAAGCGTACGTCATATTTTCATTGTTTTCTGCAATGGTAGGATTACATGATGGGACGCATTAAATTAATGTAAGAAAATAAACCAAAGTTAAAGTTGTTGGAACAATTTCAAAACCACTCGGTTTCTTTTCAAAAACAACTTTTAAACGCGGAGCTTAAGCCACTCCTTTTAAAAGCTATCAAGGTTCCATCGATTATATCAAGTTCACTACGTTCACGGTTTCGCCAAAACCATTCGTAGTCCTCCATCGTTTCAGTCAAATATTCGGTAGTATTCAAGCTATGTATTTTGACCTACGCCAAGGCATAGTGATTGGTAGCTGCCGGATATTTATGTTGGAGATAGTGACCTCAGAGTCAATTATTGGATCACAGGCACGTGATTGCAATGATTAAGGGAGGACCTATACCGGTAGGACAGTCTTACTCAAGATGATAGTATACTATCTGGTTTATCTTTATCATCGTGTACTGTTTTAGGTGACATTACTGATCACTATTGCACGTTGATAGAGCCCCTAGGATTCTTGCTTGACTGCCAGCAGTATGATGACGATCATATACGTGGGAGCTGGGGTCTATAAGCACATCCTTAAAGTGGTCCCTAGTCGTAGGAGTTTTGAGACAGGGCATCGATAC
This sequence comes from Agapanthus africanus, assembly GCA_030015575.1. NCBI lineage: Eukaryota > Viridiplantae > Streptophyta > Magnoliopsida > Asparagales > Amaryllidaceae > Agapanthus > Agapanthus africanus. Next base: position 529,101,712 of record CM057337.1, read on the forward strand.
TCCAGAGTAGACTAGTGTATACAGTCGAGACCCCGACGAGGGGCGGTAGCCGGTCTCACAAGCCACTGGTGTCAGTTGGTTCACCTAAGATGTATACAGGTGCTCATTGGGTTATGAGTACACCGGACAGGACTCGCCGGGAACATGCTAGTTGGTATTATACCTAACGTCAGATGGCAGTTCCCTGGTGACATGTGTACAGGTTAGTTCATCGACGTGAGATCGTCATTTGTCTCGTGTGAGTTCCCACTATACTTTGATTACTACCCTACCACGGCTCAAAAGAGTCATGAAAACAGATTTTAGTTGGGTACAGTCCCGAGCCATATGGAGGCAGTGAGCGGATCGGCAGGGGTTCGTCTCTCCCGGTATTGAGGGTGAGGTCGCGCTGTGTCTAAGAGAGCCATTACACGAAGTCCTTGGCCAAGGCAGGAGATTTACTGGTAGGTATTCTAGTAGTATCTCAGGGTGTTCTGGGTTACACTCCGACATGACTTGTACCGCTTTTGGGGGTCTGACTTTTACCAACCCGCTAGGCCCGCCATGCGATGCTCATAGACGAACGGACCGGACTGTACGGATATTGTCACTGACAGGCTCAGTAGGGTGTCAGGATGAGTTCGCTCATCGACGTCCCTTTTGATCAATAGCTGGTATCCCGTTACGTATGGCTAATACCTCTGATGTGCTAGTGGTTAAATCCACAGCCAAAGTATTGACGAGTCTTTAGAGTCCCCCACAGACAGTTTCTCAAGTTTCGGACGAAACGCTATAGAGGCCGTATGGATATATGGCAGGGTTCGATCATGTATGTGCGGTATTACACGGATCATGATCGGACGGATAATACTAGCGGGCTTTGGTTTAAGCCGGATCCTAGTATTGTACAGTGTAGATTTTGTCTCATTGCATTTGTATTCGGTCGGAATACAAATGCGGGTATGTATATACAGTCGCAGGGTTTTCCTGTAATTTATTACTGGATCAGTTTTTTGAAGTTGCCAGTTTGCTTTCCGTTTCGGCCATTTTTCCTTTGTTCCTTCTTTGGCTGAAAATTGGTGTGGAGAGGCTTATTTGCAAATGTGCAATTAATAATGGTGAAGACTTTTTTGTGGCACATGATGGTTCTCATGATGGTTCTAGTTTATGATGATTAGTTTGTGCATCATCACTTGCTTTAGGTGATGGGTTTTGGTTTTGACTTGGGTGTGATCATTGGTTCTCATCATCACCATTTTTCTCTCTCTTGCGTTATTTGCTCACTCTCTCCCCTCATTCTAGTGTAAGGGCCGGCCACAACTTGAAGGAAAGGGCTGTCAAAATTTTGAGGAGTGATTTTTTTTCTCTTCATGCTTGCAAAAAGTTCTCTAGTTCACCACAAAATTTCACATCTCCTTCCCACTTCCAAATGGCAACTAAGAATAACCCCATGAGAGAAAACCATTCTACACTTAGCCTACAGCATCCTTGGACACGTCGACTCGCCAACTTCGTGCCCGAGTTGCCTCGGTCCAGAGGTGAGAGCCCGTAAAAGAATCCGGCGATGTGGTGCCCTTTTCGATGAGGAGATGAAGACCGGAGATTCCGCGGGGAGATCGAGATGGAGGCCGAAGACTGAAGGACACGGATCGCTCGGTCTAGCATTCTACCCATTCTCTAGTTAGCTAGCATTAGGTTAATGGCCCGATCTGGGTTTTTAGTACGTGGTAGCGCCGGTTTCTGTTTAAAGAAAAGTTTTTATTTTCCGCATTTTGGCCTCGTTCAGACGGCCGGGGCGCTGCCGTGCACTTACATTGGTATCAGAGCCACGCCATTAATCTAGTCTAGCTTGCTCTAACGTGTTTACAAGTTCGATCGAACGGATTTTCTAAAAAGCCCATTTTCAACTCCAGTTTTCTGTCGAAATTTTTTGTGCTCGAAAAATTAATTTGAGTGTTTCAGAAATTCGTGCAGGCAGTTTTAAGCATTCTGTAGAAATTCGATACAGTGATCCTACAGTAGGACCGCGGAACCGCGGCCAAACCCCTGTTCTAGCCGCGGTTCCGCGGCAGTAAGATGTCATTGCCATACCAAATTTCTACAGTTGCTTTCTGAGTTGAAATTGGGGTTTTTGGTATGTTCTGTTTGGGCTCAGATTTTTTATGAGTGCTACAGTTGTGCTTGGGGCCCACTTCGGAAATTTTAGTCGATCGAAAATTTTAAATATGTTAGTTCACAGTATTTACATTATATCTGCGACCGTGAATGTCATTTGATCGGTAAATCCTGTCTAACTGCTATAGCCCTTTTAAACGGATTTGCGAACGTGACATTCACATTGATATTCTGTGATGTGCTGTGATGTTGCGGATTGTCGTGGTGGATAGCCTGGATGCAATGGTAGTACGGTTTGGTTGTATATATACATTTTTTATTGCGGGGCGAGCATCCGACATGTGGACTGCCGTCACCGTCTGTTTGTATATTATTCTTTTGGGGCACGACCGGGCTGAGGTCGATGTACCCGTTGTATGTATATTTTACTTTCTGTACTAGGATCACCCCGCGGTGGGGTGCACGAGTAGCCGGGTTATAGAGGGCAACGGGCCCGCATCTCATGGCGTTGAGACGGAGGGGGCTTCATTCTAGAATTGGCGGGCTATTCGCCGCACTCGTAGGGGGTACAGGTTGACCCAGGAGGGGTGCCTAAGTTACCGGATTCCGTGAAGTGCTGGGTGGTCCATTCACGTTGTTGAAGGGGGCTGCCTCGCTTCAGGTTTTGGCGGGTAACTTGCCGCGCCCGTAGGGGTCTAGGATTTCATTGCACAGGCTATCCATACGATTGGGGGAACGTCGGGTTTCAGTAGCGGCTCTATGAAACCCGGGGATCCCAAATATGTGTATTGTTCTGTGATGCTTATTACATTTCTGTGATGTTGCATTTTATCACGCCTTGGGCGAATATTATATATTGATATATATACTAGTAGATGTTGTATATGTTTTGCATCCGCGCTAGTCCAGTCCCCGCTCTGTCGTTAGTTAAGTAACCTAACGGGTGATGACGGGACCCAGTGGCAAATACGGATGGCATATACGTACATCATTATTTTCGTTCTTTATTGGTGTAATCAATTGATGGGACTGCGTTTATTCGAATCAATGCAAGCTAAACAAACCTATTCTGATATTGTTGGAACTTTTTTCAAAAAGCTGTTATTGCAAGGACGTTCTCTTTTGTTTTGCACAGTGGTATTCCGTTATGAATATCCAGCACCTCAGTCGACGAGGCTAGGGCCGAGATCCCTTCACCGGGAGTGACCCCTTGGACAGAAGTTTGCGTCAGGGCAATAACTTCACTATAGCCGATTACTTTTGCTTTGCATCGTGGTATTCAGTTGGAATATCCTGCACCTCATTCTACGGGGAAAGATCCGAGATCCCTTCACCGGGAGTGACCTCTTTAGCAAAGGCTTTCGTTACTATATTTTTATAAAAGCTATCCGGTTCCTTCAACGATATCAAGTTCATTACGTTAAAGGTTTTTCACCAAAAACTATTCGTAGCCCTCCGTCATTTCAAACGGGTAGCACGTAGTATTCATGCTATGTTTGTTGGCCAAAGTCAAGGCATAGTGTATGGTAGCTATTTGTTACTCTTCTGCAGCATAGATAGATGCGTTGGTTTGGGACAGTCATACTGCCTTGTTGGCCAAAGTCAAGGGTAGGTACGGGTGGATTCAAATCAACCTGGATAATGACGGGTAGAACTTGACATGTGACTTATGATTTGTTGGCCAAAGTCAAGGTCATAAGAGCATGGGGTAAAAATCACATCGGGAGTTTCTAAAGAAACTGAAACTTGCCAGGTATGCGCATACCTTCTGGAGTGTGATAACGTGAGTGGATTCCGTCACGTTATCATGCGATGATAGTTGGATCCCGATTCCCACTGATGAGTTGGTTTACTCCTCGGGTGATCTCGACTAATTCTTCTTTCAGGTTTGGAGGAGAATTTGACGTTACAGTGGGAGGTTTCCTGATTAGATAAATTGATAACCATTCTGATCTAGGTTAGAGTGCACGCTGAGTGTTTCTTTTCTCTCTCTCTTTGGCAGCGACCATGGCCCGACCCTAGACTATGACTCAGTGACCAAGTTGACCGAACCTTCTTTTAACACTGGCTTTTAGTTGTCAGAGTTGCATACCCCATTGCCACTCCTACTTTTGCCCTTTTCTCCAGAACACCCCGTATTACTACGAACGTCCACTTCCATTGGATAAAACCATCGTATAGTTATATACGAACTCGAAGGAATTTATTCGAGGATGGTTTCTGGTTCTGGAGAAAACGAATAGGACTATTCAGTTGTCTTTTCCTTTTACCTTCTCTCAGGTTGTGAGTGCTCCTTAGATTAGGACAGTACACCTATTACGCAAATTGGATAATCTTCTTCCAAACCATAAGCAGGTGCCGACCGGTAGGGAATGAAGAAAACCAATTAGCCTAACGATGGTGTACAGAAGGTTTTATGTAAAGACAAATAAAGGGATTAGAAGGAGGGCAAAGTAAACTGCGACTGCTATTCATGACCAAACCAAGTATTTTATTACCACTCCCACTTCACCTTTGTATTTCTCCAGAACACTCCGTATCACTATGAAGATCCACAGTTATTTGGATACTCCATCGTATGGTTATATACGAACTCGAAAGGAACTTGTTCCACTTCGGGGATGGATTCTGGTTCAGGAGAAATAGGAATAAGGTTTATTCGGTTGTCTTTTTGTTAGTTGTATATATGCCCTAGAGGCCAGTATTGTACAGATGATGTATATTATATTGGATGCTTGGACATATATAGAGATGACTTTCTTGCTCGATATGATAGTATGCTATCTGGTTGCTCTTTATCTTAACATGTACAGTAGTCTTTTTAAACTGTCTTATAGTTACATGTTGGTAAAGCCCTTAGGATGTGTACTTGACTACCTGGACTATGATGCAGATCATACTAGTGGGGACATGGTAGTCCATAAGTACATCCTTCAAGGTCCCTAGTCGTGGGTGTATCGAGACGGGGCATCGATATACCAGAGTAGACTAGCGTATACGCTTCTCGACCCATGAGATGGGCGATGGATGATCCCATATCCATTGGTGTTTGACATCAGAGATAGTATACAGGTGCTCAGTGTAGACTGGGTACACTGGACGGACTCGCCGAGAACTCCCAGATGGTATTATACCTCACGTCAGATGGCAGTTCTCAGGTGACACTTGTGCAGGTTAGTCTGTAGACCCGAGATCGTCATAGAGTCTTGTGTGATTCCCACTATGCTTTGATCTCCACCTTACCACGTCCATGAGGGCGTGCAAAACGGTGGTCTTTGGGCACAGTCCCGAGTCACATGGAGGCAATGAGCGATAGGAGGGGTTTCGTCTCTCCCGGTATTGGGGGTTGATGTTGCGCAGTGCTCGATTGGCCGTAACAGGGAAGTCCCTGGCCAGGGCTGATCAGAGATTTGCTGGTAAGTGTTACCAGTAGTTTCTCGACCCGTTATGAGCCACACATCGGCACGACTTATCGGTTATTGGGGTCTGACGTTTACCACCCCTAGACTTGATATGCGACATATCAGACGAACAGACCGGACTGTACGGTAAGTGTTACTGGTTGGATTCACAGGAGTGTGAGCGGGCTAGCTCGTCGATCTTCTGATCGCTCAATACCCGGATGGCCGTTACGTTTAGCAGACCGCTTGCGGCTTGTAGGTGCTTGATATGATCATCATCTGCTACCGGCGTATTGATGAGTCTTTAGAGTCCTACACAGAGGTTTCCTGGCTCAAACGAAACGAAATAGGAGCGCATATGAGATATGTGCAGGACCGAGAATAATGCGTGTATGTGATACCGTATTCCATTCTCGCGATGAATGTATCGATTGGTTATATTCGATATAACCTAGATTTCGAATCAAGGATTGATTCGATAAGCCGATACATAGGATACTAGTCGGTTATATGCGATATGATCGGATCGTTAAATCAAGTGTTGATTTAATGATTTAATGTATAATTATATATTTGATATATTACTTTGCATTAACTAGTATTGGTTCACTTTAAATGGATTTTCTCACTTGATGTGCAAGTTGTATATGTGATATACTTTTGTGCACATGTTTGTATCATGTTTGATGATACTTGCTCATTTGGTTAAGTGTATAGAATTAAACCATGGTTAAGTTTATGATTAGGGTTTTGCTGATTCATTTATTTGTTTATTTGTTTATTTATTTATTTGGAAAAGATTTTGATGAGAATGGTGGCTTTCTTTGTTTCTAGTTGAAGCTTCATGAAGCTTTGACTTTGTAACCATTCTTGTCTTCATGCTTAACCCTAACCCTTCCAAGTAACCATGGTCAATTTTCTACACTCTACCTTAGTTAGTATATGATAAGTATTCATTTTACTTTTCAATTTTTAATCAAGACTTATCATATTCTATCTTCATCTTCTTCTTCATCTTCAAAGAAAAAGCTTAAGTCCATTAATGGCAACTTGAGCTAAAGTGTGAGAAATCCAATTCTAAAGTGAACCCACCTCCTATTTCTTCACCCTCTACCTCTTGACAAGTAGTATAGGGTGTTTTCTTCACAAGTTTCACAACTTGATGGAGTTGGAGCTTGAACTTGTGATGCCTCGACGTAGATCATCTTCGGCACGAAGCCGACGACCTAACCCGACCATTTCTCCGATCAAGCCGACGATTGAGTCCGGGATTCGAGATAGACAGCGAGAGGATGCCTACGTGGAGCTAAGGAAGTAGAGAACCGGATCTACAAAGGTTGTAGCCTCTCTCTTTTAGTTAAATTGTTAACTAGTTTCGTTTTTCGCCTAAACTTCTAGTCAACGATCCGTATTAGGGTTTCTCGGCACCCGTAAAATTTGAAATTGGCATGGTTGATGCCTTGTGAGACCTCATTAGCGTGCCTAGGAACCCTACAGTGGTATCAGAGCCTAGCTAGAGCCTTAGGCGAGGTCTAGACGACGTTTGAAACCCGATCGAACCGAAACCCTAATTCCCGATATGCTCTCTGGACTTTTTCTAAAATCTGGGATTTTTCCATATTAAAAATGCTTAAAAAATTCAGCAGGGAATTCTAAGAATTACGATGCAAAATTTATCCCATGATCTGCTAAGGGCGCGGCGGAACCGCGGCAGAAGCCTGGCTTCTGCGGCGGTTCCGCGGCCATCAGATTACATCATCTGTCCTTTTTTGCACAGTAATTCCTATTTTATTATGCTGAATTTTCTGGGAATTTTTAATTTGACTCAAGAGTTGAGTGTTCTGAGGTTGTATTGGTAATCGACGATTCGATCGGATTATCAAACCTTGTCTATGTGGCTTTCCGGATATTTTAGAATATGTTAAAAGGTTCGACCGGATATAAATACCCAACTTTTCCCCTGCCGGAAAATTTCCAAGTGTTGGATTTTTCTGTGGTTTAAGGACGTTCTAAGTAGTGAAAGTAATGCGATGGTCCCTCTAGAAGACAACAAACCTTAACTCGATTATGTGACCGTCTTGAACTGCCCTTTGAACCTTCGGGTTTGGGGCAGTACGGCGTTCCACAAATGAGGCGTTGGCTTGACCCTTCTACGGCTGGACCGTTGGTACTGAGGCATGAAGTGAATGTCTTTGAACCTATTTCATGTGTTGAACGGTTTCGGAAAAACTTTGGTGTTCGAATGTTCGATCGGAAAGTTTAATATTTTCTATTTATCCGGAATGGGATACAATAATTGGAATTCACAAACAGTTATGAGATAACTGAATGAATGTTATAAATCTAGCGGTTTAGTTTCATTTGATATTGAAAAGAGTTTTCGATAATGAGACTAAAATGCGGGGTTTATAACTGTTAGGCATGTGATGTCTAAGTATTTTATTTGATTAGGCATGTGATGTCTAAAGAGGTTGCGGATTCCAACTGTTGTAGTTTTACACTTTCTTTTCTGTGACCGTAAGTGTAATATGTGATATCGCCGGTTTCGTTGCTATATGTCAACGACAATTGGGATGCGCATATTTACTTACGTTGATGACATGTGATGTTATGTGTTGCTCGATATGTTATATTGGATTGTCGTGATTGAATAGCCGGGGGTTTTTATGTGAGATGAGTGTTTTTCATTTTCATTCATGTAAAAACTTGTATGTAATATTCTTTTATTGGGACACTTCCAGGTTGCGGAAGATGTCACCCTTTGTATATTATTTACTTTTCCGCATTAGGATAGACCCAAGGAGGGGAGCACAAGTAACCGGGTTCTAGGGTTCAGTGGGAGACCATCTCGAGGAGTCGAGTCCCGGTCTCCTAACCCAAGAATTGGTAGGGTTGCTTGCCGCTCTCGTAGGGGTCTAGGGGTGTGGGATTGGCTATTCATCACGACCGTGGAATCCGTGTTTTATACTGGCTCGTATTGAAAACACGGACGTCCTAGTATATCCAATGTTTCATAAGTTTCTTCTGCTGCTTTATCTGTGATGTGATCATGTGATGTTCTGTGATAGATGTAGGGTTCCTAGGCACCCTAATGAGGTCTCACAAGGCATCAACCATGCCAATTTCAAATTTAAACGGTGCCGAGAAACCCTAGAACGGATCGTTGGCTAGATTTCTAGGCGAAAAAGAAACAAGTTAACAACTTAACTAAAGGAAACGGAAATACAACCTTTGTAGATCCGGTGCTCCACCTCCATAGCTCCACAACGAAGTCCCCTCGCTGTCCGAATGAATTCCCGGGCTCTAGCGTCGGCTTCGTCGGAGAAATGGCGAGCTAGGTCGTCGATGTCCATGCCGAAGATGATCTACGTCGAAGCATCGCAAGATCAAGCTCTCACTTCACCAAGTCATGAAACTTGTGAAGAAAACACACTCTATTACTTGGCAAGAGGTAGAGGATGAAGAAATAGGAAGTGGGTAGACTTTAGATTTGGATTTCACACTCTTTTTCATCACTTGCCATTGATGGAGGCAAGCTTTCTTCACTTGAAGAAATGAAGAAGAAGAAGGTAAATGTTATGACAAGTTAATTCCAAAAAGAAAATTAAAAGAATACTTATCATAACCAAACCATGGTCAAGTGTAGAGAATAAATCATGGTTAGTGGGATGGTTAGGGTTAAGCATGAGACAAAATGGTCACTTCGTCAAAGTCTTCTTGAAGCTTCATGAACAAAACAAAACATGCCACCATTTTCTCATTTGCTTTTCTTTTTCCAAAAGAATAAATAAATGAATAAAATGAATAAGGAAAAAGTAAACCCTAACCATTTCATTAACCAAGGTTTAATTCTTTACACTTAACCAAAAAGGCATGCATCATCAAACATGATACAAGCAAGTGCACAAAATCATATCGCATATGCAATGCGCACATCTGAGTGAGAAAATCCATCTTAAAGTGAACCAATACTAGTTAATGCAAAGTAATATATCAAATATATAATTATGCATTAAATCATTAAATCAACACTTGATTTAACGATCCGGTCATATCGCATATAACCGACTAGTATTCTATGTATCGGCTTATCGAACCAACCCTTGATTCGATAACTAGGTTACATCGCATACAACCTTTCGATACATTCATCGCGAGAATAGAATACGGTATCACATACACGCATTATTATCGGTCCCGCACATATCTCATATGCGCTCCTATTTCGTTTCGCTTGAGCCAGGAAACCTCTGTGTAGGACTCTAAAGACTCGTCAATACGCCGGCAGCAGGTGATGATCATATCAAGCACCCACAAGCCGCAAGCGGTCTGCTAAATGTAACGGCCACCCGGGTATTGAGCGATCAGAAGATCGACGAGCAAGCCCGCTCATACTCCTGTGAATCCAACCAGTAACACTACCGTACAGTCCGGTCTGATCGTCTGATATGTCGCATATCTCGCCTAGGGGTGGTAAACGTCAGACCCCAATAGCTCGATAAGTCGTGTCGATATGAGGACTATAACAATTCGAGAAACTACTGGTAACACTTACCAGTAAATCTTAGCAACCCTGGCCAGGGATTTCCTGTTATAGCCAATCGAACACAGCGCAACATCAACTCCCTATACCGGGAGAGACGAATCCCCTCCTATCGCTCATTGCCTCCATGTGAATCGGGACTGTACCCAAAAACCACCGTTTTGCATGCCCTCTTGGACGTGGTAAGATGGAAATCAAAGCACAGTGGGAACCACACAAGACTCTATGACGATCTCGGGTCAACAGACTACTCTGTACCAGTGTCACCAGAGAACTGCCATCTGACGTGAGGTATAATACCATCTGGGAGTTCTCGGCGAGTCCGTCCAGTGTACCCAGTCTCTACTGAGCACCCATATATCATCTCTGATGTCAAACACTAATGGATATGGGATCATCCATCGCCCATCTGTATGGGTCGAGAAGGTATACGCTAGTCTACTCTGGTATATCGATGCCCCGTCTCGATACACCCACGACTAGGGACTTTGAAGGATGTACTTATGGACTACCATGTCCCCACTAGTATGATCCGCATCATAGTCCAGGTAGTCAAGCACACATCCTAAGGGCTTTACCAACATGTAACAGAGAGACAATCAGTGTACACGTCAAGGTAAAGAGCAACCAGATAGCATACTATCATGTCGAGCAAGAAAGTCCTCCCTATATATGTCCCAGCATCCACTACAATATACATCCTATGTACAGTAATGGCCTCTAGGGCATACATATAACTAACAATCTCCCACTTGCACTAGGGCCAACTGTAGCAGTGGTTGTAGTATCTCATACTCAATCATCCCATAAAAAGTCTCTCTCTGGGAACAGGCCTTTGTGAGTGGATCCGCTGTGTGGTCCTCTTAGTCTACTCTCATAACCTCGATCTCCCTGGAGATCAACCATCTCCATGATCAGGTGACACTGCCTTAGAATATGTCTGGATCACTGATGGGACGGACGTTCCTTGGCATAAGCCACAACTCCATTGTCACACAATGGGAGGAACATAGTTCATCTCATGAACAAATATACACCCAAACATCCTCTTTTGGTAGCATCTTAAGTAGCGATGTATCCAGCCGTTATCGTCTAGTATGCCACGGTATCTAGCTTGGAACTCTTCCAACATACCGTCCCTTTTACTGAGGGTAAAGACAATGCCTGTGACTGACATTCAGTCGTCTTTATCACCCTGGAACCCTTCCAGTGATTCTCCCCAGGATCGATTGATACAATCTCACTACATCTAGTGAGTATCCTAACATCCATTTAGATCTATCTCATAGATCCAAAATCCAGGATTTAGGAGGTATCACCTTGATCCTATATGGAGAATTATGGTGATAAGCGGAGATTGACCGAGCGTAGCATAGGAAACTCCTTCCCCATCAAGAGTATGTCATCCACGTACTCTACGAGGATCGTCACCATACTCCCTACTACCTTTTTGTTTATACAAGGTTCATCTACCATTTTGATGATGTCAAACTCTTTGACTAATTCATCAAAACAGATGTTCCAACTCCGCGATGCCTGCTTTATCCTATAAAGCATCTTGCACGCGTTTCCGCTGCTCCCACTGTCTACGAAGCCCTCTGGCTGTGTACTTATAGACGCTCTCTTCCAAAATATCATTTAGAAAAGCAGTCATGACACCCAACCACCAGATATCGTAGTCATGGTATGTAGCCGTGGTAAGTAGGATCTGAATGGACTTAAGCATAGGCACTGGAAAAGGTTTCATCATTATCCACACCTGGTCGATGACGAAAACCCTTAACAAGTCTAGCTTTGAAAGTCTCAACTTTTCCATGTACACCAAGTAATCTTCTCAAGATATACTTGCTCCTGATGGGGATTTAACCCTTCAGATATAGCAACCAAAGTCCATACTTTGTTGGTGTATAAGGATTCCATCTCAGATCGCTAAACATCCAGCCATTCTTACCGAGTCTTACTCTCGATGGCCTGCTCGAAGCTAGTTGGGTCATCATCTCATGATGCAATCCTCCCTCCCACTGTCATAGAGGAACCGAAGTATCTCTCAGGTGGGTGAGGTACCCTACTAGATCGGCGGAGAGGCCGAGGTTCGTTGGTAACTATTGAATCCTTTGGTTCCATCAAATCATCTTCTGTAGTTTGCATAGCTGGAACCTTTCCAGTTCTACATAACTAACCTTGCCTCGAGTTTGTCCGGATTTTGCTTTTAGACATAGGCCGGACAACCCCAAATCTTAACTAACTTAAGACATGGGCTCTTCCCTTTCCATATCACATATGAAGTGGTAGGCATTGATTTGATTCGAACCCTATTCAATAGGTATGCAACTTCTCAAGTGCATAACACCCAAAAGGAAACAGGTAACTCAGTAGTACTCATCATAGAGCATACCTTATCATATAGGGTGTGATTGCTCCGCCCTGATATACCATCGTGCTATGGTGTATACAGAGGAGTAATGCTGAGAGAGAATCTCATTCTCCTTTAGAAAAGTCCAGGAATTCCATGCTCAAGTATTCTCCTCCTTGATCACATCAAAGGACATAATACTTATACCCGTATTTTGGTTCTCTACTTCTAACTTATATTCTGTGAATATCTCAAAAGGTTCGGACTTGTGTTTCAACAGGAACATATGTCTGAATCTTGAGAAATTTATCAGAGAATGTAACGAAGTACAAAGAACCAGTCCTGGCATATGTAGACAGGGGATCTGACATACATCAACATGTATCATCCCAAGAGTTTACTAACTCTTTCTCTGTTTTCAGTAAACGGAGCTATGGTCATCTTATCTTTGTGACATGACTGGCAAGTTTCATAAGATGTAAATTCAAACAGATTTAAATATGCATCTATGTGGAACTTAGCTTGTCGGGTCGCATTGATATGACCTAGTCTACAATACCTCAAGAAGAATTCGTTCATTTCTGAACTCTTCCTCTTGTGTGTGTTCCGTATACTAAGAACTGTAGTTTGATTTAGAACATTAATGCTTTTAGATAACGTGCCTGAACCGATCAACTTTTGATATAGGAAATGTTCAAAACATTATCCAACAATACAAAATTATATCCTTTCTTTACTAATAAAGAGACTGATATGATTTTGTATATCAGGTTCGGTATCTAATAACATTCGTTCAGAATCAATGTATTTGTAATACAGGGTGACAGTGACCAACAGACTTGGCTGCAACACTTCCCCCGTTTTCTGCCTCATGAAACTTATCACCCATTCTCAGTTCTCTACCTAGCTGTAGCCCTATGTAACAGATTACATATCTGGGATCCTGATCTGGTATCACATACCCAGGACGTAGAGGATACAGAGAAACAGTTCTTTGTAACGAACACACCCGAAGATGATACATCAGCATGCACTCTCTTCGTTTGGGCGGCACGGGAATTCTGGTAATCCCCAATTTCCTGCTCTGTCTTATAACAATTATAAGTTGGAGCGGGACCAACGTTCCCCAGCTCAGTATAACAAGCGGGTTCAGTCAATATTCCGTATTATTATCTTGATTAAGGCGTGATATGGTCGCTACCTGGAGAGAGAGAGAAGAAAACACTCAGCGTGCGCTCTGTCAAGAATAGATTGGTTATTATTTTATCTAATCAGGATGGCTCCCACTGCTTTTTATCAAATCTTCCTTCAAACCCTAAAAGGAAAGACTAGCCGGGATTAATTACACACTACAAGTTCGCCAATCTTTCAGCCAGGCCAGTGTCGGTACTTTGAGGGAGGTCCCCCGTGCTTTCGCACGAACCTAAGTAATGTAAACCTCGTTTTCCCAGAGGCGTAACCCCGTTGACACCTTTCTAGACACCTACTTGATCGGCTAATTGTAATGTATAAAACTCTCCCAGGAGTAACTCTTACTCGCAGCGGGTATCGGGATCCAACTATCTCATAGAAGGTATGCAATCTCATTGCAAATTTCAACACTTGAAATTCCCGATAATCTTTTGCCCCTAACCTCCTATGACCTTGACAAAGGCCAACAAACCATAGGATGCTAGTCAAGTTCAACCCGTCATTTCTTGATCGAAATAAACCCACCCGCACGGCCCTTGACAAAGGCTAACAAGGTCGCACGACTACCCTAATCCAATCTGCATCATATGCATAAGCAGATAAGCACCAGTTAGCTACCGCACACTGCGCCTTGACAAAAGCCAACAAACGCAGCACGAATACTAACTACTACTTATCTGAAATGACGGAGGGCTACGACAGGTTTTTCTGAAAACCTATTGCGTAATGAACTTGATATCGTTGTAGGATCGAATGATTTTAAAAATGGAGTGCTTTTGAGGCTTTTCTAGTTTTGCTAAAGGAGTCACTCCCGGTGAAGGGATCGTCGGTCCTTTCCTCGTCGAATGAGATGCGGGATATATCATATATATCACTGTGCAAAGCAAAAACTCTTAAAAGCAATCAAAAAGACAAACCGAGTGTGTAGCATCTGCCAGTTATTGCTAAAGGAGTCACTCCCGGTGAAGGGATCTCGGTCCTTTCCTCATCGAATAAGGTGCAGGATATATCTCATATACCGCTATGCAAAGCAAGAACTGTAGCTACCTGTTTTATTTTTGAAATTCGATTCTACAACATCTTAGGTTTCTTTTATTTCATTAATCACATTAATGAAGTCCCATCATTTAAGTACCTAAACATCACAGATAAATACGACGTACACTTATGCCATCCGCATTCGCCTCGATGTCCCCTCGTGCACCGTTAGGTTAGGTAACTAACGACAGAGCGGGGCAGGGCTAGCGCGGGTGTAAAACATAAGTAACGTCTATATAATATATCATATATACTATATAAAGTATCTATCACAGAACATCACATGATCACATCACAGATATCGCAGCAGAAGAAACATATGAAATATTGGATATACTAGGACGTCCGTGTTTTCAATACGAGCCAGTATAAAACACGGATTCCACGGTCGTGATGAATAGCCAAACCCACACCCCTAGACCCCTACGAGAGCGGCAAACAACCCTACCAATTCTCGAGTTAGGAGACCCGGACTCAACTCCTCGAGTTGGTCTCCCACTGGACCCCAGAACCCGGTTACTTGTGCTCCCCTCCTTGGGTCTATCCTAGTGCAGAAAAGTAAATAATATACAAACGGTGACAACTTCCGCAACCTGGAAGCGCCCCAATAAAAGAATATTACATACAAGTTTTTACATGAATGAAAATGAAAAACACTCATCTCACATAAAAAACCCCGGCTATTCAAACACGACGATCCAATATAACATATCCAGCAACACATAACATCACATGTCATCAATGTAAGTAAATATGTCCATCCCAATTGTCGTTGACATATAGCAACGAAACCGGCGATATCACATATTACACTTACGGTCACAGAAAAGAAAGTGTAAAACTACAACAGTTGGAATCCGCAATCACCTCAGACATCGCATGCCTGACCAAATGAATTCCTTAGACATCGCATGCCTAACAATTATAAACCCCGCATTTTAGTCTCATTATTGAAAACACTTTTCAATATCAAGTCGGGCAATTCAACAGGATTCCCGACATTCTGATCGAATGCTCGTCGCAAACTTTAGTAGGCGGCCGCACCCCCGACGCCGTCGACAAAGTGCACCAAGGCAGAACACCGCTGCCGCGAGCACCCGAACGGATGCTTTCGGCGACGGGGTTCTCCTACAGTCACTTGGTCGGGGCTATAGGGCGAGGCTGTCTATTAAGTTTACCCGGCGAGTATCCGCGTACGCTACGTGATTGCGACGGACTTTTGATCACATCAAAATTCCGTGGCAACCGATCAAGTGAGACTAAAGTGTTATGTTTATAACATTCATTCAGTTATCTCATAACTTTTGTGAATTCCAATTGTTGTATCCCATTCCGGATAAATAGAAAATGTCAAACTTTCCGATCGAACAATCGAACACCCAAGTTTTCCCTATACAGATCAACACATGAAACAAGTCTAACAACATTCAGTTCATGCCTCGGTACCAACGGTCTAGCCGTAGAAGGGTCAAGCCAACGCCTCACATGTGGCACGCCGTACTGCCCCAAACCCGAAGGTTCAAAGGGCAGTTCAAGACGGTCACATAATCGAGTTAAGGTTTGTTGTCTTCTAGAGGGTCCATCGCGTTACTTGCACTACTTAGAACGTCGTTAAACTGCGGAAAAATCCAACACTTGGAAATTTCCCGACAGGGGAAAAATTGGGTATTTATATCCGGTCGAACTTTTTAACATATTCTAAAAATTATCCGGAAAGCCACTTAGACAAAATCTGATACTCCGATCGAAACACCGAATCCCCAAAAAAATTCCAGAAAATTCAACTCTTGAATAAATATTAAAAATTCCCAGAAAACTCAGCATAATTTATCAGGAATTACTGTGCAAAGATTGAGGGCTGACGTCACCAGATAGCCGCGGAACCGCCGCAGAATCTAGGCTTCTGCCGCGGTTCCGCCGCAATAAATACTGTTCATCGAACAATTTTTGCATCGTAATTCTTATTTTTTCTTGCTGAATTTTTTAGCAATTTTTAATTCTGAAAAAACCACGTTTTTGAAAAAAGGACAGAGAGCATTTTTTGAGATGGGTTTCGGGTTCGTTCGGGTTTCAAATTCCGTCTAGACTTCGCCTAAGGCTCTAGCTAGGCTCTGATACCACTGTAGGGTTCTTAGGCACCCTAATGAGGTCTCACAAGGCATCAACCATTCCAATTTCAAATTTAAACGGTGCCGAGAAACCCTAGAACGGATCGTTGGCAAGATTTCTAGGCGAAAAAGAAACTAGTTAACAACTTAACTAAAGGAAACAGAAATACAACCTTTGTAGATCCGGTGCTCCACCTCCATAGCTCCGCAACGAAGTCCCCTCGCTGTCCGAATGAATTCCCGAGCTCTAGCGTCGGCTTCGTCGGAGAAATGGCGAGCTAGGTCGTCGATGTCCATGCCGAAGATGATCTACGTCGAAGCATCGCAAGATCAAGCTCTCACTTCACCAAGTCATGAAACTTGTGAAGAAAACACACTCTACTACTTGGCAAGAGGTAGAGGATGAAGAAATAGGAAGTGGGTAGACTTTAGATTTGGATTTCACACTCTTTTTCATCACTTGCCATTGATGGAGGCAAGCTTTCTTCACTTGAAGAAATGAAGAAGAAGAAGGTAAATGTTATGACAAGTTAATTCCAAAAAGAAAATTAAAAGAATACTTATCATAACCAAACCATGGTCAAGTGTAGAGAATAAATCATGGTTAGTGGGATGGTTAGGGTTAAGCATGAGACAAAATGGTCACTTCGTCAAAGTCTTCTTGAAGCTTCATGAACAAAACAAAACATGCCACCATTTTCTCATTTGCTTTTCTTTTTCCAAAAGAATAAATAAATGAATAAAATGAATAAGGAAAAAGTAAACCCTAACCATTTCATTAACCAAGGTTTAATTCTTTACACTTAACCAAAAAGGCATGCATCATCAAACATGATACAAGCAAGTGCACAAAATCATATCGCATATGCAATGCGCACATCCGAGTGAGAAAATCCATCTTAAAGTGAACCAATACTAGTTAATGCAAAGTAATATATCAAATATATAATTATGCATTAAATCATTAAATCAACACTTGATTTAACGATCCGGTCATATCGCATATAACCGACTAGTATTCTATGTATCGGCTTATCGAACCAACTCTTGATTCGATAACTAGGTTACATCGCATACAACCTTTCGATACATTCATCGCGAGAATGGAATACGGTATCACATACACGCATTATTCTCGGTCCCGCACATATCTCATATGCGCTCCTATTTCGTTTCGCTTGAGCCAGGAAACCTCTGTGTTGGACTCTAAAGACTCGTCAATACGCCGGCAGCAGGTGATGATCATATCAAGCACCCACAAGCCGCAAGCGGTCTGCTAAACGTAACGGCCACCCGGGTATTGAGCGATCAGAAGATCGACGAGCAAGCCCGCTCATACTCCTGTGAATCCAACCAGTAACACTACCGTACAGTCCGGTCTGATCGTCTGATATGTCGCATATCTCGCTTAGGGGTGGTAAACGTCAGACCCCAATAGCTCGATAAGTCGTGTCGATATGAGGTCTATAAGAATTCGAGAAACTACTGGTAACACTTACCAGTAAATCTCAGCAACCCTGGCCAGGGATTTCCTGTTATAGCCAATCGAACACAGCGCAACATCAACTCCCTATACCGGGAGAGACGAATCCCCTCCTATCGCTCATTGCCTCCATGTGACTCGGGACTGTACCCAAAAACCACCGTTTTGCATGCCCTCTTGGACGTGGTAAGATGGAAATCAAAGCACAGTGGGAACCACACAAGACTCTATGACGATCTCGGGTCAACAGACTACTCTGTACCAGTGTCACCAGAGAACTGCCATCTGACGTGAGGTATAATACCATCTGGGAGTTCTCGGCGAGTCCGTCCAGTGTACCCATTCTCTACTGAGCACCCGTATATCATCTCTGATGTCAAACACCAATGGATATGGGATCATCCATCACCCATCTGTATGGGTCAAGAAGGTATACGCTAGTCTACTCTGGTATATCGATGCCCCGTCTCGATACACCCACGACTAGGGACTTTGAAGGATGTACTTATGGACTACCATGTCCCCACTAGTATGATCCGCATCATAGTCCAGGTAGTCAAGCACACATCCTAAGGGCTTTACCAACATGTAACAGAGAGACAATCAGTGTACACGTCAAGGTAAAGAGCAACCAGATAGCATACTATCATGTCGAGCAAGAAAGTCCTCCCTATATATGTCCCAGCATCCACTACAATATACATCCAATGTACAGTAATGGCCTCTAGGGCATACATATAACTAACAATAGATACAGTATAAAGTATATATGATATATTATATAGACGTTACTTATGTTTTGCACCCGCACTAGCCCTGCCCTGCTCTGTCGATAGTTACCTAACCTAACGGTGCACGAGGGGACATCCAGGCGAATGCGGATGGCATAAGTATACGTCGTATTTATCTGTTATGTTTAGGTAACTTAAATGATGGGACTTCATTAATGTGATTAATGAAATAAAAGAAACCTAAGATGTTGTAGAATCAAATTTTAAACAAAACAGGTAGCTACAGTTCTTGCTTTGCATAGCGGTATATATGATATACCCTGCACCTTATTCGATGAGGAAAGGACCGAGATCCCTTCACCGGGAGTGACTCCTTTAGCAATAACTGGCAGATGCTACACACTCGGTTTGTTTTTGATTGCTTCTATAGTTTCTGCTTTGCACAGTGATATATATGATATATCCCGCACCTCATTCGACGAGGAAAGGGCCGACGATCCCTTCACCGGGAGTGACCCCTTTAGCAAAACTAGAAAAGCCTCAAAATCACTCCATTTCAAAACTTCATTTGATTCTACAACGATATCAAGTTCATTACGCAATAGGTTTTCAGAAAAACCTGTCGTAGCCCTCCGTCATTTCAGATAAGTCCTGTTTAGTATTCGTGCTGCGTTTGTTGACCTTGTCAAGGCGCAGTGTGCGGTAGCTAACCAGTATTTATCTGCTTATGCATATGATGCAGATTGAGTTAGGGTAGTCGTACGGCCTTGTTGACCTTGTCAAGGGTCGTGCGGGTGGGTTTAATTCAATCAAGAAATGACGGGTTGAACTTGACTTGCGGTCTATGGTTTGTTGACCTTGTCAAGGTCATAGATCGTTTGGGGCAAAATATTATCGGGAATTTCAAGTGTTGAAATTTGCAATAAGATTGCATACCTTCTATGAGATAGTTGGATCCCGATACCCACTGCGAGTAAGAGTTACTCCTGGGAGAGTTTTACACATTGCAATTAGCTGATCAAGTAGGTGTCTAGAAAGGTGTCAACGGGGTTACGTCTCTGGGAAAACGAGGTTTACATTAATTAGGTTCGTGCGAAAGCACGGGGGACCTCCCTCAAAGTACCGACACTGGCCTGGCTGAAATATTGGCGAACTTGTAGTGTGTAATTAATCCCAAACTTTTAGGGTTCGAAGGAAGATTTGATAAAAACCAGTGGGAGCCATCCTGATTAGATAAGATAATAACCAATCTGATCTTGCACGAGCATACGTTAAAGTGTTTTCTTCTCTCTCTCTCCAGGTAGCGACCATTTCATGCCCTAATAAAGATAATAATATGGATGTATTGACCGAACCCGCATGTTATACTGTGCGGGGGAACGTTGGTTCCGTTCTTTCTTATAAGAGTTATAGGAATGAACAGGATATAGGGGAATACCAGGATTCCCATGCTACCCGAATGAAGAAAGTACATGATGATGCATTTTCTTCGGGTGTGTTCGTTACAGAGAACTGTTTCTCCATTTCCTCTACGTCCTGGGTATTAGATACCGGGTCAGGATCCCATATATGTAATCAGTTACATGGGCTAAGGAAAGGTAGAGAACTTGGAGAAGGTGATAAAGACATTAGAGTTGGAAATGGTGCAATTGTTGCAGCTAAGACTGTCGGGGAATATCACCTTCTATTACCAACTGGTAATACATTGGTTCTGAACGAATGCTATTACATGCCGAACCTGATATGCAACATTATATCGGTTTCTTTGTTAAGTAAAGAGGGATATAATTTTGTATTACAGGATAATGTTATGAACATCTTCCGTAACCAAAAGTTGGTTGGATCAGGCACGTTGTGCAATGGCATTTATGTTCTAAATCAATCAACAGTTCTGAACATAACAAACACACACAAGAGGAAGAGTTCAGAACTGAACGAATCCTTCTTGTGGCATTGTAGACTGGGTCACATCAATGCGACACGACTGGCTAAGTTGCATAAGGATGGATATTTGAAACCATTCGAATTTTCATCTTATGACACTTGCCAGTCATGTCTCAAAGGAAAGATGACCAAAACTCCGTTTACGGGACATGGAGAAAGAGTTACCGAACTCTTGGGACTGATACATAGTGATGTATGCGGTCCTATGTCTACACATGCCAGGGATGGTTCTTCATACTTCATTACATTCACTGACGATCTCTCTAGGTTCGGGTATGTGTTTCTGATGAAACACAAATCAGAAGCTTTTGAGAAATTTAGAGAATATAAACAAGAAGTTGAGAACCAAACCGGAAAAAGTATTAAAATCCTACGATCTGATTGAGGAGGTGAATGCTTGAGCAATGAATTCTTGGACTTCCTAAAAGAGAATGGGATTCTCTCTCAGCTGACTCCTCCATATACACCACAGCACAACGGTGTATCAGAACGGAGGAACCGCACCCTATTAGATATGGTGCGCTCTATGATGAGCACAGCTGAGTTACCTATTTCCTTCTGGGGATATGCGCTGGAAATAGCAACATACCTATTGAATCAAGTTCCATCTAAATCTGTACCTACCACACCATATGAGATATGGAGTGGGAAGAGGCCATATCTTAAACGAGTTAAGATATGGGGTTGTCCAGCCTATGTCAAAAGACAAAATCCGGACAAGCTCGAGGCACGGTCAGTTCTTTGCAAGTTTGTGGGATATCCAAAGAACTCATATGGGTATTTTTTCTACCACAATGAGGAACAAAAAGTGTTTGTTGCTCAACATGCCACCTTTTTAGAAAAGGAATTCCTTGAAAAAGAAATTAGTGGCAAAGTGGTAGAGCTGGAAGATGTTCCAGATACACAAACCGTAACTGAAGATTTAGTGGAACCAGAAGATTCAGTAGCTCCCAATGAACCTCAGCCTCTCCGCCGATCTAGTAGGGTTCCTCGCCAACCTGAGAGATACTACGGTTTTCTCATGGACGGTGGGAGCGAGGATTGCATCATGGAGGATGATGACCCAACTAGCTTCGAGCAGGCCATCACGAGTAGGGACTCAGTGAAATGGCTGGATGCAATGCGGTCCGAGATGGAATCCATGTACACCAACAAAGTATGGACTTTGGATGTTGCTCCCGAAGGGGTAAAACCCATTGGGAGCAAGTGGATCTTCAAGAAGAAACTTGGTGTAGATGGGAAAGTGGAGACTTTCAAAGCTAGACTTGTTGCAAAGGGTTTTCGTCAAAGACCAGGTGTGGACTATGACGAAACCTTTTCTCCAGTGGCTATGCTTAAATCCATCCAGATCATGCTTGCCATCGCTGCATATCATGATTACGAAATCTGGCAAATGGATGTTAAGACCGCCTTTCTAAATGGTGATTTAGAAGAGTGCGTGTACATGACTCAGCCAGAGGGCTTCGTAGACAGTGGGAGCAGCGGGAAGGTGTGCAAGCTGCTTAAATCCATTTATGGATTAAAGCAAGCATCGCGGAGTTGGAACATCTGCTTTGACGTCGTTATCAAAGAGTTTGATTTCATCAAAAATCCAGATGAACATTGTATCTACAAGAAGGTGGCAGAGAGTAAGGTTGTCTTCCTCGTATTGTACGTGGACGACATACTCTTGATAGGAAATGATATTCCTATGCTGCAATCGGTCAAGCTCTTCTTATCACAAAGATTCTCAATGAAAGATCTTGGTGATGCCTCCTGCATATTGGGAATTAGGATCTATAGAGATAGATCCAAACGGATATTGGGATTGTCCCAATCCAGGTACATTGACACCATACTAAAGAGGTTTAGTATGGAAGAATCCAAGCGAGGGAACTTGCCCACGATCTCTGGAGTCACTCTCTCCAAAGAGATGTCTCCCAAGACTGATTTGGAGAGAGCTCGCATGGAAGGGATACCCTATGCTTCGGCTGTAGGCTCTATCATGTATGTGATGCTATGTACCAGACCTGATGTAGCATACTCACTAAGTGTAGTGAGCAGGTATCAAGCTGATCCTGGAGAGAGTCACTGGACAGCTGTGAAGAGCATTCTCAAGTACTTGCGAAAGACTAAAGAGATGCTCTTGGTGTATGGTAACGGAGAACTCCAAATGGAGTCCTTTACCGATTCGAGCATCCAGAGTGATAAGGACGACTCTAAGTCGCAGTCGGGATTTGTCTTTATCCTTTACGGAAGGGCGGTTAGCTGGAAGAGTTCCAAGCAGGAAACCATGGCAGACTCGACGATGGAGGCTGAATACATCGCTGCCAACGATGCTGCTAAAGAGGCTGTCTGGATCAAGAAGTTCATTACTGAACTTGGAGTGGTTCCATCCATTGAGTATCCAATACCTTTGTATTGCGATAACAATGGAGCGGTGGCTTTGGCCAAGGAACCTAGGTCCCATCAGCGATCCAGGCATATTCTGAGGCGGTATCACCTGATCCGGGAGATAGTTGATCGCCGGGAGATCGAGGTCAGGAGAGTTGACACGAAGAACAACACGGCGGATCCACTAACGAAGGCCATTCCCTAGATACAGTTTGAGAGACTCTTCGGGATGCTCGGTATGCGATACTACAGCAGCTGGCCCTAGTGCAAGTGGGAGATTGTTAGTTGTATGTATGCCCTAGAGGCCAGTATTGTACAGATGATGTATATTATATTGGATGCTTGGACATATATAAAGATGACTTTCTTGCTCGATATGATAGTATGCTATCTGGTTGCTCTTTATCTTAACATGTACACTAGTCTTTTTAAACTGTCTTATAGTTACATGTTGGTAAAGCCCTTAGGATGTGTACTTGACTACCTGGACTATGATGCAGATCATACTAGTGGGGACATGGTAGTCCATAAGTACATCCTTCAAGGTCCCTAGTCGTGGGTGTATCGAGACGGGGCATCGATATACCAGAGTAGACTAGCGTATACGCTTCTCGACCCATGAGATGGGCGATGGATGATCCCATATCCATTAGTGTTTGACATCAGAGATAGTATACGGGTGCTCAGTGTAGACTGGGTACACTGGACGGACTCCCCGAGAACTCCCAGATGGTATTATACCTCACGTCAGATGGCAGTTCTCAGGTGACACTTGTGCAGGTTAGTCTGTAGACCCGAGATCGTCATAGAGTCTTGTGTGATTCCCACTGTGCTTTGATCTCCACCTTACCACGTCCATGAGGGCGTGCAAAACGGTGGTCTTTGGGCACAGTCCCGAGTCACATGGAGGCAATGAGCGATAGGAGGGGTTTCGTCTCTCCCGGTATTGGGGGTTGATGTTGCGCAGTGCTCGATTGGCCGTAACAGGGAAGTCCCTGGCCAGGGCTGATCAGAGATTTGCTGGTAAGTGTTACCAGTAGTTTCTCGACCCGTTATGAGCCTCACATCGGCACGACTTATCGGTTATTGGGGTCTGACGTTTACCACCCCTAGACTTGATATGCGACATATCAGACGAACAGACCGGACTGTACGGTAAGTGTTACTGGTTGGATTCACAGGAGTGTGAGCGAGCTAGCTCGTCGATCTTCTGATCACTCAATACCCAGATGGCCGTTACGTTTAGCAGACCGCATGCGGCTTGTAGGTGCTTGATATGATCATCATCTGCTACCGGCGTATTGACGAGTCTTTAGAGTCCGACACAGAGGTTTCCTGGCTCAAGCAAAACGAAATAGGAGCGCATATGAGATATGTGCAGGACCGAGAATAATGCGTGTATGTGATACCGTATTCCATTCTCGCGATGAATGTATCGATTGGTTATATTCGATATAACCTAGATATCGAATCAAGGATTGATTCGATAAACCGATACATAGGATACTAGTCGGTTATATGCGATATGATCGGATCGTTAAATCAAGTGTTGATTTAATGATTTAATGTATAATTATATATTTGATATATTACTTTGCATTAACTAGTATTGGTTCACTTTAAATGGATTTTCTCACTTGATGTGCAAGTTGTATATGTGATATACTTTTGTGCACATGTTTGTATCATGTTTGATGATACTTGCTCATTTGGTTAAGTGTATAGAATTAAACCATGGTTAAGTTGATGATTAGGGTTTTGCTTATTCATTTATTTGTTTATTTGTTTATTTATTTATTTGGAAAAGATTTTGATGAGAATGGTGGCTTTCTTTGTTTCTAGTTGAAGCTTCATGAAGCTTTGACTTTGTAACCATTCTTGTCTTCATGCTTAACCCTAACCCTTCCAAGTAACCATGGTCAATTTTCTACACTCTACCTTAGTTAGTATATGATAAGTATTCATTTTACTTTTCAATTTTTAATCAAGACTTATCATATTCTAGCTTCATCTTCTTCTTCATCTTCAAAGAAAAAGCTTAAGTCCATTAATGGCAACTTGAGCTAAAGTGTGAGAAATCCAATTCTAAAGTGAACCCACCTCCTATTTCTTCACCCTCTACCTCTTGCCAAGTAGTATAGGGTGTTTTCTTCACAAGTTTCACAACTTGATGGAGTTGGAGCTTGAACTTGTGATGCCTCGACGTAGATCATCTTCGGCACGAAGCCGACGACCTAGCCCGCCTATTTCTCCGATCAAGCCGACGATTGAGTCCGGGATTCGAGATGGACAGCAAGAGGATGCCTACGTGGAGCTAAGGAAGTGGAGAACCGGATCTACAAAGGTTGTAGCCTCTCTCTTTTAGTTAAATTGTTAACTAGTTTCGTTTTTCGCCTAAACTTCTAGTCAACGATCCGTATTAGGGTTTCTCGGCACCCGTAAAATTTGAAATTGGCATGGTTGATGCCTTGTGAGACCTCATTAGCGTGCCTAGGAACCCTACACTTTTATCTTCACCTTCTCTCGCATTGCGAGTGTTAGTTATATGTATGCCCTAGAGGCCATTACTGTACATTGGATGTATATTGTAGTGGAAGCTGGGACATATATAGGGAGGACTTTCTTACTCGACATGATAGTATGCTATCTGGTTGCTCTTTACCTTAACGTGTACACTGATTGTCTCTCTGTTACATGTTGGTAAAGCCCTTAGGATGTGTGCTTGACTACCTGGACTATGATGCGGATCATACTAGTAGGGACATGGTAGTCCATAAGTACATCCTTGAAAGTCCCTAGTCGTGGGTGTATCGAGACGGGGCAACGATATACCAGAGTAGACTAGCGTGTACCTTCTCGACCCATACAGATGGGCGATGGATGATCCTATATCCATTGGTGTTTGACATCAGAGATGATATACGGGTGCTCAGTGGAGACTGGGTACACTGGACGGACTCGCCGAGAACTCCCAGATGGTATTATACCTCACGTCAGATGGCAGTTCTCTGGTGACACTGGTACAGAGTAGTCTGTTGACCCGAGATCGTCATAGAGTCTTGTGTGGTTCCCACTGTGCTTTGATTTCCATCTTACCACGTCCAAGAGGGCGTGCAAAACGGTGGTTTTTGGGTACAGTCCCGAATCACATGGAGGCAATGAGCGATAGGAGGGGATTCGTCTCTCCCGGTATAGGGGGTTGATGTTGCGCTGTGTTCGATTGGCTATAACAGGAAATCCCTGGCCAGGGTTGCTGAGATTTACTGGTAAGTGTTACCAGTAGTTTCTCGAACAGTTATAGACCTCATATCGACACGACTTATCGAGCTATTGGGGTCTGACGTTTACCACCCCTAGGCGAGATATGCGACATATCAGACGATCAGACCGGACTGTACGGTAGTGTTACTGGTTGGATTCACAGGAGTGTGAGCGGGCTTGCTCGTCGATCTTCTGATCGCTCAATACCCGGGTGGCCGTTACGTTTAGCAAACCGCTTGCGGCTTGTGGGTGCTTGATATGATCATCATCTGCTGCCGGCGTATTGACGAGTCTTTAGAGTCCTACACAGAGGTTTCCTGGTTCAAGCGAAACGAAATAGGAACGCATATGAGATATGTGCGGGACCGAGAATAATGCGTGTATGTGATACCGTATTCCATTCTCGCGATGAATGTATCGATTAGGTTATATGCGATATACCCTAGTTATCGAATCAAGGATTGATTCGATAAACCGATACATTGGATACTAGTCGGTTATATGTGATATGACCGGATCGTTAAATCAAGTGTTGATTTAATGATTTAATGTATAATTATATATTTGATATATTACTTTGCATTAACTCGTATCGGTTCACTTTAAATGGATATTCTCACTCGGGTGTGCACATTGTATATGTGATATACTTTTGTGCACTTGATTGTATCATGTTTGATGATACATGAATGCTAGGGTTTGTGTAAAAAGTTAAACCTTAGTTAAGTAAATGGTTAGGGTTATTATATATTTATTAATTCATTTATTGAATGGTTTATTTCATTTTGGCAAAAGGAAAATGGTGGCTAATTTTGTTCTTTGTTGAAGCTTCATGAAGCTTTGAATAAAGTCCACCATTTTTGTTTTATGCCTAACCTAACCATTCACCTAACTATAGTTTGCTCTCTACACATAACCATGGTTGGATTATGATAAGTTTTTATTTTCTTTTCTATTTTAAATTAACTTATCATAACACTTATCTTCTTCTTGCTATCTTCTTCTTCTTCTTCACAAGAAGAAAAGCATGCTTCATCAATGGTGATTGATGAATTAGAGTGAGAAATCCAATTCTAAAGTTTACCCACTTCCTATTTCTTCATCCTCTACCTCTTGCCAAGTAGTAGAGTGTGTTTCCTTCACAAGTTTTCATGGCTTGGTGAAGGTGGAGCTTGATCTAGTGATGCTTCGACGTAGATCATCTTCGGCACGTCGTCGATGACCTAGCCCGCTTCTTCTCCGATGAAGCCGACGCAAGAGCCCGGATTTCGATTTGGACAGCGAGGATACTTCGTTGCGGAGCTATGGAGGTGGAGAACCGGATCTACAAAGGTTGTATTTCCGTTCACTTAGTTAAAGTAGTTAACTAGTTTCTTTTTCGCCTAGACTTCTAGCCAACGATCCGTACACTAAGGTTTCTCGGCACCATAATTTTTGAAATTGGCATGGTTGATGCCTTGTGAGACCTCTTGAGAGTGCCTAGGAACCCTACAGTGGTATCAAAGCCTAGCTAGAGCCTTAGGCGAAGTCCAGACGGAGTTTAAAGTCCGAACGACCCGAAAACCCAAACCTAAAAATGCTCTCTGGACTTTTTCGTAAAATGTGGATTTTTGTGGATTAAAAATATTCAGAAAACACAGCAGGAAGATCTAAGGATTACTGGAAAATTCGAGCGTCTAATTCCTTAATATCGCCGCGGATCCGCGGCATGAGCATGCTCATGCGGCGGTTCCGCGGCCACTTTGGCTTTTTGTGCATCGAATTTTGCACCTTAATTCTTAGTTCCCAGTGGTGCTTTTTCTGGGAATTTTTAATATGTTTTCCAGAGTTGAATGTTTTGGGGTTGTTTTGGGGATTCGGTGTTTCGATCGGAGTATCAGATTTTGTCTATGTGGCTTTCCGGATAAATTTTAGAATATGTTAAAAAGTTCGACCGGATATAAATACCCAATTTTTCCCCTGTCGGGAAATTTCAAAGTGTTGGATTTTTCCGTAGTTTAACGACGTTCTAAGTAGTACAAGTAACTCGATGGACCCTCTAGAAGACAACAAACCTTAACTCGATTATGCGACCGTCTTGAACTGCCCTTTGAACCTTCGGGTTTGGGGCAGTACGGCGTGCCACATGTGAGGCGTTGGCTTGACCCTTCTACGGCTGGACCGTTGGTACTGTGGCACGAACTGAATGTTTTTAGACTTGTTTCATGTGTTGATCTGTATCGGGAAAACTTGGGTGTTCGATTGTTCGATCGGAAAGTTTGACATTTTCTATTTATCCGGAATGGGATACAATAATTGGAATTCACAAGAAGTTATGAGATAACTGAATGAATGTTATAAACATAGCAGTTTAGTCTCACTTGATCGGTTGCCACGGAATTTTGATGTGATCAAAAGTCCGTCGCAATCACGTAGCGTACGCGGATACTCGCCGGGTAAACTTAATAGACAACCTCACGCCATAGCCCCGACTAAGTGACTATAGGAGAACCCCGTCGCCGAAAGCATCCGTTCGGGTGCTCGCGGTAGCGGTGTTCCGCCTTGGTGCACTTCGTCGACGGTATCGGGGGTGCGGCCGTCTACTGAAGTTTATGACGAGCATTTGATCAGGATGTCGGGAATCTTGTTGAATTGCCCGACTTGATATTGAAAAGTGTTTTCGATTTTGAGACTAAAATGCGGGGTTTATAATAGTTAGGCATGCGATGTCTAAGGTATTCATTTGATTAGGCATGCGATGTCTATGCAGATTGCGGATTCCAACTGTTGTAGTTTTACACTTTCTTTTCTGTGACCGTAAGTGTAATATGTGATATCGCCGGTTTCGTTGCTATATGTCAACGACAATTGGGATGCGCATATTTACTTACGATGATGACATGTGATGTTATGTGTTGCTGGATATGTTATATTGGATCGTCGTGTTTGAATAGCCGGGGGTTTTTATGTGAGATGAGTGCTTTTCATTTTCATTCATGTAAAAACTTGTATGTAATATTCTTTTATTGGGACACTTCCAGGTTGCGGAAGTTGTCACCTTTTGTATATTATTTACTTTTCCGCACTATGATAGACCCAAGGAGGGGAGCACAAGTAACCGGGTTCTGGAGTCCAGTGGGAGACCAACTAGAGGAGTCGAGTCCGGGTCTCCTAACTCCAGAATTGGTAGGGTTGCTTGCCGCTCTCGTAGGGGTCTAGGGGTGTGGGTTTGGCTATTCATCACGACCATGGAATCCGTGTTTTATACTGGCTCGTATTGAAAACACGAACGTCCTAGTATATCCAATATTTCATATGTTTCTTCTGCTGCGATATCTGTGATGTGATCATGTGATGTTCTGTGATAGATACAGTATATAGTATATACGATATATTATATAAACGTTAATTATGTTTTACACCCGCGCTAGCCCTGCCCCGCTCTGCCGTTAGTTACCTAACCTAACGGTGCACGAGGGGACATCGAGGCGAATGCGGATGGCATAAGTGTACGTCGTATTTATCTGTGATGTTTAGGTACTTAAATGATGGGACTTCATTAATGTGATTAATGAAATAAAAGAAACCTAAGATGTTGTAGAATCGAATTTCTAAAAATAAAACAGGTAGCTACAGTTCTTGCTTTGCACAGCGGTATATATGATATATCCTGCACCTTATTCGATGAGGAAAGGACCGAGATCCCTTCACCGGGAGTGACTCCTTTAGCAATAACTGGCAGATGCTACAACCCTCGGTTTGTCTTTTGATTGCTTTTAAGTG
This sequence comes from Agapanthus africanus, assembly GCA_030015575.1. Classification (NCBI taxonomy): domain Eukaryota; kingdom Viridiplantae; phylum Streptophyta; class Magnoliopsida; order Asparagales; family Amaryllidaceae; genus Agapanthus; species Agapanthus africanus. The sequence goes on from CM057337.1 coordinate 529,131,994, forward strand.
TTTTTGCTTTGCACAGTGATATATATGATATATCCCGCACCTCATTCAACGAGGAAAGGACCGACGATCCTTTCACCGGGAATGACTCCTTTAGCAAAACTAGAAAAGCCTCAAAGACACTCCATTTCAAAATCATTTGATTCTACAACGATATCAAGTTCATTACGCAATAGGTTTTCAGAAAAACCTGTCGTAGCCCTCCGTCATTTCAGATAAGTACTAGTTAGTATTCGTGCTGCGGTAGTTTGACATTCGTCAAGGCGTAGTGTACGGTATCTAACTAGTATTTATCTGCTTGAGCATATGATGCGATTGGATTAGGGTATTCGTACGGCGTTGTTTGGCATTCGTCAAGGGTCGTGCGGGTGGGTTTAATTCGATCAAGAAATGTACGGGTTGAACTTGACTAGTGGACTATGGGTTGTTTGGCATTCGTCAAGGTCATAGAACATTAGGGGCAAAATATTATCGGGAATTTCAAGTGTTGAAATTTGCAATGAGATTGCATACCTTCTATGAGATAGTTGGATCCCGATACCCGCTGCGAGTAAGAGTTACTCCTGGGAGAGTTTTATACATTACAATTAGCCGATCAAGTAGGTGTCTAGAAAGGTGTCAACGGGGTTACGCCTCTGGGAAAACGAGGTTTACATTAATTAGGTTCGTGCGAAAGCACGGGGGACCTCCCTCAAAGTACCGACACTGGCCTGGCTGAAAGATTGGCGAACTTGTAGTGTGTAATTAATCCCGGCTAGTCTTTCCTTTTAGGGTTTGAAGGAAGATTTGATAAAAAGCAGTGGGAGCCATCCTGATTAGATAAAATAATAACCAATCTATTCTTGCAAGAGCGCACGCTGAGTGTTTTCTTCTCTCTCTCTCCTGGTAGCGACCATATCACGCCTTAATCAAGATAATAAAACGGATTATTGACCGAACCCGCTTGTTATACTGAGCTGGGGAACGTTGGTCCTGCTCCAACTTATAATTGTTATAAGACAGAGCAGGAAATTGGGGAATACCAGAATTCCCGTGCCGCCCAAACGAAGAGAGTGCATGTTGATACATCATCTTCGGGTGTGTTCATTACAGAGAACTGTTTCTCAGTATCCTTTACGTCCTGGGTATGTGATACCAGATCAGGATCCCAGATATGTAATATGTTACATAGGGCTACAGAAAGGTAGAGAACTGAGAACGGGTGATAAGTTTCATGAGGCAGAAAACGGGGCAAGTGTTGCAGCCAAGTCTGTTGGTCACTGTCACCCTGTATTACCAGTACATTGATTCTGAACGAATGTTATTAGATACCGAACCTGATATACAAAATCATATCAGTCTCTTTATCAGTAAAGAAATGATAAAATTTTGTATTATTGGATAATGTTTTGAACATTTCCTATATCAAAAGTTGATCGGTTCACGCACGTTATCTAAAAGCATTGATGTTCTAAATCAAACTACAGTTCTTAGTATACGGAACACACACAAGAGGAAGAGTTCAGAAATGAACGAATCCTTCTTGAGGTATTGTAGACTAGGTCATATCAATGCGACCCGACTAGCTGAAGTTACATTTAGATGCATATTTAAATCAGTTTGAATTTACATCTTGTGAAACTCGCCAGTCATGTCACAAAGATACGATGACACCAGCTCTGTTTATTGGAAACAGAGAAAGAGTTAGTAAACTCTTGGGATTGATACATGTTGATGTATGTAAGGTCCCCTGTCTACACATGCCAGGACCGGTTCTTTATACTTCATTACGTTCTCTGATAATCTCTCAAGATTCAGACATATGTTCCTGTTGAAACACAAGTCTGAACCTTTTGAGATATTCACAGAATATAAGTTAGAAGTAGAGAACCAATAACAGGTATAAGTATTATGTCCTTTGATGAGATCGAGGAGGAGAATACTTGAGCACGGAAATCCTGGACTTTTCTAAAGGAGAATGAGATTCTCTCTCAGCATTACTCCTCCGTATACACCATAGCACGATGGTATATCGGGGCGGAGCAATCACACCTTATATGATAAGGTGTGCTCTATGATGAGTACTACTGAGTTACCTATTTCCTTTTTGGGAGTTATGCACTTGAGAAGATGCATACCTATTGAATAAGGTTCCAACCGAATCAGTTGCCTACCACTTCATATATGATATGGAAAGGGAAGAGCCCATGTCTTAAGTTAGTTAAGAGTTGGGGTTGTCCAGCCTATGTCTGAAAAGCAAAATCCGGACAAGCTCGAGGCAAGATCTGTTATGTACAACTGGAAAGGTTCCAGCTATACAAACTACAGCAGATGATTTGATAAAACCAAAGGATTCAATAGTTACCAACGAACCTCAGCCTCTCCGCCGATCTAGTAGGGTTCCACACCCACCTGAGAGATATTTCGATTTCTCTATGACAGTGGGAGCGAGGATTGCATCATGAGATGATGACCCAACTAGTTTCGAGCTGGCCATCTAGAGTAAGACTCTGTAAGAATGGCTGGATGTTTATCGATCTGAGATGGGATCCTAATACACCAACAAAGTATGGACTTTGGTTGCTATATCTGAAGGGTTAAATCCCCATCAGGAGCAAGTATATCTTGAGAAGATTACTTGGTGTAGATGGAAAAGTTGAGACTTTCAAAGCTAGACTTGTTAAAGGTTTTCATCATCGACCAGGCGTGGATAATGATGAAACCTCTTTCAGAAGCTATGCTTAAGTCCATCCGGATACTACTTGCCACGGCTACATACCATGACTACGATATCTGGCGGTTGGGTGTCATGACTGATTTTCTAAATGATGTTTTAGAAGAATGCGTCTATAAGTACACAGCCAGAGGGCCTCGTAGACAGTGGGAGCAGCGGAAACGTGTGCAAGATACTTTATAGGATAAAGCAGGCATCGCGGAGTTGGAACATCTGTTTTGATGGATTAGTCAAAGAGTTTGACATCATCAAAATGGTAGATGAACCTTGTATAAACAAAAAGGTAGTAGGGAGTATAGTGGTGATTCTCGTAGAGTACGTGGATGACATACTCTTGATAGGGAAGGAGTTTCCTATGCTACGCTCGATCAATCTCCGGTTATCACAAGGATTCTCCACATAGGATCAAAATGATACCTCCTAAATCCTGGATTTTGGATCCATGAGATAGATCTAATTGGATGTCAGGATTCTCACTAGTTGTAGTGAGATGGTATCAATCGATCCTGGGGAGAATCACTGGAAAGGTTCCAGAGTGATAATGACGACTGAGTGTCAGTCACAGGCATTGTCTTTACCCTCAGTAAAGGGACGGTATGTTGGAAGAGTTCCAAGCTAGATACCGTGACATACTAGACGATAAAGGCAGGATACATCGCTACTTAAGATGCTACCAAAGTGGCTGTCTGGGTGTATATTGGTTCATGAGATGAACTTAGTTCCTCCCATTGTGTGACAATGGAGTTGTGGCTTATGCCATGGAACGTCTGTCCCATCAGTGATCCAGACATATTCTAAGGCAGTATCACCTGATCATGGAGACAGTTGATCTCCAGGGTGATCGAGGTTTGGAGAGTAGACTCAGAGGACAACACAGCGGATCCACTCACAAAGGCCTGTTCCCAGAGAGAGACTTTTATGGGATGGTTGAGTATGACATACTACAACCACTGCTACAGATGGCCCTAGTGCAAGTGGGAGATTGTTAGTTATATGTATGCCCTAGAGGCCATTACTGTACATTGGATGTATATTGTAGTGGATGCGGGAACATATATAGGGAGGACTTTCTTGCTCGACATGATAGTATGCTATCTGGTTGCTCTTTACCTTAACGTGTACACCGATTGTCTCTCTGTTACATGTTGGTAAAGCCCTTAGGATGTGTGCTTGACTACCTGGACTATGATGCGGATCATACTAGTGGGGACATGGTAGTCCATAAGTACATCCTTGAAAGTCCCTAGTCGTGGGTGTATCGAGACGGGGCATCGATATACCAGAGTAGACTAGCGTGTACCTTCTCGACCCATACAGATGGGCAATGGATGATCCCATATCCATTGGTGTTTGACATCAGAGATGATATACGGGTGCTCAGTGGAGACTGGGTACACTGGACGGACTCGCCGAGAACTCCCAGATGGTATTATACCTCACGTCAGATGGCAGTTCTCTGGTGACACTGGTACAGAGTAGTCTGTTGACCCGAGATCGTCATAGAGTCTTGTGTGGTTCCCACTGTGCTTTGATTTCCATCTTACCACGTCCAAGAGGGCGTGCAAAACGGTGGTTTTTGGGTACAGTCCCGAGTCACATGGAGGCAATGAGCGATAGGAGGGGATTCGTCTCTCCCGGTATAGGGGGTTGATGTTGCGCTGTGTTCGATTGGCTATAACAGGAAATCCCTGGCCAAGGTTGCTGAGATTTACTGGTAAGTGTTACCAGTAGTTTCTCGAACTGTTATAGACCTCATATCGACACGACTTATCGAGCTATTGGGGTCTGACGTTTACCACCCCTAGGCGAGATATGCGACATATCAAACGATCACACCGGACTGTACGGTAGTGTTACTGGTTGGATTCACAGGAGTGTGAGCGGGCTTGCTCGTCGATCTTCTGATCTCTCAATACCCGGGTGGCCGTTACGTTTAGCAGACCGCTTGCGGCTTGTGGGTGCTTGATATGATCATCATCTGCTGCCGGCGTATTGACGAGTCTTTAGAGTCCTACACAGAGGTTTCCTGGTTCAAGCGAAACGAAATAGGAGCGCATATGAGATATGTGCGGGACCGAGAATAATGCGTGTATGTGATACCGTATTCCATTCTCGCGATGAATGTATCGATTAGGTTATATGCGATATACCCTAGTTATCGAATCAAGGATTGATTCGATAAGCCGATACATTGGATACTAGTCGGTTATATGTGATATGACCGGATCGTTAAATCAAGTGTTGATTTAATGATTTAATGTATAATTATATATTTGATATATTACTTTGCATTAACTCGTATCGGTTCACTTTAAATGGATATTCTCACTCGGGTGTGCACATTGTATATGTGATATACTTTTGTGCACTTGATTGTATCATGTTTGATGATACATGAATGCTAGGGTTTGTGTAAAGAGTTAAACCTTAGTTAAGTAAATGGTTAGGGTTATTATATATTTATTCATTCATTTATTGAATGGTTTATTTCATTTTGGAAAAAGGAAAATGGTGGCTAATTTTGTTCTTTGTTGAAGCTTCATGAAGCTTTGAATAAAGTCCACCATTTTTGTTTTATGCCTAACCTAACCATTCACCTAACTATAGTTTGCTCTCTACACATAACCATGGTTGGATTATGATAAGTTTTTATTTTCTTTTCTATTTTAAATTAACTTATCATAACACTTATCTTCTTCTTGCTATCTTCTTCTTCTTCTTCACAAGAAGAAAAGCATGCTTCATCAATGGTGATTGATGAATTAGAGTGAGAAATCCAATTCTAAAGTTTACCCACTTTCTATTTCTTCATCCTCTACCTCTTGCCAAGTAGTAGAGTGTGTTTCCTTCACAAGTTTTCATGGCTTGGTGAAGGTGGAGCTTGATCTAGTGATGCTTCGACGTAGATCATCTTCGGCACGTCGTCGATGACCTAGCCCGCTTCTTCTCCGATGAAGCCGACGCAAGAGCCCGGATTTCGATTTGGACAGCGAGTATACTTCGTTGCGGAGCTATGGAGGTGGAGAACCGGATCTACAAAGGTTGTATTTCCATTCACTTAGTTAAAGTAGTTAACTAGTTGCTTTTTCGCCTAGACTTCTAGCCAACGATCCGTACACTAGGGTTTCTCGGCACCATAATTTTTGAAATTGGCATGGTTGATGCCTTGTGAGACCTCTTGAGAGTGCCTAGGAACCCTACAGCGAGTGCTCCTAGGATTAGGACAGTAAACCCATTACGCTTATTGGATAGTCTTCTTCCAAACCATAGGCTGGTGCCGAACGGTAGGGAAGGAAGAAAACCATTTAGCCTAATGAAGGTGTACAGAAGTGTTAGTTATATGTATGCCCTAGAGGCCATTACTGTACATAGGATGTATATTGTAGTGGATGCTGGGACATATATAGGGAGGACTTTCTTGCTCGACATGATAGTATGCTATCTGGTTTCTCTTTACCTTAACGTGTACACTGATTGTCTCTCTGTTACATGTTGGTAAAGCCCTTAGGATGTGTACTTGACTACCTGGACTATGATGCGGATCATACTAGTGGGGACATGGTAGTCCATAAGTACATCCTTCAAGGTCCCTAGTCGTGGGTGTATCGAGACAGGGCATCGATATACCAGTGTAGACTAGCGTATACCTTCTCGACCCATACAGATGGGCGATGGATGATCCCATATCCATTGGTGTTTAACATCAGAGAAGATATACGGGTGCTCAGTGGAGACTGGGTACACTGGACGGACTCGCCGAGAACTTCCAGATGGTATTATATCTTACGTCAGATGGCAGTTCTCTGGTGACACTGGTACAGATTAGTCTGTAGACCCGAGATCGTCATAGAGTCTTGTGTGATTCCCACTGTGCTTTGATTTCCACCTTACCACGTCCAAGAGGGCATGCAAAATGGTGGTTTTTAGGTACAGTCCCGAATCACATGGAGGCAATGAGCGATAGGAGGGGATTCGTCTCTCCCGGTATAGGGAGTTGATGTTGCGCTGTGTTCGATTGGCTATAACCGGAAATCCCTGGCCAGGGTTGCTGAGATTTACTGGTAAGTGTTACCAGTAGTTTCTCGAACTGTTATAGACCTCATATCGACACAACTTATCGAGCTATTGGGGTCTGACGTTTACCACCCCTAGGCGAGGTATGCGACATATCAGACGATCAGACCGGACTGTACGGTAAGTGTTACTGGTTGGATTCACAGGAGTGTGAGCGGGCTTGCTCGTTGATCTTCTGATCGCTCAATACCCGGGTGGCCGTTACGTTTAGCAGACCGCTTGCGGCTTGTGGGTGTTTGATATGATCATCACCTGCTGCCGGCGTATTGACGAGTCTTTAGAGTCCTACACAGAGGTTTCCTGGCTCAAGCGAAATGAAATAGGAGCGCATATGAGATATGTGCGGGACCGAGAATAATACCAGTATGTGATACTGTACTCTATTCTCGCGATTTGTATCATTGGACGGTTATATGAGATATAGCCGGGTTACGGAATCAAGTGTTGATTCGATACATTGATACACTTGATATTAGTCGGTTATATGCAGTATGACCGGATCATTAAATCAAGTGTTGATTTAGTGATTTAATGTATAATTATATATTTGATATATTACTTTGCATTAACTAGTATTGGTTCACTTAAGATTATTTTCTCACTAGATTGTGCACATTGTATATATGATATATTTTTGTGCACTTGTTTGTATCATGTTTGATGATACATGCAAACTTGGGTATGTGTATGCTTTAAACTATGATTAGGTTAATGGTTAGGGTTTGATTTACTCATTTATTTTCTTTATTCATTTTTGGAAAAAAATAAAATGGTAGTGGCTTTATTTGTTTTGTGCAAGAAGCTTCATGATATTTCTTGCATCTTTGAAAAAGTCTTACCATTTTGTTTTATTCCTTAACCCTAACCATTTGCCTTAACCCTAGTTTATTCTCTAAATGAGTTTACCTAACCCATGGTTGCAATATGATAGATATCACTTGAATTTTCTTTTTGTAAGAATTGATTTTCTTTTCTTCTTCTTCATCTTCTTCATGAAGAAAGGAAAAGCTTGCTAGAAAATTCTAAGTGATGAATCCAAGTGAGAAATCAAAATCCAAAGTGAACCCACTTCCTATTTCTTCATCCTCTACCACTTGCCATGTTGTATAGGGTGTTTTCTTCAAAAGTTTCATGAGCTAGTAAAGATGGAGCTTGAGTTAGAGTTGCCTCGACGTAGATCATCTTCGGCATCGAAGTCAACGACCTAGCCCGCTCATTTCTCGACGAAACCATCGCTAGAGTCCGGGATCCCGGTGATCGCAGCGAAGGGACGTCATCACGGAGCTAAAGAAGTGTTGGACCGGATCTACAAAGGATGTATTTCCATTCACTTTCTAGTAAAGTTGTTTACTTGATATAGTTTCGCCTTTACCTCTAGTTAACGATCTAGTATAGGGTTCTTTGGCACATGGAAATTTTTGATTTTGGCATGTTTGATCACTTGTGGAACCTCATTAGTGTGCCTAGGAACCCGACAGTGGTATCAGAGCCTAACTAGAGCCTTAGGCGATGAGGAGACGAAGTTAGAAACCCGATCGAACCCGAAACCCTAATTCAAAATCCTTCTCTGTACAATTTTTCAAAACTGGTCTTTTTGTGAATTAAAAATATGCAGAAAAATCAGCAGGCTTTTTAAGAATTACTGTGAAGCAGGTGCGCGTAACTCGACCAAGTGGCCACGAAACCGCGGCACGAGCGTGGCAAGTGCGGCGGTTCCGCGGCCATATAGAAGCATCTTGTCATTTTCTTTGCACAGTAATTCCTATATGTTAGTGCTGTATTTTCTGGAAATTTTTAAATTCTACTCAAGAGTTGAGTTTTCTGGGTTGTATTGGGAGTTCGTAGATTCGATCGGATTGTCAAACTTTGTCTATGTGTTTTTCCAGGTAATTTTAGAATATGTTAAAAAGTTCGACCGGATATAAATACCCACTTTTTTCCCTGCCGGGAAATTTCCAATTGTTGGATTTTTCCGTTGTTTGAGAACGTTCTGAATAGTGCAAGTAACGCGATGGACCCTCTAGAAGACAACAAACCTTAACTCGATTATGTGACCGTCTTTAACTGCCCTTTGAACCTTAGGGTTTGGGGCAGTACGGCGTGCCACATGTGAGGCGTTGGCTTGACCCATCTACGGCTGGACCGTTGGTACTGTGGCATGAAGTGAATGTTCTTAAACTTATTTCATGTGTTGAGCTGTTTCGGGAAAACTTGGGTGTTTGATTGTTCGATCGGAAAGTTTAACATTTTCTATTTATCTGGAATGTGATACAATATTTGGAATCCACAAGAAGTTATGAGATAACTGATTTGAACATTATAAATCTAGCAGTCTAGTCTCACTTGATCGGTTGCCACGGAATTTTGATGCGATCAAAAGTCCGTCGCAATCACGTAGCGTACGCGGATACTTGCCGGGTAAATTTAATAGACAGCTACACCCCATAGCCCCGACCAAGTGACTGTAGGAGAACCCCGTCGCCAAAAGCATCCGTTCGGGTGCTCGCGGCAGCGGTGTTCCGCCTTAGTGCACTTCGTCGACGGTATCGGGGGTGCGGCTATCTACTAAAGTTTGCGATGAGCATTCGATCAGGATGTCGGGAATCTTGTTGAATTTCCCGAGTTGATATTGAAAAGTGTTTTCGATAATGAGACTAAAATGCGGGGTTTATAATGGTTAGGCATGCGATATCTAAGGAGGTTGTGGATTCCAACTGTTGTAGTTTTACACTTTCTTTTCTGTGACCGTAAGTGTAATATGTGATATCGCCGGTTTCGTTGCTATATGTCAGCGACAATTGGGATGGGCATATTTACTTACGTTGATGACATGTGATGTTATGTGTTGCTGGATATGTTATATTGGATCATCGTGTTTGAATAGCCGGGGGTTTTTTATGTGAGATGGGTGTTTTTCATTTTCATTCATGTAAAAACTTGTATGTAATATTCTTTTATTGGGGCACTTTCAGGTTGCGGATGATGTCACCATTTGTATATTATTTTCTTTTCCGCATTAGGATAGACCCAAGGAGGGGAGCACAAGTAACCGGGTTCTAGGGTTCAGTGGGAGACCATCTCGAGGAGTCGAGTCCGGGTCTCCTAACCCTAGAATTGGTAGGGTTGCTTGCCGCTCTCGTAGGGGTCTAGGGGTATGGGATTGGCTATTCATCACGACCGTGGAATCCGTGTTTTATACTGGCTCATATTAAAAACACGGACGTCCTAGTATATCCAATATTTCATATGATATTTTCTGCTGCGTTATCTGTGATGTGATCATGTGATATGTTCTGTGATAAATACTGTATATAGTATATACGATATATTATATAAATGTTACTTATGTTTTACACCCGCGCTAGCCCTGCCCCGCTCTGCCGTTAGTTACCTAACCTAACGGTGCACGAGGGGACATCGAGGCGAATGCGGATGGCATAAGTGCACGTCGTATTTATTTGTGATGTTTAGGTAACTTAAATGATGGGACTTCATTAATATGATTAATGAAAGAAAAAGAAACCTAAGATGTTGTGGAATCGAATTTCAAAAAATAAAACAGGTAGCTACAGTTCTTGCTTTGCACAGCGGTATATATGATATATCCTGCACCTTATTCGAGGAGGAAAGGGCCGACGATCCCTTCACCGGGAGTGACCCCTTTAGCAATAACTGGCAGATGCTACACACTCGGTTTGTCTTTTGATTGCTTCTTTAGTTTATGCTTTGTACAGTGATATATATGATATATCCCGCACCTCATTCGACGAGGAAAGGGCCGACGATCCCTTCACCGGGAGTGACCCCTTTAGCAAAACTAGAAAAGCCTCAAAAACACTCTATTTCAAAATCATTTGATTCTACAACGATATCAAGTTCATTACGCAATAGGTTTTCAGAAAAACCTGTCGTAGCCCTCCGTCATTTCAGATAAGTCCTACTTAGTATTCGTGCTACGTTTGTTGGCCTGCGTCAAGGCGTAGTGTGCGGTAGCTAACTAGTATTTATCTGTTTATGCATATGATGCATATTGGATTAGGGTAGTCGTGCGACTTTGTTGGCCTGCGTCAAGGGTCGTGCGGGTGGGTTTAATTCAATCAAGAAATGACGGGTTGAACTTGACTAGCGGACTATGATTTGTTGGCCTGCGTCAAGGTCATAGGACGCTAGGGGCAAAATATTATCGGGAATTTCAAGTGTTGAAATTTGCAATGAGATTGCATACCTTCTATGAGATAGTTGGATCCCGATACACGCTGCGAATTGTTACTGCTGGGAGAGTTTTACACATTACAATTAGCCGATCAAGTAGGTGTCTAGAAAGGTGTTAACGAGGTTACGCCTCTGGGAAAACGAGGTTTACATTAATTAGGTTCGTGCAAAAGCACAGGGGACCTCCCTCAAAGTACCGACACTGGCCTGGCAGAAAGATTGGCGAACTTGTAGCGTGTAATTAATCCCGGCTAGTCTTTCCTTTTAGGGTTTGAAGAAAGATTTGATAAAAACAGTGGGAGCCATCCTGATTAGATAAAATAATAACCAATCTGATCTTGCAAGAGCGCACGCAGAGTGTTTTCTTCTCTCTCTCTCCAGGTAGCGACCATATCACGCCTTAATCAAGATAATAAAACGGATATTTTGACCGAACCCGCTTGTTATACTGAGCTGGGGAACGTTGGTCCCGCTCCAACTTATAATTGTTATAAGACAGAGTGGGAAATAGAGGAATACCTGAATTCCTATGCCGCCCAAATGAAGAAAGTGCATATGATGCATCTCCTTCGGGTGTGTTCATTACAAAGAACCGTTTCTCTGTATCCTCTACGTCCTGGGTATTTGATACCGAATCAGGATCCTGTTAGTTATATGTATGCCCTAGAGGCCATTACTATACATAGGATGTATATTGTAGTGGATGCTGGGACATATATAGGGAGGACTTTCTTGCTCGACATGATAGTATGCTATCTGGTTGATCTTTACCTTAACGTGTACACTGATTGTCTCTCTGTTACATGTTGGTAAAGCCCTTAGGATGTGTACTTGACTACCTGGACTATGATGCGGATCATACTAGTGGGGACATGGTAGTCCATAAGTACATCCTTCAAAGTCCCCAGTCGTGGGTATATCGAGACGGGGCATCGATATACCAGAGTAGACTAGCGTATACCTTCTCGACCCATACAGATGGGCGATGGATGATCCCATATCCATTGGTGTTTGACATCAGAGATGGTATACGGGTGCTCAGTGGAGACTGGGTACACTGGACGGACTCGCCGAGAACTCCCAGATGGTATTATACCTTACGTCAGATGGCAGTTCTCTGGTGACACTGGTACAGAGTAGTCTGTTGACCCGAGATCGTCATAGAGTCTTGTGTGATTCCCACTGTGCTTTGATTTCCACCTTACCACGTCCAAGAGGGCGTGCAAAACGGTGGTTTTTGGGTACAGTCCCGAGTCACATGGAGGCAATGAGCGATAGGAGGGGATTCGTCTCTCCCGGTATAGGGGGTTGATGTTGCGCTGTGTTCGATTGGCTATAACCGGAAATCCCTGGCCAGGGTTGCTGAGATTTACTGGTAAGTGTTACCTGTAGTTTCTCGAAATGTTATAGACCTCATATCGACATGACTTATCGAGCTATTGGGGTCTGACGTTTACCACCCCTAGGCGAGATATGCGACATATCAGACGACGAGACCGGACTGTACGGTAAGTGTTACTGGTTGGTTTCACAGGAGTATGAGCGGGTGTCACGACCCGAAAGTACGGAACAAGACCGGCACTTAAACTACGAACGTCTCGAGGCGTACGTAATCTAAGTAAACCGAAAACCCAGAAATCCAAACCAAGAAAATAGTAGAGTGCAGGAAAAACCAACTTAAAGCAAGTAATTTCAATAGCATAAGCCAAATTATGCGGTTTTTAAAACATCAAAAATTTACTGAAAATTTCGGCAAAGTCTCCTTTGTAAATACTGGCCCCCAAACGGGATACAACATGAATAGTATACGAAATCAAGAAAAGGGCATCCCCAAGCGGGAGCTAGCTCTTCGTCAATCGACGGTCACAACAACACAAACAGTATAATATACAACGCCAACGGCGAGGATCAAAACTCAAAAGGAAACTCAAAACCACCAGAAATATAACGAGCGACTCTAAGGTCGAAAGAATAACCAACACTGGTCTCTATCTCAATAAATACATGTTTGGTTGATGGAATTTACTAGATACAACTGAATAATATTATACAAGGTAATATGATGGGTACGATACAAGAAAAACCCACCTACTAGCAAGTCACCCGAATGAAACTGAGCCCGCAAAGCCATAATGAAACCTGTACGGCAAACCTGCAAGAAACTGGGGCACAACGGGGGTGAGTTGCCAACTCGTGAATAGAAAAACATCTACGCACAGAAATCGCATAAATAACGCAATCCTAGGTCAATGATCATAATATATCCTCAAAAATGTATATAACATGCAGCCTATAACAAGGCTAGGGTAAATATCTAACCCGAGTGAAATCTCATGTGCCCGTGTCAGTGCCTCAGGTAGCAATATATCATATGAATGAGGTATGAATGCATGAAAACAGAATACATGTAAATGAAGAAACTGTTTTCATAAATTATTGAGATTTCCTTCGTATTTTTAAACTGAGGTATCATAATGAAATCAGTATCAACAGTGTCTAGCATCGACACAAAACATAAATCTCACTGTCTCGAAATATCAATGTCTCAATCTCAATATCTAGGGCGCCGTCAGTCCAGACCGGCTCCTACCATCCATCTCAAGACCACGACGGTATCCTCCGGATATCCGACGCGTCGGGTAATATCACCGGTAGGTAATCTGTCCCCTGCCAGGCTCAACGTCAACACCACATTCATCTTGCCCCCGGGTACCATACCGGGCCCACCATGTACCCGAAACGGTTCCTCCACTCCTCGAATCGGGTCTCGAAATCCATCAGCAAACTCATGGTGGATGACTCATACATCATAGGAAAACCGCACTTTTTATTTTAAAAGAGAGAAAAGGTTTATTTATGTTTTTGCGGTTTTCCTCCAAATCCAGAAAATCTCATGGAAATCCGAATCCAAAACCTCAATAACACGTAAAATAGTGAATATATGCATGAGAATCCATGAATGCGGCATAACGATGAATAACAGTATGCATGAAGTGACAAGTAATAACTACAATATCTAAGCTGGCATATAAGGTAAGTACACTGATATTATGTCAAACTACTAGCTATCTAGCTAAGTTAAGCAATAATGTTTTCTAAGGTGTACGTGACATGGCAATTACCGATGAAGATGTGTGTGAGCCGGCAATTAAGTGTATGTGGTACCTACGCATCATCGGTAATGGTGCTGGTGTCCTAACAGCATGATATCACTAATGGAGTATGAAACATAAAATAAGCATGCGATGCGAAGCGGACCACAAAAATGAGCGGGAGCTGAAAACTAGACGCAACTATAACAATCTGCATTAATCTAATATAAGTCCTACAAATGGTGCCTTTTGAAATAACACGAATCATGGGTTTTGAAAATAGGGGCTACGGTGTTTTTTATGAAAAGATACGTCTTTTGAAATATCCGTAGGATCGCTTGGGCTGTCTTTAAGAATGCCCACGATTCGTTGGTTTTTGAAATAGGTACGAAGTCTAATCTAATCTAACAACTACACTAAACTATACGGCTGAACTAACAAGCTGAACTACAGGTAAGGGAACCGCCTATCATCTGAGTCGATACATATACATACCTGTATATGTATAGTCGGTGATCCTGCCTCAATAATATCATATCCGATACCCTATCTATAATCAGGCATCCCAAGTCAAGAGTGCGGATCAATCATCAATATAGCTCGTACGTAAATCCGTCGTACGGCATCCCAATCTGGGTACGGGTCAATATCACATTCATCATACTATTCACCGTGTATCCTCTTTATCAAATATCATGATCGGGGTACTGATCTACGTCTAGTACCATACTGATACCGCCTACGTATGCATGGACGTGTGTGAAACACTACGTCAAGGACCCGCTACAACGTCATGTCGTATCTCAAATACGAACCCTGCTATATCGCCGATCTCACGGCCTCAAATCAAATCTCATCGACTCAGCTCAATCCCAAGTATCATCCTCAAATCCGTATATGAACACATAGTCCCATACCCATGTGAACCCATAACTATAAAGAATCCCATGAGCACATATCAATAGGAATGTATGCAAGTATGTATGTGTGTATGTGTAGTGCAACACTACCCTAGGGTTCGCAACACTAAGGTAATCCAACACACCAATATCCATCCTAAGCAACGTTATTAATCTCAAATAACATATAATAAATGTTGGTGTATATACGCATCCGTATACACCACCACGGACTGTGGGGGTGCTATACGCCATCCACCCGACTTCTCCCCGTAGATATAAATCTACTCACCTGGTCCTCGCTAGCCGGTGCCGACGTCGCCACGCGCTTGCTTGTCGTCTCGAAGTCCACATGGGGGTACCTACATATCATAACGCACCATATCGCATTAAAACTAAATTCGAAATCGAAACGGCATACGAAAATCAAATCGGCACGCGTATCACGCATAGGTCCAAACCTATCGCCTACGCATGCAAGAATAGTCAAACCAACCCTCGATGTCGATGTACAAACGTCAAACCATCGAGAAAAATCCAATCACACTCATTTGCACATTCACGAACACTAATTTTAATATAAACTAGGTTAAAACTCACAAAAACCCCAACTTTACTTAAAAAGTCACTTTTCCGAAAATCTAGCAAGCACAATTCGCCGTTTTTGTACAAAACAGGATGTTTAAATGAATGTAGCGGCCAATATATTTATTAAATATCTTAAATAAGTCATAGAAACAATTTCCGGAATTTAATCTCCTTAAATTCCAAAAACCCTAATATTCTAGTTTACAAAATACCCTTTTTTTTTTAACAATTTCATAGCAAAAAAATGCGCAAACTACAATTTAGGTTGGATTTCCATGAACTAAAGTGTTAAACTACACTTAATAAAGTTAATAATATGATAAAAACCCTAACCATATTTTTAATCTCACATATAAATGCATTTCATAAAACCCTAGTTTGCACAAAAGCTTAATTTGGACATTTTTCAAGTAACAACTTGTAATATGCAACTAGATAAATTTTAACAATTTTTCAAGATGTTAGCTCACATCACAAACCATGCACAAGTATCACAACCCAATTTCAAAACAAAACCCTAGCTAGAATTCCTTAATCATACAATTGAATCCACATAAAGCCAAATTAACACTTAATTAAGCTAACTACAAGCAATTAACAACAATTTAAGCAAAAGGGTTAGAATTTACCCAAACAAATTGAAGATCCCACAAGCACACATAGCCCTCCAAAATGCTCCCTTGTCACCAAAATCCATGCTATACGGGCTAAGCTAAAATGGGTAGGAGTCGGATTTTGATTTTGATTTTTGCTTGATTTTTTATGGATTTTTCTTTGATGGAACAAAGAGAGGAAAAGAGGAAAATGGGGCTGTTGGGGGGGTTGCTGGTTTCGGCCAGGTTGTGGGGGGTTTGGGTGAGGGAGGAGAGAGAGTGAGGTGGAGAAAATAATAAGTAAGGAAGTCCAAGTCAATACAAAGTCAAAAGTCCAACTCATTTATCCATTTTCTTTTCTTTTCTTTCATTTCTTTTCCTTGAAATCCAAGTGGGGACAAAAGAGGGGGCTGCTGAATTCTTCAAGGGGATAAGTGAATGGGGGTGTGTGGGGATGGGTACGGGTGTGGGGTGATGAAAAATGATAAATACAATACCCCAAACATCCATTTACGCTAAAAAAAGCCTTTTTTCTTCAATAATTTCTAAACCGTTTTGGCAAATGATTTCGTTCCAAAAACCACATGATAAAATTTTATTTAATGTTTTATGATGCACAAAATTTGTTTCAACTCATTCCAATTTGTAATTTTCCCTAATTAAATGTATTAGTGACGGCTTAAATAATAATAAAATAATATTTTTTTCAGAAAATTTGAAATTTCACCAGCGGCTCAATAAACACCAAATAATAGCAATTACATAGCTAGAATATGTATATTTAATTTTTATAATAAGATATTTGCATTTTGACTTTTTACAGAAAACCCCTTTATTTTACCGATTTTTTCGAAATTTCACCGAAACGATTTTCAAAGCGTTACAGCGGGCTTGCTCGTCGATCTTCTGATCGCTCAATACCCGGGTGGCCGTTACGTTTAGCAGACCGCTTGCGGCTTGTGGGTGTTTGATATGATCATCACCTGCTGCCGGCGTATTGACGAGTCTTTAGAGTCCTACACAGAGGTTTTCTGGCTCAAGCGAAACGAAATAGGAGCGCATATGAGATATGTGCGGGACCGAGAATAATGCGTGTATGTGATACCGTATTCTATCCTCGCGATGAATGTATCGAATGGTTGTATGCGATATAACCTAGTTATCGAATCAAGTATTGATTCGATGAGCCGATACATTGAATATTAGTCGGTTATATGCGATATGAGCGGATCGTTAAATCAAGTGTTGATTTAATGATTTAATGCATAATTATATATTTGATATATTACTTTGCATTAACTAGTATTGGTTCATTTTAAATGGATTTTCTCACTTGTAGTTCACAAGTTGTATATGTGATATATTTTTGTGCACTTGATTGTATCATGTTTGATGATACATTCTTACTTAAGTTTTGTGTAAAGATTAAACCATGGTTATTTAAATGGTTAGGGTTTTGTTTTTCATATATTTTTATTCATTTTTTTATTATGGAAAAGATAATGAACAAAATGGTTTCTTTCTTTGTTTCGTTCATGAAGCTTGTTGAAGCTTCATGAAGCTTTGACTAAGTGACCATTTTGTCTCTTGCTTAACCCTAACCATTCCACTTAACCATAGTCCACTCTCTACACTTAACCATCGTTGTTGTTATGATAAGAATAATCTACTTTCCATTTTCTCATTATTCTTATCATAATATTCATCTTCTTCTTCTTCTTCACAAGAAGAAAAGCTTGCTTCATCAATGGTGATTTGAGCAAAAGTGTGAGAAATCCAATTCTAAAGTGAACCCACCTCCTATTTCTTCATCCTCTACCTCTTGCCAAGTAGTATAGGGTGTTTTCTTCACAAGTTTCATGAATTGGTGAAGTGGGAGCTTGATCTTGTGATGCCTCGACGTAGATCATCTTCGGCATCGTAGTCGATGACCTAGCCCGCCCATTTCTCCGATGAAGCCGACGCTAGAGCCCGGGATTTGATTTGGACAGCAAGGGGACTTCATCGCGGAGCTATGGAGGTAGAGAACCGGATCTACAAAGGTTGTATTTCCATTCACTTAGTTAATTTGTTAACTAGTTGCATCTTTCGCCTAAAATTCTAGTTAACGATCCGTATTAGGGTTTCTCGGCACTTGTAAAATTTGAAATTGGCATGGTTGATGCCTTGTGAGACCTCATTAGAGTGCCTAGGAACCCTACAGTGGTATCAGAGCCTAGCTAGAGCCTTAGGCGAAGCGTAGACGGAGTTTGAAGTCCGATCGAACCGAAACCCTATTCTCAAAATGCTCTCTGTACATTTCTTAAAATCTGGAGTTTTTCGATATTAAAAATATGCAGAAAACTCAGTAGAATATTCTAAGAATTACTGTATAAAACGGGACCCATGAATCGATAATAGTGCGGCGGAACCGCGGCATTGGCATGCCTAATGCGGCGGTTCCGCGGCAACTTGGTCTCTTCTGACACTTTTTACTGCTCAGTAATTCTTATATGTTATTTCTGGTTTTTCTGGGAATTTTTAATATTTATTCAAGAGTTGAATTTTCTGGGTTGTATTGGGGACTCGGAGATTCGATCGGACTGTCTAATTTTGTCTGTGTGTTTTTTCCGGCTAATTTTAGAATATGTTAAAAGGTTCGACCGGATATAAATACCCATTTTTTCCCCTGCCGGGAAATTTCCAATTGTTGGATTTTTCTGTGGTTTAATCACGTTCTAAGTAGTGCAAGTAACGCGATGGTCCCTCTAGAAGACAACAAACCTTAACTCGATTATGTGACCGTCTTGAACTGCCCTTTGAACCTTCGGGTTTGGGGCAGTACGGCGTGCCACATGTGAGGCGTTGGCTTGACCCTTCTACGGCTGGACCGTTGGTACTGAGTCACGAACTGAATGTTTTTAGACTTGTTTCATGTGTTGAGTTGTATCGGGAAAACTTGGGTGTTTGGATGTTCGATCGGAAAGTTTAACATTTTCTATTTATCTGGAATGGGATACAATAATTAGAATTCATAAGTAGTTATAAGATAACTGAATGAATGTTATAAACATAGCACTTTAGTCTCACTTGATCGGTTGCCACGGAATTTTGATGCGATCAAAAGTCCGTCGCAATCACATAGCGTACGCGGATACTCACCGGGTAAACTTAATAGACAGCTACACCCCATAGCCCCGACCAAGTGACTGTAGGAGAACCCCGTCGCCGAAAGCATCCGTTCGGGTGCTCACGGCAGCGGTGTTCCGCCTTGGTGCACTTTGTCGACGGCGTCGGGGGTGCGGCCGCCTACTGAAGTTTACGACGAGCATTCGATCAGGATTTCAGGAATCTTGTTGAATTGCCCGACTTGATATTGAAAAGAGTTTTCGATAATGAGACTAAAATGCGGGGTTTATAATTGTTAGGCATGTGATGTCTAAGGAATTCATTTGATTAGGCATGCGATGTCTATGCAGGTTGCGGATTCCAACTGTTGTAGTTTTACACTTTCTTTTCTGTGACCGTAAGTGAAATATGTGATATCGCCGGTTTCGTTGCTATATGTCAACGACAATTGGGATGCGCATATTTACTTATGTTGATGACATGTGATGTTATGTGTTACTGGATATGTTATATTGGATCGTCGTGTTTGAATAGCCGGGGGTTTTTATGTGAGATGAGTGTTTTCATTTTCATTCATGTAAAAACTTGTACGTAATATTCTTTTATTGGGACACTTCCAGGTTGCGGAAGATGTCACCTTTTGTATATTATTTACTTTTCCGCACTAGGATAGACCCAAGGATGAGGGCACAAGTAACCGGGTTCTGGGGTCCAGTGGGAGACCAACTCGAGGGGTCGAGTCCGGGTCTCCCAACTCTAGAATTGGTAGGGTTGCTTGCCGCTCTCGTAGGGGTCTAGGGGTGTGGGTTTGGCTATTCATCGCGACCGTGGGATCCGTGTTTTATACTGGCTCGTATTGAAAACACGGACGTCCTAGTATATCCAATATTTCATATGTTTCTTCTGCTGCGATATCTGTGATGTGATCATGTGATATGTTCTGTGATGGATACTGTATATAGTATATATGATATATTATATAGATGTTACTTATGTTTTACACCCGCGCTAGCCCTGCCCCGCTCTGCCGTTAGTTACCTAACCTAACGGTGCATGAGGGGACATCGAGGCGAATGCGGATGGCATAAGTGTACGTCGTATTTATCTGTGATGTTTAGGTAATAAATGATGGGACTTCATTAATGTGATTAATGAAATAAAAAGAAACCTAAGATGTTGTAGAATCGAATTTCAAAAATAAAACAGGTAGCTACAGTTCTTGCTTTGCACAGCGGTGTATATGATATATCCTGCACCTTATTCGATAAGGAAAGGACCGAGATCCCTTCACCGGGAGTGACTCCTTTAGCAATAACTGGCAGATGCTACACACTCGGTTTGTCTTTTGATAGCTTCTATAGTTTCTGCTTTGTACAGTAATACATATGATATATCCCGCACCTCATTCGACGAGGAAAGGACCGACGATCCCTTCACCGGGAGTGACTCCTTTAGCAAAACTACAAAAGCCTCAAAAACACTCCATTTTAAAATCATTTGATTCTACAACGATATCAAGTTCATTACGCAATAGGTTTTCAGAAAAACCTGTCGTAGCCCTCCGTCATTTCAGATAAGTAGTAGTTAGTATTCGTGCTGTGTTTGTTGGCCTTTGTCAAGGCGCAGTGTGCGGTAGCTAACTGGTGCTTATCTGCTTATGCATATGATGCAGATTGGGTTAGGGTAGTCGTGCGACCTTGTTGGTCTTTGTCAAGGGTCGTGCGGGTGGGTTTAATTCAATCAGGAAATGACGGGTTGAACTTGACTAGCATCCTATGGTTTGTTGGCCTTTGTCAAGGTCATAGGAGGTTAGGGGCAAAATATTATCGGGAATTTCAAGTGTTGAAATTTGCAATGAGATTGCATACCTTCTATGAGATAGTTGGATCCCGATACCCGCTGCGAGTAAGAGTTAGTCCTGGGAGAGTTTTACACATTACAATTAGCCGATCAAGTAGGTGTCTAGAAAGGTGTTAACGAGGTTACGCCTCTGGGAAAACGAGGTTTACATTAATTATGTTCGTGCGAAAGCACGGGGGACCTCCCTCAAAGTACCGACACTGGCCTGGCTGAAAGATTGGCGAACTTGTAGCGTGTAATTAATCCCGGCTAGTCTTTCCTTTTAGGGTTTGAAGGAAGATTTGATAAAAACAGTGGGAGCCATCCTGATTAGATAAAATAATAACCAATCTATTCTTGCAAAGAGCGCACGCTGAGTGTTTTCTTCTCTCTCTCTCCAGGTAGCGACCATATCACGCCTTAATCAAGATAATAATACGGAATATTGACCGAACCCGCTTGTTATACTGAGCTGGGGAACGTTGGTCCCGCTCCAACTTATAATTGTTATAAGACAGAGCAGGAAATTGGGGATTACCTGAATTCCCGTGCCGCCCAAACGAAGAGAGTGCATGCTGATGCATCATCTTCGGGTGTGTTCATTACAAAGAACTGTTTCTCAGTATCCTCCGCATCCTGGGTATATGATACCGGATCAGGATCCCAGATATGTAATCTGTTACACAGGGCTGCAAAAAGGTAGAAAAACTGAGAACGGGTGATAAGTTTCATGAAGCAGAAAACGGGGCAAGTGTTGCAGCCAAGTCTGTTGGTCACTGTCACCCTGTATTCCAAATACATTGATTCTGAACGAATGTCATTAGATACCGAACCTGATATACAAAATTATATCAATTTCTTTTTTAAAAAGGGGAATGATAAAATTTTGTATAGTTGGATAATGTTTTGAACATTTCCTATATCAAAAGTTGATCGGTTCAGGCACGTTATCTAAAAGCATTGATGTTCTAAATCAAAATACAGTTCTTAGTATACGGAACACACACAAGAGGAAGAGTTCAGAAATGAACAAATCCTTCTTGAAGTATTGTAGACTAGGTCATATCAATGCGACCCGACTCGCTTAAGTTACATATAGATGCATATTTAAATCAGTTTGAATTTACATCTTGTGAAACTTGCCAGTCATGTCACAGAGATAAGATGACCATAGCTCCGTTTACTGAAAACAAAGAAATAGTAAGTGAACTCTTGGGATGATACATGTTGATGTATGAAGGACCCCTGTCTGCACATACCAAGACCGATTCTTTTTACTTCATTAAATTCTCTGATGATCTTTCGAGATTCAGACCTATGTTCCTGTTGAAACACAAGTCCGAACCTTTTGAGATATTCACAGAATATAAGTTAGAAGTAGAGAACCAAAATACGGGAATAAGTATTATGTCCTATGATGAGATCAGGGAGAAGAATACTTGTGCATGGAATTCCTGGACTTTTCTAAAGGAGAATGAGATTCTCTCTCAGCATTACTCCTCCATATACACCATAGCACGATGGTATATCGGGACGGAGCAATCTTACCCTATATGATAAGGTGTGCTCTATGATGAGTACTACTGAGTTACCTATTTCCTTTTTAAGAGTTATGCGCTTGAGAAGCTGCATACCTATTGAATAGGGTTCAAATCAAATCAGTTGCCTACCATTTCATATGTGATATGGAAAGGGAAGAGCCCATATCTTAAGTTGGTTAAGATTTGGAGTTGTCCGGCCTATGTCTAAAAGCATAATCCGGACAAGCTCGAGCCAAGGTCTGTTATGTACAACTGGAAAGGCTCCAGCTATACAAACAACAGCAGATGATTTGGTAGAACCAAAGGATTCAGTAGATTCCAACGAACCTCAGCCTCTCCGCCGATCTAGTAGGGTTCCTCACCCGTCTGAGAGATACTTCGGTTACTCTATGACAGTAGGAGCGAGGATTGCATCATGAGATGATGACCCAACTAGTTTCGAGCTGGCCATCAGGAGTGGGACTCTGAAAGAATGGCTGGATGCTTAGCGATCTGAGATGGAATCCATGTACACCAACAAAGTATGGACTTTGGTTGCTATATCTGAAGGGTTAAATCCCCATCAGGAGCAAGTATATCTTGAGAAGATTACTTGGTGTAGATGGAAAACTTGAGACTTTCAAAGCTAGACTTGTTAAAGCTTTTCATCATCGACCAGGCGTGGATTATGATGAAACCTTTTAAGTGGCTATGCTTAAGTCCATCCAGATCCTACTTGCCACGGCTACATACCATGACTACGATATCTGGCGGTTGGGTGCCATGACTGCTTTTCTAAATGATGTTTTAGAAGAGAACGTCTATAAGTACACAGCCAGAGGGCTTCGTAGACAGTGGGAGCAGCGGAAACGTATACAAGATGCTTTATAGGCTAAAGCAGGTATCGCGGAGTTGGAACATTTGTTTTGATGTGTTAGTCAGAGAGTTTGACATCATCAAAATGGTAGATGAACCTTGTATAAACAAAAAGGTAGTAGGGAGTATGGTGGTGATCCTCGTAGAGTACGTGGATGACATACTCTTGATGGGGAAGGAGTTTCCTATGCTACGCTCGGTCAATCTCCGCTTATCACAATGATTCTCCATATAGGATCAAAGTGATACCTCCTAAATCCTGGGTTTTGGATCTATGAGATAGATCTAATTGGATGTTAGGATTCTCACTAGTTGTAGTGAGATGGTATCAACCGATCCTGGGGAGAATCACTGGAAGGGTTCCAGGGTGATAAGGACGACTGAAAGTCAGTCACAGGCATTGTCTTTACCCTCAGTAAAAGGGACGGTATGTTGGAAGAGTTCCAAGCTAGATACCGTGGCATACTAGACGATAAAGGCTCGATACATCGCTACTTAACATGCTACCAAAGAGGCAGTCTGGATGTATATTTGTTCATGAGATGAACTTAGTTCCTCCCATTGTGTGACAATGGAGTTGTGGCTTATGCCAAAGAACGTCCGTCCCATCAGTGATCCAGACATATTCTAAGGCAGTATCACCTGATCATGGAGATAGTTGATCTCCAGGGTGATCGAGGTTAGGAGAGTAGACTCAGAGGACAGCACGGCGGATCCACTCACAAAGGCCTTTTCCCAGAGAGAGACTTTTATGGGATGGTTGAGTATGAGATACTGCAACCACTGCTATCAGATGGCCCTAGTGCAAGTGGGAGATTGTTAGTTATATGTATGCCCTAGAGGCCATTACTATACATAGGATGTATATTGTAGTGGATGCTGGGACATATATAGGGAGGACTTTCTTGCTCGACATGATAGTATGCTATCTGGTTGATCTTTACCTTAACGTGTACACCGATTGTCTCTCTGTTACATGTTGGTAAAGCCCTTAGGATGTGTACTTGACTACCTGGACTATGATGCGGATCATACTAGTGGGGACATGGTAGTCCATAAGTACATCCTTCAAAGTCCCTAGTCGTGGGTATATCGAGACGGGGCATCGATATACCAGAGTAGACTAGCGTATACCTTCTCGACCCATACAGATGGGCGATGGATGATCCCATATCCATTGGTTTTTGACATCAGAGATGATATACGGGTGCTCAGTGGAGACTGGGTACACTGGACGGACTCGCCGAGAACTCCCAGATGGTATTATACCTTACGTCAGATGGCAGTTCTCTGGTGACACTGGTACAGAGTAGTCTGTTGACCCGAGATCGTCATAGAGTCTTGTGTGATTCCCACTGTGCTTTGATTTCCACCTTACCACGTCCAAGAGGGCGTGCAAAACGGTGGTTTTTGGGTACAATCCCGAGTCACATGGAGGCAATGAGCGATAGGAGGGGATTCGTCTCTCCCGGTATAGGGGGTTGATGTTGCGCTGTTTTCGATTGGCTATAACCGGAAATCCCTGGACAGGGTTGCTGAGATTTACTGGTAAGTGTTACCTGTAGTTTCTCGAAATGTTATAGACCTCATATCGACACGACTTATCGAGCTATTGGGGTCTGACATTTACCACCCCTAAACGAGATATGCGACATATCAGACGACGAGACCGGACTGTACGGTAAGTGTTACTGGTTGGATTCACTGGAGTATGAGCGGGCTTGCTCGTCGATCTTCTGATCGCTCAATACCCGGGGGGCCGTTACGTTTAGCAGACCGCTTGCGCCTTGTGGGTGTTTGATATGATCATCACCTGCTGCCGGCGTATTGACGAGTCTTTAGAGTCCTACACAGAGGTTTCCTGGCTCAAGCGAAATGAAATAGGAGCGCATATGAGATTTGTGCGGGACCGAGAATAATGCGTGTATGTGATACCGTATTCTATCCTCGCGATGAATGTATCGAATGGTTGTATGCGATATAACCTAGTTATCGAAACAAGTATTGATTCGATGAGCCGATACATTGAATATTAGTCGGTTATATGCGATACGACCGGATCGTTAAATCAAGTGTTGATTTAATGATTTAATGCATAATTATATATTTGATATATTACTTTGCATTAACTAGTATTGGTACATTTTAAATGGATTTTCTCACTTGTAGTTCACAAGTTGTATATGTGATATACTTTTGTGCACTTGATTGTATCATGTTTGATGATACATTCTTACTTAAGTTTTGTGTAAAGATTAAACCATGGTTATTTAAATGGTTAGAGTTTTGTTTTTCATATCTTTTTATTCATTTATTTATTATGGAAAAGATAATGAACAAAATGGTTTCTTTCTTTGTTTCTTTCATGAAGCTTGTTGAAGCTTCATGAAGCTTTGACTAAGTGGCCATTTTGTCTCTTGCTTAACCTTAACCATTCCACTTAACCATAGTCCACTCTCTACACTTAACCATGGTTGTTGTTATGATAAGAATAATCTACTTTCCATTTTCTCATTATTCTTATCATAATATTCATCTTCTTCTTCTTCACAAGAAGAAAAGCTTGCTTCATCAATGGTGATTTGAGCAAAAGTGTGAGAAATCCAATTCTAAAGTGAACCCACCTCCTATTTCTTCATCCTCTACCTCTTGCCAAGTAGTATAGGGTGTTTTCTTCACAAGTTTCATGACTTGGTGAAGTGGGAGCTTGATCTTGTGATGCCTCGACGTAGATCATCTTCGGCATCGTAGTCGATGACCTAGCCCGCCCATTTCTCCGATGAAGCCGACGCTAGAGCCCGGGATTTGATTTGGACAGCAAGGGGACTTCATCGCGGAGCTATGGAGGTAGAGAACCGGATCTACAAAGGTTTTATTTCCGTTCACTTAGTTAATTTGTTAACTAGTTGCATCTTTCGCCTAAAATTCTAGTTAACGATCCGTATTAGGGTTTGTCGGCACTTGTAAAATTTGAAATTAGCATGGTTGATGCCTTGTGAGACCTCATTAGAGTGCCTAGGAACCCTACAGATCCTAAATATGTAATCTGTTACATAGGGCTACAGAAAGGTAGAGAACTGAGAACGGGTGATAAGTTTCATGAGACAGAAAACGGTGCAAGTGTTGCAGCCAAGTCTGTTGGTCACTGTCACCCTGTATTCCAAATACATTGATTCTGAACGAATGTTATTAGATACCGAACCTGATATACAAAATCATATCGATCTCTTTTTTTAGTAAAGTAAGGATATAATTTTGTATTGTTGGATAATGTTTTGAACATTTCCTATATCAAAAGTTGATCGGTTCAGGCACGTTATCTAAAAGCATTGACGTTCTAAATCAAACTACAGTTCTTAGTATACAGAACACACACAAGAGGAAGAGTTCAGAAATGAACGAATCCTTCTTGAGGCATTGTAGACTAGGTCATTTCAATGCGACCCGACTGGCTGAAGTTACATTTAGATGCATATTTAAATCAGTTTGAATTTACATCTTGTGAAACTTGCCGGTCATGTCACAAAGATAAGATGACTATAACTCCGTTTACTGGAAACAGAGAAAGAGTTAGTAAACTCTTGGGATTGATACATGTTGATGTATGTAAGGTCCCCCGTCTACAAATGTCAGGACCGGTTCTTTGTACTTCATTACATTCTCTAATAATCTCTCAAGATTCAGACATATGTTCTTCTTGAAACACAAGTCCGAACCTTTTGAGATATTCACAGAATATATTTTAGAAGTAGAGAACCAAAATACGGGTATAAGTATTATGTCCTTTAATGAGATCAAGGAGGAGAATACTTAAGCACGGAAATCCTGGACTATTCTAAAGGAGAATGAGATTCTCTCTCAGCATTACTCCTCCGTATACACCATAGCACGATGGTATATCGGGATGGAGCAATAGCACCCTATGTGATATGGTGTGCTCTATGATAAGTACTACTGAGTTTCCTATTTTCTTTTGGGAGTTATGCACATGAGAAGCTGCATACCTATTGAATAGGGTTCAAATCAAATCAGTTGCCTACCACTCCATATGAGATATGGTATGGGAAGAGCCCATGTCTTAAGCTAGTTAAGATTTGGGGTTGACCGGCCTATGTCTAAAAGCAAAATCCGGACAAGCTCGAGGCAAGGTCTGTAATGTAGAACTGGAAAGGTTCCAGCTATACAAACTACAGCAGATGATTTGATAAAACCAAAGGATTCAATAGTTACCAACGAACCTCAGCCTCTCCGCCGATCTAGTAGGGTTCCTCACCCACCTGAGAGATACTTCGGTTTCTCTATGACAGTGGGAGCGATGATTGCATCATGAGATGATGACCCAACTAGTTTCGAGCTGGCCATCAGGAGTAAGACTCTATAAGAATGGCTGGATGCTTAGTGATCTGAGATGGAATCCTTATACACCAACAAAGTATGGACTTTGATTGCTTTATCTGAAGGGTTAAATCCCCATCAGGAGCAGGTATATCTTGAGAAGATTACTTGGTGTACATGGAAAGATTGAGACTTTCAAAGCTAGACTTGTTAAAGGTTTGCATCGTAGACCAGTTGTGGCTAATAATGAAACCTTTTCTGGGGCCTATGCTTAAGTCCATCCAGATCCTACTTGCCACGGCTAAATACCATGACTACGATATCTGGTGGTTGGGTGTCATGACTGCTTTTCTAAAATGATGTTTCAGAAAAGAGAGTCTGTAAGTACACAGTCAGAGGGCTTCGTAGATAGTGGGAGCAGCGGAAACGTGTGCAAGATGTTTTATGTGATAAAGCAGGCATCGCGGAGTTGGAACATCTGTTTCGATGTATTAGTAAAAGAGTTTGACATCATCAAAATGGTAGATGAACCTTGTATAAACAAAAAGGTAGTACGGAGTATGGTGACGATCCTCGTGGAGTACGTGGATGACATACTCTTGATAGGGAAGGAGTTTCCTATGCTACGCTCGATCAATCTCTGCTTATCACAATGATTCTCCACATAGGATCAAAGTGATACCTACTAAATCCTGGGTTTTGGATCTATGAGATAGATCTAATTGAATGTTAGGATACTCACTAGTTGTAGTGAGATGGTATCAATCGATCCTGGGGAGAATCTCTGGAAGGATTCCAGGGTGATAAGGACGACTGACTGTCAGTCACAGGCATTATCTTTACCCTCAGTGAAGGGACGGTATGTTGGAAGAGTTCCAAGCTAGATACCGTGGCATACTAGACGATAAAGGCTGGATATATCGCTACTTAAGATACTACCAAAGAGGCAGTCTGGATGTATATTTGTTCATGAGATGAACTTAGTTCCTCCCATTGTGTGACAATGGAGTTGTGGCTTATGCCAAGGAACATCTGTCCCATCAGTGATCCAGACATATTCTAAGGCAGTATCACCTGATCATGGAGATGGTTGATCTCCAAGGAGATCGAGGTTAGGAGAGTAGACTCAGAGGACAACACGGCGGATCCACTCACAAAGGCCTTTTCCCAGAGAGAGACTATTATGGGATGGTTGAGTATGAGATACTACAACCACTGCTATCAGATGACCCTAGTGCAAGTGGGAGATTGTTAGTTATATGTATGCCTTAGAGGCCATTACTGTACATAGGATGTATATTGTAGTGGATGCTGGGACATATATAGGGAGGACTTTCTTGCTCGACATGATAGTATGCTATCTGGTTTCTCTTTACCTTAACGTGTACACTGATTGTCTCTCTGTTACATGTTGGTAAAGCCCTTAGGATGTGTACTTGACTACCTGGACTATGATGCGGATCATACTAGTGGGGACATGGTAGTCCATAAGTACATCCTTCAAGGTCCCTAATCGTGGGTGTATCGAGACAGGGCATCGATATACCAGTGTAGACTAGCGTATACCTTCTCGACCCATACAGATGGGCGATGGATGATCCCATATCCATTGGTGTTTGACATCAGAGATGATATACGGGTACTCAGTGGAGACTGGGTACACTGGACGGACTCGCCGAGAACTCCCAGATGGTATTATACCTTACGTCAGATGGCAGTTCTCTGGTGACACTGGTACAGGTTAGTCTGTAGACCCGAGATCGTCATAGAGTATTGTGTGATTCCCACTGTGCTTTGATTTCCACCTTACCACGTCCAAGAGGGCGTGCAAAACGGTGGTTTTTGGGTACAGTCCCGAATCACATGGAGGCAATGAGCGATAGGAGGGGATTCGTCTCTCCCGGTATAGGGAGTTGATGTTGCGCTGTGTTCGATTAGCTATAACCGGAAATCCCTGGCCAGGGTTGCTGAGATTTACTGGTAAGTGTTACCAGTAGTTTCTCGAACTGTTATAGACCTCATATCGACACGACTTATCGAGCTATTGGGGTCTGACATTTACCACCCCTAGGCGAGGTATGCGACATATCAGACGATCAGACCGGACTGTACGGTAAGTGTTACTGGTTGGATTCATATGAGTGTGAGCGGGCTTGCTCGTTGATCTTCTGATCGCTCAATACCCGGGTGGCCGTTACGTTTAGCAGACCGCTTGCGGCTTGTGGGTGTTTGATATGATCATCACCTGCTGCCGACGTATTGACGAGTCTTTAGAGTCCTACACAGAGGTTTCCTGGCTCAAGCGAAACGAAATAGGAGGGCATATGAGATATGTACGGGACCGAGAATAATACCAGTATGTGATACAGTATTCTATTCTCGCAATTTGTATCATTGGACGATTATATGAGATATAGCCGGGTTACCGAATCAAGTGTTGATTCGATACATTGATACACTTGATATTAGTCGGTTATATGCAGTATGACCGGATCATTAAATCAAGTGTTGATTTAGTGATTTAATGTATAATTATATATTTGATATATTACTTTACATTAACTAGTATTGGTTCACTTAAGATTATTTGCTCACTAGATTGTGCACATTGTATATATGATATATTTTTGTGCACTTGTTTGTATCATGTTTGATGATACATGCAAACTTGGGTATGTGTATGCTTTAAACTATGATTAGGGTTTGATTTACTCATTTATTTTCTTTATTCATTTTTGGAAAAAAATAAAATGGTAGTGGCTTTATTTGTTTTGTGCAAGAAGCTTCATGATATTTCTTGCATCTTTGAAAAAGTCTTACCATTTTGTTTTATTCCTTAACCCTAACCATTTGCCTTAACCCTAGTTTATTCTCTACATGAGTTTACCTAACCCATGGTTGTAATATGATAGATATCACTTGAATTTTCTTTTTGTAAGAATTGATTTTCTTTTCTTCTTCTTCATCTTCTTC
The DNA here is from genome assembly GCA_030015575.1 of Agapanthus africanus. Lineage (NCBI taxonomy): Eukaryota > Viridiplantae > Streptophyta > Magnoliopsida > Asparagales > Amaryllidaceae > Agapanthus > Agapanthus africanus. Next base: position 529,162,813 of record CM057337.1, read on the forward strand.
ATGAAGAAAGGAAAAGCTTGCTAGAAAATTCTAAGTGATGAATCCAAGTGAGAAATCCAAATCCAAAGTGAACCCACTTCCTATTTCTTCATCCTCTACCACTTGCCATGTTGTATAAGGTGTTTTCTTCTCAAGTTTCACAAGCTAGTGAAGATGGAGCTTGAGTTAGAGTTGCCTCTGTAAGTGCACGGCGGCGCCCCGGCCGTCAATCCGACGGCCAAATGCGGAAGCGGTGATAAACTTTAATTTTTCTTGAACTGGCAAACCGCCGCGCACTAATACCCGGATCAACTCATTAATTAGTCCTAGCTAACTACAAGAAAGGGAATAGAGATATACCGACGATCCAAGTCCTCCGGTCTTCTCGTCATCGTCCCGATCTCCTGCGGAATGTCCCGTCTCCTCCTCGTCGCCGGAAGTGCACCACATCGCCTACTTCTTTTACGGGCTCCCACCTCAATGCCGAGGCAACTCGGGCACGAAGCTGGCTAGTCGACGTGCCCAAGATTTGCTGTAGAATATCTAGTGAGCAAGTCTCATTTTGGGGTTGTAGGAATTGCCTTTTGGTGGAGGAAATGATATGAGCTTGTGGAGATGAAACATGTGGGATTTTACAAAGCTAGAATGACAAAAATCCCACCCCAAGAATTTTGGACAGCCCCCTCCCACTAGTGGCCGGCCATGTAAATGGTGGTGAAGAGAAATGAGAGAGTGGAGAGAGTGTATCAAAAATTGGGAGCCATTCTCATATCATGCAAGAGAGAGAAAAGAAAACTCATCATGAAAAGAAATGATCACCAAATCAAACCCATACTCCACACACTAATCATCAACAACCATGATGCTTACAAAGTCAAGCCATCATGAAGTGATCAAGTCAAAAAGGTCAAGGTATGGTGCTCATCATGAAAACCATCATGATGCAACAAGATGCAAAGAACCCCCTCCACTAATGCCTATTTGCAACAATGCAAATAAACCCTCCTCCACCAAACTTCGGCCAATGAACGGAACAATGGAAATCGGCCGAAACGGAAAGCAAACTGGCAACTCCAGAAAACAGGTCCTGTAATAAATTACAGGAAAACCCCGATACTGTGCATACACACCCGCATCTGTATTTCGACCGAAATACAAATGCAATGAGACAAAATCTACACTGTACTATACTAGGATCCGGCTTATACCAAAACCGGCTAGTAATATCCGTTCGATCCTGATCCGTGCAATACCGCACGTATCTGATCGAACCCTGCCATATAACCATACGGCCTATAGTACAAACTGTCCGATCCGGATCCGTGCAATACCGCACGTATCTGATCGGACCTTGTCATATCTCCATACGGCCTCTACAACCTTTCGCCCGAAAGCTGAGTAACAGAATGTGGGGGACTCTAAAGACTCGTCAACACCTTGGTTGTGGATTTAACCACTAGCACGTCAGAGGTATAAGCCAATACGTAACGGGCTACCACGTATTGACTAAAAAGGGACGTCTGTGAGCGAACTCAGCCTGACAACCCTACTGAGCCTGTCAGTGACAATATCCGTACAGTCCGGTCCGTTCGTCTATGAGCATCGCATGGCGGGCCTAGGGGGTTGGTAAAAGTCAGACCCCCAAAAGCGGTACAAGTCGTGTCGGAGTGTAGCCCAGAACACCCTGAGATACTACTGGAATACCTACCAGTAAATCTCCTTGCCTCGGCCGAGGGCTTCGTGTAATGGCTCTCCTAGACACAGCACGACCTCACCCCCAATACCGGGAGAGACGAACCCCTGAAGATACGCTCACTGCCTCCATGTGGCTCGGGACTGTACCCAACTAAAACCTGTTTGCACGACTCCTTTGAGCCGTGGTAGGGTAGTAATCAAAGTACAGTGGGAACTCACACGAGACAAATGACGATCCCCAGGTCGATGAACTAACCTGCACACATGTCACCAGGGAACTGCCATCTGACGTCTGGTATATGACCAACTAGCATGTTCCCGGCGAGTCCTGTCCGGTGTACTCATAACCCAATGAACACCTGTATACATCTTAGGTGATCCAACTGACACCAGTGGCTTGTGAGACCGGCCACCGCCCCTCGTCGGGGTCTCGACTGTATACACTAGTCTACTCTGGAGTATCGATGCCCTGTCTCGAAACTCACACGACTAGGGACCATTTAAGGATATGCTTATAGACCCCAGCTCCCACTTATATGATCGCCCTCATACTGCTGGTGGTCAAGCAAGAATCCTAGGGGCTCTATCAACGTGTAATAGCAACTTGTCAGGTCACCTAAAGCAGTACACGATGATAAAGGTAAACCAGATTGCATACTATCATCTCGAGTAAGACTGTCCTACCGGGATAGGTCCTCCATCAATCATTGCAATCACGTACCTGTGACCTAATAATTGACTCTGAGGGCACTATCTCCAACAATCTCCCACTTGCACTCAAGGCTAATTATTGCGATGTCGCATACTCACAGCCCATGTGATACCGAACACCCAACTCCTCTACTAGTCAGTCTCACAAAGCTCGTTTGCGAAACTATTGCGTTCGAGGAATTGCCTTAGTGAGTGGATCCGCTTTGTTGTTTCTTTCTATGTCTCTCTATATCTCAAGTTCGCGGAGAAAACCATCTCCCGAAATGGGCAATACCTGTCTTAGGATGTGTCTGGATGTCTGATGGGACATAGCTCATAAATGAACTCCAAATCCAAACTTCTTAGACTGTATCGTCAACTGAACTTAATCAGTATCCTGCGCCATGCCTCCCTCAGTATTGCCTTGGACCACCTGTCCAAAATACTGCCCCCTCATCAGAAGGAAAAACTATAACTCTGACAACCTCCTTGTCGTCCATGTCACCTTGGAAGCCTGGAATGATAACAGTTTCCCGAATGAGGCTGTCGTTATCATATCCCTAGAACATCCACTTATGTTCTAAAACTGCTTCCGACCGTTTCTCCAGGATTGGATTAATGTCAGCTTATTGCATCTAGTGCAAGAACAATGTCTGGTGTGGTACTTGACATCTCATGATTGACTCAATTGCCTGAGCAAGTGATCTGCCAATCATGCACATCCCTCTCCCCTTTAGTCTGTAAGACACCTTTAGAGAGGGTGACTCCATTACCTGCAGGTACACTACCGTGCCAGGAGTCGTCCATCCTAAATACTCTTAGAATACTGTCTAAGTACCCAGATTGGGAAACTACCCAAATCTAGATCTAAAACCATAGATCCAGTAACCAGTATGTCTGATATAAAATCCATTTCCTTTGTGGAGAAACCACTGTGTGACGACCAAAGTATAACCGATTGCAGTATAGGAGTTTCCTTTCCTATTCTGAGTATGTCATCCAAATACCAGGATATCACACCCTACTACCTTCTTAACAGATCCATCCCCTATTCTGATGAAGTCAAACCCATGACTGTCACGTCAGAAATAGATGATCTATCTCCGCTACATCTGCTTTAGTCTATAAATAGACATAAGCTACCTGTCCACCAATGCTTCCGCTGCTCCCACTGACTACGACAACCCTCTGGCAGAGTCATATAGACGTACACTTCTAAAACTAGTTTAGAACGACGCTATACTCATCCTCCCACCGGGTCTCGCAGCCTGGAACAACAGCAATGGTAATTGTGGGTAAACAAGAACTTCCCTGTCACCGTCCTTGAGGCTACCGGAGTACCTCTCGGGTGGCTGAAGTTACCCACATTATCTGCGGAGTGGCCAATGGAATGTCAATCCAGATTGAATCTTTAGGTTCCTTATCAAATCTTCAGTAATCGTTTGTGGTTCTGGAATCACTTCCAGTTCTACCATACTCCCACTACTGTTTTCTGAAAAAATCCATTTTTAATAAAACTGTGGCGAGTCTAGAACAATATTGCTATTGTTCATCCAGATGGTAGAAAGTCAACCCTCGTCATAGCCTGGGTCAACCCACAAACAGCCATTACAGAAACGTGCCTTGAGTTGTCCAGTGTCTGGTTTTAATCATAAGCCGGACAACTCCCCGTACCTTAACATCGTTAAGATACGAACTGTTCTATATCCCATATAGGACCAGAGGCACCGATTTAACTGAACCAGATCCAAATCATGCAACTGTCTCCAGTGCATGTCAACTTAATGGAAGGAGGCCGATCAGCGTTACTCAACTTAGGAATACTTCCAATTTTGAGTAATCTGAAAGAGAAGCAAGATCTCTTAAACATTACTATCATCTGAATACCATACACAAGTATCTACATCTTCGATCACTTTGAAGAATCCCGATACTTGCTACACCTGGTTCTCTACTCTATTCAAATACCTATAACTTCTCAAAATTCGGACCCTGTGTTTCCTACGAAACACCTGTCTAAAAACTAGAGAAGTCATAAGTAAACCGAATATAGTACGAGGACCAACCCCTCTGTCCTGATGGACCCTGGACAACATACAATACTCTGTATAAGTCCCTTGAGTCTGATAACTCATTCACTGTGTGTCGTAGGTTGAAAACTGTACATATGGTTAAGAAGAATTACACCGCTGTTCAATGCTCCTTACCTAACCATCCACTGATATAGGTAAATGTCATAGACATAATTTCAAAAAGGTACATCTCACTCTATGAAAATAGACGTACAGATATATCAATTTGAAATTGGTGCATAACAGCGGATATTCAAAACCAAATATTTGCCGACCGGCAAACAACCCAGGTGATTTCCTCAAATATCACCGATTACAACGAATCCCGATATAATGAGGATGATCACCCAATTCCCAATAACTTACTCCCACTCATCATCTGTAAAACCATACAGATGTGAGAATCATACCTGGTAAACACATACCCTGGAGCAAGTATCTAATCGGGAAATCAGGTTTCCTTTAACAATACACAGTGAGACTGAAACATCGAAATGTTTCGATGGGGTATCCTGGTATTCCTAGTAATGCCTCTTCCAGATTCACGACTGTAACCGTATAATTCTTTGCCACCTCTCCAAATCCCTTCATATGTCTTTAGTCTTTACCTTCTGCACACCCCTTTAGGCCAAATGGTTTTCTTCCTTCCCTACCGTTCGGCTCCAGCCTATGGTTTGGAAGAAGACTATCCAATAAGCATAATGGGTGTACTGTCCCAATCCTAGGAACACTCGAAATGAGAGAGGGTGAAGATAAAAGACAACCGAATAAACCTTATTCCTATTTCTCCTGGACCAGAATCCATCCCCGAACTGGAACAAGTTCCTTTCGAGTTCGTATATAACCATACGATGGAGTATCCAATAAACTGTGGATCTTCGTAGTGATACGGAGTGTCCTGGAGAAATACAAAGGTGATTTTAGGATTGGCGAAGGAATACTTGGTTTGGTCGTGAATATCTGTTGCAATTTACTTTGCCCTCTTACTAATCCCTTGCTTTGTCTTAACTTAATACCTTCTGTACACCATCGTTAGGCTAATTGGTTTTCTTCATTCCCTACCGGTCGGCACCAGCCTAAGGTTTGGAAGAAGACTATCCAATTTGCGTAATAGGTGTACTATCTCCTAAACCAAAGAGTACACGCAACCTGAGAGAAGGTAAAAGGAAAAGACAACTGAATAGTCCTAACCGTTTTCTCCAGAACCTGAAACCATCCTCGAATAAATTCCTTCGAGTTCGTATCTAACCATACGATGGTTTTGTCCAATGGAAGTGGACGTTCGTAGCAACACGGGGTGTCCTGGAGAAAAGGGTAAAAGTAGGAGTGGCAATGAGGTTTGCAACTCTGACAATCCAAAAGCCAGTGTTAAGAAGGTTCGGTCAACTTGGTCACTGAGTCATAGTCTTAGGGTCGGGTCAATGGTCGCTGCCAAAGAGAGAGAGAAAAGAAACACTCAGCGTGCACTCTAACCTAGATCAGAATGGTTACCAATTTATCTAATCTGGAAACCTCCCACTGTACCGTCAAATTCTCCTCCAAACCTGAAAGAAGAATTAGTCGGGATCACCCGAGGAGTAAACCAACTCATCAGTGGGAATCGGGATCCAACTATCATCGCATGATAACGTGACGGAATCCGCTCACGGTGTCACACTCCAGAAGGTATGCGCATATCTGGCAAGTTTCAGTTCTTTTGAAACTCCCGATGTGATTTCTGCCCCATGCTCTTATGACCTTGACTTTGGCCAACAAATCATAAGTCACATGTCAAGTTCTACCCGTCATTCTCCAGGTTAATTTGAATCCACCCGTACATACCCTTGACTTTGGCCAACAAGGTAGTACGACTGTCCCAAACCAATGCATCTATCTATGCTGCATATGAATAACCAACAGCTACCAAACACTGTGCCTTGACTTTGGCCACAAACACAGCTTGAATACTATTGACTACCCATATGAAACGACGGAGGGCTACGAATGGTTTCTGGCGAAAACCTTTAACGTAATGAACTTGATATCGTTGAAGGAACGGATAGCTTTTTGAAAAAATAGTGACGAAAACCATTGCTAAAGAGGTCACTCCCGGTGAAGGGATCTCGGCTCTTTCCCCGTAGAATGAGGTGCAGGATATTCCAACTGAATACCACGGTGCAAAGCAAAAGTAATCGGCTATAGTGAAGTTAATGCCCTGACGCAAACTTCTGTCCAAGGGGTCACTCCCGGTGAAGGGATCTCGGCCCTTGCCTCGTCGACTGAGGAGCAGGATATTCCAACTGAATATCACGATGCAGAACAAAAGTGAACGTCCTTGCAATAACAGCTTTTTGAAAAGTGTTCCAACAACATCAGATTAGGTTTGTTTTAACTTGCATTGATCCGAATCAACGCAGTCCCATCAATTGATCACACCAAAAAGAACGAAAATATACTGATGTACGTATATGCCATCCGCATTCGCCACTGGGTCCCGTCATTACCCGTTAGGTTAGCTAACTAACGACAGAGCGGGGACTGGACTAGCGCGGATGTAAAACATATACAACATCTACTAATATATATACCAATATATTATATTTCGCTCAAGGCGTGAATAAAAATGCAACATCACAGAAATGTACAGCATCACAGAAACAATACAGATATCTGGGATCCCCGGGTTTCACAGAGCCGCTGAAACCCGACGTTCCCCTGGTAGTGTGGATAGCCTGTGCAATGAGAACCTAGACCCCTACGGGCGCGGCAAGTCACCCGCCAAAACCTGAAGCGAGGCAGCCCCCTTCAGCGCCGTGAATGGACCACCCAGCACTTCACGGAATCCGGTAACTTGGGCACCCCTCCTGGGTCAACCTGTACCCCCTACGAGTGCGGCGAATAGCCCGCCAATCCTAGAGTGAAGCCCCCTCCGTCCCAATGCCATGAGATGCGGGCTTGTTGCCCTCTAGAACCCGGCTATCCGTGCACCCCTCCGCGGGGCAATCCTAGTACAGAAAGTAAAATATACATACAACGGGTACATCGACCGCAACCTGGCCGTGCCCCAAAATAATAATACAAACAGGCAGTGACGGCAGTCCACATGTCGGACGCTCGCCCCGCAATATCAAATGTACATAATACAACCACAACTGTACTAGCATTGCATCCAGCCTATCCCCCACGACCGATCCGCAACATCACAGCAAAAACAAAACATCAACGTGAAAATCACGTTCGCAAATCCGTCTAACCGGGCTATAGCAGTTAGACCGGATTTACCGATCAAGTGACATTCACGGTCGCAGATATAATGTAAATACTGTGAAATAATGTGTTTAAAATATCCGATCGATCAAACTTTAACAAGTGGGCCCCCAAGTACAACTGTAGCACATCAAGAAATTCTGGGCCCAAAATTAATATTCCAAAACCCTAATTTTAACCCCAGAAAGCCTCTGTAAAAATTTGGTGCAGTGAACCCAATAGAGTGCGGCGGAACCGCGGCCCAAGGGGGGGTTTGGCCGCGGTTCCGCGCTCCTACTGTAGAGACACTTCATCGAATTTTCACAGATCTCTTATCTTTTCCAGTACATCACTTTTCTGTAACCTGAAAAAAATTTCGACACCAGAAAATTTTAACAGAAAACTGATGGAAGGAAAAATGCGAATTTTGGAATTTTGGTCGATCGGAAATGTAAAACACATTAAACCAAGCTAGACTAAGTTAATGGCGAGGCTCTGATACCACTGTAAGTGCACGGCGGCGCCCCGGCCGTCAATCCGACGGCCAAATGCGGAAGCGGTGATAAACTTTAATTTTTCTTGAACTGGCAAACCGCCGCGCACTAATACCCGGATCGAACCATTAATTAGTCCTAGCTAACTACAAGAAAGGGAATAGAGATATACCGACGATCCAAGTCCTCCGGTCTTCTCGTCATCGTCCCGATCTCCTACGGAATGTCCCGTCTCCTCCTCGTCGCCGGAAGTGCACCACATCGCCTACTTCTTTTACGGGCTCCCACCTCAATGCCGAGGCAACTCGGGCACGAAGCTGGCTAGTCGACGTGCCCAAGATTTGCTGTAGAATATCTAGTGAGCAAGTCTCATTTTGGGGTTGTAGGAATTGCCTTTTGGTGGAGGAAATGATATGAGCTTGTGGAGATGAAACATGTGGGATTTTACAAAGCTAGAATGACAAAAATCCCACCCCAAGAATTTTGGACAGCCCCCTCCCACTAGTGGCCGGCCATGTAAATGGTGGTGAAGAGAAATGAGAGAGTGGAGAGAGTGTATCAAAAATTGGGAGCCATTCTCATATCATGCAAGAGAGAGAAAAGAAAACTCATCATGAAAAGAAATGATCACCAAATCAAACCCATACTCCACACACTAATCATCAACAACCATGATGCTTACAAAGTCAAGCCATCATGAAGTGATCAAGTCAAAAAGGTCAAGGTATGGTGCTCATCATGAAAACCATCATGATGCAACAAGATGCAAAGAACCCCCTCCACTAATGCCTATTTGCAACAATGCAAATAAACCCTCCTCCACCAAACTTCGGCCAATGAACGGAACAATGGAAATCGGCCGAAACGGAAAGCAAACTGGCAACTCCAGAAAACAGGTCCTGTAATAAATTACAGGAAAACCCCGATACTGTGCATACACATCCGCATCTGTATTTCGACCGAAATACAAATGCAATGAGACAAAATCTACACTGTACTATACTAGGATCCGGCTTATACCAAAACCGGCTAGTAATATCCGTTCGATCCTGATCCGTGCAATACCGCACGTATCTGATCGAACCCTGCCATATAACCATACGGCCTATAGTACAAACTGTCCGATCCGGATCCGTGCAATACCGCACGTATCTGATCGGACCTTGCCATATCTCCATACGGCCTCTACAACCTTTCGCCCGAAAGCTGAGTAACAGAATGTGGGGGACTCTAAAGACTCGTCAACACCTTGGTTGTGGATTTAACCACTAGCACGTCAGAGGTATAAGCCAATACGTAACGGGCTACCACGTATTGACTAAAAAGGGACGTCTGTGAACGAACTCAGCCTGACAACCCTACTGAGCCTGTCAGTGACAATATCCGTACAGTCCGGTCCGTTCGTCTATGAGCATCGCATGGCGGGCCTAGGGGGTTGGTAAAAGTCAGACCCCCAAAAGCGGTACAAGTCGTGTCGGAGTGTAGACCAGAACACCCTGAGATACTACTGGAATACCTACCAGTAAATCTCCTTTCCTCGGCCGAGGGCTTCGTGTAATGGCTCTCCTAGACACAGCACGACCTCACCCCCAATACCGGGAGAGACGAACCCCTGAAGATACGCTCACTGCCTCCATGTGGCTCGGGACTGTACCCAACTAAAACCTGTTTGCACGACTCCTTTGAGCCGTGGTAGGGTAGTAATCAAAGTACAGTGGGAACTCACACGAGACAAATGACGATCCCCAGGTCGATGAACTAACCTGCACACATGTCACCAGGGAACTGCCATCTGACGTCTGGTATATGACCAACTAGCATGTTCCCGGCGAGTCCTGTCCGGTGTACTCATAACCCAATGAACACCTGTATACATCTTAGGTGATCCAACTGACACCAGTGGCTTGTGAGACCGGCCACCGCCCCTCGTCGGGGTCTCGACTGTATACACTAGTCTACTCTGGAGTATCGATGCCCTGTCTAGAAACTCACACGACTAGGGACCATTTAAGGATATGCTTATAGACCCCAGCTCCCACTTATATGATCGCCCTCATACTGCTGGTGGTCAAGCAAAAATCCTAGGGGCTCTATCAACGTGTAATAGCAACTTGTCAGGTCACCTAAAGCAGTACACGATGATAAAGGTAAACCAGATTGCATACTATCATCTCGAGTAAGACTGTCCTACCGGGATAGGTCCTCCATCAATCATTGCAATCACGTACCTGTGACCTAATAATTGACTCTGAGGGCACTATCTCCAACAGCCTCGACGTAGATCATCTTCGGCATCGAAGTCAACGACCTAGCCCGCTCATTTCTCCGACGAAACCATCGCTAGAGTCCGGGATCCCGGTGATCGCAGCGAAGGGACGTCATCACGGAGCTAAAGAAGTGGTGGACCGGATCTACAAAGGTTGTATTTCCTTTCACTTTCTAGTAAAGTTGTTTACTTGATGTAGTTTCGCCTTTACCTCTAGTTAACGATCTAGTATAGGGTTCTTTTGCACATGGAAATTTTTTATTTTTGCATGTTTGATCACTTGTGGAACCTCATTAGTGTGCCTAGGAACCCTACAAGAAGGTAATGACTAAAGACATATAAAGGGATTTGGAGAGATGGCAAAGAAATATACGGTTACAGTTGTGAATCTGGATAATGGAAAAGGCATTACTAGGAATACCAGGATACCCCTTCGATACATTTACATGTTTCAGTTTCACTGTGTATTGTTAAAGGAAAACTGATTTCCCAATTAGCCCTTGCTTCAGGGTATGTATTTACCAGGTTTGATTCTCACATCTGTATGGTTTTACAGATGATGAGTGGGAGTAAGTTATTGGGAATTAGGTGATTGTCCTCATTTTATCGGAATTCGTTGTAATTGGTGATATTTGAGGAAGTCACCTGGGTTGTTTGCCGGACGGCAAATATTTGGTTTTGAATATCCGCTGTTATGCACCAATTTCAAATTGATATATCTGTACGTCTATTTTTATAGAGTGAGATATACCTTTTTGAAATTATGTCCATGACATTTACCTATATCAGTTGATGGTTAGGTAAGGAGCATTAAACAGCGGTGTAATTCTTCTTAACCATAAGTACAGTTTTCAACATACGACACACAGGGAATGAGTTATTTGACTCAAGGGATTTATACAGAGTATTGTATATTGTCCAGTGTCCATTAAGACAGAGGGGTTGGTCCTCATACTATATTCGGTTTACTTATGAGTTCTCTAGTTTTTAGACAAGTGTTTAGTAGAAACACAAGGTCCGAATTTTGAGAAGTTATAGGTATATGAATAAAGTAGAGAACCAGGTGATGCAAGTATCGGGATTCTTCAAGGTGATCGAAGATGTAGATACTTGTGTGGGGTATTCAGTTAATAGTAATGATTAAGAGAACATGCTTCTCTTTCAAGTTACTCATAATTGGAAACACTCCTAAGTTGAGTAATGCTGATCGGCCTCTCTCCATCTAGTTGATATGCACTGGAGACAGCTGCATGATTTGAATCTGGTTCCAATTAAATCAGTGCCTCTGTTTCTATATTGGATATAAAACAGTTCATATCTTAACGATGTTAAGCTACGGGGAGTTGTCCGGCTTATGCTTAAAACCAGACTCCGGATAACTTTTTTTACGTTTTTGTAATGGCTGTTTGTGGGTTGACCCGGGCTATGACGAGGGTTAACTTTCTACCATCTGGAAGATCGATAGTGATATTGTTCTTGACTCGCCATAGTTTTAATAAAAAAGGATTTTTTCAGAAAACAGTAGTGGGAGTATGGTAGAACTGGAAGTAATTCCAAAACCGCAAACGATTACTGAAAGTTTCATAGGAACCTGAAGATTCAATCTGACTTGACATTCTATTAGCCACTCCGCAGACATGATAGGTAACCTCAGGCACCCGTGAGGTACTTCGGTTGCCTCAAGGACAGTGGCAGGGAGGTTCTTGTTTACCCAGACTTGCCATTGCTGCTGTTCCAGACTGTGAGACCCGGCAGGAGGATGAGAATAGCGTCATTCTGAACTAGCTTTAGAAGTGCACGTGTATATGACTCTGCCAGAGGGTTGTCGTAGTCAGTGGGAGCAGCGGAAGCATTGGTGGACAAAAGGCTTATGTCTATTTATAGACTAAAGCAAATATAGCGGAGATAGATCATCTATTTCTGATGTGACAGTCATAGGTTTGACTTCATCAGAATAGAGGATGAATCTGTTAAGATGGTAGTAGGGTGTGATGTCCTGGTATTTGGATGACATACACAGAGTAGGAAGTGAAATTCCTATACTACGATCGGTTATACTTTGGTTGTCACACAGTAGTTTCTCCACATAGGACTTGGATATTATATCGGACATTCTGGTTACTGGATCTATAGTTTTAGATCTAGATTTGGGTAGTTTCCCAATCTGGGTACTTAGACAGCATTCTAGAGGTGTTTTAGAATGGACGACTCCTAGCACGGTAGTGTACCTGTAGGTGATGGAGTCACCCTCTCTAAAGGTGTCTTACAGACTAAAGGGGAGAGGGATGTGCATGATTGGCAGATCACTTGCTTAAGCAATTGAGTCAATCATGAGATGTCAAGTACCACACCAGATGTTGTTTTTGCAGTAGATGCAATAAATTGATATTGATCCAATCCTGGAGGAACATTCGGAAGCAGTTTTAGAACATAAGTGGATGTTCTAGGGATATGATAACAACAGCCTCTTTTAGGAGACAGTTATCATTCCAGGCTTCCAAGGTGACCTGGACGACAGAGTGACTGTCAGAGTTATAGTTTTCCCTCTGACGAGGGGCAGTATTTTGGACAGGTGGTCCAGGCGGATACTGAGGGAGGCATGGCGCAGGATACTGATTAAGTTCAGTTGACAATACAATCTAAGAAGTTTGTATTTGGAGTTCATTTATGAGCTCGGTCGCATCAGATATCCAGACATATTCTAAGACAGGTATTGCTTATTTCGGGAGAAGGTTTTCTCCGTGAACTTGAGATAAAGAGAGACATAGAAGGAAACATCAGGGCGGATCCACTCACTGAGGCTATTTCTCGAACGCAATAGTTTCGCAAACAGGTTTTGTGAGACTGATTAGTAGAGGAGTTGGGTGTTCGGTATCACACGGGCTGTGAGTATGCGACATCGCAATAATTAGCCTTGAGTGCAAGTGGGAGATTGTTGGAGATAGTGCCCTCAGAGTCAATTATTATCACAGACACGTGATTGCAATGATTAAGGGAGGACCTATACCGGTAGGACAGTCTTACTCAAGATGATAGTATGCTATCTGGTTTATCTTTATCATCGTGTACTGTTTTAGGTGACATTACTGATCACTATTGCACGTTGATAGAGCCCCTAGGATTCTTGCTTGACTGCCAGCAGTATGATGGCGATCATATACGTGGGAGCTGGGGTCTATAAGCACATCCTTAAAGTGGTCCCTAGTCGTGGGAGTTTCGAGACAGGGCATCGATACTCCAGAGTAGACTAGTGTATACAGTCGAGACCCCGACGAGGGGCGGTGGCCGGTCTCACAAGCCACTGGTGTCAGTTGGTTCACCTAAGATATATACAGGTGCTCATTGGGTTATGAGTACACCAGACAGGACTCGCCGGGAACATGCTAGTTGGTATTATACCTAACGTCAGATGGCAGTTCCCTGGTGACATGTGTACAGGTTAGTTCATCGACCTGAGATCGTCATTTGTCTCGTGTGAGTTCCCACTGTACTTTGATTACTACCCTACCACGGCTCAAAGGAGTCGTGCAAACAGGTTTTAGTTGGGTACAGTCCCGAGCCACATGGAGGCAGTGAGCGGATCGGCAGGGGTTCGTCTTTCCCGGTATTGGGGGTGAGGTCGCGCTGTGTCTAGGAGAGCCATTACACGAAGTCCTTGGCCAAGGCAGGAGATTTACTGGTAGGTATTCCAGTAGTATCTCAGGGTGTTCTTGGTTACACTCCGACACGACTTGTACCGCTTTTGGGGGTCTAACTTTTACCAACCCCCTAGGCCCGCCATGCGATGCTCATAGACGAACGGACCGGACTGTACGGATATTGTCACTGACAGGCTCAGTAGGGTGTCAGGATGAGTTCGCTCATCGACGTCCCTTTTGGTCAATAGCTGGTAACCCGTTACATATGGCTAATACCTCTGACATGCTAGTGGTTAAATCCACAGCCAAAGTATTGACGAGTCTTTAGAGTCCCCCACAGACAGTTTCTCAAGTTTCGGGCGAAACGTTGTAGAGGCCGTATGGATATATGGCAGGGTTCGATCATGTATATGCGGTATTGCACGGATCATGATCGGACGGATAATACTAGCGGGCTTTGGTTTAAGCCGGATCCTAGTATTGTACAGTGTAGATTTTGTCTCATTGCATTTGTATTCGGTCGGAATACAAATGCGGGTATGTATATACAGTCGCGGGGTTTTCCTGTAATTTATTACGGGATCAGTTTTTTGAAGTTGCCAGTTTGCTTTCTGTTTCGGCCATTTTTCCTTTGTTCCTTCTTTGGCTGAAAATTGGTGTGGAGGGGCTTATTTGCAAATGTGCAATTAATAATGGTGAAGACTTTTTTGTGGCACATGATGGTTCTCATGATGGTTCTAGTTTATGATGATTAGTTTGTGCATCATCACTTGCTTTAGGTGATGGGTTTTGGTTTTGACTTGGGTGTGATCATTGGTTCTCATCATCACCATTTTTCTCTCTCTTGCATTATTTGCTCACTCTCTCCCCTCATTTTAGTGTAAGGGCCGACCACAACTTGAAGGAGAGGGCTGTCAAAATTTTGAGGAGTGATTTTTGTTCTCTTCATGCTTGCAAAAAGTTCTCTAGTTCACCACAAAATTTCACATCTCCTTCCCACTTCCAAATGGCAACTAAGAATAACCCCATGAGACAAAACCATTCTACACTTAGCCTACAGCATCCTTGGACACGTCGACTCGCCAACTTCGTACCCGAGTTGCCTCGGTCCAGAGGTGGGAGACCGTAAAAGAATCTGGCGATGTGGTACCCTTTTCCGACGAGGAGATGAAGACCGGAGATTCCGCGGGGAGATCGGTATGGAGGCCGAAGACCGAAGGACACGGATCGCTCGGTATAGCATTCTACCCATTCTCTAGTTAGCTAGCATTAGGTTAATGGCCCGATCCGGGTTTTTAGTACGCGGTAGCGCCGATTTCTGTTTAAAGAAAAGTTTTTGTTTTCCGCATTTTGGCCTCGTTCAGACGGCCGGGGCGCTGCCGTGCACTTACAATTTATCTGTAGCATAGATAGATGCGTTGGTTTGCGACAGTCGTACTACTATTTTGGCCTACGTCAAGGGTATGTACGGGTGGGTTCAAATTAACCTGGATAATGATGGGTAGAACTTGACATGTGACTTATGATATTTTGGCCTACGTCAAGGTCATAAGAGTAAGGGGCAAAAATCCACATCGGGAGTTTCTAAAGAAACTGAAACTTGCTAGCGCTGCATACCATTTGGAGTGTGATGATTCTGGTAGGATTCCTTCAGTTTTGTCACGCGATGATATTTGGATCCCGATCCTACTGTGAGTATATGCTACTCCTCAGGAAATTTCTTGCTTAACGATCAATGCTATAAACCAAGTAGGTGTCTAGAAAGGTGTTAGCGGGGCTACGCCCCCAGGGAAAAGAGGTTCTTAAATTAAGGAACTTCGCGAAAGCGTTGGAAAACCTCCCTCGAAGTACCAACACTGGCCTGGCTGAACGGTTAAGCAAGTATTGTACGGTGAGATTGATCCCGACTAATTCTTCCTTTTTGGTTTGAGGAGGGATTCGAGAAACAGTGGGAGCCATCCTGTTTAGATAAATTAAAAATCAATCTAAACTTGCAAGAGCATCATGCTGAGTGTTTTCTTCTCTCTCTCTTAATTGCAGCGACCCAGTGACCACACATAGGTTACATCTAGATAATAAAATGACTGAATCTGACTGTTATGATTGGCAAAGGTCTGTCCAGATGTCCATTCCCCATGACAAGCTGGGACACCTCTTAACTAATCAAACCCCTGCCGTCTCAGGACCAGTTTTCCCTGTCTCGGATATTGATATCCGTATGACATCGGAAAAAGACTGTGCAAAAGCCAAGTGCCTCGTGTTAGCCTCAGTTGATGGTGGATACCAGAGGCAGCACGAGAAGATGGACTTAGTTTCTATCTTCCTCCATAACAAGGATTTATATGGAGAGCAATCTCGTATCGCAAGATATGAGATCTCGAACGAATTGCTTCAAGCGAGGTTGGCTATCGGGTCACCTGTAGGGGGCAACGTCCTTACAGAGACCAGCTATTTTGAGCTCATGGACCTGAAGACCACGTTGAAGAACGGGTCAAATACTGACTTGATTCTACAGTATCTGCCCTCTACCCTGAAGGAAACCAGGGAGATAGAAGGAAAGAGAAGGGCAAAAGTTTCGGGACTGGATGTAGTAAAAGAGGGACGTTCCTATTGTTACGGGAATGAACATTGGCAGAAGGATTGCAGGGCTAGCAAAGCCAGTAGCCAGGATTTGAAGCATGTTGTGGCTTCGGCTTCGGGTGTGTTTGTAATAGAGAATTGTATGTCAGTTAACCCTACTTCCTGGGTATTGGATACCGGATCAGGATCTCACATCTGTAATTCGTTACAGGCTCTGAGAAACCGTAGGGTTATCAAGATAGGTGATATGACTCTCAGGGTTGCTAACGGAATGAGCATGAACGCTGAATCCGTAAGGGAATATCATCTTGGACTGACAACTGGGCAGATATTGATTTTGCGTAACTGTTTGTATGTACGAGGTGGGACTTGTAATATCATATATGTATCCTTACTTTCTAAGGAAGGATATGATTTTACTTTTGTAAGCGATGTGGTCCACATCCACCTAAATCAAGTTCTGATTGGGTCAGGTACATTAAATAACGGGATATACGTATTGAATCAAGCTCAGATTTTCAGTGTCCAGAACACACTTAAAAGAAAGTCTCCGGAATTATATCAGGCTTTCTTATGGCATTGTAGACTGGGTCACATTAATGAGAGAAGGTTGACGAAGTTACATACAGAAGGATATTTGGATCCGTTCAAATATCAATCATATGCAACTTGTCAATCCTGTCTCAAAGGAAAGATGACAAAGACTCCGTTTACTGGACACGGAGTAAGAGCGAGCGAGCTCTTGGGGCTCGTACACAGCGATGTGTGCGGTCCAATGTCTACACATGCGCGAAGCGGTTATTCTTACTTCATTACTTTTACGGATGATTTTTCAAGGTTCGGGCATGTCTTCTTAATGAAGCATAAATCTGAAGCCTTTGAAAAATTCCAGGAATACAAGAATGAAGTAGAAAAACAAACAGGCAAAGTATCAAAACACTGAGATCTGATCGAGGTGGTGAATACTTGAGTGCCAAGTTCCTGGATTACCTAAAAGAGAATGGAATTCTCTCTCAGCTTACTCCTCCATATACTCCACAACATAACGGTGTATCGGAGAGACGGAACCGAACCCTACTGGATATGGTGCGTTCCATGATGAGTAACGCTGAGTTACCGCGATCATTCTGGGGATATGCGCTAGAATCAGCTGCATATCTTTTGAACCGAGTTCCAACTAAGACTGTGCCTACCACACCATATCAGATATGGAGTGGGAAGAAACCCTATTTTCAATATCTGAAGATTTGGGGATGTCCGTCTTTTGTCAAAAAGCAGCATGCGGACAAACTAGAGGCACGCTCAGTACAGTGCAAGTTTGTGGGATACCCAAAAAACTCCAGGGGGTATCTTTTCTATTACGCAGAAGAACAAAAGGTCTTTGTCTCTCCTAATGCCCACTTTCTGGAACATCAGTTCTTAGAAAAAGAAATAAGTGGGAGCGCAATAGAACTGGAAGAAATTCCAGAACCATAAACTATTACTGAAAGCTTAGTAGAACCAGAGGGTTCGAAAGAACAGGATATTCCTACGCCGCTCCGCAGGAGTAGTAGGCAGTCTCATCCGCCCGAGAGATACTACGGTTCTCTCATAGATGGGGATAGAGAGGATTGCACCATGGATTATGATGAGCCTACTAGCTTCCAGCAAGCCATTCAGAGCGGTGACTCAGTAAAATGGCTGGATGCAATGCGGACGGAGATAGGGTCCATGTACACCAACAAGGTTTGGACTTTGGACTTTACTCCAGAAGGGGTAAAACCCGTAGGCTGCAAATGGATCTTCAGAAAGAAGATTGGTGTAGATGGGCAGGTTGAAACCTATAAAGCTAGACTTGTTGCAAAGGATTTTCGTCAAAGACCTGGTTTGGACTATGACGAGACCTTTTCTCCAGTGGCTATGCTCAAATCCATTCGGATCCTTCTTGCCATTGCTGCCTTCCACGATTATGAGATCTGGCAGATGGACTTAAAGACGGCTTTCCTAAATGGAAATTTGGAAGAGTACGTCTATATGGATCAGCCAGAGAGGTTCATTCAGAGTGGGAGGAGCGGTAAAGTGTGCAAGTTGCTCAAATCCATTTATAGACTGAAGCAGGCATCGTGGAGTTGGAACATCTGCTTTGATGATACTGTCAAAGAATTCGACTTTATCAAAAACCCAGATGAACCATGCATTTACAGTAAGATTGTAGGGAGAACTGTGGTATTCCTCGTCTTGTACGTGGATGACATTCTCCTAATAGGAAATGATATTCCTAAGCTACAGTCAGTCAAAGGATTCTTGTCACAGAGGTTCTCCATGAAGGACCTGGGCGATGCCAACTACATCTGGGGATCCAGATCTATCGTGATAGATCTAAGAGGATGTTGGGACTTTCACAGTCCAGGTACATCGACACCATACTAAAACGATTCAGTATGGAAGATTCCAAGCGCGGTAACCTACCGGCTTGTCACGGAATCACCCTCTCCAAAGAGATGTCTCCCAAGACTGATTCGGAAAGGGCTCACATGTCATCAATACCCTACGCATCTGCGATAGGCTCTATAATGTATGCGATGTTGTGTACCAGACCAAATGTAGCATACGCATTAAGCGTTGTAAGCCGGTATCAGTCGGACCCAGGGGAGAAACACTGGATAGCAGTAAAGAACATCATCAAGTACCTGAGAAGGACTAAGGAGATGTTCTTGGTGTATGGCGGAAAAGACCTCCAGATCGAGGCCTTTGCTGACTCCAGCTTCCAGAGTGACAAGGATGACTCCAAGTCCATGTTGGGTTATGTCTTTACCCTCAATGGAGGGGGGGTTTGCTGGAAGAGTTCCAAGCAGGAGACCGTTGCTGACTCAACTATGGAAGCGGAGTACATAGCTGCTTGCGATGCCGCAAAGGAAGCTGTCTGGATGAAGAAGTTCCTCACGGAGCTTCAGGTGGTTCCTACCATTGTTGATCCAATACCACTGTATTGTGACAACAACGGCGCTATAGCTTTAGCGAAGGAACCCAGGTCCCATCAGAAGTCCAGGCACATTTTGAGGCGGTACCACCTGATCAGGGAGATCGTAGATCACCGGGAGAACGAGGTGAAGAGAGTAAATTCAGAAGATAACACTGCAGATGTAGGGTTCCTAGGCATGCTAAGGAGGTCTCACAAGGCATCAACCATGCCAATTTCAAATTTTACGGGTGCCGAGAAACCCTAATACGGATCGTTAACTAGAATTTTAGGCGACAAAGCAACTAGTTAACTACTTTAACTAAGAGTACGGAAATACAACCTTTGTAGATCCGGTCCTCCACCTCCACGGCTCCGTGATGAAGTCCTCTCCGCTGTCCAAATGAAATCTCGGGCTCTAGCGTCGGCTTCATCGGAGAAATGGGCGGGCAAGGTCGTCGGCTTCGTGCCGAAGATGATCTACGTCGAGGCATCACAAGATCAAGCTCCCACTTCACCAAGTCATGAAACTTGTGAAGAAAACACACTCTACTACTTGGCAAGAGGTAGAGGATGAAGAAATAGGAGGTGGGTTCACTTTAGAATTGGATTTCTCACTCATTTCATCAAGTTGCCATTGATGGAGGCATGCTTTCTTCAAGTGAAGAGGAAGAAGAAGAAGATGAATATTATGATAAGTTAATTCAAAAACAAAAAGTAAATGAATACTTATCATAATCATAACCATGGTCAAGTGTAGAGAATAAATCATGGTTAGTGGGAATGGTTAGGGTTAAGCATAGAGACAAAATGGTCACTTGGTCAAAGCTTCATGAAGCTTCAACATGCATCCAAAGAAAGCCACCATTTTGCATTATGCTAAATATTTTTCCAAAAAGAATAAATAGATAAATAAATGAGAAAAGGAAATGAAACCCTAACCACTTAAGTAACCATGGTTTAATTCTTTACACAAACCCAAACTAGCATGTATCATCAAACATGATACAATCTTGTGCACAAAAATATATCATATACACAATGTGCACTTTAAGTGAGAAAATCCTTTTAAAGTGAACCAATACTAGTTAATGCAAAGTAATATATCAAATATATAATTATGCATTAAATCATTAAATCAACACTTGATTCAATGATCCGGTCATGTCGCACACAACCGACTAGTATCCAATGTATCGGCTTATCGAATCAATCCTTGATTCGATAACTAGGTTATATCGCATACAACCATTCGATACATTCATCACAAGAAAAGAATACGGTATCACATACACGCATTATTCTCGGTCCCGCACATATCTCATATGCGCTCCTATTTCATTTCGCTTGAGCCAGGAAACCTCTGTGTAGGACTCTAAAGACTCGTCAATACGCCGGCAGCAGATGATGATCATATCAAGCACCCACAAGCCGCAAGCGGTCTGCTAAACGTAACGGCCACCCGGGTATTGTGCGATCAGAATATCGACGAGCAAGCCCGCTCACACTCCTGTGAATCCAACCAGTAACACTTACCGTACAGTCCGGTCTGTTCGTCTGATATGTCGCATATCTTGCCTAGGGGTGGTAAACGTCAGACCCCAATAGCTCGATAAGTCGTGTCGATATGAGGTCTATAACAATTCGAGAAACTACTGGTAACACTTACCAGTAAATCTCAGCAACCCTGGCCAGGGATTTCCTGTTATAGCCAATCGAACACAGCGCAACATCAACTCCCTATACCGGGAGAGACGAATCCCCTCCTATCGCTCATTGCCTTCATGTGACTCGGGACTGTACCCAAAAACCACCATTTTGCACGCCCTCTTGGACATGGTAAGGTGGAAATCAAAGCACAGTGGGAACCACACAAGACTCTATGACGATCTCGGGTCAACAGACTACTCTGTACCAGTGTCACCAGAGAACTGCCATCTGACGTATGGTATAATACCATCTGGGAGTTCTCGGGGAGTCCGTCCAGTGCACCCAGTCTCCACTGAGCACCCGTATATCATCTCTGATGTCAAACACCAATGGATATGGGATCATCCATCGCCCATCTGTATGGGTCGAGAAGGTATACGCTAGTCTACTCTGGTATATCGATGCCCCATCTCGATACACCCACGACTAGGGACTTTGAAAGATGTACTTATGGACTACCCTGTCCCCACTAGTATGATCCGCATCATAGTCCAGGTAGTCAAGTACACATCCTAGGGGCTTTACCAACATGTAACAGAGAGACACCCAGTATACACGTTAAGGTAAAGTTCAACCAGATAGCATACTATCATGTCGAGCAAGAAAGTCCTCCCTATATATGTCCCAGCATCCACTACAATATACATCCAATGTACAGTAATGGCCTCTAGGGCATACATATAACTAACAATCTCCCACTTGCACTAGGGCCATCTGATAGCAGTGGTTGTAGTATCTCATACTCAACCATCCCATAAAAAATC
The DNA here is from genome assembly GCA_030015575.1 of Agapanthus africanus. Lineage (NCBI taxonomy): Eukaryota > Viridiplantae > Streptophyta > Magnoliopsida > Asparagales > Amaryllidaceae > Agapanthus > Agapanthus africanus. The sequence goes on from CM057337.1 coordinate 529,184,864, forward strand.
TCTCTCTGGGAACAGGCCTTTGTGAGTGGATCCGCTGTGTTGTCCTCTGAGTCTACTCTCCTAACCTCGATCTCCTTGGAGATCAACCATCTCCATGATCAGGTGACACCGCCTTAGAATATGTCTGGATCACTGATGGGACCGGCGTTCCTTGGCATAAGCCACAACTCCATTGTCTCACAATGGTTGGAACGTAGTTCATCTCATGAACCAATATACACACAAACATCCTCTTTGGTAGCATCTTAAGTAGCGATGTATCCAGCCTTTATCGTCTAGTATGTCACGGTATCTAGCTTGGAACTCTTCCAACATACCGTCCCTTTACTGAGGGTAAAGACAATGCCTGTGACTGACATTCAGTCGTCTTTATCACCCTGGAACCCTTCCAGTGATTCTCCCCAGGGTCGATTGATACCTTCTCACTACAACTAGTGAGAATCCTAACATCCATTTAGATCTATCTCATAGATCCAAAACCTAGGATTTAGTAGGTATCATTATGATCCTATATGGAGAATCCATGTGATAAGCGGAGATCGACCGAGCGTAGCATAGGAAACTCCTTCCCTATCAAGAGTATGTCATCCACGTACTCTACGAGAATCACCGTCATACTCCCTACTACCTTTTTGTTTATACAAGGTTCATCTACCATTTTGATGATGTCAACTTCTTTGACTGATCCATCAAAACAGATGTTCCAACTCCACGATGCCTGCTTTATCTTATAAAGCATCTTGTACACGTTTCCGCTGCTCCCACTGTCTACGAAGCCCTCTGGCTGTGTACTTATAGACGTTCTCTTCTAAAACATCATTTAGAAAACCAGTCATGGCACCCAACCGCCAGATATCGTAGTCATGGTACGTAGCCATGGCAAGTAGGATCCGGATGGACTTAAGCATAGCTACTTGAAAAGGTTTCATCATTATCCACGCCTGGTTGATGACGAAAACCTTTAACAAGTCTAGCTTTGAAAGTCTCAACTTTTCCATCTACACCAAGTAATCTTCTCAAGATATACTTGCTCCTGATGGGGATTTAACCCTTCAGATATAGCAGCCAAAGTCCATACTTTGTTGGTGTACATGGATTCCATCTCAGATCGCTAAGCATCCAGCCATTCTTATAGAGTCTCACTCCTGATGGCCAGCTCGAAGCTAGTTGGGTCATCATCTCATGATGCAATCCTCGCTCCCACTGTCATAGAGAAACCGAAGTATCTCTCAGGCGGATGAGGAACCCTACTAGATCGGCGGAGAGGCTGAGGTTCGTTGGAATCTACTGAATCCTTTGGTTCTACCAAATCATCTGCTGTAGTTTGTATAGCTGGAACCTTTCCAGTTCTACATTACAGACTTTGCCTCGAGCTTTCCCAGATTTTGCTTTTAGACATAGCCCGGACAACCCCAAATCTTAACTAGCTTAAGACATGGGCTCTTCCCATTCCATATCTCATATGGATTGGTAGGCAGTGATCTGATTCGAACCCTATTCAATAGGTATGCAGCTTCTCAAGCGCATAACTCCCAAAAGGAAATAGGTAACTCAGTAGTACTCATCATAGAGCACACCTTATCATATAGGGTGCAATTGCTCCGCCCCGATATACCATCGTACCATGGTGTATACGGAGGAGTAATGCTGAGAGAGAATCTCATTCTCTTTTAGAAAAGTCCAAGAATTTCGTGCTCAAGTAATCTCCTCCTTGATCTCATCATAGGACATAATGCTTTTACCCGTATTTGGTTCTCTACTTCTAACTTATATTCTGTGAATATCTCAAAAGGTTCGGACTTGTGTTTCAACAGGAACATAGGTCTGAATCTCGAAAGATCATCAGAGAATGTAATGAAGTACAAAGAACCGATCTTGGCATGTGTAGACAGGGGACCTTACATACATCAACATGTATCATCCCAAGAGTTTACTAACTCTTTCTCTGTTTCCAGTAAACTGAGCTATGGTCATCTTATCTTTGTGACATGATTGGCAAGTTTCACAAGATGTAAATTCAAACTGATTTAAATATGCATCTACATGTAACTTCAGCCAGTCGGGTCACATTGATATGACCTAGTCTACAATGCCTCAAGAAGGATTCGTTCATTTCTGAACTCCTCCTCTTGTGTGTGTTCTGTATACTAAAGAACTGAAGTTTGATTTAGAACATCAACGCTTTTAGATAACGTGCCTGAACCGATCAACTTTTGATATAGGAAATGTTCAAAACATTATCCAACTATACAAAATTTTATCATTTCTTTACTAATAAAGAGATAGATATGATTTTGTATATCAGGTTCGGTATCTAATAACATTCGTTCAGAATCAATGTATTGGTAATACAGGGTGACAGTGACCAACAGACTTGGCTGCAACACTTGCCCCGTTTTCTGCCTCATGAAACTTATCACCCGTTCTCAGTCCTCTACCTTTCTGTAGCCCTATGTAACAGATTACATATCTGGGATCCTGATCTGGTATCACATACCCATGACGTAAAGGATACTGAGAAACAGTTCTCTGTAATGAACACACCCGAAGATGATGCATCATCATGCACTCTCCTCGTTTGGGCGGCACGGGAATTCTGGTAATCCCCAATTTCCTGCTCTGTCTTATAACAATTATAAGTTGGAGCGGGACCAACGTTCCCCAGCTCAGTATAACAAGCGGGTTCGGTCAAATATTCGTATTATTATCTTGATTAAGGCGTGATATGGTCGCTACCTGGAGAGAGAGAGAAGAAAACACTCAGCGTGCGCTCTTGCAAGAATAGATTGGTTTTTATTTTATCTAATCAGGATGGCTCCCACTGCCATTTATCAAATCTTCCTTCAAACCCTAAAAGGAAAGACTAGCCGGGATTAATTACACACTACAAGTTCGCCAATCTTTCAGCCAGGCCAGTGTCGGTACTTTGAGGGAGGTCCCCCGTGCTTTCGCACGAACCTAATTAATGTAAACCTCGTTTTCCCAGAAGCGTAACCCCGTTGACACCTTTCTAGACACCTACTTGATCGGCTAGTTGCAATGTGTAAAACTCTCCCAGGAGTAACTCTTACTCGCTGCGGGTATCGGGATCCAACTATCTCATAGAAGGTATGCAAGCTCATTGCAAATTTCAACACTTGAAATTCCCGATAATTTTGCCCCTAGCACCCTATGACCTTGACGGAGGTCAACAAACCATAGGCTACTAGTCAAGTTCAACCCGTCATTTCTTGATCGAATTAAACGCACCCGCACGACCCTTGACGGAGGTCAACAAGACCGCACGACTACCCTAATCCAATCTGCATCATATGCATAAGCAGATAAATACTAGTTAGCTACCGCACACTACGCCTTGACGGAGGTCAACAAACGTAGCACGAATACTAAATAGGACTTATCTGAAATGACGGAGGGCTACGACAGGTTTTTCTGAAAACCTATTGCGTAATGAACTTGATATCGTTGTAGGATCGAATGAATTTTGAATTGGAGTGTTTTTTAGGCTTTTCTAGTTTTGCTAAAGGAGTCACTCCCGGTGAAGGGATCGTCGGTCCTTTCCTCGTCGAATGAGGTGCGGGATATATCATATATATCACTGTGCAAAGCAAAAACACTTAAAAGCAATCAAAAGACAAACTGAGTGTGTAGCATCAGCTAGTTATTGCTAAAGGAGTCACTCCCGGTGAAGGGATCTCGGTCCTTTCCTCATCGAATAAGGTGCAGGATATATCTCATATACCGCTATGCAAAGCAAGAACTGTAGCTACCTGTTTATTTTGAAATTCGATTCTACAACATCTTAGGTTTCTTTTATTTCATTAATCACATTAATGAAGTCCCATCAATTAAGTTACCTAAACATCACAGATAAATACGACGTACACTTATGCCATCCGCATTCGCCTCGATGTCCCCTCGTGCACCGTTAGGTTAGGTAACTAACGGCAGAGCGGGGCAGGGCTAGCGCGGGTGTAAAACATAAGTAACGCCTATATAATATATCATATATACTATATAAAGTATCTATCAAAGAACATCACATGATCACATCACAGATATCGCAGCAGAAGAATCATATGAAATATTGGATATACTAGGACGTCCGTGTTTTCAATACGAGCCAGTATAAAACACGGATTCCACGGTCGTGATGAATAGCCAAACCCACACCCCTAGACCCCTACGAGAGCGGCAAGCAACCCTACCAATTCTGGAGTTAGGAGACCCGGACTCGACTCCTCGAGTTGGTCTCCCTCTGGACTCCAGAACCCGGTTACTTGTGCTCCCCTCCTTGGGTCTATCCTAGTGCGGAAAAGTAAATAATATACAAAAGGTGACATCTTCCGCAACCTGGAAGTGCCCCAATAAAAGAATATTACATACAAGTTTTTACATGAATGAAAATGAAAAACACTCATCTCACATAAAAACCCCCGGCTATTCAAACACGACGATCCAATATAACATATCCAGCAACACATAATATCACATGTCATCAACGTAAGTAAATATGCGCATCCCAATTGTCGTTGACATATAGCAACGAAACCGGCGATATCACATATTACACTTACGGTCACAGAAAAGAAAGTGTAAAACTACAACAGTTGGAATCCGCAACCTGCATAGACATCGCATGCCTAATTAAATGAATACCTTAGACATCGCATGCCTAACAATTATAAACCCCGCATTTTAGTCTCATTATCGAAAACACTTTTCAATATCAAGTCGGGCAATTCAACAAGATTCCCGACATTTTGATCGAATGCTCGTCGCAAACTTTAGTAGGCGGCCGCACCCCCGATACCGTCGACGAAGTGCACCAAGGCGGAACACCGCTGCCGCGAGCACCCGAACGGATGCTTTCGGCGACGGGGTTCTCCTACAGTCACTTGGTTGGGGCTATGGAGCGAGGCTGTCTATTAAGTTTACCCGGCGAGTATCCGCGTACGCTACGTGATTGCGACGGACTTTTGATCACATCAAAATTCCGTGGCAACCGATCAAGTGAGACTAAAGTGCTATGTTTATAACATTCATTCAGTTATCTCATAACTACTTGTGAATTCCACTTATTGTATCCCATTCCAGATAAATAGAAAATGTTAAACTTTCCGATCGAACATTCAAACACCCAAGTTTTCCCGATACAGATCAACACATGAAACAAGTCTAAAAACATTCACTTCGTGCCTCAGTACCAACGGTCCAGCCGTAGAAGGGTCAAGCCAACGCCTCACATGTGGCACGCCGTACTGCCCCAAACCCGAGGGTTCAAATGGCAGTTCAAGACGGTCACATAATCGAGTTAAGGTTTGTAGTCTTCTAGAGGGACCATCGCGTTACTTGCACTACTTAGAACGTCTTTAAACCACGGAAAAATCTAACACTTGGAAATTTCCCGACAGGGGAAAAGGTGGGTATTTATATCCGGTCGAACTTTTTAACATATTCAAAAATATCCGGAAAGCCAAATAGACAAAGTCTGATAAACCCGATCGAATCATCGAAGCTCCAAAACATCCCAAATTACTCAACTCTTGAATAAATATTAAAAACTCGCAGAAAATCCAACACCAGAAATGAGGAATTACTGTGCAAAAATTATGTGGCAATGTGACAATACGGCCGCGGAACCGCCGCATAAGCCTTGCTTCTGCCGCGGTTCCGCCGCACTTTAGAGGCATCTTTGGGTAATTTTTGCACCGTAATTCTTAGAATTCCCTGCTGAATTTTTTAAGAATTTTTAATCTGGAAAAAATCACTTTTTCAGAAAAAGTCCAGAGAGCGAGAAATTTTAGGGTTTCGGGTTCGTTCGGGTTTCAAACTTTATCTACGCATCGCCTAAGGCTCTAGCTAGGCTCTGATACCACTGTAGGGTTCCTAGGCACGCTAAGGACGTCTCACAAGGTATCAACCATGCCAATTTCAAATTTTACGGGTGCCGAGAAACCCTAATACGGATCGTAAACTAGAATTTTAGGCGACAAAGCAACTAGTTAACTACTTTAACTAAGAGTACGGAAATACAACCTTTGTAGATCCGGTCCTCCACCTCCATGGCTCCGTGATGAAGTCCTCTCCGCTGTCTAAATGAAATCCCGGGCTCTAGCGTCGGCTTCATCGGAGAAATGGGCGGGCAAGGTCGTCGGCTTCGTGCCGAAGATGATCTACGTCGAGGCATCACAAGATCAAGCTCCCACTTCACCAAGTCATGAAACTTGTGAAGAAAACACACTCTACTACTTGGCAAGAGGTAGAGGATGAAGAAATAGGAGGTGGGTTCACTTTAGAATTGGATTTCTCACTCATTTCATCAAGTTGCCATTGATGGAGGCATGCTTTCTTCAAGTGAAGAAGAAGAAGAAGAAGATGAATATTATGATAAGTTAATTCAAAAGCAAAAAGTAAATGAATACTTATCATAATCATAACCATGGTCAAGTGTAGAGAATAAATCATGGTTAGTGGGAATGGTTAGGGTTAAGCATGGAGACAAAATGGTCACTTGGTCAAAGCTTCATGAAGCTTCAACATGCATCCAAAGAAAGCCACCATTTTGCATTATGCTAAATATTTTTCCAAAAAGAATAAATAGATAAATAAATGAGAAAAGGAAATGAAATCCTAACCACTTAAGTAACCATGGTTTAATTCTTTACACAAACCCAAACTAGCATGTATCATCAAACATGATACAATCTTGTGCACAAAAATATATCATATACACAATGTGCACTTTAAGTGAGAAAATCCTTTTAAATTGAACCAATACTAGTTAATGCAAAGTAATATATCAAATATATAATTATGCATTAAATCATTAAATCAACACTTGATTCAATGATCCGGTCATGTCGCACACAACCGACTAGTATCCAATGTATCGGCTTATCGAATCATCCCTTGATTCGATAACTAGGTTATATCGCATACAACCATTCGATACATTCATCGCAAGAACAGAATACGATATCACATACACGCATTATTCTCGGTCCCGCACATATCTCATATGCGCTCCTATTTCGTTTCGCTTGAGCCAGGAAACCTCTGTGTAGGACTCTAAAGACTCATCAATACGCCGGCAGCAGATGATGATCATATCAAGCACCCACAAGCCGCAAGCGGTCTGCTAAACGTAACGGCCACCCGGGTATTGTGCGATCAGAAGATCGACGAGCAAGCCCGCTCACACTCCTGTGAATCCAACTAGTAACACTTACCGTACAGTCCGGTCTGTTCGTCTGATATGTCGCATATCTTGCCTAGGGATGGTAAACGTCAGACCCCAATAGCTCGATAAGTCGTGTCGATATGAGGTCTATAACAATTCGAGAAACTACTGGTAACACTTACCAGTAAATCTCAGCAACCCTGGCCAGGGATTTCCTGTTATAGCCAATCGAACACAGCGCAACATCAACTCCCTATACCGGGAGAGACGAATCCCTCCTATCGCTCATTGCCTCCATGTGACTCGGGACTGTACCCATAAACCACCGTTTTGCACGCCCTCTTGGACGTGGTAAGGTGGAAATCAAAGCACAGTGGGAACCACACAAGACTCTATGACGATCTCGGGTCAACAGACTACTCTGTACCAGTGTCACCAGAGAACTGCCATCTGACGTATGGTATAATACCATCTGGGAGTTCTCGGCGAGTCCGTCCAGTGTACCCAGTCTCCACTGAGCACCCGTATATCATCTCTGATGTCAAACACCAATGGATATGGGATCATCCATCGCCCATCTGTATGAGTCGAGAATGTATACGCTAGTCTACTCTGGTATATCGATGCCCCGTCTCGATACACCCACGACTAGGGACTTTGAAGGATGTACTTATGGACTACCCTGTCCCCACTAGTATGATCCGCATCATAGTCCAGGTAGTCAAGTACACATCCTAGGGGCTTTACCAACATGTAACAAAGAGACACCCAGTATACACGTTAAGGTAAAGTTCAACCAGATAGCATACTATCATGTCGAGCAAGAAAGTCCTCCCTATATATGTCCCAGCATCCACTACAATATACATCCAATGTACAGTAATGGCCTCTAGGGCATACATATAACTAACAGCAGATCCACTCACGAAGGCCTTACCCCATACTCAGTTCGAGCGGCTGATCGAGATGATAGGTCTCCGATACGCCAGTACATGGCCTTAGTGCAAGTGGTAGATTGTTAGTGTATATGCCCTAAAGGCCATTACTGTATCATACTAGCTTGTATATTACTTGATGGAAGCTTGGGATATTCACAGTTGTATAGACAATCTTGCTCAAAATGGTATTATGCTACTTGGTTTGTTTCTACTTTAATATGTGCATGTGTTTCTTTTAGCATATCGCTTATACATATTAGTAGAGCCCTTGGGATCTTTGCTTGATTACCAGCGTTGTGATGGCCGTCACACTTGTGAGGGCTGGGTAATCTATAAGCACATCCTTATACAGGTCCCTAGTCATAGGACTATCGAGACAGGATATCGATACTCTGGAGTAGACTAGCATATGCGCTTCTCATCCCAGCATGGGAAGATGTTCTGTCCCACAGCCATCAGTACGTCGTACTGGAGTTAGTATGCGGGTGCTCGTTAGGTTACGAGTACACTGGACAGGACTCATTGGGAACTGTTGGTTGGTATTATACCTATCGTCAGTTATCAGTTCCCAGGTGACATGAGTACAGCTTAGTCCGCTGACTTGACACCGTCACTTCGCCTCGAGTGTGTTCCCACTGTACTTTGATTACTACCCTACAACGGCTCAAAGGAGTCGTGCAAACTGTTAGTGTATATGCCCTAAAGGCCATTACTGTATCATACTAGTTTGTATATTACTTGATGGAAGCTTGGGATATTCACAGTTGTATAGACAATCTTACTCAAAATGGTAGTATGCTACTTGGTTTGTCTCTACTTCAATATGTGCATGTGTTTCTTTTAGCATATCGCTTATACATATTAGTAGAGCCCTTAGGATCTTTGCTTGATTACCAGCGTTGTGATGGCAGTCACACTTGTGGGGGCTGGGTAATCTATAAGCACATCCTTATACAGGTCCCTAGTCGTAGGACTATCGAGACAGGGCATCGATACTCCGGAGTAGACTAGCGTATGCGCTTCTCATCCCAGCAGGGGAGATGGTCTGTCCCACAGCCATCAGTACGTCGTACTGGAGATAGTATGCGGGTGCTCGTTAGGTTATGAGAACACTGGACAGAACTCGTCGGGAACTGTTGGTTGGTATTATACCTATCGTCAATTATCAGTTCCCAGGTGACATGAGTACAGCTTAGTCCACTGACTTGACACTGTCACTTCGCCTCGAGTGTGTTCCCACTGTACTTTGATTACTACCCTACCACGGCTCAAAGGTGTCGTGCAAAGAGGTAGTAGTTGGGTGCAGTCCCGAAGCACTTGGAGGCAGTGACGGTTAGACAGGATTCGTCTCTTCCGGTATTGGGGGTTGATATCGCGCCGTGTCTAGGAGAGCCATTACACAAGTAGTCCCTGGCCAGGGCAAGCGAGATATACTGGTAGGTTTTCAGTGTTATCTCAGGGTGTTCTGGGCTACACTCCGACACGACTTGTACCACTATTAGGGGTCTGACGTTGACCACCCCCTAGGCCCGCCATGCGATGTTATCAGACGAACGGACCGGACTGTACGAAGATTGTCACATACAGGCTCAGTAGGAGTTCGGATGGGTTTACCTCATCGGCCTTCTTATCGACATCTACCTGGGGACCGTTACGTACAGCTAGTGCCGCTTGCAGTCTATGGTTAAACCCACTGCCAGCGTAGTGTCGAGTCTTTAGAGTCCCATATAGAGAGTTTCCCTGCACTGAGCGAAACGTGTAGAGGCCATATGGTTTTACGGCAGGACCACGATCACTTACGTGCACTTATGTGCGTATGCTGTTCGGGCAGGCAATACTAGTAGGCTTTGGTTTAAGCCGGATCCTAGTATTGCGCGGATGGATTTGTTTTGTCTTCTGTGCATTCGCATTCTACGGAATGTGGATGCGGGTGTGTATGCACAGTTTTGAGGAGCGGAGAAGGAGGAGGTGCCTCATTAGGGTTTTGACAGTTGATTCGGTCAAAACCATTTTGAGGCGGACTCATTAGGGTTTTGGCAGTTGGTTCGGTCAAAACCATTATGAGCCGGAGACATTATTTACTAATCTTTTTAGTGATAATTATGTGATGGCTAATTGCTATGACCATTTGACCATACTTGACTTTGTTGACCGTTTGACCAAAGTTGACTTGGACCTTCATGAGAGGTCTAGAGTTTTCTTTGCTTTTCTTTTTCTTTAATTGATATGAAAATGGTCAAGTCAATTGTTGCCATCAACTTTATCATGAAAAGATTAGTAATGATGATGTTTTTGTATTATTGCAACCATGGTTCATTTTCTTTGATTCATAATTCATTTCTCATTCTCTCTCTTGAAAAAGAAATGAGAAAGCTCCATGGTTGCTAGCTTCATCTTCCTCCTCTTGAAAATTTCCTTTGATCTCATGTGTTGAGAGAAAAAGGATCCTAGTTGACAAAAACATCCATCTATCTCTTCTACACAACCTAGGATATCAAGACTAGCGATCTTGTTGCCCTAGTTGCCTCGGCTCGAGGTGGAGCTCGGAGCACAACTCTCGGGTGGATCGTCTTCGACTCAAGAAGGCCGCAGAGGTGATCAAGATCCGGATCGATCCTCGGAGCTTGGATGGACGAGCAGGACAGCGGAGAGAAGACCCGAAGGACCGGTATCGTGAGGTATAATCTCTATGGCATAGTAGATAGCACCTCAAGTGGTTTGCTAGTTTGTTGTTTAGCAAAGATCCTTCTTTTAGTCCATGTTGCCTTTGCGCCAAAAATTGTTTTTCGCCGTTTCCGCCTCCCCGTAAGAACCGGGGTGAGCAACGTGGACTTACAGTGGTATCAGAGCCTAGCTAAACACAAACTAGCATGTTAGCAAAGTATTTTGAATTTCGATCGGAAAAAAATCGCAAAACACGTCCGGAAAAATCAACTTTCTGTCGATTTTTTATACTGCTCTAAAAATTATTTGACATACATGAAAAATCGGCTCAGGATTTTCTGAAAACACCCACCAAAAATGATCCATTGACTCTGTCAAAGCGCCGCGGATCCGCAGCAGAAACAAGCTTACTGCCGTGGATCCGCGGCCGAGTTGACTCGGCCGTGGACCGTTTTTGGTGCAGTGTATTTAGTTGGATGTTTTGGGATTTTTATAATAGTTTGTTTCTGCCCAGAATTTCCAGAGAACAAATTTGTGTTTGGGGTGGTTACAAATCCGTATTTTGATCGAAATTCCGTAGACTTTGGCTAATGGATATTATCTGTGATGTGATATATGTATTGAACGTCTGCTAATCGCTATACGTCGATTAGTGGGGGTTATACATATATGTGATCTGTAATGTTGATGGTTTGTGTATATGAACTCGTTGGATTGTCGCGGATGAATAGCCGGGTGGATGTGAGATGAGAGTTTCTTTTTCTTTCATTCAATGTAAAATTTGTAATTGATGTAATATTATTTTATGGCCGCACATCCGGGATGAGGTTGTAGCCGCCATTGTATAATTTCTTTTACTGTTTTTGCTCCTAGGATAGACCCAAGGTGGGGTGCACAAACTACCGGGTATCTCGAAGTGCCGAGTGGCCTACTCACATTGTTGAGGGAGGTTGCTTCGCTTCGGGTACTTGGCGGGTAGTTTGCCGCACCCGTAGGGGTCTAGGGTGGGGTATTGGCTATTCATCGCGACCGTGTAATCCGCTTTTCGTTGCAGGCTCGAACGAATCGCGGATTCCTAGTATATCCAAAGTGTTCATCTGTGATCTGGAATGGCTATCATTGCATCTAACGAATGTATATATCTATATATGATATCTATTTAGGCGTTGCTTATATTTTGCATCCGCTCTAGTCCAGCCCCCGCTCTGTCGTTAGTTAAGTAACCTAACGGGTGATGACGGGGCCCCGTGGCGAATGCGGATGGCATAAGCGTACGTCATATTTTCGTTGTTTTCTGCAATGGTAGGATTAAATGATGGGACGCATTAAATTAATGCAAGAAAATAAACCAAAGTAAAGTCGTTGGAACACTTTCAAAACCACTCGGTTCTTTTCAAAAACCAACTTTTAAACGCGGAGCATGAACCACTCCTTTTAAAAGCTATCTCGTTCCTTCGATTATATCAAGTTCACTATGTTCACGGTTTCGCCAAAACCATTCGTAGCCCTCCATCGTTTCATATAAATATTCAATAGTATTCAAGCTATGTTTGTTGACCTTCGTCAAGGCATAGTGATTGGTAGCTGTTGGGTGTTCATATGTAGCATAGATAGATGCGTTGGTTTGGGACAGTCGTATTACCTTGTTGACCTTCGTCATTCAAATTAACCTGGACAATGACGGGTAGAACTTGACATGTGACTTATGATTTGTTGACCTTCGTCAAGGTCATAAGAGCATGGGGCAAAAATCCACATCGGGAGTTTCTAAAGAAACTGAAACTTGCTAGTGCTGCATACCATTTGGTGTGTGATGATTCTGGTAGGATTCCTTCAGTTTTATCACACGATGATATTGTAGGGTTCCTAGGCACACTAATGAGGTCTCACAAGTGATCAAACATGGCTAATTCAAAAATTTCCATGTGCCTACAAACCCTAATACGGATCGTTAACTAGATGTATAGGTGATGCGATGCAAATAAACGAATTTATAGCTAAAGGGAAGGGGCTACAACCTTTGTAGATCCGGTCCTCCATCTCCATGGCTCCGTGATGAAGTCCCTTCGCTGTCCAAATCGAATCCATGACTCTAGCATCGGCTTCATCGAAGAAATGGGCGGGCTAGGTCGTCGACTTCGATGCCGAAGATGATCTACGTCGAGGCAACTCAAGATCAAACTCCAACTTCACCAAGTCATGAAACTTGTGAAGAAAACACCCTATGCTACTTGGCAAGTGGTAGAGGATGAAGAAATAGAAAGTGGGTTCACTTTGGAATTGGATTTCTCACTCATTTTCACAAGTTGCCATTGATGGAGGCAAGCTTTCTTCATTGTTGAAGATGAAGAAGATGATGAAAAGAATATGATAAGTTGTTTTCAAAAAGAAAATAATATGAATACTTATCATATACTAACCATGGTTAGGTGTAGAGAATAGACTATGGTTAATTGGAATGGTTAGGGTCAAGCATGAAGACAAAATGGTCACTTAGTCAAAGCTTCAAGAAGCTTCAACAACAAACAAAGAAAGCCACCATTTTCTCTTTATCTTTTGCCAAAATAAATAAATAAATAAATAGATAAGAAAATAAACAAAACCCTAATCATTCATATAACCATGGTTTAATTCTTTACACAAACCCAAGTGAGCATGTATCATCAAACATGATACAAACAAGTGCATAAAAGTACATCACATATACAACTTGTGTACATCAAGTGAGAAAATCCATTTAAAGTGAACAAATACTAGTTAATGCAAACTAATATATCAAATATATAATTATGCATCAAATCATTAAATCAACACTTGATTCAATGATCCGGTCATATCGCATATAACCGACTAGTATCCAATGTATCGACTTATCGAATCAATCCTCGATTCGATAACTAGGTTATATCGCATACAACCATTCGATACATTCATCGCGAGAATAGAATACGGTATCACATACACGCATTATTCTCGGTCCTGCACATATCTCATATGCGCTCCTATTTCGTTTCGCTTGAGCCAGGAAACCTCTGTGTAGGACTCTAAAGACTCGTCAATACGCCGGCAGCAGATGATGATCATATCAAGCATCCACAAGCCGCAAGCGGTCTGCTAAACGTAACGGCCACCCGGGTATTGAGCGATCAGAAGATCGACGAGCAAGCCCGCTCACACTCCTATGAATCCAACCAGTAACACTTACCGTACAGTCCGGTCTGTTCGTCTGATATGTCGCATATCTCGCCTAGGGGTGGTAAACGTCAGACCCCAATAGCTCGATAAGTCATGCCGACGTGAGGTCCATAACAATCGTGAAACTACTGATAACTCTTACTAGTATATCACTGCAACCCTGGCCAAGGATTTCCTGTTATGGACAGTCGAGCATAGCGCAACATCAACCCCCAATACCGGGAGAGACGAATCCCCTCCTATCGCTCATTGCCACCATGTGAATCGGGACTGTACCCAAAAACCACCTATTTGCACAACTCAGTAGAGCCGTGGTAGGGTGGAAATCAATGCACAGTGGGAGACACACAAGACTCTGTTAGTTATATGTATGCCCTAGAGGCCATTACTATACATAGGATGTATATTGTAGTGGATGCTTGGACATATATAGGGAGGACTTTCTTGCTCGACATGATAGTATGCTATCTGGTTGATCTTTACCTTAACGTGTACACTGATAGTCTCTCTGTTACATGTTGGTAAATCCCTTAGGATGTGTACTTGACTACCTGGACTATGATGCAGATCATACAAGTGGGGACATGGTAGTCCATAAGTACATCCTTCAAAGTCCCTAGTCATGGGTATATCGAGACGGGGCATCGATATACCAGAGTAGACTAGCGTATACCTTCTCGACCCATACAGATGGGCGATGGATGATCCCATATCCATTAGTGTTTGACATCAGAGATGATATACGGGTGCTCAGTAGAGACTGGGTACACTGGACGGACTCGCCGAGAACTCCCAGATGGTATTATACCTTACGTCAGATGGCAGTTCTCTGGTGACACTGGTACAGGTTAGTCTGTAGACCCGAGATCGTCATAGAGTCTTGTGTGGTTCCCACTGTGCTTTGATTTCCACCTTACCACGTCCAAGAGGGCATGCAAAACGGTGGTTTTTGGGTACAGTCCCGAATCACATGGAGGCAATGAGCGATAGGAGGGGATTCGTCTCTCCCGGTATAGGGGGTTGATGTTGCGCTGTGTTCGATTGGCTATAACCGGAAATCCCTGGCCAGGGTTGCTGAGATTTACTGGTAAGTGTTACCTGTAGTTTCTCGAAATGTTATAGACCTCATATCGACACGACTTATCGAGCTATTGGGGTCTGACGTTTACCACCCCTAGGCGAGATATGCGACATATCAGACGACGAGACCGGACTGTACGGTAAGTGTTACTGGTTGGATTCACAGGAGTGTGAGCGGGCTTGCTCGTCGATCTTCTGATCGCTCAATACCCGGGTGGCCGTTACGTTTAGCAGACCGCTTGCGGCTTGTGGGTGATTGATATGATCATCATCTGCTGCCGGCGTATTGACGAGTCTTTAGAGTCCTACACAGAGGTTTCCTGGCTCAAGCGAAACGAAATAGGAGCGCATATGACATATGTGCGGGACCGAGAATAATGCGTGTATGTGATACCGTATTCTATGCTCGCGATGAATGTATCGATTGGTTGTATGCGATATAACCTAGTTATCGAATCAAGGATTGATTCGATAAGTCGATACATTGGATATTAGTCGGTTATATGCGATATGACCGGATCGTTAAATCAAGTGTTGATTTAATGATTTAATGCATAAATATATATTTGATATATTACTTTGCATTAACTAGTATTGGTTCACTTAAGATGGATTTTCTCACTTGATGTGCACATTGTATATATGATATACTTTTGTGCATTTGATTGTATCATGTTTGATGATACATGATAGTTTGGTGTATAGTTTAAACCATGGTTGGTCAATGGTTAGGGTTTCTTTTGCTTCATTTACTTATTCATTTATTTATCCATTTTGTTTATTTTAGCAAAAGAAAATGATAAAGAGAAAATGGTGACTTTCTTTGTTTGTAATTGAAGCTTCATGAAGCTTTGACTACATGACCATTTTGTCTCATGCTTAACCCTAAACCATTAAACCTAACCATGGTCTATTCTCTACACCTAACTAAGGTTAGGATATGATAAGTATTCATTTGATTATTCTTTTTGAATAAGATTTTATCATATTCTATCTTCTTCTTCTTCTTCATCTTCAAAGAAGAAAGCTTGCTTCATCAATGGCAACTTGAGCAATTGAGTGAGAAATCCAATTCTAAAGTGAACCCACCTTCTATTTCTTCATCCTATACCTCCTGCCAAGTAGTAGAGGGTGTTTTCTTCACAAGTTTCATGACTTGGTGAAGTGGGAGCTTGATCTTGTGATGCTTCGACGTAGATCATCTTCGGCACGAAGTCGATGACCTAGCCCGCCCATTTCTCCGATGAAGCCGACGCTAGAGCCCGGGATTCGATTTGGACAGTGAGGAGACTTCATTGCGGAGCTATGGAGGTGGAGGACCGGATCTACAAAGGTTGTATTTCCGTTCTTGTAATTAAGTTGTTAACTATTCGCATTTGTCGCCTATATATCTAGTTAACGATCCGTATTAGGGTTTCTCGGCACCCGTAAAATTTTAAATTGGCAAGGTTGATGCCTTGTGAGACCTCCTTAGTGTGCCTAGGAACCCTACAGACTCTATGACGATCTCGGGTCAACAGACTAAGCGGTACCAGTGTCACCAGAGAACTGCCATCTGACGTGAGGTATAATACCATCTGGGAGTTCTCGGCGAGTCCGTTCAGTGTACCCAGTCTCCACTGAGCACCCGCATACCATCTCTGATGTCAAACACCAATGGATATGGGATCATCCATCGCCCATCACATGGGTCGAGAAGATATACGCTAGTCTACTCTGGAATATCGATGCCCCGTCTCGATATTCCCACGACTAGGAACATTGAAGGATGTACTCATGGACTACCCAGGCCCCACTAGTATGATCTGCATCATATTCCTGGAAGTCGAGTACACATCCTAAGGGCTTTATCAACATGTAACAGAGAGACAGAAAGTATACATGTTAAGATAAAGAGCAACCAGATAGCGTACTATCATGTCGAGCAAGAAAGTCCTACCTATATATGTCCCAGCATCCACTACAATATACATCTAATGTACAGTAATGGCCTCTAGGGCATACATATAACTAACAATCTCCCACTTGCACTAGGGCCATCTGTAGCAGTAGTTGTAGTATCTAATACTCAACCATCCCCTAAAAGTCTCTTTTTGGGAAAAAGGCCTTCGTGAGTGGATCCGCCGTGTTGTCCTCTGAGTCTATTCTCCTAACCTCGATCACCCTGGAGATCAACTATCTCCATGATCAGGTGATGCTGCCTCAGAATATGTCTGGGTCACTGATGGGATCGGGGTTCCTTGTCCAAAGCCTCACTTCCATTGTCATACAATGGCAGGAACCTAGTTCATCTTGTGAACCAATATACACCTAAACTGCCTCTTTGGTAGTATCTTTAATAGCGATGTTACCCGCCTTTATCATCTAGTTTGCCACGGTATCTAGCTTGGAACTCTTCCAACATACCGTCCCTTTACCGAGGGTGAAGACAATGCCTGTGACTGACATTCAGTCGTCTTTATCACCCTGGAACCCTTCCAGTGATTCTCCCCAGGATCGATTGATACCATCTCACTACATCTAGTGAGAATCCTAGCATCCAATTTCATCTATCTCATAGATGAAAGCTCGGGATTTAGGAGGTATCACTTTGATCCTATTGGAGAATCCTTGTGATAAGCGGAGATTGATCGAGCGTAGCATAGGAAACTCTTTTCCTATCAAGAGTATGTTGTCTACGTACAATACGAGGATGACCACCTTACTCTCTACTACCTTTTTGTATATACAAGGTTCGTCTACCATTTTGATGAAGTCAAACACTTTGACTATCATATCAAAATAGACGTTCCAACTCCGCGATGCCTGCTTTATTCTGTAAAGCAACTTGCACACGTTTCCGCTGCTCCCACTATTTACGAAGCCCTCTGGCTGTGTTCTTATAGACGTTCTCTTCTAAATCATCATTTAGAAAAGCAGTCATGGCACCCAACCGCCAGATATCGTAGTCATGGTATGTAGCCGTCGCAAGTAGGATCTGGATGGACTTAAGCATATCCACTTGAAAAGGTTTCATCATTATCCACGCCTGGTCGATAACGAAAAGCTTTAACAAGTCTAGCTTTGAAAGTCTCAACTTTTCCATCTACACCAAGTAATCTTCTCAAGATATACTTGCTCCTGATGGGGATTCAACCCTTCAGATATAGCAACCAAAGTCCATACTTTGTTAGTGTATAAGGATTCCATCTCAGATC
Source organism: Agapanthus africanus (assembly GCA_030015575.1). Taxonomy (NCBI): domain Eukaryota; kingdom Viridiplantae; phylum Streptophyta; class Magnoliopsida; order Asparagales; family Amaryllidaceae; genus Agapanthus; species Agapanthus africanus. The sequence goes on from CM057337.1 coordinate 529,203,121, forward strand.
ACTAAGCATCCAGCCATTCTTACAGAGTCCCTACTCTCGATGGCCTGCTCGAAACTAGTTGGGTCATCATCTCATGATGCATTCCTCGCTCCCACTGTCATCGAGAAACCAAGGTATCTCTCAGGCGGATGAGGAACCCTACCAGATCGGCGGAGAGGCTGAGGTTCGTCGGGAACTATTGAATCCTTTGGTTCTGTCAAATCATCAGCTGCAGTTTTGTATAGCTGGAACCTTTCCAGTTCTACAGAACTGTCCTTGCCTCGATCTTGTCCGGATTTTGCTTTTGACATAGGCCGGACAATCCCAAATCTTAACTTACTTAAGAGATGGGCTCTTCCCATACCATATCTCATATGGAGTGGTAGGCACTGATTTGATTCGAACCTAATTCAATAGGTATGCAGCTTCTCAAGTGCACAACCCCAAAAGGAAATAGGTAACTCAGTAGTACTCATCATAGAGCACACTATATCCAATATGGTGCGATTGCTCCACCCCGATACACCGTTGTGCTGTGGTGCATTCAGAGGAGTAATACTGAGAGAGAATCTCATCTTCTTTTAGAATATCCAAGAATTCCATGCACAAGTATTCTCCTCCCTGATCTTATCATAGGACATAATACTTATACCTGTATTTTGGTTCTCTACTTATAACTTATATTCTGTGAATATCTCAAAAGGTTCGGACTTGTGTTTCAACAGGAACATATGTCTGAATCTTAAGAGATCATCAGAGAACGTAATGAAGTAAAAAGAACCGGTCCTGGCATGTGTAGACAGGAGACCTTACATACATCATCATGTATCAGTCCCAAGAGTTTACTAACTCTTTCTCTGTTTCCAATAAACAGAGCTATGGTCATCTAATCTTTGTGACATGACTGGCAAGTTTCACAAAATGTAAATTCAAACTGATTTAAATATGCATCTAAAATGTAACTTCAGCCAGTCGGGTCGCATTGATATGACCTAGTCTACAATGCCTCAAGAAGGATTCGTTCATTTCTGAACTCTTCCTCTTGTGTGTGTTCTTTATACTAAGAACTGTAGTTTGATTTAGAACGTCAATGCTTTTAGATAACGTGCCTGAACCGATCAACTTTTGATATAGGAAATGTTCAAAACATTATCCATCAATACAAAATTATATCCTTTCTTTACTAGCAAAGAGACTGATATGATTTTGTATATCAGGTTCGGTATCTAATAACATTCGTTCAGAATCAATATACTGGTCATACAGGGTGACAGTGACCAACAGACTTGGCTGCAACACTTGCCCCGTTCTCTGTCTCACGAAACTTATCACCCGTTCTCAGTTTTTCTACCTTTTTGCAGCCCTATGTAACAGATTACATATCTGGGATCCTGATCCGGTATCAGATACCCAAGATGCAGAGGATACTGAGAAACAGTTATGTATAATGAACACACCCGAAGGAGATGCATCAGCATGCACTCTCTTCGTTTGGGCGGCACGGGAATTCTGGTAATCCCCAATTTCCTGCTCTGTCTTATAACAATTATAAGTTGGAGCGAGACCAACGTTCCCCAGCTCAGTATAACAAGCGGGTTCGGTCAATACATCCATATTATTATCTTGATTAAGGCATGATATGGTCGCTACCTGGAGGGAGAGAGAAGAAAACACTCTGCGTGCGCTCTGGCGAGATTAGATTGGTTATATATTTTATCTAATCAGGATGGCTCCCACTGTTTTTATCAAATCTTCCTTCAAACCTTAAAAGGAAAGACTAGTCGGGATTAATTACACTCTACAAGTTCGCCAATCTTTCAGCCAGGCCAGTGTCGGTACTTTGAAGGAGGTTCCCCGTGCTTTCGCACGGACCTAATTACAGTAAACCTCATTTTCCCAGAGGCGTAACCCCGTTGACACCTTTCTAGACACCTACTTGATCGGCTAATTGCAAAGTGCAAAACTCTCCCAGGAGTAACGATTACTCGCAGTGGGTATCGGGATCCAACTATCACATAGAAGGTATGCAATCTCATTGCAAGTTTCAACACTTGAAACTCCCGATAATGGTTTTTACCCCTAGCACCTATGACCTTGGCTAAGGTCAACAAATCATAGGTACTAGTCAAGTTCTACCCGTCATTTCATGATTAATTAGACCCACCCACATGACCCTTGGCTAAGTTCAACAAAGCCACATGACTGTCCTAACTAATCGCATCATATGCTGTGTAGGAAGACATCACTTAGCTACGGCACACTACGCCTCGGCTATGGTCGACAAACGTAGCACGAATACTAAGTACTCTACTTCCTAAAATGACGGAGGGTTGCGAATGGTTTTTAAGAAAACCTTTAACGCTTTGAACTTGATCTCGTTGCGGAATCAAATGGTTTTTAAATGGAATGTTTTTGAGGCTTTTCTAGTTTTGCTAAAGGGGTCACTCCCGGTGAAGGGATCGTCGGCCCTTTCCTCGTCGAATGAGGTGCGGGATATATCATATATATCACTGTGCAAAGCGGAAACTATAGAAGCGATCAAATGACAAACCGAGTGTGTAGCATCTGCCAGTTAATGCTAAAGGAGTCACTCCCGGTGAAGGGATCTCGGTCCTTTCCTCATCGAATAAGGTGCAGGATGTTCTATAAGGAACACCGCGATGCAAAGCAAGAACTGTAGCTACCTGTTTTTATTTTGAAATTTGATTCCACGACATCAATTAGGTTTATTTTCTTTCATTAATCTCATTAATGAATGTCCCATCATTTAAGTCCACCTAAACATCACAGATAAATATAACGTACGCTTATGCCATCCGCATTCGCCTCGATGTCCCGTCTGCACCGTTAGGTTAGGTAACTAACGCCAGAGCGAGGCAGGGCTAGCGCGGGTGTAAAACATAAGCAACGTCTATATAATATATCATATATACTATATATAATATCTATCTGAACAAATCTCATGAACACATCACAGATAACGCGGCAAAAAATATCATATGAAATATTGGATATACTAGGACGTTCGTGTTTTTAATACGAGTCAGTATAAAACACGGATTCCACAGTCGTGATGAATAGCCAAACCCACACCCCTAGACCCCTACGAGAGCGGCAAGTAACCCTACCAATTCTAGAGTTAGGAGACCCGGACTCGACTCCTCGAGTTGGTCTCCCACTGGACCCTAGAACCCGGTTACTTGTGCCCTCCTCCTTGGGTCTATCCTAGTGCAGAAAAGTAAATAATATACAAATGGTGACATCATCCGCAACCTGGAAGTGCCCCAATAAAAGAATATTACATACAAGTTTTTACATGAATGAAAATGAAAAACACTCATCTCACATAACCCCCCCCGGCTATTCAAACACGACGATCCAATATAACATATCCAGCAACACATAACATCACATGTCATCAACGTAATTAAATATGCGCATCCCAATTGTCGTTGACATATAGCAACGAAACCGGCGATATCACATATTACACTTACGGTCACAGAAAAGAAAGTGTAAAACTACAACAGTTGGAATCCGCAACCTCTTTAGACATCGCATGCCTAATCAAATGAAATACTTAGACATCGCATGCCTAACAATTATAAACCCCGCATTTTAGTCTCAAAATCGAAAACACTTTTCAATATAAAGTCGGGCAATTCAACAGGATTCCCGACATTTAGATCGAATGCTCGTCGCAAACTTTAGTAGGCGGCCGCACCCCTGACGCCGTTGACGAAGTGCACCAAGGCGGAACACCGCTGCCGCGAGCACCCGAAAGGATGCTTTCGGTGACAGGGTTCCCCTACAGTCACTTGGTCGGGGCTATGGGGTGAGGCTGTCTATTAAGTTTACCCGGCGAGTATCCGCGTACGCTACATGATTGCGACGGACTTTTGATCACATCAAAATTCCGTGGCAACCGATCAAGTGAGACTAAACTGCTATGTTTATAACATTCATTCAGTTATCTCAAAACAACTTGTGAATTCCAAGTATTGTATCACATTCCGGATAAATAGAAAATGTTAAACTTTCCGATCGAACAATCGAACACCCAAGTTTTCCCGATACAGCTCAACACATGAAATAAGTCTAAAAACATTCAGTTCATGCCTCAGTACCAACGGTCCAGCCGTAGAAGGGTCAAGCCAACACCTCACATGTGGCACGCCGTACTGCCCCAAACCCTAAGGTTCAAAGGGCAGTTCAAGACGGTCACATAATCGAGTTAAGGTTTGTTGTCTTCTAGAGGGTCCATCGCGTTACTTGCACTACTTAGAACGTCTTTAAACCACGGAAAAATCCAACACTTGGAAATTTTCCGGCAGGGGAAAAAGTGGGTATCTATATCCGGTCAAACTTTTTAACATATTCTAAAATTATCCGAAAAAACACACAGACAAAATTAGACAATCCGATCGAAACACCGAGTCCCCAATACAACCCAGAAAATTCAACTCTTGAATAAATATTAAAAATTCCCAGGAAAACCAGCACTGCAAAGTAAGAATTACTGTGTAAAATTCTTTGTACAATGAGGCCGTACGGCCGCGGAACCGCCGCACGAGCCATGCTCGTGCCGCGGAACCGCGGCGATTTAATGGAATTGGGAGATCGAATTTCACAGTAACTCTTAGAAACTCCTGCTGATTTTTCTGCATATTTTTAATCTGGAAAAAACCCAGTTTTTGGAAAAAGTCCAGAGAGCATATTTGTGTTAGGGTTTCGGTTCGATCGGACTTCTAACTCCGTCTACACATCGCCTAAGGCTCTAGCTAGTCTCTGATATCACTGTAGGGTTCCTAGGCACACTAATGAGGTCTCACAAGTGATCAAACATGGCTAATTCAAAAATTTCCATGTGCCTACAAACCCTAATACGGATCGTTAGCTAGATGTATAGGTGATGCGATGCAAATAAACGAATTTATAGCTAAAGGGAAGGGGCTACAACCTTTGTAGATCCGGTCCTCCATCTCCATGGCTCCGTGATGAAGTCCCCTCGCTGTCCAAATCGAATCCATGACTCTAGCATCGGCTTCATCGGAGAAATGGGCGGGCTAGGTCATCCACTTCGATGCCGAAGATGATCTACGTCGAGGCAACTCAAGATTAAACTCCAACTTCACCAAGTCATGAAACTTGTGAAGAAAACACCCTATACTACTTGGCAAGTGGTAGAGGATGAAGAAATAGGAAGTGGGTTCACTTTGGAATTGGATTTCTCACTCATTTTCACAAGTTGCCATTGATAGAGGCAAGCTTTCTTCATTGTTGAAGATGAAGAAGATGATGAAAAGAATATGATAAGTTGTTTTCAAAAAGAAAATAATATGAATACTTATCATATACTAACCATGGTTAGGTGTAGAGAATAGACTATGGTTAATTGGAATGGTTAGGGTTAAGCATGAAGACAAAATGGTCACTTAGTCAAAGCTTCATGAAGCTTCAACAACAAACAAAGAAAGCCACCATTTTCTCTTTATCTTTTGCCAAAATAAATAAATAAATAAATAGATAAGAAAATAAACAAAACCCTAATCATTCATATAACCATGGTTTAATTCTTTACACAAACCCAAGTGAACATGTATCATCAAACATGATACAAACAAGTGCACAAAAGTACATCACATATACAACTTGTGTACATCAAGTGAGAAAATCCATTTAAAGTGAATAAATACTAGTTAATGCAAACTAATATATCAAATATATAATTATGCATCAAATCATTAAATCAACACTTGATTCAATGATCCGGTCATGTCGCATATAACCGACTAGTATCCAATGTATCGACTTATCGAATCAATCCTCGATTCGATAACTAGGTTATATCGCATACAACCATTCGATACATTCATCGCGAGAATAGAATACGGTATCACATACACGCATTATTCTCGGTCCTGTACATATCTCATATGCGCTCCTATTTCGTTTTGCTTGAGCCAGGAAACCTCTGTGTAGGACTCTAAAGACTCGTCAATACGCCGGCAGCAGATGATGATCATATCAAGCATCCACAAGCCGCAAGCGGTCTGCTAAACGTAACGGCCACCCGGGTATTGAGCGATCAGAAGATCGACGAGCAAGCCCGCTCACACTTCTGTGAATCCAACCAGTAACACTTACCGTACAGTCCGGTCTGTTCGTCTGATATGTCGCATATCTCGCGTAGGGGTGGTAAACGTCAGACCCCAATAGCTCGATAAGTCATGCCGACGTGAGGTCCATAACAATCGTGAAACTACTGATAACTCTTACCAGTATATCACTGCAACCCTGGCCAGGGATTTCCTGTTAAGGCCAGTCGAGCAAAGCGCAACATCAACCCCCAATACCGGGAGAGACGAATCCCCTCCTATCGCTCATTGTCTCCATGTGAATCGGGACTGTACCCAAAAACCACCTGTTTGCACGACTCAGTAGAGCCGTGGTAGGGTGGAAATCAAAGCACAGTGGGAGACACACAAGACTCTATGACGATCTCGGGTCAACAGACTAAGCTGTACCAGTGTCACCAGAGAACTGCCATCTGACGTGAGGTATAATACCATCTGGGAGTTCTCGGCGAGTCCGTTCAGTGTTCCCAGTCTCCACTGAGCACCCGCATACCATCTCTGATGTAAAACACCAATGGATATGGGATCATCCATCGCCCATCACATGGGTCGAGAAGATATACGCTAGTCTACTCTGGAATATCGATGCCCCGTCTCGATATTCCCACGACTAGGAACATTGAAGGATGTACTCATGGACTACCCAGGCCCCACTAGTATGATCTGCATCATAGTCCTGGAAGTCGAGTACACATCCTAAGGGCTTTATCAACATGTAACAGAGAAACAGAAAGTATACATGTTAAGATAAAGAGCAACCAGATAGCGTACTATCATGTCGAGCAAGAAAGACCTACCTATATATGTCCCAGCATCCACTACAATATACATCTAATGTACAGTAATGGCCTCTAGGGCATACATATAACTAACAGATATTTGGATCCCGATCCTACTGTGAGTATATGCTACTCCTCGGGAACTTTCTCACTTAACGATCAATGCTATAAACCAAGTAGGTGTCTAGAAAGGTGTTAGCGGGGCTACGCCCACAGGGAATAGAGGTTACTTAATTAAGGAACTTCGCGAAAGCATTGGAAAACCTCCCTCAAAGTACCGACACTGGCCTGGCTGAACGGTTAAGCAAGTATTATACGGTGAGATTGATCCTGACTAATTCTTCCTTTTTGGTTTGAGGAGGGATTCGAGAGACAGTGGGAGCCATCCTGTTTAGATAAATTAAAAACCAATCTAAACTTGCAAGAGCATCATGCTGAGTGTTTTTTTCTCTCTCTTTTAATTGCAGCGACCCAGTGACCACACCTAGGTTACATCTAGATAATAAAATGACTGAATCTGACTATTATGATTGGCAAAGGTCTGTCCAGATGTCCATTGCCCATGACAAGCTGGGACACCTCTTAACTAATCCAGCCCCTGCCGTCTCAGGACCAGTTTTCCCTGTCACAGATATTGATATCCGAAGGACATCGGAAAAAGACTGTGCGAAAGCCAAGTGCCTCGTGTTAGTCTCAGTTGATGGTGCATACCAGAGGCAGCACGAGAATATGGACTTAGTTTCTATCTTCCTCCATAACAAGGATTTATATAGAGAGCAATCTCGTATCGCAAGACATGAGACCTCGAACGAATTGCTTCTAGCGAGGTTGGCTATCGGGTCATCTGTAGGGGGCAACGTCCTTACAGAGACCAGCTATTTTGAGCTCACGGACCTGAAGACCACGTTGAAGAACGGGTCAGATGCTGACTTGATTCTACAGTCTCTACCTTCTACCCTGAAGGAAACCAGGGAAGTAGAAGGAAAGGGAAGGGCAAAAGTTTCGGGACTGGATGTAGTAAAAGTGGGACGTTCCTATTGTTACGGGAATGAACATTGGCAGAAGGATTGCAGGGCTAGCAAATCCAGTGGCCAGGATTCGAAGCATGTTGTGGCTTCGGCTTCGGGTGTGTTTGTGATAGAGAACTGTATGTCAGTTAACCCTACTTCCTGGGTATTAGATACCGGATCAGGATCTCACATCTGTAATTCGTTACAGGCTCTGAAAAACCGTAGGGTTATCAAGATAGGTGATATGACTCTCAGGGTTGCTAACGGAATGAGCATGTACGCTGAATCCGTAGGGGAATATCATCTTGGACTGACAACTGGGCAGATATTGATTCTGCGTAACTGTTTTTATGTACCAAGTGCGACTTGTAATATCATATCTGTATCCTTACTTTCTATGGAAGGATATGATTTTACTTTTTTAAGCGATGTGGTCCACATCCACCTAAATCAAGTTCTGATTGGGTCAGGTACATTACAAAACGGGATATACGTATTGAATCAAGCTCAGATCTTCAGTGTCCAGAACACACTTAAAACAAAGTCTCCGGAAACAAATCAGGCTTTCTTATGGCATTGTAGACTGGGTCAAATTAATGAGACACGGTTAACAAAGTTACATAAAGAGCGATACTTGAATCCGTTCGAGTATCAGTCTTATGCCACTTGTGAATCTTGTCTCATGGGAAAGATGACAAAGACTCCGTTCACTGGACACGGAGAAAGAGCAAGCGAGCTCTTGGGACTCATACACAGTGACGTGTGTGGTCCAATGTCTACACATGCGTGAAGTGGTTATTCATACTTCATTACTTTCACAGATGATTTCTCTAGGTATGGACATGTCTTCCTGATGAAGCATAAATCCGAGGCCTTTGAGAAATTTCGGGAATACAAGAATGAAGTTGAAAAACAAACGGGCAAAAGTATCAAGACACTGAGATCTGATCGAGGTGGTGAATACTTGAGGGCCGAGTTTCTGGACTACTTAAAAGAGAATGGAATTCTCTCTCAGCTTACTCCTCCATACACACCACAGCACAACGGTGTATCGGAAAGGCGGAATCGAACCCTGTTGGACATGGTTCGTTCCATGATGAGTAAGGCTGAGTTGCCGCGATCTTTCTGGGGTTATGCACTGGAAACAGCTGCATATCTCTTGAACAAGGCTCCAACCAAGACTGTGCCTACCACCCCATATCAAATATGGAGTGGGAAGAAACCCTGTCTTAAGTATCTTAAGACATGGGGATGTCCAGCTTTTGTAAAGAAGCAGCATGCGGACAAGCTCGAGGTACGCTCAGTACTGTGTAAGTTTGTGGGATACCCAAAGAACTCCAGGGGGTATCTTTTCTATTCCGCAGAGGAACAAATGGTTTTTGTTTCTCAGCATGCCCACTTCTTGGAAACTGAATTTGTCGAAAATCAGATAAGTGGGAGCGCAATAGAACTGGAAGAAATTCTAGAACCACAAGCTATTACTGAAAGCTTGGAAGAACCAGAAGTTTCAAGAGAACCGGACATCCCAACACCACTCCGCAGGAGTAGTAGGCAGTCTCATCTGCCCGAGAGATACTACGGTTTTCTCGTAGACGGGGATAGAGAGGATTGCACTATTGATTATGGTGAGCCTACTAGCTTCCAGCAAGCCATTCAGAGCGGTGACTCAGTAAAATGGCTGGATGCAATGCGGACCGAGATGGAGTCCATGTACACCAACAAAGTTTGGACTTTGGACTTTGCTCCAGAAGGGGTAAACCCCGTAGGCTGCAAATGGATCTTCAGAAAGAAGATTGGTGTAGATGGGCAGGTTGAAACCTATAAAGCTAGACTTGTTGCAAAGGGTTTTCGTCAAAGACCTGGTTTGGACTATGACGAGACCTTTTCTCCAGTGGCTATGCTCAAATCCATTCGGATCCTTCTTGCCATTGCTGCCTTCCACGATTATGAAATCTGGCAGATGGACGTAAAGACGGCTTTCCTAAATGGAAATTTAGAAGAGTGCGTCTATATGGATCAGCCGGAGGGATTCATTCAGAGTGGGAGCAGCGGTAAAGTGTGCAAGTTGCTCAAGTCTATCTATGGACTGAAGCAGGCATCGCGGAGTTGGAACATCTACTTCGATGATACTGTCAAAGAATTCGACTTTATCAAAAACCCAGATGAACCATGCATTTACAGTAAGATTGTAGGGAGAACTGTGGTATTCCTCGTCTTGTACGTGGATGACATTCTCCTAATAGGAAATGATATTCCTATGCTACAGTCAGTCAAAGGATTCTTGTCACAAAGGTTCTCCATGAAGGACCTGGGCGATGCCAGCTACATTCTGGGGATCCAGATCTATCGTGATAGATCTAAGAGGATGTTGGGACTTTCGCAGTCCAGGTACATCGACACCATACTGAAACGATTCAGTATGGAAGATTCCAAGCGCGGTAATTTACCGGCTTGTCACGGGATCACCCTCACCAAAGAGATGTCTCCCAAGACTGATTTGGAAAGGGATCGCATGTCTATTATACCCTACGCTTCTGCGGTAGGCTCTATAATTTATGCGATATTATGTACCAGACCAGATGTAGCATACGCATTGAGCGTTGTAAGCCGGTATCAGTCGGACCGAGGGGAGAAACACTGGATAGCGGTAAAGAACATTCTCAAGTACCTGAGAAGGACTAAGGAGATGTTCTTAGTGTATGGCGGAAAAGACCTCCAGATCGAGGCCTTTGCTGACTCCAGCTTCCAGAGTGACAAGGATGACTCCAAGTCCATGTCGGGTTATGTCTTTACCCTCAATGGAGGGGCGGTTTGCTGGAAGAGTTCCAAGCAGGAAACCATTGCAGACTCAACTATGGAAGCGGAGTACATAGTTGCTTACGATGCCGCAAAGGAAGCTGTCTGGATGAAGAAGTTCCTCACGGAGCTTCAGGTGGTTCCTACCATTGTTGATCCAATACCGCTGTATTGTGACAACAACGGCGCTATAGCTTTAGCGAAGGAACCCAGGTCCCATCAGAAGTCCAGGCACATTTTGAGGCAGTACCACCTGATCAGGGAGATCGTAAATCGCCGGGAGATCGATGTGAAGAGAGTAGATTCGGAGAATAACACTGCAGATCCACTCACGAAGGCCCTACCCCAGACTCAGTTCGAGCGGCTGATCGAGATGATAGGTCTTCGATACGCCAGTACATGGCCTTAGTGCAAGTGGGAGATTGTTAGTGTATATGCCCTAGAGGCCATTACTATATCATACTAGTTTGTATATTACTTGATGGAAGCTTGGGATATTCACAGTTGTATAGACAATCTTGCTCAAAATGGTAGTATGCTACTTGGTTTGTCTCTACTTCAATATGTGCATGTGTTTCTTTTAGCATATCGCTTATACATATTAGTAGAGCCCTTAGGATCTTTGCTTGATTACCAGCGTTGTGATGGCAGTCACACTTGTGGGGGCTGGGTAATCTATAAGCACATCCTTATACAGGTCCCTAGTCGTAGGACTATCGAGACAGGGCATCGATACTCCGGAGTAGACTAGCGTATGCGCTTCTCATCCCAGCAGGGAAGATGGTCTGTCCCACAGCCATCAGTACGTCGTACTGGAGATAGTATGCGGGTGCTCGTTAGGTTACGAGTACACTGGACAGGACTCGTGGTTGGTATCAGTTCCCAGGTGACATGAGTACAGCTTAGTCCGCTGGCTTGACACTGTCACTACGCCTCGAGTGTGTTCCCACTGTACTTTGATTACTACCCTACCACGGCTCAAAGGAGTCGTGCAAACAGGTAGTAGTTGGGTGCAGTCCCGAAGCACTTGGAGGCAGTGACGGTTAGACAGGATTCGTCTCTCCCGGTATTGGGGGTTGATATCGCGCTGTGTCTAGGAAAGCCATTACACAAGTAGTCCCTGGCCAGGGCAAGCGAGATATACTGGTAGGTTTCCAGTGTTATCTCAGGGTGTTCTGGGCTACACTCCGACACGACTTGTACCGCTATTAGGGGACTGACATTTACCACCCCCTAGGCCCACCATGCGATGTTCTCAGACGAACGGACCGGACTGTACGAAGATTGTCACATACAGGCTCAGTAGGAGTTCGGATGGGTTTACCTCATCGGCCTTCTTATCGACATCTACCTGGGGACCGTTACGTACAGCTAGTGCCGCTTGCGGTCTGTGGTTAAACCCACTGCCAGCGTAGTGTCGAGTCTTTAGAGTCCCACATAGAGAGTTTCTCTGCACTGAGCGAAATGTGTAGAGGCCGTATGGTTTTACGGCAGGGCCACGATCACTTACGTGCACTTGTGTGAGTATGCTGTTTGGGCAGGCAATACTAGTGGGCTTTGGTTTAAGCCGGATCCTAGTATTGCGCGGATGGATTTGTTTTGTCTTCTGTGCATTTGCATTCTACGGAATGCGAAAGCGGGTGTGTATGCACAGTTTTGAGGAGCGAAGAAGGAGGAGATGCCTCATTAGGGTTTTGACAGTTGATTCGGTCAAAACCATTTTGAGGCGGACTCATTAGGGTTTTGGCAGTTGGTTCGGTCAAAACCATTATGAGCCGGGGACATTATTTACTAATCTTTTTAGTGATAATTATGTGATGGCTAATTGCTTTGACCATTTGACCATACTTGCTTTGTTGACCGTTTGACCAAAGTTGACTTGGACCTTCATGAGAGGTCTAGAGTTTTCGTTGCTTTTCTTTTTCTTTAATTGATATGAAAATGGTCAAGTCAATTGTTGCCATCAACTTTATCATGAAAAGATTAGTAATGATGATGTTTGTGTATTATTGCAACCATGGTTCATTTTCTTTGGTTCACAATTCATTTCTCATTCTCTCTCTTGAAAAAGAAATGAGAAAGCTCCATGGTTGCTAGCTTCATCTTCCTCCTCTTGAAAATTCCCTTTGATCTCATGTGTTGAGAGAAAAAGGATCCTAGTTGACAAAAACATCCATCTATCTCTTCTACACAACCTAGGACATCAAAACTAGCGATCTTGTTGCCCTAGTTGCCTCGGCTCGAGGTGGAGCTCGGAGCACAACTCTCGGGTGGATCGTCTTCGACTCAAGAAGGCCGCGGAGGTGATCAAGATCCTGATCGATCCTCGGAGCTTGGATGGACGAGCAGGACAGCGGAGAGAAGACCCGAAGGACCGGTATCGTGCTGTATAATCTCTATGGCATAGTAGATAACACCTCAAGTGGTTTGCTAGTTTGTTGTTTAGCAAAGATCCTTCTTTTAGTCCATGTTGCCTTTGCGCCAAAAATTGTTTTTCGCCGTTTCCGCCTCCCCGTAAAAACCGGGGTAAGCAACGTGGACTTACACAAACAGGTAGTAGTTGGGTGCAGTCCCGAAGCACTTGGAGGCAGTGACGGTTAGACAGGATTCGTCTCTCCCAGTATTGGGAGTTGATATCGCGCTGTGTCAAGGAGAGCCATTACACATAATCGTCCCTGGCCAGGGCAAGCGAGATATACTGGTAGGTTTCCAGTGTTATCTCAGGGTGTTTTGGGCTACACTCCGACACGACTTGTACCGCTATTAGGGGACTGACGTTTACCGCCCCCCTAGGCCCGCCATGCGATATTCTCAGACGAACAGACCGGACTGTACGGAGACTGTCACATTCAGGCTCAGTAGGAATTCGGATGGGTTTCACCTCATCAGTCTTCTTATCGGCATCTACCTGGGGGCCATTATGCACAGCTAGTGCCGCTTGCGGTCTGTGGTTAAACCCACTGCCAGTGTAGTGTCGAGTCTTTAGAGTCCCACACAGAGAACTATTCACCTTTGGGCAAAAAGAGTAGAGGTCGCATGGTGTTGCGACAGGGTTCGGTCATATCCATGCACTTGTGCACGTTTGGTGTCCGGGCAGTTATTACTAGCGGGCTTTGGTTTAAACCAGATCCTAGTATACGTTTTAGGATTGGTTTTATCTCGTTTGTATTCGTGTTCCACGGAATGCGGATGCGGGTGTGTATGCACAGTTGACAGAGACAGAGGCAGAGGATCTCTTTGTATTCGTGTTCCTCGGAACACGGATGCGGGTGTGTATGCACAGTTGACAGAGACAGAGGCAGAGGATTCTCATTAGGGTTGTTGACTGTTGACTTTTTCTAAACCCTAAAGAGAATAGGAAATATGATTAATAATAATATTAATTAAGTATTATTGTGCCATGGTTGGGTTGAAAGTGTAAGTCTACGGTAGCGCCCCGGCCGTCAATCTGACGCCAAATGCAGAACAAAAACTTTTATAACTGCCGCTATCGCATACTATAACCCGGATCTGCCATTAACGCTAAACTAACAAACTACAAAGTGGGTAGAAAGGTTATACCGAACGATCCAAGTCCTTCGTTCTTTAACCATCATCCCACGCTCCGTTGCGGCTGCTCCGATCTCCTGGCTCGTCGTCGAGGTGGCACCACATCTACAGATCTTTAAACGGGCTCCCGCCTCTGAACCGAGGCAACTCGGTCATCAAGTTTGCTAAAAGAGATGACCAAGATTGATGTAGAGAATGAGTAGAACACTTTGTCTCGCTTCATCCAAAGCCATGGATGAACGGTTAATGAAGTTGCCTTTTGGATCGGTGATGGAAAAATGAGCTATATGAAATTACATGAAGCAAAACTATCATAATCTTTTTCCCAAAAATTCCTTGGCCTCCAAAATGAAATGGCCGGCCAATATAAGGTTGGGGGGTGAGTGTAGGAGAGGGGAGAGTGACCATAACATTTAATGAAGAGAATGATTCATCTAACACCTTGCATTTATCATTAATGCATACATTGAATCAAAAAACCCTAGTCATCAAAACATTAAATGAACAATTAATGCAACCATGAGTCACTAATCCTAGTCACCTTCTAGAACCTTCTAGAATCACGACTCACCTCATGACTCACCCAATGAAGGAAAGATAAATCCGTATTAAACCGAATGTTTAATACGGGTGATAGAAAACTGGCAACTTCCAAAAGCGCTCCCGAAACGAATTTCAGGATAACCCCGTAACTGTATAAATATACCCGCATTTGTATTACGACCGAATACAAATGCAACTAAGACAAAGATATTATATCTACAAAGTATAATACATGGATCCAGTTTAAACCAAAGCCCACCAGTATTATCTGTCCGAAATATGACACGTGCGTAAACGCACGTGCATTTTCCGAACCCTACCATAAAACCATACGGCCTCTACAACGTTTTGTCCGAACTTGGGAAACTATCTGTGGGGGACTCTAATGACTCGTTAGTACCTTGGCAGTGGGTTTAACCACAAGCACGTCAGCGGCACTAGCAGTGCGTAACGGCTGCCCATGTACTGACCTCAAGGGTAGCCGATGAGCAAACACATCCCGAAACCCTACTGAGCCTAACAGTGACAATATACATACAGTCTGGTCCATTCGTCTATGAGTATCGCATATCGGGCCTAGGTGGCTGGTAATGTCAGACCCCTAAAAGCGGTATAAGTCGTGTCGGAGACAATCCCTGAACACCCTGAGAAACTACTGGAGTACCTACCAGTAATTCTCACCTGCCTTGGCCAAGGACTTGGTGTAATGGCTTTCCTAGACACAGCACAATCTCACCCCCAATACCGGGAGAGACGAATCCCATGTCGATCCGCTCACCTGCCTCCATGTGGCTCGGGACTGTACCCAAAAAATACCTGTTTGCATGACTCCTTTGAGCCGTGGTAGGGTAGAAATCAAAGCACAGTGGGAACTCACACGAGATAAATGACGACCTCAGGTCGATGAACTAACCTGTACACATGTTACCGGGGAACTGCTATCTGACGATAGGTATAATACCAAGTAGCAGGTTCCCGGCGAGTCCTGTCCGGTGTACTCATAACCCAATGAGCACCTGTATACATCTTAGGTGATCCAACTGACACCGGTGGCTTATGAGACCGGCCACCGCCCCTCGTTGGGGTCTCGACTGTATACACTAGTCTACTCCGGAGTATCGATGCCCTGTCTCGAAACTCCCATGACTAGGGACCATTTTTAAGGATGTGCGTATAGACTACCCAACTCTCACGTATATGATCGCCATCATACTGTTGGTAGTCAAGCAAGATCCTAAGGGATCTATCAACGTGTAATAGTGATCAGTCACCTGAACCTGTACACGACTGATAAAGGCAAACCAGATAGCATACTATCATCTCGAGTAAGACTGTGCTGCCGGTATAGGTCCTCCTCAATCATTGCAATCACGTACCTGTGATCCAATAATTGACTTTGAGGGCACTATATCCAACAATCTCCCACTTGCACTCAAGACTAATTATTGCGATGTCGCATACTCACTGCCCGTGTGATACCGAACATCCAACTCCTCTACTAACTAGTTTCACAAAGCTCGTTTGTAAAACCCTTGTGTTCGAGAAATAGCCTCAGTGAGTGGATCCGCCCTGATGTTTCTTTCTATGTCTTTCTTAATCTCAAGTTCGCGGAGAAAACCATCTCCCGAATTGAGTAATACCTGTCTTAGAATATGTCTGGATATCTGATGGGACCAAGTTCATAAATGAACTCCAAATCCAAACTTCTTAGACTGTATCGTCAACTGAACCTAATCAGTATCCTGCACCATGCCTCCCACAGTATCCTCTTGGACCATCTGTCCATAATACTTCCCCCTTCATCAGAGGGAAAACTATAACTCTGACAATCACTCTGTCATCCATGTCACCTTTGAAGCCTGGAATGATAACCGTCTCCCGAAAAAGGCTGCCGTCATCTAATCCGTAGAACATGCACTTATGTTCTAAAACTGCTTCCTTATGTTTCTTCAGGATTGGATTAATATAAACTTATCGTATCTAGTGCAAAAACAACATCTTGTGTGGTACTTGACATCTCATGATTGACTCAATTGCCTAAGCAAGTGATCTGCCAATCATGCACATCCCTCTCCCCTTTAGTCTGTAAGACACCTTTAGAGAGGGTGACTCCATCACCTGCAGGTACACCACCATGCCAGGAGTCATCTATTCTAAAAACTATTAGAATACTGTCAAAGTACCCACATTGGGAAACTACCCAAATCTAGATCTAAAACCATAGATCTAGAAACCAGAATGTCTGATATTTTATCCATATCCTGTCTTGGAGAAACAACAGTGTGACGACCATAGTACAACCGATCGTAGTATAGGAATTTTACTTCCTATTCTGTGTATGTCATCCAAATACTAGGACATCACACCCTACTACCTTCTTAACAGATCCATCCCCTATTCTGATGAAGTCAAAGCCATGACTGTTACATCAAAACTAGATGATCTATCTCCGCTATATCTGCTCAAGTCTATAAATAGACATAAGCTACTTTCCCACTATGCTTCCGCTGCTCCCACTGACCACACAACCCTCTGGCAGAATAATATACACGTGCACTTCTAAAGCCAGTTTAGAACGACGCTATACTTATCCTCCTGCCGGGTCTCATAGCCTGGAACAACAGTAGTGTCAAGTCTGGGTAGATAAGAACCTCCCTGTCACCGTCCTTGAGGCTACCGGAGTACCTCTCGGGTGTCTGAGGTTACCCACCATATCTGCGGAGTGGCTATTGGAATGTCAAACCTGATTGAATCTATAGGTCCTATTAAATTTTCCGTAATCGTTTGAGGTTCTAGAATCACTTCCAGTACTATCATACTCCCACTACTGTTTTCTGAAAAAATCCATTTTACTAAAACTGTGGCGAGTCAAGAACAATATCACTATTGATCTTCCATATGGTAGAAAGTCAACCCTCGACATAGCCCAGGTCAACCCACAAACTGCCATTACAGAAACGTGCCCTGAGTTATCCAGAGTCTAGTTTTAAGCATAAGCCGGACAACTCCCCGTACCTTAACATCGTTAAGATATGAACCATTCTATATCCAATATAGAAACTTTGGCACTGATTTAATTGGAACCAGATTCTAATCATGCAGCTGTCTCCAGTGCATATCAACTTAATGGAGAGATGCTAATCAGCATTACTCAACTTAGGAATCCATCTAATTATGAGTAATCTGAAAGAGAAACAAGTTTCCCAAAAACCATTACTATCATCTGAATACCAATCACAAGTATCTACATCTTCGATCTCTTTGAAGAATCCCGATACTTGCGATATCTGGTTCTCTACTTTATTCCTATACCCACAACTTCTCAAAACTTACACCTTGTATTTGTACGAAACACTTGTCTAAAAACTAAAGAAGTCATAAGTAAACAGAACATAGTACGAGGACCAACCCCTTTGTCCTGATGGACACTGGACAACATACAATACTCTGTATAAGTCCGCTGAGTTGAATAACTCAAAACCTGTGCATTGTAGGTTGAAAACTGTACTTATGGTTAAGAAGTACTCCGTTGTTCAATGCTCCTTACCCAATCGCCAACTGATATAGGTAGATGTCATCGACATAATATCAAAAAGTTATATCTCACTTTATAAAAATAAACGTACAGATATATCATTTTGAAATTGGTGCACAACAACGGATACTCAAAACCGAATACATGCCGTCTGGCAAAAACCTAGGCGACTTCCTCAAATATCACCAAATACAACGAATTCCGATATAATGAGGATGATCACCTAATTCCCAATAACTTCTTCCCACTCATCATCTGTAAAACCATACAGATGTGAGAATCATACCTGGTAAATACATACCCTGGAGTAAGTATCTAATCGGGAAATCAGTTTTCATTTAACAATGCACAGTGTAACTGAAACATGAAAATATTTCGTAGGGGTATCCTGGTATTCCTAGTAAAGCCTCTCCCATAATCCAATTCATGACTATAACCGTATATTTCTTTACCATCTCTCCAAATCCCTTAATTTGTCTTTAGTCATTTCCTTCTGTACACCCCTTTTAGGCTAAGTGGTTTTCTTCCTTCCCTTCTGTACACCCCTCGTCATAGCCTGGGTCAACCCACAAACAGCCATTACAGAAACGTGCCTTGAGTTATTCAGAGTCTGGTTTTAAGCATGAGCCGGACAACTCCCCGTACCTTAACATCGTTAAGATATAAACTGTTCTATATCCAATACAGAAACAGAGGCACTGATTTAATTGAACCAAATTCAAATCATGCAACTGTCTCCAGTGCATGTCAACTAAATGGAAGGAGGCCAATCAGCGTTACTCAACTTAAGAATGCTTCCAATTATGAGTAACCTGAAAGAGAAGCAAGTTCTCTTAATCATTACTATCAACTGAATACCATGAACAAGTATCTACATCTTCGATCACCTTGAAGAATCCCGATACTTGCA